>CAJQZP010001668.1:4355000-5555000 GCA_907164705.1 Parnassius apollo | reverse complement strand
GCACTACTACAACCACTAGACTAACGAGGCAGTCTGAAAATAAACAAATAATATATATTACTTATCTTTGTATATAAAAACTACGTGTCACATTATTTGTCCGCGAAGAACTCCGAAACCATTCAACGGATTTTAATTAAATTTTGTTAATATGTACTTCTTACTATAACTTGAGAAATATAATAGTTTTTAGCCCGATAAAAGTAACAGCCAATATACATCCCACTGCTGGGCACAGGTCTATTCTTACTTCTGAGAGGGTTTTAGTGCAAGGAAGTGTCCTCGCCGCCCACCAATGCGTGTAGTCGAACTTTCCATGTCTTCAAAATATTTATTTTGATGCAGGTTTCCTCACGATGTTTACCTTCACCGCCGAGCACGTGGTAAATCAGCACTTAAAATTGTAATTAACAATTTCATTGGTGCCGGCGGGGATCGAACCCGGGTTGCTCGCGTACTGTGAAATTTACAGCGAGCGCTAACCATCTGAGCTGTTACGGCTCGGCATAGTTTTTATCCCGATAATGTGTTTTATTGTGAATTTAAAGATTTTTTAAAGGACAAAGGTTCTTCGTAAGGGGCAAAATTCTGCCTGGCCTGTTAGGACAATTACATATTCATAAACACGCTTATCATCACGTGAATTGTTGGCTTTGCTGTTAGTTTAATGTTATAGGTGGTTTTTTTTTTTCAACTTATTTTTGACTTTCTTGTTGGTCTGGCGGTCGTAAATGCAGTCGCTGATTACGAGGTACTCGGTTCGAACCCCGGGTCCGGCCAAATTCAGGGTTTTCAAGAACTTCTCAATAGCAGCCAGGAGATAGGAAATTGGCGGTATATAATTAGGGTGACAAAAAATAATAGAATTAGGGTGAGAAACGGGCACAAAGTCCACCTGATGGTAAGTGGGTGCTGTGGCCCATAGACATCTACATTTATTCTCGATTAATAATCAAAAAGCAGATGCGTTGCAACCCCTAAGGACTAAGATGGAATGCCCCGTTTCCATTAAAAAAGGGTCTCCGTAACTCTACATTAATCACACGAAACACAGCAGTAGTAAGCTGCTATTTTACGCTGCTATTGTAAGGGCTGCGTGGTCGGTTGACAGTAGTTGATAGTAAATGATAGTCAATACTAGGAAGTTGATAATTGATAGTTTATTGATAGAGCCAACTTAATCTAATTTAATAATACTCGTAGATGGGAAATGATACTGCGAGCACGCGTGACCGGTAATTGCTGAGCTCAATCAAAATGCATTATTTTACCGTTATGGTGTAAATTGCCGACGCCACAAAAATGTACTGTACGTGTACACGCTGCAGCACGTACATCTTTACGTATTTTGCGAGAGCATGGTCCTTCTCCTGTCGAGTAGACACATTCGTGCTACAACCTCAATAAAGCTGCAGCGTGGATCTACCACGTACAAATTATATACTTATTTACATATTAAACTGCGCCTGATCTCTTTTCGGACATATCGGTTACTGTTCCATTGGACAATAAGAGTGAGAGAATAGAGAGAGCACCTGTGCTTGCGCATACACTTGTCTACAATCCTGACCTGCACCGACGGCTAGTCTCCAATGAGACTGGTCGCCGTGGCCAAAATTCGTTTCGGAGGATATTATAACTGTAAGTATATTTTTATAGAGCAACTCCCCGAGTGCCGCCAAATTTAATATTCGAGCCCAAATGACGGACGGATATGAGAGAATTCCTCTACAACGTTCAATATAAAATACACAACCATTTGAGATTTTTCCTTCTTTGGATTTTATTGAAAAATATTTACGTCAGATACTTTTATGTAATATTAATAACATACACGGGTAATGAAAATCAGAATATTTAGGTTTGAATTTCGTAATATATTTCATACAAATTTTATTCAATTTCAAACGATAAATCAAAAGAGAATTATGATAAAAACATTTACTGGTTAGTTCCTTTTCTTTTTATAAAAAGCAGGTTAATACATGTGTAAAATAGTATATACGTAAAAATATATATTAGTGTAAGAGTGTATTTTTGTGTAAAAATGCGCTGTGTAGTGGTAGTGTAAAAATACCCACTACCACATATCGAACCTTATGTTGTAAGGATAAATAGGGGAAATAAATAGAAGATGGGCTGCAGCTACTTCTTGATAATAAAAAAAGCAGTTGAAAACCCGCCTACGAAGCGTGGTAAATATGGCAATGTCCCCCCGGTGACACAATATCTGATAGAGGCCTATACTCATCAGTGGGGTTTTGTTAGTCTGTAATAACAGTTCATCTGATGGCAAATGGCTACATTTACTTTTTATTTATTATATTTAGTATTATGTACTTACGGTGGACTATGGGCTTTGGCACTTAGGTACCTACATTCATCCTTTTTGTCCCCTTTGTTATAGGGAAATTCCTATCTAATCTATCCTAGTTAATCCCTATAGCTATTTATCCATTTTGATTATGAATCATGAATGGTGAAATAAATAGAGAAAATGTAAATTAAACTATTGTATTAGTTAACTTATGTATAATTTAAAGTGGAAAACATTGTTTTAACTTTCTGTGTTAAATATTTAAGAAATTTCGACTTCGAACTTGTGAGTAAAATAGGCATATTTCATTTAATAAATAAAAGGTTTTTCGTGATATGAAAATGTAATGTATATCGTAGTGTAGATATTGTTTTGTGCTATCTATATAGATAAATTGTATTGATGTAAGACTTATGCAAATAAAGAGATTAAGTAAAACGTGAGAGAGTAATAGAACAAATTCATGTAATTAGGTTGCGCAAGCACGCGACTGGCGCGGCTCACTTTCGCGTATAGCTCTGGGGTAGCTTAGTGAACGGGTTTTATTGCAATTCGTTCGGGGGAAAAAGTTCGAAAATCATACCAGCAGTCAATAAGAAGAAGAAAGAAAAGTGTAGGGAAGTGATAGGGAAAAGTGATTACTCTCTCACGGAACGGTTTGAAGATAATTGCTGTTTTATTCCCAAGAAATTCATCCCTCAAGTTATACAGTCCACATCGAAGAATTAAGGCGTTGGGACCGGGACGACTTCGGAAGACCCGTAATCCCCGTCTGAACCTACTTGCTGAAAAGGAAGGGGTTATCGCCCTTGTGTGTTACTCCGTTGCGGAAATCACATACGTTGTTCCCGAACCCAACGTAGGCGTTATAGGAGGCCGGATCGAGAGAAGCCTCGAATCCTCCCTTCTGTTTCAGAGCCCGAAAGTTTGTGCTCCTTCTGCGTTTCCTTTTCAATTTTCAACCAATTGAAAAGGAACCCAGGTTCGGGCGTCCTCTTCAATCCGGCCGCGAAAGACCAATTGAAAAGGAAACGCAGCTTATTCAAACGTTCAACTAAGAAACAGAAGGGAGGAATCGAGGCTTCTCTCGATCCGGCCTCCTATAACGCCTACGTTGGGCTCGGGAACAACGTATGTGATCTCCGCTGGCGGAGTAACACACAAGGGCGATAACCTCTTCCTTTTCAGCAAATAGGTTCAGACGGGGATTACGGGTCTTCCGAAGTCGTCCCGGTCCCAACGCCTTAATTCTTCGATGTGGACTGTATAATCTTGAGGGATGAATTACTTGGGAATAAAACAGCAATTATCTTCAAACCGTTCCGTGAGAGAGTAATCACTTTTTCCCTATCACTTCCCTATACTCTTCTTATTGACTGCTGGTTTTTCACTTTTCTCGAACTTTTTTCCCTATAAGAATGGCTATAGCTATTTAGTTATATTGTATTATATAGTGTAGAACTAAAACTATAAACTAAGGAGGAAATATAATACCTCTCTAAGGAATAATCAAAATGCACATGCGTTATCACCTTTCAGAACTAAGATGGAATGCCTAGTTTCCAGTAAAAAGTGTCTCCGGTTTTCTACACTCACCATACGAAACACAGCAGTATTAAACTGCTATTTTACGCTTCGTGACGCGTACTTCCCGGTCGACCTATTCGTGCTACAACTAATATAACTTCAGCGTGGCTCCACCACGTATAGCGTATATACCACGTATCAGATGAATTTAATTTGAAAACGGCTATGGAATTTAGGACACTAATTCACTTAGTTGTGTTCCGCCTTGTAGTATATCTATGTATCGTTACTTCACTAATTTTTTTATTTTATTTTTATTTTATAAAAACGTTATCCCATACACTAGGATTTTCTCTTGTATCGTGGGGGCAGTTTACAAACATAAATTGCACAAGGACAAACATCCAGACCCGGAACAATTATTTGTAGGCCATACAAATACTTGTTCCGTGCAGGATTCGAACTCGCGACCCCCAGCGCAGCCACTCATTGCTAAGCCACTACGCCACGGAGTCGTCAGCCGACATTAAATGATTTCTTCATTTGACCCAGGACACACAAAATGATTGCAATTACATTTTAACGATCCGCGTTAAAAGATTGACAGGACCTACGAACAAAAGTATAGTAATGTCCGACGACCGACATTAAAGTGCGGGTCTCACAGATTACAGAGTACCGAAACTTGAAAATGATCCATTTGAATGATCGACCCGAATGACCCGGTTAATATGGCGAATCAATACTTGAATGAGCGGGTCGCTAGAAATGAATGAATGACACATGTCCATCACCGTTACAGCCCATTAGAATCCTTTGCTGAACATAGGCCTCCCCGATAGAGTGCCTCATATTTGTCATAGTTGTAATGTTACTATTGATTTAATTATTTTACCTCTCAGTGAGCCATATGCTCCTGGTAGATTATCTTCTATACATCCATCAGTTACATCCTATAAAAGTCCACTGCTGAACATAGGCCTCCCACATAGTTATGGCAACAGCGTCTTCTTAATAACGATTAAAATAAATAAACTGGGGTTGCCAACCAGCTTGCCAATCGTGGCAACTATGAGGCAATCCATGGGGAAGGATATATAGAGCCAGTAAAATTCCATGTTCTCAGTTGTTGAATAACGCATACCATCGATGGGATGGTATATTTTTTTATAGGATAGGGTGACAAATAAGCACACAGTCCACCTGATGGTAAATGGTTGCTGCGGCCCATGGACATTTACATCTATCCTCAATTACAAATGAAAACGCTGATACGTTGTCATCCCTGAGGACCAAGATGGAATGCCTCGTTTCAAGTATAAAAGGGTCTCAGGATCTCTAAACTCACCATACCAAACACAGCAGTATTGAGCTGCTATTTTATGCTGATATTCTGTGAGAGCGTGGCCCTTCACCGGTAAGGCCGACTCATTCGTGTTACAACCGTAATATAGCTGCAGCGTGGCTCTACCACGGTAGTCGCCATAGTTGCCACATTTGGCAGAGGTGTTGGTAATCACAATTTTTTATTTTCAAGTTGTTATCAGGACAACCCTACCGCCCAACTTCTGTTGTGGTTCCAACTGTCGCCTCTTACGCAACCCATGGGACGATATGGGGTCGTGTTTATTCTCACAGCGACACTTGATGTCAAAACTTAGTCTAATAGAAGGCTATCCACTTTAGCCTAGAAGAAATCCATTTTTAACCCACTACATAAAAAGGAGGAGGTTCTCAATTTGACTGTATTTTTTATGTGTTACATATTGTGTACAGAACTTATTTCTAGGTGAACAGATTTTGATGATTTTTTATTTGAAAGCTGGTGGTGGTGGTGGAGCTTTGCATGTGGTTCCATATAAATTTGATCAAGATTTGATAGTAGGTTTTCAATTATACTTAATAGTGATGTTGTCATTTTATTCGTATTGAAGTTACAAAATTTTAATAATTTTTTTTTAATTTTTCCGCTTTTTATTGTAAAATTACCGCTTATATATATCTCAATGCCGTTCAAACTTCTTCTCAAATCTGTGGGGGTTTTAAATTTTTTAACTTAATTTAAAAAAAACTACATAGCGTCTCCGTCGCGAGCTCCTTAGCGATCCAAAGTTCAACTTAATGCCTAAAGGCATTCTCTACCAGTAAACCCATATATATATATATATATATATACTTTTTTTTTTTTATATATATATATATATATATATATATATATATATAGGTAAATACGACTATTTAAAAAATTGTAATTCTAATTATTTTTAAGTAAATGCTCGCGTACCATTTTTTTAAAGGAGTATTTGTTAGGCGTTTTTCTGATATCATCAGGCAAGGAATTCCAGAGAAGTGCAGCCCGATCAGTGAAGAGATACCATAGAACCCGGTGAGATGAGTAGGCATATAAATCTTGTTATTAGGGACGAAGGCCGAAGAATCGACGCTCTTATGTTTGGCTCTTCGTGTTGCCGGACTCCACTCGTCTTCTAAATATTTTTTTTTATATCTTAGACATGCGGTGTTTTGTCTTAAGAATGTATTGTCATCTACCTAGTTAAATAGACTCAGTAGTGTTTCTACTTAAAATTAAAATCAACAAATTTGTTGTTGACGATGGTGATTGAACCTGAGTAGATCGCGTGCTATGAAAATTACGGTAACCGCTTAGATCCTAAACTATCATAGATCTCTGATTCCTAATAATCGGATGAAAAGACAAACTCTGGCGAAATATTCCGTCCAATTGCCGTACGCACTACAAACAAAGCTACCTTTATTTGATAGCTGTTTGCAGTTACCACTTACCATCAGGCGGTGGTACACTCAGTCACTGTGATATTAATAAAAAAAAATAAAAAAAAATACATTTGTATTTAAAAGAATAACTATAGGGTATTTTAATGTTATCTAAATACAAGTTAGAATATATTTGAGGTTTCACACGCGTAAAGTTGAGATTATTCTATTGTATATATTACGTGAGGGTAATATGACCATCCGGTGAATATGGTCACTTTCTTATAACTCAAAAGTACAGCCTCGTTTGCATTAAATGACTGTGTGTTACGATAGCTCTTCAGCGGGCAATCAAATAGTAAAGGATTAAATGGCCGTTGCTATATCGACGCCATTTTGACAGTCGCCATTAAAGTAAATATTTTAGTCGATTTTAGTGTTGATTATGATTTCATTTATTTTTTTTATGAGATTTTTTGAAATGTTCCTAATTATTGTCTAAGTTTGTATGCAATTTTTTTCTAAATATATTGGTTATAGCATACCACTTTTTGTCTCCGCCCTCCTCCTAGTTTTGGTTTTATAGGGCGCCACAGTTAAAGGTCCATATTACCCTCACGTACCTTATTAGCTTTACCCACATATTTTTTTCTTTAAAAAATATTCGCAAAGCTATTAACAATACCAATATTCCCTTTAACCTCTCCTGGTAAGTAGTTCAATGGCAGATTTGAACCCACGACCCTGCCCAGCTACTGTTACCGTAGCGGCTTCCACGGCTTTGCTTGCATGGGTTCAAATTTTATTTTCTGATCATTAAAACTGCTCCGTGCCAAAATTAGCAAAATTGGATCACATGTAGAGTCACCTTGATGTCGTCTTTAATATGCCTGTTTGTGACAGAATTTTTTATTGAATTCTCAGAGACTATAAGACGTAGATAATTGAAGTTTAGTATAGATACGAGTATATTATGGAACAGTAACACATATGTAAGTTTTTCAGAATTGAATTAAATAGCATCTAAAAACGCCTATCACTTTTTTGCATGACTTCTAATGTACGAGTATGTTCATGAAGGATAAATTGTCAAGGAAATCATCTTGAGCCATGTTTAGTACGATGTTACTAACTACGCACTGTCAACCAAATAGAACATGTAACAAACATTATATTGTATTTATATTAGCTGAAGTGGCAATGAGCCGGCCATATAGAAGAACCGAGAACAGATGGGGAAAAAAGGTTATCAAGTGTCAGCCTCCTATTGGTAGGCGTAGTGTAGGGCGACCATCCACTAGATGGAGTGACGACCTGGTAAGACATGCAGGAAGTTAATGGATGCAGGTGGCTCAGGACTGTGCTTTGTGGTGTTATTTGTGGGAGGCCTATGTTCAGCTATGGACTTGTAATGATGTTAATGAATGATGAAACATACACTGTAAAAAGTTAAAAAAAGCTTTAAAAAAAGATTAAGAATCAAAATACAGATGCATTGTCACCCCTGAGAACTAAGATACCTACTCTTAGAATACCTCGTTTTAAGTAAAAAGGTTCTCCGGTTCTCTACACTTAGTTCATTTAGTTTTGGCAAAGTAATATTGAATTTCTTTTTTTCTTCTATCAATTTACGACATAATGTTTATTTATTTTGCGATATTTTATTAATATCATTGCCCCCTGTAGCATTGTAGCCCACACGACATAATTATATATTAGAAATAAGTTAAGAATTAAGAGGAGTTCAATTAAAGACCTAGACAGATTAAAACGTCTCCATTTCATTGACACCCTTTCTATATTAGAATAGAATAGAATATTTTTTATTCAATATAGATTACATATAATTCTTATTGAAAGTAATTTTTTACTTTACCACTGGTTCGAAAAACAAAACCTCTGTCCTGGGAAGAAAGAACCAGCAAAAAACCCAGACAGATTTTTTAAAATACATTTTACAATTTGAATGGTTACAAAATATTTACAAATTTTATTTTAGAAACAGCTTGGAAGCGAACACCTCCTTCCCAGGGGTTATTATCAACCATGTATTAATTTATATTATAATAACCCATTTATACAGTTTTTGTTAAATAAATATTTAAACTTGTGTATAGAGAGACCTTGTATATTTTCTGGGACTTTGTTGTAATAGCGTATACATTGCCCCAAGAATGAATTACTGACTCTATGGAGTCGAGAAACTGGTATCACTAGCAAGTGTTTACAGAGTGTATACCACTTTTTTTTACTAAAACTACCTTTGTTTTTGTGAACATACATTACATGGCAATCCTGCAAGGATACTTACTATATTACACCCCATTGAATTGGGGACATATTGTTTTACGTTGCATTTTTACGGTGTATGTAGTTTTATTTACATTGAACGTAAAAAGAATAACGTAAGCAGAAATACATTGGTCTTGTAAAAGCCCCTAAAGAGAATCTTCTAACCGTCGTATCATCCCGTGGGTGTCGTATGAGACGAAAGAGGGAAACTGAAGCCAGAGATGGGCAACAGCATCTGCATGACAACAGCTCGAAATAATAAAAAGCTTCGATTGCCAAGCAAATATCCAGCCTATTTGACAAATTAGTTCCACTCATCTAAGCTACCCGTAATAATGTTACATGTCCGAAAATATTAATTAAATAAGAACTGCACAGTCCATTAAAAGTAAAAAAGTTGCAGCTTATATACATTCCACAACCTGGGCACAGATCGCAGAGAACTTAGGGGCAGAAAAGAGTTCGTTGCATTGATCCCAACGCGAGATGAGTAAAATAGAATAGATTAAGTAATTAATTGTGCTATTTGTAGATTTTATAGGTTTAGTTAGATAACTGGTTAGAAATATTTTTTTACTCGCAATTTTTCCTTCACCACTGAGAACATGGTAAATCGACACTTCAAATTACAATGAAAATTTTAGTGTTTTGGGCGTGGACAAATAATTTTCAAAATTCTATCAGTTCAATTCTATACATAGTTAAAATACATAAAAATAAATCTATGTTTGAGTGAAATTTGCTTTCTTTGATATTTGATTTTTTTTCTCGAGAGCCTGTTCGTTTACATATACTCCGCCGGATCTGTCACAAAAATCCTTATAAGTCTGTAATTATGAATACTTTTTTTGTTATAAAGAATAGGGGTGATAAACGAGCATATAATCCACCTGGTGGTAAGTGGATGCTGTGGCCCATCGACATGTGGCCGCGGAAGGAAAAGGGGAGATCTCCCGCCGGGCAAGGTGTTATGCCCGGGGAGCGGCCGACACTCCATGTGATAGTTCGTAGATGTTCTATATATGCTGCTTATGATTCGGAATGTTGATAGCGTGATTTAGGCTTCGATATGTTTCGCTTGCAGCGCGATGACAGCGCCGCCACATCACCCCCCTGCTCAGACCAGAGGTCGGTAGTGCAGTCCGATTGCCGGTGCGTCCTTAATGCCGGTGGGGAATGCATGCTGTGTGCGTAAGGGCAAGTGACACCGGTGCGAATGATATGCCGATGTGTAATGCATGCCGTACTACGTACTGGCAAGTGATGCCGGTGAGAACGATGTGCCGGAGCAAGTGCCAGAAGTCTGCCTTATAAATCTGCGGTGAGTCGAGATGAAGACAAGTTGGACTGGCTTGTAGGAACTGAAGACTGCAGAAGACGATTCTCAGTAGTGAATGGTACGGGTTCTTGAGGATAATGACGAAGGTGTTTTTTTTTTGGTTGCGTGTTCAGATCACGTCGGGTGGTCACAACTGTGGCCGCGGAAGGAAAAGGGGAGATCTCCCGCCGGGCAAGGTGTTATGCCCGGGGAGCGGCCAACACTCCATGTTCGGAGATGTTCTATACTCGTATATGCTGCTTATGATTCGGAATGTTGATAGCGTGATTTAGGCTTCGGTATGTTTCGCTTGCAGCGCGATGACAGCGCCACAGACATCTACATTTACCCTCGATTAAGAACCAATATGCAGCTCCGTTTTTACCCCTGAGGACTAAGATGGAATGCCTCGTTTCCAGTAAAAAGAATCTGCGGTTCTCTACACTCGTAATACAAAACACAGGAGCATTAAGCTGCTATTTCACTGTGGTATTCTGTGAGAGCGTGCTCCACCCCGATCGAGCCGACCCATTAATGCTACAACCATAATATAACTGTAGCGTGGCTCTACCGTGTATAAAACTATAACAAATTGACAAACTGTTTATAGGAAAAAGTAAGCAGTAAGCTTAAATACATCATATGGCTCCGTTTTGATCGACACAAATAAAGGTTTTGTTGGGACATAGAG
The DNA here is from genome assembly GCA_907164705.1 of Parnassius apollo. Classification (NCBI taxonomy): domain Eukaryota; kingdom Metazoa; phylum Arthropoda; class Insecta; order Lepidoptera; family Papilionidae; genus Parnassius; species Parnassius apollo. The sequence continues at coordinate 5,544,119 of CAJQZP010001668.1, read as the reverse complement.
ACTGATAACGGTGACATTACAGATATATCCAGAGGGATGACAATCCTATCTTAATATACTTCAATTACTTGTCACGTTGTTTGTCCGCGATGGACTCCTAAACTACTTACAGGATTTTAATCAAATTTGCACACCGTGTGCAGTTTGGTCCAACTTGAAAGATAGGATTACCCAATTTTTTTTGCAAATTTAATAATTTTTAATAGGACATGACCAATGATCGTCGAAAAGGACAGAACAACGTCTGCCTGGCAAGCTAGTATTATATAAGTCGAGACTTTAATAAAGTAAAACTGTTAAATTGTCTTTAGATTAATTTCAAATCTTACTAGAACATTTTATATTACTGGTAAATATACTTTTATTTGTAATTATTCGAGTCCAAACAAAAATTTAGTTATGCTATCATATTATGGAAATGGGTTCGGGGCACAAGTTTGAAAACAAAATTCAGACACATGAGTAAGAATTTTAGATCTCCGCGTTTTAACACATTTAAGTATTATCAACTTGACCTATTACTGTGTGATTTATTTGAAGTCTGGCAAAAAATAGGGCATACCAGATGAAGGAAATATAAGCCGTTTACATTAACGTATTATGAAACAGATCTATATCAATAAATACTACTAATTTGAAATTAATTTTCGGCACTAAGAAATAAAAACAAAATTTTTGAACTAAATAATTAAATCAATTAAAAACTATCAAAATTAAAATAATATATACCGAAATAGTAGCATTTATTAATAGACTAATTTCATAATATGTTAATGTAAAATAAAAAAATTGTAGAATATCAGCGCTATAGGCTTTTATTCTGTTCAACTATTACATCCTACTTTTTCCAGACGGTAAGAAAATCATACATCATTTCCAAACGTCTGCATTGTCTTAAATCGAACCGATGATATTAGAATAATTACATGAATATATAACTCAAACCAGGAAACTAGAAATTAGTCAAAACCCCATTAAGAAAGTTATGACAGAAAAAAGAATATCCGACATATCCGACACAACTATAAAGAAAAAAACACGAATAAAAGATGTGAAAGTCATAATAAAGAAGATTAAATGGAGATGAACAGTACATACAATTAGAGGAGAGGAGAACAGACAAATAGAGCAAAATAATAATGTATTGGTACATAAGATACAAAAGAAGGAAAAGAGGTACACCGTTCAGGATATGAGTTTATGACATGAAAGCAGTAGCCGACATCTTATGGACTGGAACAGTCGGTAATAGAGATTTGTAAAGATATTTGGAAGATATAACGGATTTCCGCAAAGTAACGCCTGATTCTATAGTACATGGGGCAATATAGTCAATCGGGTGATATGGTCACTTTCTAATAACTCAAAAAGTACAGCCTTCTTTGCATTGATGGCTCTGTGACACGATAGCTGTTCATCGGTTAATAAAATAATGAAAGGTCAAAAGGGCGCTGCTATATCGACGCCGTTTTAACAGTTGATACTATAGTAAATATTGTCAATTTTAGTGTTGTTGAGTTTAGTTAGTTTTTTAAGTTGATTTTTCGTTATGTTCCTAATTATTACCAAAGCTTGTTTGTTATTTTTTTTTTTCATAATGTATTAGTTATAGTATACGGCTTTGTATTTTTTTTTCTTTTGTTTGTCACTCCCTCCTTTTAATAAAGGTGATATGTTTTTGGCTGGTGTCATCACAGCTTATAAACAATGGGTGCGTTTGGCAGAAAAAAGCGCTAGCAAGCGCTTACAAGCTCTGAAATTGTTTTCGGTTAGGACACGATTGCTACTTCAGTAGCGCTGACACAATCCGCCATATTGCTTATTTAATTTGTTTGTTTTGAAGTAAAGTTTATGTTGTTTTGTGCAATATTAGTTTTAAGTAATATAATGACAAGAATAAACATATACATGTTATTAAAAATTCATGATTGGTAAGTTTTTAATATGAATACTTTACAAACATATATTTAAATTAGGTTAGGTTCCCCCGGTTAAAACTAACATTGTGTCCTGGAGAAAAATAGCTACTTACGATTTAACAGCGCTTACCGCTTACGATCGCCATTTTGCTTACAAGTGCTTGCTAGCGCTTTTTTCTGCCAAATGCGTTTTGTTTAAGTTTTTTTTTTCAACTCAAATATTATTCATAAATAGCACACGTTTATATTCCTAGAATTTATATGGTAACGCATTAGACCTCGCGGATCAACATATTCACTTCCCAACATATTTGAACATCGATAACGCTAATCGATGAACGATTTACTGTATTTTTAATTTCACCTTATCGCGTCCGACATTATCTTTAAAATGGCGCCGAGCGGCACAGATAAAAATGAAAAATATTTTCGACACAAAATCAATACGAGGCGCGCTTTCGCTTTGACATATCCGTATATATATGTGTATATTGGTGTTTGTGTTGCTGCGTGTATGTCATATAATGTTATATTTCGAGGGGTGCGTGTAGAAATATCGTATAAATTTATTTATGTCGTTGCAACAAAGATATTTGTCGTTTTTTTCCTCTAACGTCTCGTCTAAGGACCGAATGTAATTTCTTGCTAAAAGATGACTGTTAGTGAAACTAATCACTGCACAGGAGATAATATTTTTATTTATTTATTTTTAATGCTACGAGCATTGGCTACAAGACATTCAGCCAAATAGTATATCAAAAGCTGCATATAAAAACAGATTATACAATCAATTATGTTAATAACTTTTTCGCGTCATGTTGATTTTATATTTTGGAGTTTTAAGTAGATTTTAGCAAATATAGCTTGAGCTCAGAGTAAGGACCGTCAATAGCGATAATACGTCAAAACGCATAAGCGGTTAAAATAAGGTATATCAAAGCACTTGTTTCATCGTTTCAAATTCATTTATTTGAACGATAACACAGTCAATTCCCACCAAAACTGCAGGGATATACCGTGTCGAAACTAATTTAGCCACACTCTCTTATATTGTCAAGAAGGATACTGCGGATACGGTGTCGTGATCCCACTGCGAGGGTGCTGGGGACAGTAATGTTGCCCCCGGGACGTACTTCACGCAAAGCGATGGTACAAATGAACATGGTATGGTATGGATGGTACAAAAATGGGAACAAATAAACTAATTGACTGGAAAAGGACCACTCCCTCATCATCTCTTATCATTAGCCAGCGGCCATCCACTATTGGATAGGCCTCTCCCAAGGCGTGCCACTTAGCCCAATCTTCGGCTTCAGGCATCCAGTTACTGCCAGCCTCTTCTTATCAGTGTAAAAAAAACTGGATAAGCTGCTGTGTTTCGTAAGGTGAGGGACCGCCAGAGGTGACAACGCATCTGCATTGATTCTAAATCAAAATGTGTCTTACGTGCAACAGTATTCACTGGTCCAGTATACACGCTGGTCACCCTTAATTTTATTAAAATAAATACTGCACATCAGAGCACACAAGTGTTTATACTAATTTATAAAAATAACCCAATTTTGATTTCTATATTTGCTGCCGTCTGTGAACATGTCCAAGATCGTCCTCGTCATTACATCAGATTTGATAGTCCACAAATCCTCCCAAAGGAAGGTTGAAAAATAGGAAACTTCAATTCCTGACATTGCTAAGTCCATTCAAAATGTAAAATAATAAAACTTAAAAAAAAAAGTTAAAACCTTCGTAATTTACTAGCTTCTTTAGAGTCTGTCTAAACTGGAAACACATTCATAAAATGAGCCAATTTATGAACTGTTGGTCCAATCTTGTAGTTTTATAGGATTTGAAAAAAATATTAAGTAATAAACTATAGGAAAATAAAATATATGAGTATGATTTTTGACGTAAGAAATCGAAACTTATTTTTCCAAATTAGAGATGACAACGTACCTATTGCCTTGTTTGTTTGAAGTTGGCTGGAGGTTTGCCTACGTGGTAGAGCCACGCTGCAGCTTTATTAAATAGTTGTAGCACGAATGGGTCGGCTTGACCGGGGAAGGTTCACGTTCAAAGAATATCAGCGAAAAATAGTAGCGTTGTGCAGCTGTATTTCGTATGGTGAGTGTAGAGAATAGGAGACCCTTTTTACTGATATCGAGGCATTCCATCTTAGCCCTCAGGGTTGACAACGCATTTGCATTTTGATTCTTAGTTGAGGATAAATGTCTATGGGCCACAGCATCCACTTACCATCAGGTGGACTGTGTGCTCGTTTTTTACCCAATGCTAATAAAGAGTATTTTTAACATAAGAAATCGAATATTTATTTTTTACCTGACTGTACCAGAAGGGGATGTGAGAATGTTTTTCAAATGTATGAATTTATCTACGTACGTATGTCTATTTCTTTAGCGCGCACTGCAGCTTAAACGGCTTGATGGATTTTTATTATTATTATTATAATTTAATTATTTAACATTGCGCGTCGTTAGTGTCGTCTTGATTGTAGAAGTGGCATAGGGCATTTTTTTTCTCTTTTCAGTAAACTTTTTTAGGTAGTCGAGTTTTTTTAATTACTGTTTAAACCATGGAGCTTGTCAAACGTTACTTTTTATAGCTCGCCTGAGACAGATGAAGCTGTAAGAGTAGCATAGACTAACAGCACTACATATATGAACGGGTTTTTATTATCTTTGCGTTTATCGCGCGAATCGAATCTTTTAATGTAATTTCCAACTTCCAACAATGAAGCAGCTTTATTTTTTTCCCTTCAATCAATCAATCAATATATTCTTTATTGTACAGTTATACATATAAGAAAGAGAGAAAATGAAACATGTATATATGTATGTAGAAATTACAACAGGCGGTCTTATCGTTCTGGAAGCGATTTCAGACAACCCTTGCTTAGCAAAGAACTGTTGTTTATAGGGAATTGCAAATAGACCAGGTGTACATAAATTTGAAAATTAAGTTAAAAATTAATAAATATATAAACACACAAGATGACGACGGTTTATAATATGTAGTATAGATACAATTGAGGACGGAAATTATGATGGGAAATATTGGAGTTCCAAGTAATAAGTTTTGAGTAGATTTTGAAGAAAAAAAGGGATTGATCACGTCGAATATATAAAGGCAAGGAGTTCCACAAACGTATAGCTGTAACGGAAAATGATTTATTGTAGAAAGAGGATGAATATGCCTTCATTAATTTATACAATGTAGTTAGTAAAATGTGGACAACAAACGTGCGGGAACCAATCATCATCATCATTGCAGCCCATTATTATTTCACAGAACATAGGTTTCCTCTGCAGATTGAAACACATCACAATCCCGAAAAACTTATATCCATCGACACCTTGCAAGTTTAAGTAAGTCGTCACTGCATTTAATAGGGCGCCGCCCAACGGTACCACTCGAGAACCTTACTTATGCATAGGCTGTTAGTTTTTCGAGCTTTACGGCTGGCCAATTCCTACTTCAGCTTATTACTCAGTTGTTCCATGTTCGTTGTCGGCCGATAGACTTGAAAATTTGCACTCGTATCAAGGCCTGACGACAATACAATAATTTTATCCTAGAATGCTGATCAGGATCACCAGGATACTATAAAATAATTACTATGCTCACGACAGTTTATGTTCAATGCGCGTTGTTTAAGTTTTTTAAACTCTTATAACATTATTTAATTAACTTAACACTTAACAGTGTTATTTTATTTTACTCTTCATTTTTATAAGGACTTCGCCACTGAGCAACCATTATTCAGCTTTGTTTTCTTTATTTTTAATAAATAAAGAAATAGAATTTTATAGAATAAGGGTGAAGAGCACACAGTCCACCTGATGGTAAGTGGATGCTGCGGCCCATAGACATCTAGGTACATTTATCCTTGATTGAGAATTAAAACGCAAAAGCGTTGTCACCCCTGAAGATTACGATGGAATCCCTCTTTTGCAGTAAAAAGGGTCTCCGGATCTCTACACTCACAGAAACACAGCAGTATGAAGCTTCTGGTATTCTGTGAGAGCATGTTACTGCCTCAGTCGAGCCGACCCATTCGTGCTACAACCGTACTAAAGCTGCAGCGTGTCTCTACCACGTATAAAAACTTTAAAAGGTTACTTCCACACTAAAATTTTCTCCTGTATCGTGGGGTCAGATTACATACATAAATTACACAAGGACAAACATCCAGACACGGAACAATTATTTAAGGCCGTACAAATACTTGTTCCGCGCGGGATTCGAACCCGCGGCCCTTAGGAACTCATTGCTAAGTCACACATAATCGTACATCATCATAGTACGTCATATTTAATTTATTGTGTTATTGTGAACCCAATCTAGAGTCGTGTGACGTAATTTGCGGTAACCGTTTATATGGAATCCTGACCCACTTTCTTTTGCGGTTGGCTGATCAATCGCTGACGCAGTATGTTATTATTTATTAAATTATATTATCTTGCAGCTCTATTATGTGGCAGCACGTATGGGTCGCCTCGACCGGGGAAGGACCACGCTGTCACAGAATACCAGCGTAAAATAGCAGCTTATAGCTACTGCGTTGGTGATGAATGTAGAGAACCGGAGACCCTTTTCACTAGTAACGAGGCTTTCCATCTTGGTCCTCACGGTTGACAACGCATCTGCCATGGGTCACGGTAACCACTTACTATAAAAAACATTATATTACCAACTGGCGTAATGTCTGGAACTGATTTACAACCATTGGAAGTGCGTTCTAATTTTAACCGACTCCGTTAAAATTCAAACAAAGACCGATGGCTTTATGATTAGTACACTTTTGCGTCTTCTGCTGCATCACCACTTGCCTCCAGGTAGGATAGTATTCACGCAATGGCTTATAATCAGTGATGGATTTATAATAAGGCACCCTGAGCACTGGCTCAGGGCATCACCGCAGATAGGGCATATAATACTAATATTAACTTTAACTATACATCTAGTTAGCTAGAAGTCAATCTCGGTGAAAAAAGACAACTTCGTACTTGGAGTTGAAGAAAAACATTGTGAGAAAACATGTATTTGTGAAAAATAAAATATTTCGACTGCACGTGAAGTCTGTTAACACACACTGGACCAGTGCGTATAGGAATACTAGATGACAGGAATTTCTTGACTTGTCAGGCATTACCCTCTGTCAGGAAATCAGATATTTTTAAATCTGTCAGGCTATTACTTAAAGAGAAGCAGTAAATGATTGAATGTATTTGCCGAGTCACCAAAATAAACTAAAAACAATCACATCTTAAAAAGACATCTTAAAATTTTTTTATATAGGAAAGGGTGACAAAATAGCACACAGTCCACCTATCCTCGATTAAGAATCAAAATGCAGATGCGTTGTCACTCATGAGGACCAAGATGGAATGCCTCGTTTCCAGTAAAAAAGGGTCTCCGGTTCTCTACACTAACCATAAGAAACACAGCAGCATTAAGCTTCTATTTAATGCTGGTATTTTGTGAGAGCGTGGTTCTTCCCCGGTCGAGCCGACCCATTCTTGCTACAACTATACTACTTATATAACTGCAGCATGGCTTTACCACACACAACATTATTATGTTCAATTGGTGTTGCATTTTTAAGTCAGGTAATATATTCAATATATTACCTGACTTAAAAATGCTTAAAAATCAGAAATTTCGTCAGAAAATCTTATTTTTGTATCTGGTAACCCTAAGTGCGTACCATAAGACTCTCAGAAATCAGAGGAGGCCTGTGCCCAGCAATGGAACGTAATAGATAGGTAGAATTTTACTTTTTTATCATCAAATTTGTTTTTTTTAAAAACCTAAAAATTTAATTTAATTTAAAATTAATAAAGTTTTACGTTTAAAATCCAAATATTATTGTGATTTCAAGCAGTCTCTATAGTATATATTAGTAATCTATGAAGCTGTCAATTTAAAAATTCGGTTATGAATTCCAATTTTAAAATTGCACCTGGAGCCAAGGGCGCATTGACACAAGGGAGTGACACCAGCGGCCAGTTCGACTCCCGCCTGATTGAAAATAAATACGCGGTGACATGCGCTACGGACTTAAGTCATATATGGAGTCGATATTTATATATAAATGTTTTATATTTTTTAATTATCCTATTTTGTCTTTTATTTTACTTATTCTTCATGAACAATTTAATTTTTTTGTTTGATATAGAGCAAAACAAATACATAAAATAGTTAACCTACCCTATAGCACTGGCTCCACGTTGATGAAGTTATGATATTTTTCTTCACCGTTCTTAGTACGTTGCCGAAAATTTTAACTAACCCTACAGTAGGCCCGTGGATTACAATAGTAATCCGCTGTAAAATAATCTCGAATTTAGATATTTTTGGAACCAAATGATTAGAAAAAAATATGTAAACTGATTTGTGATCTAACTTTGAAATTAATGTGATATTTTCATATATTAATATGTAAAAGTTTTTTAAATATTATAACATGAATAAAAAAGGACGTATAAATGGTTTTTGTTTATTAAATATGATTACCGTTGACTAAATGTTACCCTGTTTCATATTTAAAATAAAATAAAAATACATTTTAGTCGATATTTAAAATATTTCTTCTTGTTTTAAATTGGAATATATACGTAATACACGCGATTATTTACGTTTTTTTATAAAGCGCGACCACTGCAGGGTTAACGATTTCAGTAATGTCGACATCAGGATGAATGAGGCACTTGGTTAAAGTTTGTAACTACCGCAATAAAAAGTAACCTAGTAAAACTCAAAATTAAATATTTTGTGTGGGTATTAATAAGATTTATGTCGGAACAAAGATTTTTTAGTTTAACGCATGAAATACATAATATTTATTAGTATAGGTTATATTCAGTTTAAGGTGTAAATTTAATAGAGCTAGACTTTGTTTGTAAACAAAAAAAACCACATTAATGTTTTTTGTTTTTATTAGGAAAAGTCATATTTTGTTGTGTAAGATTATATCTACGATTATAATACGATCGGTTTCGTATCAGAGGTATATTTAGCACATATATTTTGATGGATGTTAAACAATTCTCTCAAAAATAGTTCATGTATAATATGAAAAATTTGGTATTTTTCGTAGCATTTTAAAGTGGAATGAGTTGAGTGTTTAATCTATTACGTATATTTTTAAGAATATTGCGATCAGTAGATCTGTTAAAGATCTTTTACTCATATGTATTTTGCTTATCTATAATCCGACTAGTTTGGTCGGAGGTTGGTGGGCTCAGAGAGATGCAAGAAGTCTATCGATGAAGGTAGCTCAGAACCGTGCTTTGTGGCATTCCTTAGAGGAAGCCTATGTTCAGCAAAGAGCATGGGCTGGGCTGTAATATGGATGATGATGATGATGTTGACTCCGACCAAAATTTATGAAATTAGTTTTAGAATATTTCTATTTTGTAAAGTAATTAAAAACAACATATAAACAAAGATCAGACAAATTTCTTTATTATATTATATTAACGAGATAAAGTTCTACCTGATGGTAAGTGAGTATCGTAGCTTATGAAACCCGTTGTCAATACTTAAAACTTAAAACTATGATAAATTGTATCATTCATTCCATCTCCTGTAATCGTGCAAATAAGTTTCAAATGTTTCATAAAATTGAATACAAATGGAATTCCAGCTCTAAGTCTCCCATCCAAGCGCGGAAAAAGTAAAGTATTGAAAGGAAAGGTATATGTCTGTATTCCCTTCACTTTTAAGAGGATTATAGAATGATTAGTGCACCGCGCTTCTTTAGTGCGTATTGGCGAACTTATACGTGGTAGAGCCATGCTGCAGCTATATTATGGTTGTAGCACGGATGGGTTGGCTTGACCCGGGAAGGACCACGCTCTCACAGAATACCAACGTCAAACAGTAGCTTAATACTGCTGTGTTTCGTATAGTGAGTGTGGAGATCCGGAGACCCTTTTTTATTACTACAGCATCCACATACCATCAGGTGGGCTGTGTGCTCGTTTGTCACCCTTATTCTATAAAAAAAACTTCGCTGAAATATATTTTATTTCTAAACTTGCATATTTATGTCTAAACATGCAGGTTTCCTCACAATGTTTGCTTTTATCACTCATTCAAAATTGCATTCGACTAATTTTACTGGTAACAGTGGGGAACACAGGTCATTCACGTACAAAGTACTTGAAAAGTAATTAAAGTATTTACTATTGGCACTTATAACGATACCTTATAAAGCTATATTATTAAGCGACCATGGCTCGCGCGTAATAGATACAAACATATTTTCAATACAAGTGAACAATATTTTACGAAGTTTAACACACAACAATATTTAACGAGCGCGTAGTAACACACAAACATATTTTAGCATTCGGTCTGACATTTGGAAACTCCACGCATCCCCTGCGCCAGCCCGGCGCCCGCATGTCACTTCGGCGTCCATTATAAAATGTCGGCAGTAATCGACCTTTATTTTTATTTTATTTGCCGACGCCACCTAACTCCCCCTCCCCACCCGACCACCCCCCGACCGATATTTCAAAGTTAACGACTGCAGCGTAAAATATGCCACTCGAAACGGAAAAAAATTGGACGTAATAATAAATTTCGTTTAATAATTTTGTAGCCAGATATCACGACGTTCAGAAGTTATATCTTCTTTTTGATTATTTATATGTGGGTGGTGGCGGTGTGAGAATTCATCACGCTATTTTATCCTACGGGAATGTCTTAAAAAAAGGGCAGTAGTAACTCAGCGGCTAAGCGCTCACTGTAAACTTCATTATGGCCGAGCTACCCGAGTTCGATACCAATATAACACGTGCTCGGCGGTGAAAGCAAATAATTATGAAACGACAAACATTTCTAAAAAACCATGCTACAGATATATTGTGTTTGCAGCACGAATGGGTTGCCCCACCGGGGTAGGACCACGCCCTCACAACCAGCCTCAACACCAGCGTAAAATAGGAGCTCAACGCTGCTGTGTTTCGTATGGTGAGTGTAGAGAACCGCAGATCCTTTTTAATGGAAACGAGGCGTTCCATCTCAGTCTTCAGGGCTGGCAACGCATCTGCATTTTGATTTTTAGTTAAAAATAAATTTAGATGTCTGTGGGCCACAGCATCCACTTACCATCAGGTGGACTGTGTGCTCGTTTGCCACCTTTATTCTATAAAAAAAACTATTTTCAATACTTCTCCATTACATAACGATTTCTTATATTTACGCGAACACTACACATTTAAATGAAACTAGTTTTTACGGATTTTATCGCGTATATTAAGATATTTTATAATCCCGACGTTTCGAGAACTTTACAGCACCCGTGGTCACGGGGTGGACTGTCCCCCCGTAACCATGGGTAATCCGTACTCGGTAAAAACTAGTTTTATTCTCCATTACAGTCTGTAATAGTGGTAAAGCTGGCACGCTTGGCAGGCTGGCTGGTAACCGGGGTTTTATATAATTTTAAATTGTTATCAGAACGATACTGCCGCCCATATCCTGCTTCGGTTTCGCTCTTCACCTGTTACAATACCCACGGAACAGTAGTGGTTAAAGTTAGAGATGGATCGAATATGTATTTCACTCGATATGGATGGAATATTCGGCAAATCGCCGGCACGTCGTGCTTATTTTTTCAAATCAAATCAAATCAAATAATTAATTTGTAAAACATAGGTAAAAAGTTACAAGTTACTTGGTTGAAAAGGTATGGTAAGTAACACTATGTTTCGCCTAAAAAGGCATACAAATATTTGTTTATTACTATCATCTGGCAATATGAAAATTTATTTTTAATAAAATAACAATTTCAATTATAATTCGTATATTTAGAAATTACATAATTCTTAATACCATAAAGATAAATAAATCGGACATTAATTATTGTAGGTACTAAAAACCATTAATTTTATCTTCAAAATATTCGTTGATAGAGTAGTATGCTTTATTTATTAAAAAACTCGAAATCAATTTCTTAAAGGGGATTGCCCACTCTTCATAGACACTTCGGCCATGAGTGCCCACATATAAAAGTATAAATATATGATAATATGCAATTAAAAGAACGAAATGGTAAAGAAATTGCTTTAAAAAAAGTCGGGATTTTAAAGATATATAAGTTTTTATTTTCACAAATACAGTTTTTTTTACAACTACTTTTATCAATTTTATCGCGTTTTATTTCTTTGATTTTTAATTCCAGACGTTTCGGGTGCTTCCCAGCACCCATGGTCACGGCGGACTGAAGTGACTGATATCCCAATATCAGTGTTAACCTGGAATACCTTCAGATTTTAAATTTTTATTTATGGTCCGATCTACAGAATGAACTTACTGTGTCTTGAAATCTTGCAGTGGTATGCTTGGATACAGTTTTAATTTTATTAATTTAGGGGTCCCAAGCAGGTGGTAGTACCAAGCCTCCTTTTCTATTTAAATAAGGATTTTTTTTATTTCAATAGTCTCACATATCACCCTTGATAGGAATTGATGTTCCTTCGAGAGGATTTGTGGTCTATCAAATCTGATTTATGTCTATCTGGTTGGGGCCGTCTAGGACATGATCACAAACTGCAAACTTCCCTGAACTTCAATGCTTCACGTCAGCTATATGTTCTTTTACGCGGGTTGTAATTGTTCTTTTCGTTTGCCCTATATATGAGAGACCACATTCACAGTCAAGGGTGTACACTCCTGCACCTTTTAGAAGAATATGACACTTGATTGATGGTAAGAACTCACCAATCTTCTTCAGAGGCTTGTAGAATGTTCTAATAGAAGCTCGCTTCAAGATGTAGCCGATCTAGTCTGTGACACCCCTGACATATGGTAGTAATGCACACGCTTGACTGTGGCTGGCTTCACTCGGTCACTGTGACGTATGCGCGGGACCCGAAGCTTGTTGACGTGCAGAACCTGCTTGACGTGCTGAAGCTCGACGGCTCGATGTTTGCTGCCACAGATCCCTTGTGCTCTCTGTAACAAAGATTTGCTCACGGTAACTAACTGTGAAGGATAATGGCGAAATTCATTGTTTTCTATACACAGTGTGACCTATGGTGTTGTTAGAATTTTGGATAACTAACGCATCTAGAAAATCTAAGAAATTATTTGCCTCTTATTTATACATCAATACATCATCCAGGAACTGAGCAGGAGGCAAAATATTAGTTTGATGCCGTGCTCAACCCAAATACCATATTAATGTTATAACATGGGCACAGCATTATACTGTTCGACGGCCGACAGTACAATTGCAACAACGACACTAAGTAAAGATCATCTAGGGCTAAAGTTTATTCCTTCCAAAATGCTGCTCCTGTGGTTATTACAGAGTTCTATCCGGAGCAACCATTAAATCTTATATGCTCACCATAATAGGAGTGAGCTTACTTTAATTGGTATGTGCCACAAGCAATTAATATTAAGTCCTTAAAACAGGAAATTCCCTAACATTTTTAGTATACATTTATATTTCTAAAGTCTGCCCTAGCTTTATTTAGATTGCTTTCCCAAGCATACTCAGACAAATTATTATTTGTCTCCATATTTTGGTGAACTATTTCAAGTATTTAATCCGCATCATCCCTGTCCCTTATTTTTGTGTGGAATTTATTAATTAGAGCAGCAGCCACTCTATCATCAAATGTGTAGAAGCCCTGTAAAGTAATTTAAGTGAAATATTTTAAATTAAGTTTTAAAAATGCCGTTCACCGCCTTTACTACCCATATCGACACATAGTCACGGCTCTAGACTTATCAGCATATCTTGTCATTAACTGAGATTCACCATCTGCTGGAGACAACAGTACCCGACCAACTCCATTTGGAATGAGAAGATTTCTTACAGCTATTTCTGCTTGGGATATATGATTTGTGTCTACATTCATAGAAACAAAATCCTGATTTAATATTTCACAGGCCATATTCATGAGCAGCTCTAATGTACTTCTTGGAACTTGCTTGTTCGTCACTATCTATTATATTTACTTGACAGTCTCGGAACTTCAGACAGAATTTGTAGCCAGATAATAATGTATATTTCTTTTTCACTTATACTCTGTTTGTTAATATTATTATTATCTCACCATACGAAACACAGCAGCATTAAGCTCCCATTTCATGCTGATATTCTGTGAGAGTGTGGTCCTTCCCTGGTCGAGCCGACCCATTTGTGCTACAACTATACTACTAATATAACTGCAGCATTGCTCTACCACGTATAATATACATACATACATAGTAATTGTAATCGCAAAAGAGACGTACCCGCAATGCTGATGGAACAGTGAGTCGATTGGAATTATTACAACCAGGTAAAAAATATTGATTTGGTGTTAGTAGTGCTTTTACAATATTAGTTAGCAGTATTTTATGATCTGATGATCTAAGCTTTGTTGTTCTGAGTGCAATACATTACTCACTTCAGATTGCTATGAGAATGAACTAGATGATTCAGATGGTTCCCATTCTGCAGTTGAATGTGATGCTGTTCTATCAGTCCTTTGCCAGCAATTATGATAAACACAAGATGAAGATGACAACTGAAATAATGTTAAATACAAAAAATTAAGTCTAAGTGAAAAAAAAAGAGATTTGTTTGATTTTAAACTCAAATATAAATAAATTATTTATCAAGTTAAATGTTACTGCACAAAGACAGACTTAATGCTTTATATTATTTAATAATTAAGGCCTGACAGACTACCAGCAATCCAAAGCAATGATAAATCAACAGTCTCATTTCTTGGTAGTTGATAAAAATGGTGAATCTCGTAAATAAGCTAGTATGTTTGTCAGATATAGCTTATGAAGATGTGAAAAAATAAAACAAGTTCTTAAGTTGACATGCAATCAGTTTAAAAACATGTTTAACTATCAGATATGAGTACCACACTTAATAAATAGAAAAATGTTAAATACTTACCTCACGTGATGCAATTTGATTGGCAAACCTCATTCTTTATGAGTTCCTCACGTGGAGAATCGAACCCAAACAATGTGTGTGATCTTATTCTCATAAGTGATTTGCCACAGCTGATGCATACATGTTCATGACAAACTATTGGTGCATTTTTCGAATGGCACACTATACGTAAACTATCAATCGAAACTTGTACCTAATAAAGAAGCTATAATTATTATATTGATATTATTTAAGTAAACTTAGTTAAAAAGCATTTCTCAGAGGAAGACATGACACTTCGTGACAGGTACCAACTATTTACCTGCTGTGTTCGAACAAATTGTTGAGAGATTAACATATTAACAATTCAATTTCCAACAAATAAACAAAACAAAAACTCGTAAATGAATTCGTATTGTGACTTAACCATAGATAAATAAATATGTAGCAAGCTAGACTTGACAGGGGCCTAGCTGTCAGATTCGATGTTGCCACTTAACTTCTCTTTAATTCCCTTTTTTAGTCGGGTTTGTACGTATATAAGTACATGTCATAAAATCTATGAAACGATATCGATGTTTATTTGATTAATAATAAAAAAAGAATAGTCTTGACGCGCTTTGAGTTCTGTACGCTTTTTAAAAATATATTTTCCTTTATTTATTGAAATTCTATTTCAAATGTATTTTAAGAACAGTTAACTTGTGCAGTATTGTTTTGCTATGCTCTAGAGAATTCATGGTATATCAGCTAGAAATTAACTTCTTTAATTATCATAACACGATTCCATTTTAAATGTAATGTTAAGAACAGATAAGAATAACAGTTAAATTGTGCAGTAGTGTTTTGTTATACTCTAAAGAATTCATGGTAAATCAGTTAATTATTCGCTTGTTTAATTATCATAACTATAGATGTGAACTTTGTCAACGATTTCAACCGAGCAACAACGGTTGTTTTTGTTTTCAACGGTCGACAACCGCTTTTGATGGCTTGAAATGAATAAAATCAATAAGTTGTATGTGCAATAAGTTTTTTCTCTTTGGTAATGAATAAACCACAGAAACCCCTATAATGTATAATAGTTCTTTTTTTTTAGATACAAGTAGCACATTTTCAAGAACCACAAATACAACTTTGTCATTTATCCCACAAACACTGAAACATAAAATTATTTGTTGCTGGCGATAATGATAGTGATATTTTGACTCGATGTAAAATCTATGCTTGTTACTACAGAAATCTTAATGGCCCCGCGAGTCCGACTCGCACTGAGCCACTTTTTTTTTTCAACTTTTTGTTTTTATTTTAATAAATAGTTTTTTCGTTAAAGCGAAGCTTTTTTTGCTATAGATTCATTACTTATATTTATAACAATCAATCTGAGTAGATAAAGTGTGTAAGTACGATTCTTAAATTGTAAAAATAATAATTGGAGTTATTGGAGGTAGGTATTTAGTTTTATTTATTTAGAAAATATTAATCTCACAATTAATTATTATAATTATATAATTTTATCACACAACTAACGTCCTCATTGGCAATGTAATGGTATAATAATAATTTTCAAAATGGGTCTAGTAATTTTCGAGATTACCCAAAAAACATATACATTGAAAGTAGCGCCCTCTATAATAAAATGCATCCTATATTAGACATCTATAATTATACATAACAATCTAGTGTTGAAAGAATTTTCAAAATCGGTCGAGTACTTTACGAGTTTAGCGAAAAAAACATTTTCGTTGATAGTAGCGCCCTCTATAATAAAATGCATCCTACGTTTTTAAGCACCATAGCAAAAACGATTCAGCTTAGCCACCCGCACACACAGTAAAAACATAACCGTCCTTTTTCGTCTGTAGTCGGATAAACAAGTGGTTGACAACGGTTGCGTATCGGCTGCATTGGATAAATATCCATTTCAAACGGTTGCTTTACACCTATATCATAACATAATAATAATTATCAAAAAATTATATTAGCATTGTAATAATGATACCGTAAATAATCAATCGGAAAAGGGAAATCGATTTTTTTAATGATTTTTGTGATTGGCAACATTTTTTATTTTATTCAGAAATTAATGAATTACGTATTTACCTAATTTATTTTTTATTTTTTCGGTACTTTATATTTGTTCAAAAATATTTCCATCTTTTTAGGATAAATGAATACCGCGATTAATAGCCATAAATAAAGATATATTTTTTTAGCAAATGCTCATTGTTGGGCGTTCTATGGACGAAAATGGGCAATGCCCTTTGTCTATATTATCAGTTTCTTTGATGTTTTTTGGGAGTTTATTAAAAAAATTAAGACAGACACTTGACACTTGACTTGCCAGAGACAGAAAACTTTTTGAATACGGGGCTTTATGAGGTACGTACGTAGTTTGTCCCTATGTCGTTTATTATTAGCGTTTTCAAATATCGTAAAATGTTTCCTTACAAACATAGCTACTTCGAATATATATAAAGGTGGTAGGGACAGAATGTTAAGATCAATGAAATGCGGTTTGCAACTATCGGTAACCTGCAACTGACATACTACTCGTAAACATTTCTTTTGCGCTTTAAATACTAATTCGTGTTTTGATAAAAAATGAGTGGCAGGAGATTATTTTATCTATTTGGACTTATTTTAGAGAAACTGATGACCAAGGTAAAGTGAAACGTATTAATATAATGTAATGTTTCTTTGTTTGATTCTAAAAACATTTTATCAATCTTTCGATTTGCTATAATTGGAAATAACACTATGTACAGTGCCTGAAAAACGTAACGCTATGTAAGTAGATTTAACCCGTAAATATAATATACTTTCAACAGTAAAAGTATGAAGAGATGGCATTACTCAATTCGTACAATTCAATACAGTGGACACTGAGTACAACTTAACGAATGTTCGGTGATTTAGCCGAATATTCAGCCGAATACGAATATTCGATAAAGCTGCCGAATATGAAACGAATATTCGGCCCATCTGTAGTTAAAGTAGACTGTGGAAAATGCCACACATGGCTCCTTAAGCATCACGTACTCGTATTGACGTTCCGTGATGCGGCGGGTTCGAATTCCACAAGGATCAAGTATTTGTACGGCCCACAAATAATTATTACCGGGTGTGAACGTTTGTCCTTGCATATCTTATATATGTAAACTACCCCTACGATACAGGAGAAAATGTTAGTGTGGGGGTAACGTGTTTAAAATAGAAAAATGTCAGTTGCCAGTTGCCAGTTGCCAATCAAGTTAGTTGCTAGTTCAAGACGAAAACTTTTCACTTTCGATGACGAAGGCAAAAAAAATTTATTTTTTTAATTGTAAGTTTTTAATTTCTAGAGTGCCGAACCAAATTATTTTTATTAAAGGATGACCAACGGGCACGCAGTCCAAAAGATGATAGTAAGTAGATTCTCTAACCCATGGACACCGATATCCAACATCGATCAAGTTACATGTTAAAATTTAAAATGTTTATTTGTACTACAGTATATTTAAAATACAAAATAAAGACTGGGCCTCCTATATGTCTTAAAGCCGTGATAGTTAACGCTCGCTGTAAATATAACAGAACGCGAGTAACCTGGGTTCGACTTCGATCCCCGCCGGCACCAATAAAATTGTTAATTGCAATTTTAAGTCCTGATTTACCAGGTGCACGGCGGTGAAGGGAAACATCGTGAGGAAACCTGCATGTCTGAGGAATAAGAAAAAAAATATTTCGAAGGCATGTTAATTTCGCCAACACGCATTGGGGCAGCGCGGCGGACACTTCCTTGCCCTAAAACTCTCTCAGAAATGAGGGGAGGCCTGTGCCCAGCAGTGGGACGTATATAGGCTGCAACTTTACTCCTATACGTCTTATAGTATTGGTGCTAGGATACACTGATTAAAATTTCTACGTGGTAGAGACATGCTGCAGTTTTATTAGTAGTATAGTTGTAGCACGAATAGGTCGGCTCGACCGGGGAAGGACCACGCTCTCACAGAATACCAGCGTGAAATAGTAGCTTAACGCTGTTGTGTTTCGTATGATGAGTGTAAAAAACCGAAGACCATTTTTACTGGAAATGAGGCATTCTATCTTAATCCTCACGGGTGACAACGCATCTGCATGTAAGCATGCATCTGATGTACATATCTATGGGCCACAGCAACCACTTACCATCAGCGGTGCCACTTAAAAAAGAATCAAAATGCAGATGTGTTGTCACATTGCATGGCATTAGATGCTGCTCATCGTCACTTGTCTGGGTATACCACACCTCGAACGCGAAGTGGAGAGGATGGCCTATACCTACGTTCGAGTTTTTAAAATCACTCGTTTCACTCACATTAATTCGTGTTCATTATTGCATATCGCTAATATGTTATGGAAAGTACATGATTAGAAAGAGGAAACACTAATGAATAAGCCTGATGCTTTTTTTTAGTTTAACAACAAGTATTATTATAAAAAAGTACGATAAAAAATTATATTGTGGATATCCTATAGTATGTGATTCATAAATTCTATGTGTATAAGATAGCTCGAGAACTACTTAACAAAACGACATAATTTTTTTTCACATACTTCCGAATCAACTAGAGCTGGTTCTTTTCGATAACCACTTTTGTAATCCATGTTTAAAATATTACACGAGCGTTTGAGGTTTGCACTTTTGGATTTTCTAAATTACTTTTTCTTCGTTTTTTATAGTTGTGAGGGTGACGAGAAAACGAGCGCACAGGCCACCTAAAAAGTTAAAAGTTAAAGTTACAGCCTATATACATCCCACATCTGGGCACACGCGTCTTCCCATTTCTGAGAGGGTTTGGAGGGGTTGGTCAACCCTCACGGTCCATCTAATGGTAAGTGAATGTTGTGGTACATAAATATTTGGGTACATCTATCCTCGATTAACAATCAAAATGCAGAAGCGTAGTTACTAGTTACCCCTGAGGACAAAGATGCTTCTTCTCGCTCTACCAGTAAAAAGGGTCGCCGGTTCTCAAAACTCACCCTACGAAATACACCGTCATTATGCTGCTATTTTACGCCAGTATCCTTTAAAAGCGTAGTCCCTTGGGGTGTTACCACACCAATCGTCGATCGATGTCAATCGACTGGCTAGCTGATCGACGGATACTGGTCGATAAAACGTTATTCAGTCATCGATTGACTTCGATCGACAGGTAATCGAAATGGTTGTACGCTCCGTAATATCTCGAGTGAGAACTTCACACAACTAAATATGTCAGGTGGCTAGCCCGCGAGGCGCACGAGGCGGCGCGGCGGGTGACGATAGGGAGCAGTCGGTAGATTTCTCGTATAATCAAGCAGCTTTTTCACCGTCGACTGATCCATTCTACCATCGATCGATTTGTGTGGTAGAAACTATCGATCGACGTCGACTAGATAATAGATATATAATAGATCGATTGGTGTGATACCACCCATATTCGAGCCGACCCATTCATGTTGCAATCATATATTTATCATAAACTGACATGGTTGTAGCCGCATATAATTGCAGTGTGGCTATACTACGTACAGTATAGTGCCATTATAATTTTTAATACATAAAGCCAAATAAATGATTAGGAAAAAAAACACTTTCTTTTTAATTTGTATATAATATGTAAATAGCTAGGCAATATAATAATTAATTTCTTACCATCAAGTGAAATAGTAGTCAATCACGGGCTTACAGTAAGAAAAATCGATCCGTATCATAAATAGAATAAGAAAAAACAATATCGTAAGGAATCGTATGAGGCAACTAAGGGAAAGGCCCAAAAGTTCTTGCGGCCTCCGATAGATGGCGCTATCATTAATTCATCAAAAGCCTATCAAAAGTCCACTTCCGAACATCGGCCTCCATAGATTACTTTATAGGAGCGATATTTGCCATAGTTACCGCAACTGGCCGCATTGGATTGGAATCCGGAGATTTTTATTATTTTGACTTATTGCCAGGCCGTGCATTTCCTGTTACCTATAACGACACCCACAGGATGATACGGTGAAGTAGATCGCTACCACACTTCACGGCACCCTCTTACTAGTAAAACTAATACCCCCTTACCAGTTACGCTGTTGAAGCCAACTCTCCGCGTCTATATAAATGTAGAGTCGTTTAGAACAGAAACTTCAATAGAGTGATTTAGTCATCCGTTATATTTAGTTCCGTTTACGTTATTGTAGTGTAACAAGAGCATGTCCCGGACCTGAGTGTTTGTCAGTGTGCAAATTATGTATTTAAAACTTCTCCACGGTACATACTATATTAATGTGGTATAATGTTATATATAAATGTAGAGTCGTTTAGAACAGAAACTTCAATGGAAAGATTTAGTAACCTGTTATATTTAGTTCCGTTTACGTTATTGTTGTGTAACAAGATCATGATGTGCCGGGTCTAAGTCTTTGTCTTTCTGTCTTTGTCTACAAATTATGTATTTAAAGCTTCTCCACGGTACATACTGTTCTATAAAAATCGAGTCGTTTAGAACAGAATCTTCAACAGAGTGATTTAGTAACCAGTTATTTTTAGTTCCGTTTACGTTATTGTGGTGGAATAAGAACATGTTCCGGGTCTGAGTGTTTGTCAATGTGCAAATTATATATTTAAAACTTCTCCACGGTATATCCTACTTTTTTGTTACAATAATGGTGACAAACAAGCACAGAGTCCACCTGGTGTTTAGTGCATGCGATGGCCCATCGACATTTGCATCTAACCTCAATTAAGATAAAAATGCAGATTGACATCCCCAAGAACCAAGATCTCCAAATATCAAGCCCCCAGACTCATTGTCACCCTCGAGAACCAAGATGGAATGCCTCATTTCAAGTTATGAGCCTCCGGTTTCCTCACTCACATTAAGACGCTATTTTACGCAGGTATTGTGTAAGAGCGTGATATGTGTAACGGTTTTTTTAAATCTAATAGTTGTGCAATATGTTTATGTAATTTCTACATGAAGAAATCTCTCGTTCACAGGCAAGGAGGGAGCGGGACGTACCTTCCCCCTCGCAGCCCTCCGTCGACGCCAATGATCGAGCTTTACAGGTCCTTACCTACATTTTATTATCTGTTTTAAATTTATTTGCGAAAATCAATTCGATATTGAGTTTTGTTAAACATATTCATCATTTGAAAACAAAACTGATGAAAAATGAGTGTTGGTACCAGGGTTGCCAACTCAAACGAGCACACAGTCCACATGATGGTAAGTAGATGCTACGGTATGTACACATCTACAAATATACTTAATTAAGAATCAAAGTGCAGATATGGCGTCACCTTCAAGCACTAAGATGGAATGCCCAGTGACCAGTAAAAAGGTCTCCGGTTCTCTACACTCACCATACGAAACAGTAGCATTAAGATGCTATTTCACGCTAGTAAATTATTAATAATTTATAATAATTATTAATTTATAATAAGGTACATGAGGGTATTACGGTCACCTTCCGCTATAAAACCAAATCTAGGAGGATGTCTGAGACAAAAACACAAAGTCGTATACTATAACTATTATATTAGAAAAAATAACAAAGAATCATAGGCACTTCAAAACTCAACTCAAAAAAAAACTAACTACACTACACCATATTAAAATCGACTAAAATGTTTACTATAACGTCATCTGTTAAAATGGCGTCGATAAAGCAGAATCTTTTTGACCCTTTATTATTTGATTGACCGATGAAGAGCTATCGTATTACACAGCCATGTATGCAAACAAGTCTGTAATTTTTTTTAGTTATAAGAAAGTGACCATATTAAATGGATGACCATATAACACTCACGTACCATAGTAAATGCTTCGCTCAGTACATATCTTCATGTTCGTACAGTAAAATGCAATGCAAAAATTTCTATTGTACACCAAAAAAAATATAACCAAATTACTATCTCCACTGTGTCTTAATTAACGGATCCTAATTAAGTTGAAGTTAAATTAATTATATATTACTCCTAGATATCTAAGTCATATATCATATACGTATTACATTATTCACTAGTGATCCACCCGGCTTCGCACGGGTGATTTTTAGATCTCAACAACAGCGCCACCTGCCGGGTTCAATTTAGTTTTTTAACCATGCAGGGACCCATTTTAATATACACATTAAAATTCACCAAAGGTTGATTTTTATATATAAGACAAGAAGATTATATATTACAATTATATATCATATACATATTATTCATATAGGCTCAAAAGGCTATATATTTACAATAGTTGCGACTTCTGGCAGGCGAGTTGACAGCCGCAGAATTTTAAATTTAATTTATTATCAGGAAGACATTGCTGCCCGTTTCCTGTTTAATTTCCTTCTGTCGCCTGCTACGACACCCACGGGATGATACGGGCAGGGCATTCTCTTTCGCCGACACTTCACGGCAAATACGCATAAAACCTTAAAGTTACACGTATAAGAAGACGAAGCAATATAGGCTTTATTCGAAGAGATCGCTCAAAAATGCACTCCAAAAGTAACAACACACACACACACACACACACACACACACAACAAAAAAAAAACAACACACACACAACAGCACGCGCGCGCGCGCGCAAGCACCCGCACGCACGCACGCACGCACACACACACACACACACACACACACACACACACACACACACACACGCACCGCACGCACGCACGCACGCTCGCACACACGCACGCACGCACGCACGAATTTACGCACGCACGCACGAACACACGCACGAACACACGCACGCACGCACGCACGCACAAACACACACACACACACACACACACACACACACACACACACACACACACACACACACACACACGCACGCACGCGCGCGCGCACGCGTTTTTTGTTGTTATTTAAATTTAAGAGTTATTATAAGACTTTTAGATATTTTAGGTATTATTTATAAAGTTTTTTTAAAAGATATTTTCTACGGTTGGGCGAGACATTTTTTATTGAATAAGGGTGACAAGCGAGCACACAGTCCACCTGATGGTAAGTTAATGCTGCGACCCATAGACATCTACATTGCATTACAGAATCAAAAAGCAGATCCGTTGGCACCTCTGAGGACTAAAATGGAATGCCTCGTTTCCAGTAAAAAAGCGTCTCTCGATCTCTACACTCACCATACGAAACACAGCAGTATAAAGCTGTTATTTTACGCTAGTATTCTGTGAGAGTGTGGTCCTTCCCCGGTCGAGCCGAATCATTCGTGCTACAACCATAATATAGCTGCAGTGTGGCTCTACCACGTATAAAGACATCCTTGCACGGGTATATATTTACTTAAAAGGATGTCCCAGCAACGGATTAATGTATCTATTTTATCAAACCACGTAATAATAATAATAACAAGATAAAAGTAATGTATATAGACATCATATAATCATCATCATAAACACAAATGTAGTGGAACATATTATTAATATACACATATCTGTGTATGCATATATCTGTATATATATTTTATAAGTACTTATCTGTTGTTGCCGTGTAGTGATGACGTAAGAGAATCTACTACTTCAATATTTTCCTTTATTATACACTATTTTGACGTCTACGTGACGCAGATGCTTAGCAATGAGTTGCTGCACTGAAGGCCGCGGATTCGAATCCCGCACGGTACAAGTATTTCCATCCAAGCATTATAGACTATAATAATCTGCCAAACATAGACCTCCCCCATGGATCGGATAGGAAGGATTTATGCATTAGTATTTGTATGGCCTACAAATAATTGTTCCGGATCTGGATGTTCGTCCTTGTGAAAGTTATATTTGTAAACTGTCTCCACGTTACCGGTGAACATTTTAGTTAGAGGATAACTTTATTTAAAAAAAAAGAATAAACATTAAAATTACCATCCTGTGGGCGACGTAAGAGACAACAACGGGAAAATAAACCTAGAGATGGGCAAAGGTTTGTCAGATCGGAAGACCAAAACATCTGGACAAGTTTTGAAAATGTCGGGATATTGTATAGTTGGCGTGAGAAATATATATTTAATATTTATTTCTCACGCCAATAAATAAAGAGTTTATTTTTTTGAGAGGAGGTTGCAAAAAGTACTTTAAACAAAACTAATTTAAGTACACCATTTTTTTTAAATTAGTTTGGATCCTTTAGTAGTATTCAGAAAAGATTTAAAATTTAAACAATACACTTCAACGTTCAGTCTAATTACTAACTCAACTTTTATTAACTCAAAGACTATACGTTAACTTTTCGAGAAGATGTTTGTCTGGAGATTTTGAGTTTTGTCGAGAGTCTGGAGATCATTTGAAATGTCCGGAGAATCCAGACGTATCCCGACCATCTAACAACCCTAGTCATGGGAAGCAGCATCTTTCTGACAATGACACAGTAATAATAATAATAATAAAAATGTATGTAAATTCCGCCTCTTGAAGTATCATAACCCTCCTCATTTTATTGCACACAGAAGACGGAGTATCAACGCACTTTCTAACTTGTCTAACTTTTTCTTAGTAGGAAAAGTTGGACGTACTTATGTCATAGTTTTTCGACCCTTGATCACGTGGCTCACTACTGGCTTTCATGTGCTTAATATCAGACTAAATTATATAACATGTAACAAAAACCCTGTAGTTTCCGTAAGTGCTTCATTAGAATCAGTATTCAAACGTATAGAATTAAATTTACTTTATAAAATGCGTAGGTACCAAAATAAAAAATTTAAATTTTATCTATAAATCTCACTCCCGGCCAATGAAAAGATAATAAAATCACATACAATTAGCAAATAAAAAATTATTTATATTGAATTTAAAAAAGTTGGTTGACCATGGATCCATGCAACTTCCCGCTAATTTCAATATCAAAGCGCGCCAAATTCCACTTATTAGCTAGCGCTTACCCTCTTATTTATAAACATTTTAAAATTTAATTTTACATTAAATTATTAATTTTTTTTAATTAAATTTATTTTTAACCAGTACGTGCCAAATCGATTGAGAAAAACGGACAATGACGCCATGACGAATTTTTACATTTTGTAAGTTACGCCTTTTAACACTCGACTCAGATATGAGTCGAGTGTTAAAAGGCGTAACTTACAAAATCTCAATTTAGATGTAATAACAATATTTAAATATTTATATTATTTACACTTCTAGGTTACCACATATGTTTTGTTATTTTTCGTTTCTTATATAATATTGCCTGTGGTGTGGTTTTGTCACTTTCTAGCAACAAGTGTCTCGCAAATGTCAGAGTAAGACAAAACACTATTTTACTAATCAAGTTAAATAGTGTATAACCCGATAATTTTTTTTAAAAGTAAACAATGCTTTTATCATTTACCATAAAATCTTTTTTTATAGGATAGGGTGACAAACGAGCACACAGTCCACCTGATGGTAAGTGGTTGCTGTGGCCCATAGACATCTATATCTATGGGCCACAGCAACCACTTACATCCTTGATCACGAATTTAAATACAGATGCGTTGTCACCCGTGAGGACTAAGATGGAATGCCTCATTTCCAGTAAAAAGGGTCTCCGGTTCTCTACACTCACCATACGAAACACAGTAGCATTAAGCTACTATTTTACTATGGCATTTTGTGAGAGCGTGGTCCTTCCCCGGTCGAGCCGTGCTACAACTGTACTGCTAATATAAACTGCACCATGGCTCTACTACGTCACATCAGCTTATTAAATTCTAATGAAATAATAAAAATGAATGAACCAGTATTCTATATATAATATATATATATTTTTTTTTTTTTTTTTATTATTATATATATATCTTAATATATATAAATTACGTTGTTTGTCCGTGATGGTCTCCTAAACTACTTAACCGTTTTTAATCGAATTTGCACACCGTGTGCTGGTCCATTTTGAGAGGTAGGATAGTTTTTTTTGCCAACAATTTTTTTTTTGCGAATTTAAGGATTTGACAATTGTAGGACTTGTGGAAGCTAGTATATATATATATATTATTAATCATTCAATATTCATTACAATATTAATTTCAATAATTGCAATAGTATGTATGTAAGTACATGAAAGTTGTAAAAAAGGTCAAATATAAAAAGCCTAACAAAAGCCGGACAGGCCGGACGCCGGCTAATTTGGCCGGACGCGCAACCAAAAAGCCTGACTGTGTCCGGTTTTGTCCGGACGCCTGGCGACGCTACCTGCAGCCAGCTTCAAACAAAGAACTTTACAGTTGCGTTGTCTACTGACATAGAACGCCTCACAGCCTGTGTCCCTGGCTCTCCACAGTCTTCTGGCACTGCAGTTAGGCGGCACAAATAAGTTAAAAAAGGAAACCCAGACGGACTCCTATCTTGCGTATCTTAGGGCGCTACTCCTAGCGAACGACCTTGAGCATTCGGTCCTATACATTCCACGCGCTCTCGCTACAGTATAACGCGTAAGAAATACGCCCAAATTTTAAAATATTTTCTTTCTAAAATCGAATTTTAGTCCTTTGAAAAAATTGAATTGATCAAAATGTTTATCAATAAATTGCCTATCCATTAGTGTCAATCGCAAAATAAAATAATGCTTACTTTATGAGGAGACGCAAGTTATCAATAATTATTTCGAATTTCTGTGGTTTAGTCGTAGGAAGATTCATCAAGTATATACTCCTATTAAAAAATATTCGTGAACAGTCACTAAGGTGAAGGAAAAAAGTTTAAAGCAGTGGCTAGTAAATACTGCATTTAATAATATCAATGAATTCTTTTACTTTTTAATTTATAAATTTAGATTTTATTTTCATTGATTTTAACTAAGCAAATTACTATAGATCCAGGATATTGCACGATAATTCTCAAATGGACAAAAATAATTTTTTCTAATTTTGTATGTTTTCCTAAAAACATAAATATAATCATTACAGTGTTTATTTCTAATTTTATTTTTTTAATTTTAATTTTATTCTTTTGTTTTCAACATATTTATTTTAAACAATTTTTACGCATGCCACAAAAGGCAAAATAAGTGGAAACAAATATTGACTCTATATCCATCCATCTACCCATGTTTTAGCGAAATAAATGATTTGATTTGATGTGAAATTGTCTTTTATGGAATCAAGATCATGTAGAAATTTAATAGATTTTTAATACTTGATATTATATCTTTTTAATAAAAAGTAGATGGCTCCTAAAAACCTCAGAAAACACGACTAGCGCGGCATTTTGCTCAAACATGCACGTTTAAAGAATTTGAAAGCGTAGTCTCATGATACAAACTATTTAACTGTCCAATGTAACCATATTTTTCTAAAAGTTACTTAAACCATGAATGGGAAATTTCAACATAGGCCAACCGCTAAAACTTTATTAAAGTCTCAAATTTTTAATTATGAAACACTGAACTAATTAAAGTTGATAGTATCCTTTTTTCCTTGAAAGTTAATAAAAAACGGGTGAAAAAAAATCGCACCAGGGGAAGCCAGCAGTTGTTTATGTACTGTAGAACAATACTCCGTAAAACTTTTCCCGTATTTTCTCTTGAACGGAAGAAAAAATGGCGAAAAAATTTCCCGAAGTAAGCTGAAGTTAAATTTATTACTCCATTACTCATAATCATAATCGTGCGAGGGAGATAGCTGCGAAGGGATGGAAGTAAAAGTGACGTGGGTACGATGCGAGACAAAAATAGCTGGAACGTCTATGACAGAAAGAGACATGGATATTTACAGTGCCGCCCGTTCCCTTTTGATAGTGTTTCCAAATTTTAGGAAAGCATTGTGTATTGTTTGCTTTTAAGGTTGGTTCATATAGTTGCTTGCACGTTAATCAGAATTTATTTTAAAATTAAATTGCTAATTGCAATTTTAAGTGCTTACATATTTATCACGTGCAGTACAGGAAAACTTCGTCAGGAAACCTGCATGTCTGAGAAATAAAAAAAATATTTAGAAGGCATGGTGTGTAAAGCGCACCAACACGTAGGTAACCTATTGAGCAGCGAGATGGACATTTTATTACTTTAAAATCCTGTCAGATATGAGATGTGCCCTCTGCCCAACAGTGGGACGTTTTAGTTGTGACTTTAATTTGCTTTTATATTAGATAGTATATAACAGAAATATCAAAAAGAAAGATATACGCGAAAATGTATTTCTTCATAGCCTGTGATCACTGTGTTTAAGAACCCTGTGTCAACTAAGACGGGAACACGCTTCCAGTATAATGTTAATAATTGCATAAAAAATACGTGTGGCACTGGAGGACTGCCGTGGTAAAGCTATTGCATAGCATTTTTATCAACTTATGCAATTATAATTATTTATTTATTTTATTAATGCAGTATTTTTTTCTTTGATATTAATTCATGCTTTTTACTTGGAATTAATTCAAGTTACACTTTTTGAGTGTGGTGGCGAATAAGAAAACATTTTTTTTTCTTTTATTGAATAAATGAGAAGTTAATAATTAATATTGTTTAAAATATTTTTATTATCTTACAATAGATGTAGGTTATTCAGGAATTTTTATCATTGAAACTAGGTTTATGGTAATTAACGAGTTCTTCCGACAAACGATAATTTTCTATAAAGTCTGTGTTTATTAAATACACTAAATTCACGAAAGTTGCTAGCATTACGACGACTCATATAACTCCAAAGAATATACTTCTTGCAATAAACTATATTATTGTTTAAAATATTTTTATTATCTTACAATACACGCATACGTCTAGTCGCACGCACACAAACACCGTGCCGAAGTCTGCCGAACTGAAACGACGTTAGACGATGTTAGGTTTTGGGGTGTTAGGTTTTTTCCTCAAGGAATTTCTTGAATCGGTCGCCGCGCTCAAAGCCCGCGATAAAAGTTTTGCAATAGCTGAAAAAAATTGTCGACGGTTCTGTAAAAATTGCGAGTTTACATATACTACAACGAAGTTTTTTTATTTATTTCATTTACCATTACATGTCACACTAATACATATGCAATAATTTAGAACAGTGATATAAACTAAGTGCATTTCCTCACAATATTCCTTACAAGCTTAACATTACTGGATAAACAAATATATACTACATAAAAATAAAAAACAGAAAAGAATACTAAAAGTTACTACAAAGAAATAATTATAAATATTTAATACATTTAATAAAATGACAACGAAAAATATACAATAAAAACTATAATTTAAAAAGAACTAAAACTGTTAACTGAGGGGGCTGGTTCTTTTCTTGGTCAAAGGCTTAGTATATCCAATCAGCGAGGAAAAGCAGCCAGCGTTCTTAACGCGATACCACGGGGAGTGGAACTGTATGATAGTTTCAGTTTTTTTTTTAATTAACAAATTGATGACAGTCGCCGTGAATATCTAGTACAAGTTGAAGTTGCGTAGTAATCTTTAAAAAAAATTGAAGTTTGTATTATATGACATGTGAACTCGGCTTTATCCACAAATGCACCGGCCCCTTGTCGAAATAATCAACGCGTGCAAGGGGCGGCCGGGTGGGGAACAATTTTGCTATTTTCTACAAAAAAAAAAAAGAAATTACGGCACACGTTTTTACTTAAAACATATCAGTTTTGATCGCAGGCGCAGTTGCGAGCGTGCGCCGCGTAAATAAAATCAAACATTGACTGTCATAGTTTCTTTTTTAAATTTTGTAAACGAAGTTAAAGGAGAGTTAGATAAAGGATTGTTTACAATTGTTTAGTGGGAGACACTCACACTGGTGATCGTGTTAAAATCATGGTGATAAGAACTACATGTTGTTAGTAAAGTGTTGAATAGTGTTGAATTAACCCTTCCAGATGGATCTCACAACAGAAAGGGGCAGGTAATAAATCTTATTGGAATCCTGTGAGACGAAATATCAAATGATTTTCTCAGAGACACAACTAGCAAAAATTTCTTTTCTTCTTTCACTTTAAACTCGTTCTATGATTACTCATGTCAATAATTTTTTTATCATCTGAACGTACTTCAAAAAAAAATCAATTTAAAGACACGTCTTGTCAGTCATATTTAAAAAGGGACGGCTTCTTTTGATATCCCTTGAAATATCACGCACACACGCACTTTTTTCATAATTATTTTACCTGATTGAACTGTTTTTTTTTTCCTTCTATATGACCTGTAATGTTGGGTCTACTTTAACTATATTATGTTAAATATCACCAACATAATTCAATTTAACTTGACACAAAACCTATTTAAAAATTCATCAGTTTATTTCTGTACGTATGATAATGCTAAATACGTATTCGCTGATACATACAACAAAATAGTTTAAATTAATACGATACTAACTGTTCATCTCATCGATAGTTATTTTTTTATCCTAGCTCAGGTGCCTGTTATTGTAGACTATTTTTAAATTAAGACATTATTAGAATTATTTGTAATTTTGTGTGTACATCGAAGGCACTCCTTCGGGAACAATTTACAACCTTTCGTCTTCCTATCCAATTACAATGTATGTCTGACTGTAAGGCAAGAGTGGTTTTTGTTAAGCTACCTCAGTGCGTTTTACCATCATCGGCTACATCATCACTTCCCATGCCCGTTTTCTGCCTCAATTTCCCTCTGCCGTCTCTTACGACACCCACAGGATTATATGAGGAAGTGGATGTGGATATTCTTACACCAACACTACAAGATTTGGTTAAAGTTGTTTTGTTAAACAGTTCTTATACAAAATAATTCAGTTGTTTTACATTTTTTTTAATTTACTAAATTTAGGTTTTGTAATTTTAAGAAACATAAGGAATGAAGGCGGTCCTAGCAACAAATAAGTGATCTTAGGTGTTAATTATTTTTGACAAAAAAAATTCAAGATTAAGATTATTGAATTGTAATTATATTTGTCAAACTTGATTGTAATCTGTGGTTTAGGCGTAAACTATATTCATTAAATGTATTTGTTTTAAAGAAATCTACTATTATTTTTAAATTAGTTCCGAATAAAATTTCTGATTTAAATTTCCGGAACCATAGAAAAAACGTATTTACTTAGTAATAAAAGAATAATACTATTTTAGAAAATGTATGATATAAATGTAAAAAAGGCGCCAAGCTTCATAGCACTTGCCTAAGTCATAAGATCCATAGAAAGTTAAAACTTTCTTGAAACTGTAAACTTTTTAATCCTTTTTTTTAAATAAAATAAGGGTGACAAACGATCACACTGTCCTGATGGTTAGTGGATACGGTGGACTCCTTTACAATTTCAAATGCAAATGTGTTGTCACCCTAGAGACTGAATTGGAATATCTCGTTTCCAGTAAAAAGGTATCCGGTTTTCTACATTCACCATACGAAACACAGCAGCATTGAGCTGGTATTTTACACTGGTATTCCATGAGCGTGGCCCTACCCGTTCGAGCCAAACTATTCGTGCTACTACCGTAATATATAGCTGTACAAGTAAAGCTGCAGCATGGCTGTACGACGTTGTAACGTTCAGATCTCAACTCTTTTATCAGCTTACACTCTACTTGAGTTTCAAGCTTTGCTTTGCAGGTTTCCTAATATATTTTGTTTTATATCCATTCAAATAGCTCCGCAGCGCAGTGGCTTAGCAATGAGTTGAAGCGCTAAGGGCCGCGGGTTCGAATCCCGCACGAAACAAGTGTCTGTATGGCCTACAAATAATTGTTCCAGGTCTGGATATTTGTTCCTGTAAAATTTATGTATGTAAACTGCACCCACGATACAGGAGAAAGTTATAGTGTGGAGGTAACGTTTAAAAAAAACAAGCTCTCTGGTTCTGTACATTCACTACAGGAAACTCTGCAGCATTGAGCTGCTATTTTACGTTGATATTCTGTGAAATCATGGTCCTTACGCGGTCGGGCCGACTTATTCGTGCTAAAACCATAATAAAGCTGCAGCATGACTTTACCACGTATAAACATGTAAATATATCAATAGGTATGTGCAACGTTGTTAATACTGCTATGGAGTTTGGCCAGGCCACTGTCACTTTTGCAGCCTGCGTTAAATACAATCGCGCGGAACCTTAGGTTACTCAGTAAGGGCTAGCGCGGTTTAGGCGAGCGATGTACTTGTGAATTTCAAAGTTTTTAGCATCGTTTATTTAAAAAATTATTTGTAAATACTTGTATAAATATTTTTGTTTATTGTTTAGTATAAATAATCTACAATAATATATTTCATCCTATATTTAATATAAAATAGTTGTTTATATTTTAATTTAATTTATATGTATATTACGAGTATAGAAAATACATTCATTAACCATTTTGAAAACATAATAATGGTAAAACAGGCAAATAATTATCTAAAATCATTAACCAATATTAATTTTATCACTCCATGTCAATGTTTTCCCTTTCAGAATTTTCTTAAAATTATACGTTAGATTTTTTCCATTTTTAAATAACCGTTAGATGAGAGACGATAAAAAGTATAAGACATTATATTCAAGTGAAACAGTTGTAAATTAAATAAACAGGTAATCAAGACGTACTACATACGAACTGTACTTATTATTCTTTGTTGAAAGCCCTGGGTTACCACGAAATATTGTCGGTGACGTTGGAAGAGGAAAAGATCCGGACGATCGTAATTTATCTAATTAAAAATATTATCTTAATACCTAATAATACCTAATAATAAATTACGTGTCACGTAGTCATGGTAGCTCAGACGGTTAGCGCTCGCTGTAAATATCACAGTACGCGAGCAAACCGGGTTCGATCCCCGCCGGCACCAATGAAATTGTTAATTGCAAATTTAAGTGCTGATTTACCACGTGCTCGGCGGTGAAGGAAAATCACGTGGCGTGGCAAATCGTGAGGAAACCTACATGTTTGAGAAATAAGAAAGAAATATTTCGAAGACATGTTAAGTTCGCCAACACGCATTGGGGCAGCGCGGCGGACACTGCCTTGCCCTGAAACCCTCTCAGAACTGAAGGGAGGCCTGTGCTCAGCAGTGGGACGTATATAGGCTGTAACTTTACTTTTACTTTAGGTACGTGTCACGTTGCTTGTCCGCGATGGACTCCTAAACTACTAATTAACTAACTAACCGATTTTAATCAAATTTTCACACCGTCTGCGGTTTAGTCCAACTTGAGAGATAGGATAGTTTTTTGCCCATGAGTGACCCACATTTTTTTTCGAGTTTAAGGATTTTTAATAGGATATGACAAACGGTCGCCAGTAAGGCAAGCTAGTAATGTGTAAAAATCTATTGCCGTCCGATAGTCTCGGTAAAACTCGAAAACGGCTCGAACGATTTTTATGATACTTTTGTGTGTATTTGAGGTCAATTGGACCCGGTATTTTTTTTATTATGTGCGAGCAGCTATGCAGGTCTAGGTAAAGAGACCAGTATCACTGCGACCTAGAAGATCTATTGTGATCGCTGCTATGGCTATAGTTCACTGCTAAGCCCTATGTCTTCAATTAATCGAAGGAGTTGCTTAGCCGTGAGCAATTTCACTTCTTCTGGGCGGAGTAGATAGTGTCCCAGATGAGTGTTACGTTTGCGCATTAAGGGTCCGCAATCGGTTAGGATGTGTAGAGGCGTTTCTTCCGTTATGTAACAGAACCGACACATCCTTGAGTTGCTTAGTCCCAGGATGGACATGTGCTTTTTAAGACAACAGTGTCCAGTTAGGGCTCTTGTCAGAATGCTCAATTTATTTTTACTTAATCCCAGGGCTTCCGAAGCGAATTTACGATCAAAAGCCCGGATTAAGGTTTTAGAATGTTTTAAGCCTGGTGTATCAGACCAGATCTTAAGTGATTTATTGTGATAAAGAGTTTCAAGGGTCAATCGGGCTAGGCTTCTTGAGATTCCACAAAACGGCTCGGGTCCAAATTGTGTGCAGTTTGAGCCCTCCAGTGCAAGTTTGTCGGCAAATTCGTTGCCTACAATACCCTCGTGACCCGGAACCCATCTTAAAACGACCCTCTTTTTACAACCCAGGGCGTTTAAACGGTTCACGCAGTCTCCAACTAGCTTTGAGTTCACTAAGTTTGATCTCAGCGTTAGGAGTGCTGCTTGACTATCAGAGTTTATGTAAATTTTATGGTTGACGTAGTGTTTTTGCAGATTGATTTCCGCACACCGAAGTATGGCGAAAATTTCTGCCTGGAAAATAGAGGTGTATCTACCTAAATTCATACTAAGTTTGAATTTGGGGCGTCCCCCGTAAATCCTAAAGCCTACGTCGAGGCCCATTTTAGACCCATCGGTATACCATATGAGGCTACCGACCTCACAGATAACCTGGCCATTGTAGGTAGGCTATTAAAACGTCGGCAAGTGGTGAACATCAAAAGATTGCAACTTATGCACGTAGTACTTTTTGTGCTGTTATTTATTTGCCGCCGCGGATGTAGGTCTTTACTATTGACGTCGTCCTGCGCAAATATGTTAAGGTTGTAACAATAGTGGGAATGCAATAATTGTGATTATTATTATACTTATAGGTTAAAAACATTTATTCATCAAGATATTTTTCTATAACTACAAGAAAAATACATGGCTTTGCACTGCCAAAATATTATCGTGACACTTTTTTTAACAGTACGTCACCAATATAAATATATTTCAAGAAAATTCCACTTAAAATTATTGAATAAGTAATTTAAAACAGGCTCGCGTAAACTAAATGTATTGATACTGCAGACTTTTTTGAGTGCGCTGGCACATGGTCGCGGCGAAAACTTCCCAGCAAGTCCCCCGTCGTCACTCTGCACAAGTACATTCGTTTCGTAACCACCTATTATACTCTTTTTGGACTGTGCTGGTAGCATTTCGTAACATGTCTCGTTGGACGTTTCCAGATGCGGCGGTGACGCGATGTCGGCGGCGCCGGCGGTGAAGCGCGAGCTAGAGGCGGAGGGCGGCGCGCCCGCCAGCCCTGGCCGCAAGCGCCGCAAGCAGGCGGCGCCGGCGCGCGCGCACCCCGCGCCACCCGCGCTGCCCCTCGACCTGCACGCCAAGGTCGCCGACATCTACAAGAGCGCCCTCGCGTTCGGGGACCTCACCCTCCCCGCCTTCGACCCGCTCGCCGCCTTCCGACTGCTACCGCGCCATGATCCTCCACGGATATTCAACCCTGAGGCTTACTGTGATCTCTGCTGCAAGGAATTTTGCAACAAATATTTTCTGAAGACGCACCGCGCTAACAAGCACGGCATTTATGACGGCGAAGCCCAGCCCATGCCGCAGCCGTCACCTCCTCGGCGCGCTTCCGACGAGGAGTCGGGTGGTACTCCACGACGCCTTTCGCCCGACTCGGCGAGACGTGCACGTGATTCCGGTTTCCAGCCTGATGTATTAAGACGCTTAGGCGTTATAAATCCCGAGGCCTTCTGCGAGATTTGCTGTAAGGAGTACTGCAATAAGTATTTTCTGCGTACACACCGCGAGCGGCGCCACGGTGTACCGGTACAACGCTCGCCAACCGCTACACCCCCCGCCTTGCCTATGCCGCAACCGTCCGCGCCCCTAACTCCTTCTATTCATACACCGCCTTCTTTACCACAACCGCCGCATATCTCGCCATCACCTTACGACGCCGACATGCCCACGGAGGTGAAGCGCGAGTGTGAAGACGACTTAGAAGCTGCTTTGCGCGACGGCCAGACGAGTCCTCTCAACCTCATTGTGGAAGAGCGCGGCGCGACGTCACCAGGATCGGCAAGCGAGGAGTTGCGCAAGTTGCAAACAATGATCTCACAACTAAACGAGCTTGCGGCCGAACGCCTCGCCGAAGAACCGACAGAAGCAACACGACCCCCTTCTTCTTCACCACCGCCTCAAGACGAGCGGCGGGCTGCCGCTTCGGCTGCCGCCGGCTCAAGTTTCTGCGAGATTTGCAACAAGGAGCTTTGTAATAAATACTTTATGCGGACGCATATGCAGCGCATGCACGGCATTTCGCTCGAGAGCGGCACCCAACTTGGCGGTGTCACGTGTGATATATGCCACAAGGAGCTCTGCAGCAAGTACTTCCTGCGAGTCCACAAGCACAACACGCACGGTATCCCCGCACCACCGGCGCCTGCAAACGCTGCGCCGGCCGAACCGTGTCCTCTGTGCGCGAGACGATTTCGTGGACCGCGAGCGTTGCGAGCGCATTTGTTAGCTGAGCATGCACCTCCGGCACGACCACCTCCCCCACCACCGCGGCCTCTAGATTTACTAGTGCGGGATAAGCCGTACGCTTGCTCCTACTGTCCCTTCACGACTGACGTGCTTGCGTTCCTGTTCGCGCACGAGCGCGCGCACATGCACCGGCAAGAAGGTGGCGAGGAGGTGGAGGGTGAGGCGGAGGCGGAATCAGAGATGAGAGGGACAGAAGCTGAGGGTGAGGGCGAGGCTGAGGCGTACTCGTGCTCGCGCTGCGAGTTCCGCGCGGAAAGCTTCGAAGCGTTGGAGGGTCACGTGCGCGCGACACACGGAGGCGCGGGTGCACTACTCGCTGTCCCTCGGGCGCCACGGGCACCGCTGACTATGCAGCCCTTCGTGCTGGAGGAGGCGGGCGGTGCCCTAAGCCTACTACCGGCGCTCGTGTTCCTGCCGGTGCGTCGACGCGCTACTCGTCGTGCCACCGTCACGCTCACGTTGACGCCCGCCTAGGTGTCGGCTTTGGCGACCTCTACGTCGGCCTCCACGTAGGCCGAGGCGTCATCCGACGCTACACCGACGACGCGCGCACTCGCGGTCCGCGACTACACCGCCGCGAGCGCGCGCTACGATCGCCGAACTTTACTA
Source organism: Parnassius apollo (assembly GCA_907164705.1). Taxonomy (NCBI): domain Eukaryota; kingdom Metazoa; phylum Arthropoda; class Insecta; order Lepidoptera; family Papilionidae; genus Parnassius; species Parnassius apollo. The sequence continues at coordinate 5,506,564 of CAJQZP010001668.1, read as the reverse complement.
ACTACATTTAACGCTGTGTGCCTTCAAGCGATTGCTGAAAATAAGAGACGTGATCGTAGCCGAGGAGCTGTCCGCGGCCGCCCGCCCGAGCGCCACACCGCGCGGCGGCCCCCGGCCATTTTTTTTATTTTGACAGAGTCTAACTTCGTATATTGAGAATTATATTTAACGGGTGATATATGAAACGTTGCCGCTTATGTATTCGTTTGTTTACTATTATCTCCTCGACGTTGGGTCGGTCCGAGACGAGTTTTTGAAACGTCGATTTCGATCGGGAGAAGAAATACACCCTAGACGTAGTTATTATTATTTAAAGGATACGTATTTTACTGGTGAGTGCGTACTCACGATAGCGTCGTAGTACCGGTGCGATGTTGATCACTGAGAGCGGCTCGGTGGCCCGACACGACACCAGGGCAGCGTCGCCGTCGCCGGCGCGAGTGATTGCGGCGCGACGCAAAGTACACGGTGTCATGCGCCGCAAAGTGCGCAGTTTCATGCGACGCAACGTGAGATGTAACGCGACGCAACATGGCTTTGCGTCGCGCCGCAGCTTACCTCACCCACAGTACAAATTAGGTGCCACACAAGGACAACCGCTCTACCTCACGCTAGGTTTTATATATTAGCTGTTATTGTATGAATATATTTTGGAGTACAAAGCTAGCAGCGCCATTACGCCGCCGCGGACGGACGCCGCTCTTGTTATATAATAATAGTAATAATAATAATATTTATTGTTGTCTAGAACGACTAAAGCACAAAGATACGTACTATTGGGCAGTGATCAACATTAAACGTAATCATAGTATTAAATTTAATTAGATATGTGGTCGTGAGAGCTCGGCCGGACGGGTTTTGTTGTGTAACACATCAGTCATTACGGGTCATTGTTTTGGTGGGGTCGTGGGCCCAGCCCCGCCCCCCTTTATCGTTCGGCCGGGCTTTGCGTTTTATATTCATTTGTATTGTAATCTTTACAAAATAATATGTTACTGTGGATAATGTTATCTTTATACATCTATTATGTGGAAAAAGTTCCCGATACCAGATTTACAGATATTAGAAAATTTACAACTAATATTTACAATATATCATCTAAAAATAATTGTATAGCACAATCAGTACAATTTTTCCAAACACTCGTATTTTCGCGCTTGAATTATGTATCTCTAATAGTTCGAAATTTACCAATATTGTTTCGGGTATCACATAAAAGAGGGATAAAGCGTACTTTGTCCGACGTTCACAAGGTTCTTTTAAATGGTAACAGATTTATTTAATTAATTAATTATTCGGTAGATCATTGTGGAGGTTAGCTTGTATAAACCATGCAGCTTCTAAAAAAAGTTCCTATGTATGTACGTAAGTTGTAATTTAAAATAAAAACTAGAGGTCGCTTGTGAAACGGCTCGACAAGGCGAGACACGACCTGATTTTAATTATAAAGAATAAATATAATCAGGGTATAACTTCCGGTAATGTAACAGTGATTGTTACAGTAGAAAAAAATAATGTCATAGATGGATCTGACAAAGTTTCAGATATATGACTTGTGAATGCTTAAGAGATGTAATATAATGTTCCTCAATTCGTTCCTTGCCTAAATTTTAAGGTAGCTCTCCGTTCCTAATTTAAAATAGACGTAACAGACCATCTTCCGAATAGTCTTCCTGCATCTCACACACAAAAACTCCCATGCCGAGCCGTAGCGCAAGCGCGCGAAACAACAAATTATATTAATAATGTTTTAAATAATAACAAAATTATTAAAATTGTATGAATGGTGGCGATCTCGCTAGTCTTATTGAGATTCCAAGTTGGAGAGCGTTTCAGTGACATTAAATTAGGCGGGAACGCTGGATTTTTACTTGTTGCGGAATTCATACGACCGGAAGGGATCGACGTCGATGATTGTAGTGAAATGTGAATTGTGTTCATGATTGTTTCGCAACGCGTTGTACCCAGAGTGGACATTTAGACCAATAAACTAGAAGTAATTGCAGTACAAAATGTTGAACCAAGTGAGGTATCGGAGTACGGTGCAACTGGAATACAGTACAAATTAATGTTAAGTGTAGCTAAAAACTATTGCAGGGGTTATTACAACGGATTTTTAGAAATAGTTTCCTTTTTTTCACTCGGGTACAATGCTCTTTCACCGCACGGTACAGTCGCACTGATTAATTCCAGTATTTTGTTGGCATTTAAATTTAAGTGAGAAATTAGTTCCTATATTCTTCCAATGCACAGTTTCGATACTCTGTAATAGCGTTAATGTTGAAGAGTTTCGAGCATTAAAGAAGGAAAAATATATTTTTATTTAATCAACTGGAAATGAAAATGAAAAAATATATTTGTATTTTCATATCATAACACTATGAACTGCAATAAACTCTGAGACCGTTTCCTTAAACTTTAAACTCGTAATTGGTTTTACGAATTAGTTTATTCAAAAATAATGTTTATTTGACAGTTATGTAAAATAAAATAGATTAAAAATAAATAATATCTTGTTTTTACATGTATTAAGTTATAAAAATATTGAGAATTTAATGTTAAATCGTTGAAACTATAGTGTTGTTTTACACGAAATTGTGACTTCATTTTGTATAAAATCAGTCACATGAGCATTGATTATACTTATGTACTAGATTTTAATACGTGGAATTAATTTACTGTGTGATTTTTATACGTGACTTGTTGATATATAATATATAAATTAAGAGAGATTTATCGATAATTTCACTCATAAAGTCACACATTCATTTGTATAATTTCCTAGTCATCCAATTAATTTAGTATTTATTGTGCAAAGTTCAAACACAAACACACCAAAAGTTCCTTTAAGTCTGAACTAAAACATTCCAATTTTTTTTACGTGTAAATATTTTTGTGATTCTAATCATCTAGTCTTGCAGTGTATATTTAGTTTTAGTAGATTTTTTTTTATTTTACGTGCGACTGTATGTTTATTGGTAATAATTTATCAATTTAAAATACAAAGCTGTGTTATTTCTAGTCCAATTCTTTTGCTGATTTTTCAGACATGGACGTCGTTGAATCGTTAAAAGTTAATGACAATGCAAAGTTACACCCATCTACCTCAACATAATATTAGAGAAATATTTTCTGTCGTATTTTTACAAATGTACCTCGGCATTCGACGTCCACGTTTGGTAAAATGATATATTTAAAAAATGTAAAGAGAATTATATTTTGGCTATGGGAGTGAGCCAAACCTTATGCCGCAAGCCTGATTACGCTTTTACATATTTGACCTAATTTTCATTTCACTTCAAAATCTTTTTTCTGCCTAAATTTGACATTGTGATTTAAACTATAACATAAACTTACTATAAAAAATAAAAATTATTTTTAATAGTAAGTTTATACGGACATTTTCGTTTTTAAGCCGACTCCGAATAAGAGGATATATATCATAGTTGACTGTAATTTTTATTGTATCATACGCAGTATCTTCAAAATTAACTTCGCTATATTTTTATCAAAAGAGTATGCTTTTAATGGATCTAGCATATTAATTTAAAATCAATTCGATAATAATTTTAATTCAATTCATACATATTTTGATTAAACATTTTTAAATAAAAGATTATTATAAAATATTTATTATTATTAAATATCACGATAGGTGACACTACGTTCGGCATCTGGAATTGGGAATCCTAATTTATTTCTGTAAATTTCTTGTATAAATGTAAAACTGCTTTAAAAATTGAAACTTTTAAACATCATATTTAACCTTTCGTAGGTCTGATTTCTAGATTTTAGTAGGATCATTTTCTAAGCCAGTATACAGGCGGCGGGCGAGATGGCACAGTTTAAAAATCTAAATTATACGATTAGAGAAATTTTCTTCAAAAAGGATTCTTGGCATCGCTTTTGCATAAAATGAATGCATTCAAAGATTTTGGACAAATTTGTGACAAAGCGACTGAGATAGTGAGCCTTTCGCTCTGAAGAAATCTGTTTGTTTCGCAAGCCTATTATAGAATGGATAGTTGCCATATATTTTTATTCTTGTTTCAACTCCTTCTGTCCTCTGTAATGACATGGAATGAGGGGTTAGTAAATATTTATATGACGTCACTACACGATACAACGACAGCTGTGGCAAGTAAGTTAATCTTTCGTAACTGTGTCATCGCCGCTGCGACAAAAGCATTGGCAAATTTAAAAAAAAAAAACATTTTTTTAATTTTGAAATCGGAACAATATATTTAAGACCTTCCTTCTGATTATATTTTCAAGTATTATTTTTTAATTTAACATTTTACAGAATTGCAAGCCAGTCGTGTTGTTACTAGAGGAGAGACTGGCTGGTATATTTAGCTAATGTGTGTAATCTGTGCTTGCGGCCGGTGAATGTTCCTAGATCCGTCTGTTATTTGTTTTCCATTAATTACTTACGAAGCATTTCTACCGTATTCAATAAATTAAATATACAAATATGTTGTTTTGTTTTCCTTGTATTATCCTGTTCTGCATAGGGTAGGTACCTCTGTGTTCCGATCTGAAGCACATAGAAAACAAATATAATTAAAGCGACAGTAGCCTAATGGCAGGGCGCGGACTGCGAACTCAAAAAGGTCGTGGGTTCGAAACCGCCATTCGACTACTGGCGTGAACCACTCGTAACACAAGCAATTTAAGCTTACCACGAGTGGTTAAAGGGAATATTAGTAATGTTTATAGCATTGTTAATATTCTTTTTTAAATATAAAAAAAAATTATAGGCATTCCATCTTATTCCTCAGGAGTGTTCTTTGTACGAAGTTGGCTCCAGTTGCCCATGGACCGCAGAAGGCATTTACCACCAGGATGGTAAGTTCATTGTAACTTGACACAATTTTATTGTGAATTAGCCAATTTACCTACAATTATACCTAAATAAAGGATTTATGGTTCAAACTGGTATGCTAGTTATGGTGAGGGATTAGAAAATGGAAAAAAGCTTAAAACTATTCCCATAATGACGTGAACGCTCTCAGAAGTTGCCGTATGATATAAAATATAAATAATAGTATACAGTATAGTACGGTAATATGGTCATCCAGTTAATATGGTCACTTTCTTAAAACTCAAAAACTACAGCCTTGTTTGCATAGATGGCTCTGTGATACGATAGCTCTTCATCAGTCAATCAAATATTAAAGATTCAAAAAGGCGGTGCTTCACTGAAGTAATTTTAACAGTTGACATTATAGTAAATATTTTATAAAATATAAATATTTCATAAATAGTCAATAGTGTAGTGTCGTTAGTTTTTTTTTTAAGTTGATTATTAATAAAGAATGGTTATTTTTATAAAGTAATTTATACGTGGTAGAGCCATGGTGCAGCTATATGCTTGTGGCAAGAATGGGTCTACTCGACCGGGGAAGGAACACGCTCTCACATATTATCATCAGGTGAACTGTGTGTTCGTTTGTTACCCTTATTCTATATTAAAAAAAGTTACAGCCTATATACGTCCCACCGCTGGGCACAGGCCTTCCGCTCATTTCTGTGAGGGTTTAGGACATGGAATTATCCGCCACGCTACCCCAATGCGTATTAGCGAACTTCACATGTCTTCGAAATATTTCTCAGACATCTAAGGTTTCCTCATGATGTTTTCCTTCACTGCCGAGCACGTGGTAAATCAGCACTTAAAATTGCAATTTACAAATTCATTGGTGCCGGCGGGGATCGAAATATATTATTTTTTTAGATATTGCGCGATTACCGCTGCCGGGAACGATAGTTTGTAAGATGTACAAAATGGTTGTTTCGTGCCGGATTTTCTTTATAGAATAATAGTGACGGGCACACAGTCCACCGGGTGGTAAGTGGATGTTGTGGCCCATAGACATATACATTTATCCTCGATTAAGAATCTAAATGCAGTTGCGTTGTTACCCATGAGGACTAAGATGGAATGCCTCGTTTCCAGTAAATAAGTGTCTCCGGATCTCTACACCCACCATACGAAACACAGCAGCATTAAGCTGCTATTTTACGCTAGTATTTAAACTCGCATCGTTCCACATGCAACAGGGGCATCGCGCTACCGAGTCGTCGTGCGTTTGCATATTGATTGTTTTAATACATTTGTCAGCCTCGTTGGTATATAGTGGTCGTTACTTTTAATGCTGATCATGTGGTCCCGGGTCCGAATCCCGGGTCACGCCCAAAAGAGCAGATATTGGATTTTGCTATCAAGAAATTCTCAGTAAAAGCCCGGAGTCTGGAAGTTGGCGGCGTTAGATCCCCGTCGAAAACCATGTTGAGCCCTTTTCCCGTGCCTGATTTTTTTCGAACGAAGGGAGGGAATAGAGAGTGCATCTCTGCTTCCGTAGATACTCTTACGCTATAAAGTATAAACTTATCCGGCGCAGATGGCTAGTCTCCGTTAAGAATGTTTTCATTGGCCGAAATTCGGTCTGTATTACATTATGAATAGTTATTTATTGTGTTCCATAAAGTTAAATTAATATAAATATAAAATAAATACAATTATTTACATTTAAAGGAAAAACTGTGACACATGTAATCGTTACTTACGTACTTTATAGGCGAGGTCTCGCAGAACGTAAACAATGCGTAAGCTAAATACTTGAATTAATAATGAAATATTTATTATAAATTATAATATTAGTTATTCATTAATTGTACTGAATCACTTTTGGCCTTATTTGTTCTTTGTTCTTTATATGGTTAGCCTGATAAGCGACCTCATGGCTCGTGACCGGGTGGTCAAAATAGTTGGCTACAAGTCTCAGATTTGAATCAACTATACGTGAAGTACAAACTATTGTAATGTATAAGCGACTACTTAAAGAACGTATTTATTGTATTTATCTGCTTTATATTATTTTTTGAGGAATTTTGTAGACTACAGACTTCCATTTAGCACGATCCTGACATACCTTTCTAGCCTCTTCCACATTCATATACCTACGCATACATGCTCGTCGGTTAAGGGTACTCTTAATTTTTTAGTATATCGCCAATTTGGTCGACAAACTTCCGCCTAGGACGTACCTTTCCGACTCTTCCATTCACTTCTGCAACATATATTTGCTTTGTCAGTCTTTCCGCATTCATTCTTTCTACATGACCAAACCACCGAAGCATTCCTTTCTTAATCCTGGTCACCGCATCATCTTGCAAACCACACTCTTCTTTTATCACTTTTATATGTCATATGTATATATATATATATATATATATATATATATATATATATGTGTGTGTGTGTGTGTATTATATGTTTTACTTTATTTTTTATGTATTAGTGTAGTACTATTATTTATTCTGTGGTATTAGTAATTTATATAATTTCATGTATTAGTTATATATATGTATATATTATTATATTGCGTAAATTGTTTATATATCGCAAGTATTGATATTAGTTATTCATTAATTGTACTGAATATTTTGTATATTTATATTGCACCACCTACCTAGTATTCATTGTTCCATTCTTTACACCTTTGGTTGCCTGAAAGAGATCGCTATATAGCTATAAGGCCGTCAGATTGTACATATAATCTGCTTTTTGTTTTATTATCTGTATATTTTTGTCAGTGGTGTACCATAAAGTATATTCATTCAAAGGCGGAGCAATTAAAAAGCTACACTCCTGAAGACTTAGATGGCACTTTTTTATACTTGACGGGACTTTTTATATAACTGAAGTGACAAACGAGTTTACAATCCAGCTGATTGCGCAATTGGCTCTTTTTGGATTGTCTGTTGGCAACTGCAGCTCATGCTGCAACACCTGCAAGCGACTTCAGACAAAGAATGCTACAAGCCAAGTGCTGCTATTGTGCCAAGTGTTATTATATTATGTTACAAGTGCTTTGTCACTTCTGAAGGTTGAGATGGAATGTCTCACAGCCTGTTATTATGTTCTTCTCCTTTTTCTTCTTTCTTTCTTAATCTTTTTAAACCATTCCGAACGGAACACAGCAGTATAAGCACTACTATAGGGTAGCATCCAAGAGGACTAACATGGAATGCCTCGTTTCCAGTAAAAATTGTCATCGGTTCACTACACTCACAATACGAAACAGTAAACACAGCAGCATTAAGCTGCTATTTTACGCTGTTATTCTGTGAGAGCGTGGTCCTTCCTCGATACGAGTCGACCCATTCTTACTACAACCATAATATAACTGCAGCGTGGCTCTACCACGTACGAATATAAATTTGGAGGATAATTACTCCCCTAAGAATGAAAATATGATGTAGTTTTCAATGTAACTATATAGACCGAGCTTTTTATATTCCTTAGTCTGCTCAAACGAGTAAAAAAATTAAACTTCTTACAAAAATTATTAGCCGACCGCAAATAACAAGAAAGGGTAAAATAATATTCATTACAAACAGTTCTAAATCTCATTATAATAGCTTCTGAAGTCGTTTTAATTCTTTTTCACGTTACGTTTTAGCTTTTCCGAAACTTTTGTGTAGAAATTATTTTTATTAGTTTTTTTTAAAAGTCGGCTTTCATATTTTACATGACAGCCTATAAAAGTTTACTGCTAAATATAGGCATCCCCCATAGATTGCCTCTAAGCCTTAAAAAAGTTATCAACTATTGCCAAATACCCTCCGTATTTGGCAATAGTTGATAGACTTAGTAAGCGGACTGGCAACTGAAGTTTTTTATTATTTTGAGCTGCTATTATAAAATTAAAGTACGGCTCTACTGGCACAGAAGATAATATTTTACGTACTCCGAAGAAGAAACGTAGAACTAAACCCGTGACAGATATTGACACCTTTGACGCCGATGCAATCAGAAATCATATATATGGTTACTATTCCAGAAATGAATATCTCAACAGGAAGAAGCTTTTGGCATCGTTAAGAGAAGCTGGACTGTTTAGCGGCGGTAAAACTGCTTTAACCAAAATCTTAAAAGATATTGGTTTTTCGTATAAAAAAACAGACAAAAGAAAAATTTTATTAGAACGATACGACATAATTTAAAACGGATAAGTTTTTTTGAGAGAAGCAAAAAAGAAAAAAAAAAGATGATGACGACCCTATTAAAAAAAGTCACAAGAGATGACTGGGCAAAGGTTGTTGAGAAGACTAAAAACCTGATTGTGGAACATTTTGACCGAGATATCAGGATTGATTCTGTTATTGATAATAATATAATTATACATGTAGGCGAAGATGATGACGAAGACACCACCTCCTCAAGCAAATCGGAGTCTGATTAATATTCTGTACGCACATTCAATTCAATGTACTTTATTGCATAGAAATACAGATTGTAACTTTGTAACAAAGAATAAATAAAACAATTTTATTATATATATATTACCTTTTTTTGGTTTCCACTTAAATTAATAAAATATAAATTTTAAATGATTCCGCCAATTTAAAACGAAAATAATCTTAAAAACAACGCGGCGGTTAATTTTGGAGGAACGGTAACGAACTCAGTGTATGTGCCCATCACTAGTCGTGACTAACTGATAGGTGTCAGGAACGCATCCTCTGAACGGCAGAACTATAGAAAGATTTTTTTATAGAATAAAATTGACATAAGTGTACACAGTTACACCTAGTATAAGTGGATGCTGTGGCCCATAGACATCTACATCTATTCTCTATTAAGTTAAGAAGAGTTAGAATTAAAATGTAAATGCGTTGCCACTCCTGAGGACTGAGATTGAATGTCTTCTTTCCAGTAAAAAGAGTCTCCGGTTCTCTACACTCACCATACGAAACACAGCAGCGTTGAGCTACTATTTTACGCTGGTATTCTGTAAGAGCGTGATTCTACCCCGGTCGAGCCGACCCATTCGCGCTACAACTATACTACTAATATATGCATGGCTCTACCACTAAAATAAAATGTTGATAAAATAAAATGTTGCTACCAATCCCATGTTTCATTTTCCCCCTGCCGCCTCTTAAGAAACTCACGGGATATGGAGTACTCCATATGCTTACACTGCCACTATAAGATATTATCACATTTTATAAAAGTTTAATTTTTTAAATGTAATACAATTTCGATATGGTGTTACATCGAAAGTGACATAGCGTATCGAACCCTATGACAGTAAGGTTAAGTAAAAACCATGTTGACACTCCGTCACGCAGACTTAACCCTAGTGTCTATTTCAATGTTTTCTATAACTTTTTTAACATTTAACCCATTTTTCAACAATTTCCCCCATAATACGTTTGACAGATGCTCAACACAAAGCGAACCCTCCGATGTGATTTTTAATGGGTGTCGAACTTTTTCACAAAACAGGGAATTTCGTTGAGAAAAAAAAGTGTTTTTTTTTTAATAGATTAGTCTAAAGCCGACAGTTGACGCGGACATAATCTTTAATTAAGAGTGTTTTTGTCGTGAAGCTTTACAATTTTACAGTGGGGGTCGTAATTGCGTGATTTATTTATTGATAATTTCATGGAATTATGTGTTATAAAATGGTAGATGTACAATCAAATCTGATAACTGCAAAGACCGAAATTTGGTGACCATATATATATATATATATAATACTATATTTCTCTTTGGTAAGGCAAAGTGAGACTTTTGTGTGGTGTAATTAAATCTAAAATCCTATTTTGTAATCGGCGACCGTAGAGACGATTATGGAAAAGTTCAGCAAGACGTTGTGGCCTCTAATTAACGGTATGTTATCTTTTTTTTAATTAAAAACCAGTGCTTAACCATAATCCTACTTGTGGTAAGTGATGATGCAGCCTTAGATGGTAAATCGCACTATCTTAGCGTAACAAAGCCTATTCACTCTTGACTCTTGCCTTGAAGACGCCCAGATTGTATTCAGACGGAAAGATAGAAGCCGGCAAATTATTCCGCTCATCGATATAAATGACATATCTTGATATGGTCGTGCGAACAAATAATTTTCATCTATCATCATCTATCTCCTCCGATAAATCTTTAAAAAAATTAAATTGTGAGGGTATAAAAAACAGGGTTACCTGAAGTTTGATTTTACCCCAAATTGTTCAAAACTCTGTCAACTTGAAGAAACGCCTGAAGCCCTACATAGGTAGGGGCTGTAAGCGTTTCTTTTATTAGTAAATTTACCCTAAAATAGTGCAAAATATCAAAAAGTGAAAACACTGCACTGACGAACGACAAGCATTGGTGCTTGCGTTGGTGTTCCATAAACATTTTCGCACCAAGGAGTCGGTGCTATTTTGTTTGTTAAATAACCCGGTCCTTAGGCAGTAGTATAATAAGTCTATGATCCTACTCCTTTGCTGTACGCATTACAGAAGATGAAGCAAACCGAAAAAAGAAAATTTATATTTCTACCTAGTGTGGTCTACTCTAATACCCTATTACTGGCCGCTTCAAATTAACTTTCAAATGCTTGCGCTAAGAATGGTTCACAACAGTTTTGCTATGCCTCCTCTTATTATTTTTGTCACTTCTAACACCGTATTATTGGCAAGTTTTATAATGCAAATGTAACCTATTTGATTTGAGAATCTCATTGATTTGACATATTACGAAAAGTAGAAAGAAGAGATAACCGCCATTAAAATTTGCTCCTGTTTCATACATATAATTTTTACTACGGAAGTTGCACCAGCCTGATCATAACTTCTAAATCAGTTATAATATTAGATGTAGAATTTTTTTCCTCTTCTTTTGTTTTTTTGTTTTTTCTTTCCCTTTTTTTTTTTTTTTTCTTTTTTTTTTTTTTTTTTTTTTTTTTTCTTTTTGTTTTAACACAACCTCTTTTTTTAAGGCTAACAAAAGGGGGGGGGAAAAGCCCCCGTTGTTTTTTTTTTTTTGAAATAACAGCGTTTTTTTTTTGATTAGTATAGATTTCTTATCTTTTTAAAAATTTTTAAAAACACGTTTTTGTTTTTTTTTCGTCTCTTTTTTCTTACCATATCTTGCTAAGCTTTTACTTATTTTCTTAAACCTGTTGATGGCACTAGTTGGTGGCTGTCAATCTTTTACGCGGAATCAGGAAGTTGACATTGACCGGTTGGCAGCACTGTGTTAAAGATAATTAAAAAAATCATTTGTTCTGTTCCGGTAAGCTTTGAATAAAAATGCATTACATTTCATTTTAATTGTGTCGTGAATGTACACACTTTACAGAACGAAATGGGACTGTGGTTTGTGAGGAAAATACCATCAATTCCGTACATGTTCGATTATACAGGTAAGTAAAGCAATTATTTCAGTTTATAGGTTAACTTATTTATTATCATATAAACAAGAGTACAATTTTATAATTTAGTGTATTTAAGAATAAATAGAGGATACTTTATTACTAGTAAGATACTTTACAACACAAGTTATCTATATTATATTGCATAAATTTCATCGAATCATTCGCGAATCGAATCACGAAGCTAATTATACATATTCAGTTATAAGTTAATAAACAATTTGTATAATTTTGCTTAAACAAATACAATAAATGGTTAAAGTCGGAAAAAGTACTCGATTTTGACAAAACATCGATGTTTCTAACCGATGCATCGGAACATATAGGTGCACCGTCTCGATCCATTACATCGAAATAAACATTGATGTATTTTCAAAATGGATACCCCTACTGAAAACTGGTGCTGTTGGGTTTGGTTTGGTTGCGACATCTGAGGGAGGTCCATTTGCCTAATGTGCGTAACAACATACAACATGAGGAACGTTTTTTTTATTTTTATATATAAGTATACTTTTACATTATTGTTTTTTTATTATTATTATTTTATTTTATTTTGTTATACTATTTTTAATTGATGTGTGTCTACAAATGTTAAAATTCAAGTACCTAATGATATTTTGGCGTGTTTTAATTAATGATTCTTTCTTTCTTTTCTTTCATATCTCATGAACTCACAACACAACTCACTCGGGGAAGGGGAGGGTAGAAAAATCGCCAAAATCGCCTCACGATTCCATTCATCTCCCGTTTCATTTCATCATCACTATGATGTCGCTGTCCATCTCCCGTTTCATTTCATCATCACTATGATGAAATGAAACGGGAGATGGATAGCATCATCTTCCTGACGACAATTAAAACAACTGCCGCAGCGAACCCGCTCAAGCGAGCCAAGGATGGCGAATATCAACACTATGAGGCAATTCCTTGGAGACTATGTTCAGTTAATAACTAATAAATAAACTTAAATGAATAAAATATATTAAAAACGCTATAATGTCAAATTTCAAAAGTTAAAATTATATCCACTGGCGGCAAAGGAAGTGTCCGCCGCGATGCCTCAATGCATGTTGACGAACGGTGTTCGATTTTTTTTTCTAATTACTCGGACATGCAAGTTTCTTGCGATGGTTTCCTTCACCGCCGTGAACGTGATGAATCAACACTTTAAATTGCAATTATTTAGTAATTTCATTGGTGCCGGCGGGGATCGAACCCTCGCGTTCTGTCAAATTCATAGCGAACGCTAAGCATCTGAGCTACCACGGCTCTTAATATATTTTTTAATTGATGATTTTTCAGTGCCGTAATTCTTCTTCATTAGACCGTACTATAATCAGTAAATTTAAAAAGCTAAGATTTAAGCATGTAGGGATGGCTCTATAATATTCCAAAAGAAATACAATGAGCAATCAATCAAAAATAATATTGCAGCCTTGATGCCCGTCCTTTTGACCTTATTTTTTATCAACAATGAAGCTATTTTTGACAAAAAGCGTAATTTTATTGAAAAAGTAAATCCGTTACGAGATCAACGAACGAAAAAAAAACTCTAAATCACTTTCTAAAATACCATTGTGTTTTAAAACCCTTGCTTTTCCAAACACGTGACAAGCTCGCGCCACGGTTTAGTTCTTTGAAATAAAAAAATAAAACTAAATTCACATTGCAACCAGTGACCTACTTATATAAACTTCCACCCCGATGTTGTTTTTCCAAAAATCTGTGGATAAAACACCCCTTTATAGCGTTTTTTGCCGGGGAAATGTAATTGAATGCAATCCTTTGGAAAAGGGTTCAATAAAGACCGTAATATTAAGATTTTTTTATACTGTGCAACAACTATATGTCATTGTTACGCGCCAAAATTATACGTTCTGTCAAAATTTCGCACCATTTACCTCATCGGACATCTGCCGGAGGAAAAAACTTTTTAAATACAATGCAAATAGGGGTGGTATGGTGCGTGCAGAACATTAATTTTTAAGGGGAAATTGACATTTTGGATAAAAAAAGAATTATGCATTTATACTGGTAAGCATTGTTAAAATGTCCGTCTAAAATATAATATCAGAAATTTTATATGATGCTTTTATGCATGCGGATTAATGAATTTTATTAATGGCACTTACTTTTAAAGTTAAATAAAAATTTTATTTAATAAAATTTTATATGTGGCAGAGCCACGCTGCAGCTATACTGTGGCTGTAACACGAATGGGGCGGCTCGACCGGGGAAGGACCACGTCCTCACAGAATACGAGCGTAAGATAGCGCTGTTCTGGTTCGTATGATGAGTGTAGAGAACCGGGTACCCTTTTTACTGGAACCGAAGTATTCCATCTTAGTCTTCTAGGCGGTCTTATTGCTGACAGCAATTTCTTTCAGACAACCAATGAACTTTAGTTTTATTAAAAAAGTTTGTGGGGTAATTTCTATAAATAAGTGACAGCCCTTAACGACCTTGATTGTTTATTTGGTCTAGCGGTCGTAATCGCAATTGCTAATCATGAGGTCCGGGGTTTGTATCCCGGGTCGGACCAAAATCAGTTACTGGGTTTTTGTATATGAAATTCTCATTAGTAGCCTGGAATCAGGAAATTGGCGGTGTTTTACCCCTGTCCCTTGGAAAGCACGTAAAGTACTTGGTTCTGCGCCTGATCTCTGTCCGGTCGTGTCGGATTACTGTCGCATCGGATTACGAGAGTGAGGGAATAGAGTGCACCTGTGCTGCCGCATACACTTAGGCACTGTAACTCCGTCCTGCGCAAATGGACAGTCTCGAAATCGGTCTGGAGTACATTATAAATGGAATAATTTTATAAGGGGAGAAATAAAAATCATGTTCAAGATTCTACGATATATTATTAGAAGCGTCACACATCGTAATACATGTAGTCTATGAGGAGTGTTGCAGCCAGCAGAAGGGCCTTCTCCTCCACTGTCAAATCCCTCTCGAAAGCTACTCCGAATCTGATAGAAAAATCAAAAACGCACCATCATGAACAGGTCGCTAGGAAAGAAAATAAACTATCGGAAGAAATGGCCACAGGAATTACCAAGTTTGTTGGCTTTCGACGGATGCCAGCCAGCCTGTACATTCCTGAAATTAGCAGTGAGCATTATATTCCCTCACACCATTTCGCCACGTCGGTATCCTAAGAGGCAACTTATGGGATATGCCAAATCGTGGTATATGTGGTAAAGCTATGCTACAATTATATTAGTTGTAGCACGAATGGGTCGGGTCGACCGGGGAAGGACCACGCTCTCACAGAATACTAGCGTAACTGTTGTGTTTCGTATGATGAGTGTAGAGAACCGGGACCCTTTTTACTGGAACCGAAGTATTCCATCTTAGTCTTTAGAGGTGATAACGCATCTGCCCTTTGATTCGTAATCGAGGATAGATGTAAATGTCTATGGGCCACAGTAACCATTTACCATCAGGTGGACTGTGTGCTCGTTTGTCACCCTATCATATAAAAAAAGATCTTATCTATATAACCATCACATTTAAAACTGGCACCCAGGCGAAGGGACCTGGAAACAGTCTAAAAAACGCTAAATGTCTGGTATCAAGCGTGGCGTTTAAAGCAAACCTTCTCTACAATAAAAGAAAGCCATTTCCGGAAACCTCACTACGTTGGGCAGGCTGTAGAACCTTTTTACTGGAAACGTGGCGTACTATATTACTTAGTACCAAGGAGTGACTGTGTATATCTACATTTTAAATCTTATTCCAAAATAGAATTGTGACGTGGCGGTGTAAGAATATCCAGTATACCATGACGTCCCGTGGGTGTCATAAGATAGGCAACAGAGAATGGGGCAGCAGCACCCAAATGATAAAAACTCAAAATAATATAAAATCTCCGGTTGCTAACTCACTAATAGGGGCAACTATGGCAAAATCCCCTATGAGGAAATCTATGGGGGAGGCCTCAGCTCAGCGGTGGACTTTTATAGGCTGTAAATTAGCAAGTAAGTAATAAATGTAGGTATCTATGAGCCACTTACCATCAGATGGACTATGTGCTCGTTTGTCACCCTTATTCTGTATTTAAAAAAAACACAAACGGCTGATGTGGCAATGTACTTGCCGTAAGGCACAAATAACCGATCGGGTAGAACGGTGCTCGAGTGGCAGACTCGTACCGATCGTACGAGTGCTAGTCAAGTTGATACCCTGCATAGTCAATTCGAAGACTCTGTGGCGCAGTGATTTTGCAATGAGTTGGAGAGCTCAGGGGGTTCAAATTCCGCACGGGAAAAGTATTCGTATGGCCCACAAATAATTGTTCCGGGTCTGGATTTACGATTCCACACTAATATAGTGACCAACTGGTAAGACTTGCAGAAAGTCGGTGGATTCAGGTCGTTCAGAACCATGTTTGTCCACTGTGGCCCATAGACATCTACATTTATTCTCGATTAAGAGTCAAAACGCAGATGCGTTGTCACCCTTTAAGACTAAGATGGAATGCCTCATTTCCAGTTAAAAAGGTCCCCGGATCTCTACACTCACCATACGAAACACAGCAGTATTAAGCTGCTATTTTACGCTGGTATTCTGTGAGAGAGTGGTCCTTCGCCGCTCGAGCCGACCCATTCGTGCTACAACCACAATATAGGTGCAGCGTGGCTCTACCACGTATAAAAGTGTGATGGTATTGTTACTTATTATGTTAATCAAGTGACGCAGTTAATTCTTTTTATACTTATTATAAACCATTGTTTAACCACAGTCTCATCTGGTGGTAAATGGTGATGAAACTGTAGATGGTAAATCATAATGTCTTAGCGTAACAAAAACATATTCACTCCTACCTTGAAAACGCCCAGATTGTAAGCGGACGGAAAAACTGACACCGACAAATTCAACATTCCTTTGTTGTACAAAGTTCAAAGACGAAGCAAGCTGCTGGGTTCTAATGCGTGGAATATCGACAACAAATGAAAGGAAACCTGCCGACCGCCTGGTAGTCCGATGGTAGAAAAGAGAAGGAGGAATTAAAGCGTGAGTAAGAGTGATCGGGTGGAAATGTGCATGTTTATCACCCTTATGTATATAAAAAATATAAACTGATAAATAATAATGATCATGTAGAAAGTATGCATAAGAAAAGAGTGAAAAAGCAAATTTATATTGCAGAAATGAACGGCGGAGTCGGAAAGGGACGCTCTAGGCGAAAGTTTATCGACCAAATTGGCGATATATTGAAAATGGGCCAAATTAAGAGTACCCTCAACCTACGAGCACGTATGCGGTGTGTCAGGATCGTGTTAAATTAAAGTCTGTAGTCTCTGCATACTCCTCTGGGTGATAGGCGTGAGTGTTTGTGATGGTGACTTATAATAGCTCACCTGTCTGTTATCGGTGCAAAGAATAGGGCGTGTAGGATCCCTTGCCAGCGCTTACAGGTGCTGCCAACAAGCGTGCCATCTGGCCGCTGCATCGGGAACTCCAAGTCACGAAACAGGCTCAGCGTTATAAAAGGACCTGCATAACAAAAAGTGGTAGCACTTGACTTCACGTTATAGGACTCCTTTTTTACTTTGGACGTCGTCTGGATAGGTACCATCCTTTAGCCTATTTCTGTGTTCCAGGATGAAGGGGAATAGAGAACCAGGAAATTACAGGTGTGAGGCATTCCATCTTAAACCTCAGAGGTCACAACGTATCTTTAAATATTTTTGCTTAAAATTGGCCGCAGATGACCATAGACTGCATTTGCTACTTACCATCAGGTGGTCACGTCAATTTTATAAAAAAAAAACAAAAATAATAGAAAACACAAGTGGTAAAATAAAAAAAATTGTACAATCGATTTCAATATACGAGTAAATAAAATGAGAACGTCATCAATGTAGTCGGAGTCAATTAAATACGCATTAAAACAATTGATCAGACTTAATCAAATTTATATGAGACTACATGAGAGGCATCAGCTTTCAAATAACAAAAGAATTATCAAAATCGGTTCACCTAGAAAAAAGTTCTGAGGTAACATACATAAAAAATATAGTCTCTTTGGGAACCGCCTCCTTTTTTGAAGACGTGTGAAAAGATATAAAAAATGTGTATATAATGAGATAGGACGAAAAGTTCGAACTGTAACAAAATGATTCAACCTAAAAATAACGGATCAACCAGGAGGGATGATTTCGACCACGGCAATAGATTTTGAGTGCAATATAATAATAGAATTTCTAACAGAAAAAACTGTTAGAAATTCTAACAGATCATCATTAGATCGCATTAATAGCCTTTTAAGGTTTTATTCTTGGTCCGGTATGTTCAAGGAATCACCTGTCCATGTTTTTACCCTTTGTTGGTAGGAGATTCCACTAGGAAGTTGTGCGAGAAAGAATACTTCTGGTAAATCGCACAGTGGTAGACCGCCAATCATCCAGATTTTAAGGTTATTATCGCTGTAGATATTACGGTTGAACCGGTTGACTCAGCTGCTTTCACGGAATATCAGGGCAAAATAAAAGCTTAATGGTGCTGTATTTCGTATGGTGAGTGCTTTTTTTTCTGGCTGCTATCGATAGGATAAAGATTGAATGATCCATGAAGGTTTCCTAGAGCTGCTATTTTACGCTGGTGTTCTTTGAGAGCGTGGTCCTCCCCCAGTCGAGCCGACCTATTGGTGCTACAACTATACTACTAATATAGCTGATTCATGGATATAATAAATACATACAGAAAGAAATACATACAGAATAGTGTTGAGAAGTTAGTTATCCATAAAAATTTTCAATTTGTAGAGTATTATATGTTCAAAAATGCTTTAGTAATTTGCTCTTTAGATTTTTTGCATATTTTAACTCTTTTTTTAACTTTTCTACTTCTACCAATATCAGTCGTTACTTTGATTTATTCATTTCGGATATAATTAATATAAATTATAACAGAAAGTAAAATTAACATTTTCTAAACAAGCTAATTTCCCCGCTATGAAATATGTCGAATATCCTCATACCAAAATGGCGTCGTTGTGGTGGCAGAAGTTGTGAATGCCCTTATTGGGTTTTGCTTGTCATCACCGTCAATGAAAAAACACGGCAAAATGTT
Source organism: Parnassius apollo (assembly GCA_907164705.1). NCBI lineage: Eukaryota > Metazoa > Arthropoda > Insecta > Lepidoptera > Papilionidae > Parnassius > Parnassius apollo. The sequence continues at coordinate 5,487,269 of CAJQZP010001668.1, read as the reverse complement.
GAACAATCTCACCGCGTATCCAGAACAATTCACGGCCATTCTCATCCTTGATGAGATACAACGGTCTAACAGCAGCCCACTGCTGCTCAACAGTTCCAATTAGGCGTCCAGGTGGCGAGAACACATCCAAATGCTGTAGCTGGCACGGCAGCACTCGCGCCGTACACGCATACGGCCGGTTTATCCTCATCACTTCCAGACCCAGGCTGTTCATGACGCGCAGCTGCAAAGGCCTGAGTCCATAACAGAAGTAACCTACCCACCAGCTGGAAATGAAAATAATTCTAAAAATCCAGTACAATTTATTATCAAACAGAATACTCACTACCCCATATCGATCGGTGAGTGTCGTAAAGGACGTCAGAGGGAAGCTGATTCAGGACAACTTAAAATAATGTATGGTTGCCAATCCGCTTGCCAATTGTGGTAACTTTTGCAAAATCCCCACTATGAGGTAAGTAATAGTTACCACGATTGGCAACAGGGTTGGCAACGGCAGTTTTTATTATATTGAGTAATTATCAAGAAAGTGCTACTGCCCACCTCCCTGTTTTAATGGAAACGAGTTATTCCACCCTTATTGAAGATAAATGTCAATGGGCCACAGAAACCACTTACCATCAGATATACTGGGTAATTGTTTGTCACCTTTAACCTATGAAAGAAAGTAAGCTAGGAGAAGAAGTAAAAGTTTATTAATTTCATTTATTCCATATTGTGGAACGATCATGACACATTGATTTAAAAAAAAATTACGGATTTTGTCGCGTTGAATTCTACTTATTTTTTATTCCTAATGGTTCTGATGCTTTGCAGCACCCATAGTCATGGGGTCTGGGGTGATTAACGTCCAAATGCCAGAGTTAACCCGGAGTACCGTCAGCTTTTTAATTATTACTTTTGGTCCGATCTATGCAGAATGAACTTACTGTATCCTGATGAAGTCTTGCAGTGGAATGCTTGAGTTTAATTTTCATTTTCATTAATTTCAGGAACCGGGCATGTGGTTGTACCCAGTCTCCTTCTCTATTAAAAGTAGAATTTTTTTAATTTCAATAGCCTCACGTATTATCCTTGGTGGAAATCGATGTTCTTTCGCGGGGATTTGTGGTCTATCAAATCTAATGTAATGGCGGGGCCTACTAGGATCTGATCACAAGCTGCAGACTTTCTGAAACGTTAGTGTTTCACGTCATCTATATGTTATTTACGCATGTTTTATAGATCTCTTTGTTTGCCCTATATAAGAGTAAGAAATAAACGCGAAAAAATCCGTAAAATTAGTTTTATACAATATGTAGTACTCGCGTAAATATAAGACGATCATGAGAAAGTTAACCTAATTTTCATAAACATCAAAATCATTAGCTTTTAAAAGCGATTAGGGCAGACCCTCAAACCACCATGAAGGAAGATGCTAACTTGTAGCAGTGAACTGGTAAGAATAAGACAAAAATGTATCACTGGTTTGGCCGTGAAAGGAAAAGGGGAGATCTCCCGCCGGACAAGGTGTTTAACACGGGGAGCGTATAAATTCTCCATGTGTTATTTCGAAGCTGTTCTAAACATCGCAGTAACTTCAAAACTTTGATAGCGAGATTCATCAGGCTTCGGTGCATTTCGGTTGTGGCGCGACGACATCGCCACCACACAGGTATGACTTTATGAATCAGTCACCGCTCGTAGTAGCTACAAGTATTTTTTTTTAAATTTATTTATTAACATAGTAAATACAATTGGTTCAAAAAACATTAAGTTCGCCAAACTGAGAATACAGTTTATTGGCGAAACTGCACTCATTAAGGTTTACAATTGCATTTTAATATTTCTCTAAAATAAATTTAAAAAAAAAAACGTATTCATAAACTTATAAAGTAATTAAAAACTAAAGACTAAGTAGGTAAAGTACACTTATCACTAAATTGATAACAAAGCTATAAAAGACGGAAAACGAATATCTTAAATTAAATTAATAATGAATAAATATTAAAAAAAATTAAGATTAATAATTAATACTAAACTAAATATTACTGCTACTAATACTACAGGTCGTCGATGGCATTCAGTAGCCAATTTTTTAATTTGTTTTTAAAAATTTGTTTTGTCCGACAGGCCTCTTGTGGCACGTTTTCATTAAATATTCTTGGCACTAAATACCTACGCGTCCTTTCACCAAAGTAGTTTTGCGCACTTGGTTCCTCAAACAATTTACGAGTATTCTTTCTTAAATTACCATAAATTGATTTCCTAACTAAAAATTTACTTTTGTATCCTTCAATTGCTAATAAATACTTTGTTTTTTCACGTACTGGTAGAATATTGCATTTCTTAAACAATAGATTATAGTTACCCTTACTTTTCTCTTTAGCTTGCTTATTAACTAACAGTTTAATAAATCTTAGTTGTAGATTATGTATCCTATCCATGTACGTTCGGAACGTACGTCCATAGGCCGAAAGGCCATAATTAATTACAGAATCCACGAGAGCATAGTACAGAATGCGTAAAGTTGTTTTATCAACTACACTTTTAAGGTGTACAAACTTACATAATAACGATCTTAATTTATTACATACTCGTTCTATATGGAAATTCCAACTAAACTTAGTATCTATGGTTAATCCTAGATATTTGTAATTATCAACAAGCTCAATCGATTTACAACCAATGCATTGTTTATTTCTATGCAAGCAATCATACGAATGGCCTATGATATTTATAGGTATACATGGTTTATGCAGGTATGGCGATTGAATGAGCATGCATTTCGTTTTCTCTATATTTAAAATTATTCCATTATCGTGGGACCATTTGATTACGTTATCAAAATCCGATTGTATTTTGTTCTCAATCACCTTTACATCCCTGTCAGCATACATCATGTGTAGTGTATGTTCTGCATTTTTTTACAACGTTTACCATACTATTTACATGCATGATATAGCCAACAGGGCCAAACACAGAGCCAGTAGGAACTCCAGTACTAACTAATTTACCATGACAAATGGTTTCTTTTATTTGTGCACAACATTCTGTTATGTAAATAATTACGAAACCAAGAGCTGATTGGCCCGCGGATTCCGCACTCTTCCATAGCCACCAACAGCTGCTCATGGTCCAGCGTATCAAACGCTTTTTTAAAATCTATGAATAGAAGAAATACATACTGCTTACTATCTAAGCATTCGTTGATATCGTCGGTGAAAATAGATAAGGCCGTCGTTGTACTACGTAATTTTCTAAATCCGTGATGCTTTTCTGTAATTATGCAGTTTTTTTCTAGATACTCACTAAGTCTCTTAACTATCACTTTCTCCACTATTTTATTAATAACAGACAATATTGCAATAGGTCTATAGTTTGAATAATTCCAATGGTCTCCTTGCTTATAAACAGGGCGGATAGTAGACTTTTTTTAAACTGTCCGGGTATAAGCCTGTTTTAAAACTAAGGTTTACAAATTTTGCTAATATTGGACTTATTTTTTCTTTAACTAAAATTAGATCTTGCGGCCTTATTCCATCTAAACCTGGTGATTTTTTACTATTTAGTTGACTAATTATTTTTTTTATTTCAATTTCGGTTACCTTTTTTATAATAGAAAGTGGTATCACTCGATTTTACATAGGACTCGCGATTTAGAAATTTAATATTACATTGATGTTTTATTTTATTAATTTCTTTTGTAAATGTTTCTGAGAATTTTGAACATATGTCACTTAAACTATTGATTTTTCCTAGATACTTAATTACTACGTCATCTAAACTATTTTTACTATTTCCTAGCCAGCAATTTATTGTTTCCCATAATTTCCTAAAGTCTCCCTGACAGCGTGATAGTTCCTGCCTTCTATAATTATTTTTAGCTTTGTTAATAATTTTATTTGTTTGATTTCTGTGTTTCGTATATACTGTAAGTAACATTTTGAGGACTAGTCTTCCATCTGCGGAATAAATAATCTCTTCTATCTATCAATATTTTAATTTTTTTAGAGAGCCACGGCTGTATTACTCGTTTTTTCCTATTACAATTAAGGCTAACTTTAGCTTTATCGTAGATAGGTGCAAAAACATTACACAATTGTTCATAAATTATCAGAGGACAGTCTATCTCTACGAGCTTACTCCAATCAACCTGCTCTAACTCACGAGTTATTACTTTATTATTCAAAGTATACATTTTATATTTGCCACTAGTAAGACTTATTCTATTTACCCCTTTTGGTTCTTTGGTAATACTTACACCTACCATATAGTGATCCGACAACTTGCACGTAAACATATGCGAAGTGAATCGGCGGCTGCGTGTACGTACCCACACATGATCAATGCACGACGTTACGAGTCTACCGGCTAATATTTCCTCGCGAGTACATTCATTGATAACGCTCTGCATTCCGTAACTATACATTGCGTTTTTGTATTTATCGGTGGTTGTATTTTTTTCTAATAAGTTGATATTCATATCACCTGCAATAATGACGTCCTCGTATTCGGGAATTTGCTTAATTAGTACAGATAATTCTTGAATACAGTATAACTTATTTGTGTTTGGCGGTTTGTATACGGTGATTATGTGTATGGTGGCGTCAGAGCTCTTAAATTGGCTGTGCAATATTTCCAAACCACAGCTTTGCGGGTTTACTGTTTGCAGGCGCAATTCATTTTTAGAGTACACTAATAAGCCTCCTCCTCGTCGATTTTCTCTTGTAAACCCGTGCGTATCATACCCATCTATACAATATAACGGCAGCTCCGCTTGTCTGATATTTATTTCACTTAATAATAAAATGTCTATACTAAAATTAGTGCGCTCAAGCAATATTAGCAATTCATTAAACTTCTTCCTAAGAGAACGAATATTTAGGTGAACTATTTTTAGGTCCTCCGTGGTTGTTTTTAAGTATGTGCTCCACGTATTTGCATCTAGAAATTTTTTATACTCATATTTATCCTCGATGTGTGATAAAATATCATCCATTTTGTGGATTTAGGTATTCACATACAGTGAGCTTCCACAATACTAATTTATTGTGTTTTATTTACTATACGCTGCTGTTATCAGTATTGAAACACATATTATTGATATCTGCATCCGAACGGATCCAGCGTATTTTTGAGTTACCGTCTTTTTTTAGCCAAAACTTTAAGCTTTTGTGGCCATATGTGTTTATAGACGTCTTTTAACATTTTCTTCGCGTTCCATAACAATTGTCGCGTATTTTTAGGAAGATTTTCATTTATATACACCCGCTTGCCATTGTTGTTGCCGAGAATTTCCTTATTATATACTAACACTTTTCTTTGCTTTAGCCATTCATCTCTAGCTTGCTTGGTTCGTAGGGTTACGACTATAGGTCTCGGCCTACCCTCTTCTTTCTTTTCTCGACCTACCCTTTTTGCGTTCTCTATATTACCAATGTTAAATTTAATTTCTCTGCAACAATTTCAACAATTTTCTTTGTATCTTCCTTCTCTGACTCATCCAGGCACGCTATTTCAATATTTTTCTCCACTTCTCTTTGTTCCAAAAACATTATCCTCTCTTCTGTTTCGTGCAACACTTTAGAGTCGTTGCACTTTTGTAAATACTTATTTCTATTTTCCAAAGCAGTCATTTTCTTCTCCGCGGCTTCCTTAAAGTTAAGCATCATTTGGTACTGTTCAGCGTAGAAATCCACGGCCTCTGTTAGGTCATCAATTTTCTTTTGTGTTTGATAAATTATTTCCAGTTTTTTATTGACCTCTGCTAGAAGCGTTTCGACACTAGCTTTCCCAATATCTACATTAATTTTAGGTACTTGCGTTTTAGGGCTGATTTCACTTTTGAGACATGATTCACACAGCTGGGTTCTTTGGAACTCCTTTACGTTCGATAAGCATTTTTTGTGATACACAGAGTCACATGAACCTTTACACTTAATAACATCATCTTTTGCTAAAGAAACAAATAACTTGCACTTTCTACACTGAACCATTTTACTTGGTACTACCTACGAAATACAGAAATTATAATGAGCAACACGTCCGTACGCTGAGTGCGCGCGCGGACTTCAAAACTTTTTAATGGACCACAGTTATCGCTTACCTTCAGGTGGGCTGATATAATAAGAGCAGTGACAAATTATTTGGTTTAACAATGTAATGGCTAAATTTAAGATGTCGTTAAGTCGCGTGCTGTCGCAGTACTTTTGATAGAGACAGCACGAGACTTAACCGCATCTTACAATTGAGCAGCGTTTGAGTATTTGGGCATAAGACTTTCGTTTGGTAATTTGGTTTACAGTTAAGATGTTTGGCTTGGATGCTTGTCCTTTAAGCCATATCTCCATTTAATTAGGGATCTTCGTTTTAATAGATTTTCTCTTCACAATATTCTGATGAATCACATTGCAAGGTTTTTCGGAGATTTTGAAGACAGCTCAATCCAGCGGACAGTCGATGACGACAATCACTCAAGTTCATAAGGCATAATAGTAAAATAGATAATATTGCATTTTCTAATTTGTGCAGGTGTCCATGCCTTATAATCAATACTTTTTTATTATCTATCTTTATTTAAAAAGGCTTTTATCCTTCAAGAATATTTCAGCCTTATCGTATCATACCTTGTTCCTGTTACACAACTTCTAAGTAGATATTTAGAAAGGGGGAACCAACGTGGTAAGAATATGGAACTTAAGGATTTTACTACCGCTGTGGTTGGCTTCGCAAGTATACTTTAACTAAATTCTTACATCTGTATGAGAACAAGCATACCTATTCTCCTCTTCAACGGTATAGACGAGGTTATGATCAGGCGTTCTGACGAAGAATCTATTTTTCTTGCCCCTCAGGAAGAGGACACTTTTGACCCGGAGTCGCTTGGTGATCAACAATCGGTCCACTGGTGACAGATCTTCTAGAAGTGATGGCTCTGACTCAACCTGCTTCTAATTTACAAAAGTTTTTCATTTCATCACCAGTAGTTTATAACAGGCTGACTCCGTGGCTTAGGAAATAATTGCAGCTAAGGGCCGCGGGTTCGAGTCTCGCACGGAACAAGTTTACATTGCCTAAAAACAATCGTACCTTCGCATCTGTTTCTCAAAGATGATTTCTTTTGAGTAGAATAAGGGTGACAAACGAGCACACAGTCCACCCGATGTTAAGTGGATACTACGGCTCATAGTCATCTACATTTATCCTCAATCAGAATCAAAATGCAGATACGATGTCACCCGTGTGGATAAAGATAGAATGCCTCGTCTCCAGTAAAAAGGGTCTCTGGTTCTCTACACTTACCACAAGCAACACAGCAGCATTAAGCTGTTATTTTACGCTGGTATTCTTTGAGAGCGTGGTTCTTCCTCGGTCGAGCTGATCCATTGGTGATACAGTCATAATATAGCTGCAACATGGCTCTACCACGTCAGCTAATTGAAATGTGGAATAACATTGGCAGGTCCTTAAATTATTTTTTATAAATGCTTAATTTACGTTTGTAAAATGACGAAGTGTATTTTGTGTGGTTACTGAAGGAACATTCCGATTTACTCACCACACGGATACGTCGGATACAGTGCGAGTGAGGTCCTTCCCCAGTCAAGCCGATTTAAATATGCTGCACCATCTGATCATTTGTCGGTGACCACTAGTTTTCCCGTTACTTTCTATATAACTTAGGCGACTTTTCGACCTCAAAGAGACGAAGATGGCACAAAAATCACTGATGAATAAACTGCAAACTGGTAGTGCAAATGAAAACCTGAGACATTTGTGTCACTGGTGTGAAGCTACTGACGGGTCCTTTCACCAGGTCTGTGAACACGTGGCCCGGCACCGCCGGTATGGGAGCCGCCTGGGTCATAATATTCGATATTTCTTTATTAGTACATTGATAACAAAGACGTAGAATGTATAGCTAATATGTATCTTTTAATTCAGTTAAAAAAGTTAACTTTAACTATTTCCGTTTTTGTGATTTGACAAGTAACATGTCAGAGCGTCTGTCACATTTAATTTTTCTTTTCAAGCTCATTCAATAGCGCTGTTTTATCTGTGATTTGGAGCTGCTAAAATAAAAACAACATGCAAGTTTTACCTGAATGCTAATGTATTAACATAATATGAAATCGATGTTTTTTTTTATATTCCGTGGTAATAGATATATTACATGATCAATTAGCAATTTTACGTAGTAGAGCCACGCCGCAGCTATATTATGGTTGTAGCATGAATGGGTCGACCCGACCGAGGAGGACCACGCTCTAACAGAATACTGTATACTGTGTACTGTGTAGTGTAGAAAATCCAAGGCACTTTTTACTAAAAACAAGGCATTCCATCTTAATTGATTCTTAATCGAGGTCTATGCGCCACAGCATCCACTTACCAGCAGGTGGATTGTGTGCTCGTTAATCAACCTTATTCTATAAAAAAAAAGTTCGCACCGTCTTTGCACAGATGATTTCTGAACCACAACAACATCGCCATCTACCAGAGTCCAATTGTAAATCTGAACTATCCAGGGACGCAATCATACACACATAAAACTTTCATTGAAATCGTGACAGCCGTTTACAGGTGACAAGCACACGAATAGAGGAATTATATATAGAATAGAATAATTTCAGAATAATTTTTATTCAATAAGTAATTCTTATTGAAATTCATTATTTTACATTACCACTGGTTCGAAAAAAGCCTCTGTCCTGGGAAGAAACAGCAGGAACCCAGCTGGACTTTTTTTAAATAAATTTTACAATGTCAAGGGTCACAAAATATTTACAAAATTAATTTTAGAAACAGCTTGGAAGCGACCACCTCATTCCCAGGGTGTATTATCACCATGTATTCATTTATATCACAATAACCCATTTTATACAGTTTTTTGTTAAATTAAATATTTAAACTTGGCAATAGAGAGACCTTGTATATTTTCTGGGACTTTGTTGTAATAGCCTATACATTTCCCCGAGAATGAATTACTGACTCTGTGGAGTCGAGAAACTGGTAGCACCATCTTGTGTTTGTTCCTAGTGTTTACAGAGTGTTTGTCACTTTTTTTACTAAAACTACCTTTATTTTGTGAACATACATCAAATTTTCATAGATATACTGAGAGGCCAAAGTTAATATATTTATTGAATAAAACTATTATTTACGGATTTTATCGCGTTTAATTACTTTAATTTATTTTTATTATTATCCCGACGTAAATAATAGTTTTATTCAATGTGTAGTGTTCGCGTAAATTTAAGAAATCATTAATATATTTATTTCTTTAAATTTTTCTCTAAGCGACTCTCTCGGTTTTAGGCTGTAAATAGCTCTTATCGCCCTCTTCTGCAAAAAAAAATAGTTTCTAAATCAACCGCATTCCCCCATAGCAAAATTCCATATGACATTATGCTATGGAAATAACTGAAATAAACTAATGTAGCTATATATATATATATATATATATATATATATATATATATAGTTCTCGACACTTGTGAGATCTCTAATCTTTTTACTGCATAAGCTGCAGATATATAAAGATAGATATATGGGGAAATCATGTTAGTTTAGTTTGTATATTAAAGCGGCCCTAGGCAGTATATTGCGAAGTCTTCGAAGGCTTCATGACATTCACTCAGTGATTACAACTATTCTGTTTTCTTGACAGTGCCAGCTCCTTCCACTTGACCGTGGCCAGCACAGAGTGGCTTGAATAATCGACCACAGAGTTTTTTCCGCTCAGTTCGTTTCACTGGCGCTGCGAAGAGATGTTGCATCCCGATGCATTTTCTATCGCATTTACCTCGGGGAGTGCGCTGAGGATCAGTTCCAGCCGCCAAATTTCACCAACGCACATTGCGACCAATACTCACGACACCACCATCTGGACGATTGGCGGTCCACCACTGTGCGATTTACTAGGAGTGTTCTTCCTCGTACGACCTCTTTGTGGAACCGTATACCACCGGCAATTTTTACGTACCGATACGACTTAGGAACCTTCAAGAAAAGAGCTTACTCCTGTTTAAAAGACCGGCAACGCACCTGTAACTCCCCTTGCTGTTGCAGTTATTCATGGGCGACGGTAGTCACTTACCATCAGGTGGGCCACATACTCGTTTGCCCCCTCTTATATAAAACCACCTTCGAAATAAAATAAAAAATCTGCTGTTTCATACAAAATGTCAACAGCCTTTTCACACGAATGTAATGAAATGAAAAAATGAAACGTATTTTGAAGTTGGTTCCATAGTGAAATTTTGAAGTTGTTCAATTTGTTGGTCTGAGCAGCTCCACGCGAGAGCTTGCGTTTAATATGTTTAACTTTGTATAGTGATTAAAATTTACACTGTAATTCCTTACGGCTAACGTCTTGCGTTTTCTACTTACTCGTCTAAAGGCTGCTGTTTTCAACAAAATTATTCAATACTTACCGACCAGCCTCGGCTTTGCCATGGTAAGATCCATTAATGGAGGTGTTATTTAGATTTAAATTAATTTAAGACCAACTTTTCGCATCACCATCACCATCATTATTTTTACGCAATACAAACACTTATTCCGTGCGGTGTTCGAACCCGCTGCCTACGGAGCTGCACGAATTAACAGTAAATTCTTTCAAAAGAAATACGTTAAATTTCTACTGTGTAGTGTCGGTGTAAGAATATATATTTAAGTGGTAAAGCCGTGCTGCAGCTATATTGTGGTTGAAGCACGAATGTTGGTCGACCGGGGTAGGACCACGATCTCACAGAATACCAGCGGCAAATAGCAGCTAAATGCTGCCGTGTTTCGTATGGTGATTTTCATTTCATTTCATTGACATTCCATCTCAGTTCTCAGGGCTGGCAACGCATCTGCATTTTGATTCTTAATCGAGGATAAGTGTAAATGTCTACGGGCCACAGCATCCACTTACCATCAGGTGGACTGTGTGCTCACTTGTCACCTTTATTCTATAAAAATATTATACCGAGTAGTGTCGGTGTAAGATTATCCACAACCACATATCTTCCCGAGGGTGTCGTCGGAGGCGACAGAGGCAGAAAAATGAAGCAGGAGATGGGCAGCACTATCTCCATGATAACATCTCTACCAAGCGTTGCCTATATTCAGCAGTGAACTTTTATAGGCTCTATCTAATGGTAACGGTCCAAAATAATAGGTACTAAATTAAAAAAAAATTGCCGTCAAACTATCGCGGCAGTATCTACAAACGGTGTAAATAAAATATTAATGGCTCTTCGTTAAAAGAATTGCATAAATAATTGCGTTTCGCGTCAATTTACATTTTCGATTCCCCATCGGTCATAAACAAAATATGCAGCCGCGACGGGGCCAATGCAAATGGCAGACCGTTGTCGTGGATGGGGGAGTCCATTTAAATTTGTGGAAAAAACTCGGAAACTGTATCGCTTTTATTAATCGTGTTGCAACAATGCGCTCCAGTTGCAATGCAGTGTAGGGTAGCCATGTGTTGGTTTTAACAGAGAAAACCCGTTGGAATAAAAAATTAAACAACAATGAAGTTCTTTAGTTATTTGAACTTAAATTAAATATAATTTATTTGTTATTATATAATATTTTGAAAGGATTATATGTTTGTATCGTACCTATATTCATACGCTTTGTATTTATTCGAATTATTAATCAAGTAGTAAATGGAAATACATATAATAATATAATGTATTGTTTTTTATAGCTCGATAAGCTATAAAAAACAATACATTATATTAATTAAATTACGGTTTATGAAGTATTCAAAATACTATAGGTTTATTAACAAATTGTATTTATATATACCAGGCGGTCCCATAATGAACTGGCCTGATATAGTTCAACGCGACATGTCGCTACATGTTGTGTTGCATTAAATAGTACGTTTATCGTGCACTTAATATAAGAAACATGCATCGACATGAAATGCTTAGTCTTAGTTTAACAGGCATTTGAATAACGAGAGTCGCGTATTTTTTCAAAATGTCGAAAACTGAGTATCGAAGTGTCATAAAGTTTCTGTTTAAAGAAGGTTTATCCCCTGCCCAAATAAAAGAACGATTGGATGGCGTGTATAAGGAGTCTGCCCCCTCCTATAGCACAGTGAAAAATTGGGTGAAAGAGTTTCGCCTCGGGAGAGAAACCGTCGAAGACTTTGGCCACGACGGTCGACCTGTGGAAGTGCTCACTCCCGAAACGATTGATCTTATCGAAGAGGAGGTTCTGAGTGACCGTCGTTGGAAGATTAGAGAAATTGCAGCAAGGCTTGGGCTCTCTAAGAGTACCATTCATCGCGCGATCCATGAACATCTTCACATCAAAAAAGTGAGTGCAAGATGGGTACCGAAACTTCTTTCAGCGGTACAGAGACAGGAAAGAGTGCGCTGCGCTTCGGAGTTTTTGGATCTTTGTGGCGAAAATCCAAAGACTGTGATCGAGCGGCTAGTGACTGGTGATGAAACTATGATCTTGTATTATGATCCACAAAGCAAGCGCGAGTCAATGGAATGGCGTTATAAGGGTGAAAAGCCCCTTAGAAAGGCAAAGGTGCAACAACCGACTAAAAAACTGATGTGCACAATATTTTGGGATTTTCAAGGCATTTTGATGGTGGATTTTAAAGAACGTAATACAGTCGTGAACGGCGAATATTTTGCTTCTTTAATATATAAATTACGAGACAAGATAAAGAAAAAACGAAGAGGCAAGCTGTCTAAAGGTGTCCTGTTGCTCCATGACAACGCACCTGTTCATACCGCTGGTGTTTCGAAGGATGCAGTTCGTCAATGCGGGTTCACAGAAGTTCAACATCCACCTTACAGTCCAGACATGGCCCCGTCCAACTATTATTTATTTCCAAATTTAAAGCGGGACTTAAGAGGAAGAAAATTTTCAAGCGATGAAGAGTTGCAGGCGGCCGTCTTCAGTCATTTTGAGGATAAAAAATGTGATTATTTTTATAAAGGTTTAGAGATGTTGATTCACAGATGTAAGAAGTGTGTTAGTATTCATGGTGATTATATTGAAAAATAAAATTAGTTTCGTTTCATTTCCTTCATTGGTTCATAGTTAGGCCAATTCATTATGGGACCGCCTACGTACGTGGTAGAGCACACTACAGCTATATCATGGTTGTAGCACGAATCGGTCGGTACGAACGGGGAAGAACAACTTTCTCACAGAATTCCAGCGTAAAATATCAGCTTAATACTGCTGTGTTTCGTATGGTGAGTGTAGAGATTCGAAGACCCTTTTTTACTGGAAACGAGGCATTCCATCTTAGTCCTCAGTGGTGACAACGCATCTGAGTTTTGATTCTTAATCGAGTATAAATGAAGAAGTCTGTGTGCTCGTTTGTCACTCTTATTCTATAAAAAATATCATACGTACATAAATAAATAAAATATTTCGAGATGCTATGCATTATATAGACAGGTATATAATCAAAGTACAATAAATATATAAATCAAAAAGTCCCGCCAAGGCATTAAATAGACAGGTATATAATCAAAGTACAATAAATATATAAATCAATAAGTGCCGCCAAAGCTATGCTATGCATTATATAGACAGGTATATAATCAAAGTACAATAAATATTTAAATCAAAGTCCCGCCAAATCTATGGTTACGGCATGTTTTAATGTGTCGCGCACGCGCCGCCCTGCGTCCATTTTATGCAAAAACGCAAATTTCTAGCGAAATTTGAAACGCTCCATTGTGCCACCGGTCCTATCGAATAAAAATAATCAGACTCCGTTTTTAGGGGAGCCAAGCGCAGTTCGGCTTCAAGACTTATTATCCTTAGCTGCGAGGAGAATACCCTCCATTGTCCATTAAAGTACATCGGACGTTTTGAATAAAAATGAGAATTGTTGCATGGTCAAATTGCGTGTTGATTTTTTCTTTATTCTCTAGCTTTTTGAATCGCTGTGTTAATATTATTCATTATTTTTTTTAATAATAATGTCCTCCAGACCGAATTTCGGCCACGGCTGATAACCTCAACGGAGACTAGCCATCTGCGCAGGACAAAATTATAGTGCCCAAGTGTATGCGCAAGCACAGGTGCACTCTTTATTCTCTCACTCTGATACTCCGATGGGACGGTAAACCGACATGACCGGAGAGAGATCAGGCGCAGCATCAACGGTTTTACGTGCTTTCCGAGGCACGGGGGTGAGACACCGCCAACTTCCTGACTCCGGGCAACTACTGAGAATTTCTTGACGGAAAAACTCAATAATTAATTTTTGACCCGACTCGGGATTTTAACCCAGGACATCATGATCAGTAGTCGCACTACTACAACCACTAGACCAACGAGGCAGTCATTTTTTAATAATTTAAGATACTATACGCTACTAAACCGTGCAGTGGTGGTGTAAGAATATCCACAACCCCATAGCATCCCGTGGGTGTCGTAAGAAGCGAGGAGCAGCATCTTCCTGATTACAACTAAAAAAAAAATTGCGGTTGACAACTCTCTCGCCAAGCATGTCCACTACGGCAAAATCCGAGGCAATGTATGGGGGATCTACTTTTAAAGGCTGTGATGAATTATGGACTGTACCTACGTTAAAAGTAAAGTACGAGTAAAGTAAAGCTACAGCCTATATACGTTCCACTGCTGGGCAAAGGCACAAGGAAGTGTCCGCCGCGCTGCCCCAATGCGTGTTGGCGAACTTAACATATCTACGAAATATTTTTTTTCTTATTTCTCAGACATGCAGGTTTTCCTCACGATGTTTTCCTTCACCGCCGAGCACGTGGTTAAAATTGCAATTAACAATTTCATTGATGCCGGCGGGGATCGAACCCGGGTTACTCGCGTTCTATTATATTTACAGCGAGCGTTAACCATCTGAGCTACCACGGCTTTCGTACCTACATTACTTATAAGTAATTTAAAGTGGCAATGAGCCGGGCATATAGCTGGAAGAACTGACCACCTACGAGGAAAAAGGTTCTCGAGTGGCAGCCTCGTACGGTACCGATAGGTGAAGTATTGCGGCCCCTCACTAGATAGCGTGACGACCTGGTAAGATGTGCAGGAAGTCGATGGATGTTGGTGGCTCAGGACCGTGCTTTGTGGCATTACGTGTGGGAGGCCTATGTTCAGCAGTGGACTTGTGAAGGGCTGTAATGATGATGATGATAATAACGAACGACGATTACTATATGCTTAAGAAAATATAGCAGAAAACGTTTTAAAGAACCTACATAATACGATTTTATATTAAAAAAGTGACTTCGTTTACTTGAATAATTGTTCTACAATTGTTTCAAAGCTGAGTAAGTTGGTAATTTAATCGATTTGAAGCGTTATTACTTTAGCCTAATTTTGATTTTATGAACCACATCACTGTTCCTAAGTAAATAGCAATATTTTTAAAGCAAAAAAAAATCAACATTAAAACCCTTCGTGGTGCATGGATGACTCAACACCGAAGGTTCTGTACACTTATATATTTTAAAAAAAATATTAACATAGTAACGATACGCACTAACCAAGTACGAAAAATGAACAATGAACTATGGAAGGGGTTAAAAAGCTTCACTGATAAGGTTGACAGTGTTGGGCCATAAGTAATGCCACAAAAATATGGAACAATTACGTATTTTACATTATTAAAGCTAGACGTTTTAAATAATTACCATAAACATCTGGCATTCTTTTACCAACAATAAATAAGAAGTAGCAAATAAAGACACTCGTCACTGACAAAAATGCCCTGACAAAAAATACGGAAATCTAAAAAATACGCATAGGTTGTAATATCAAATAACCCTTTCATAAACATTTTGATTTATGATTTTTTTAAAAAAAACAGCGGCAACGCTGACACAGGACAGAGCCGCTGAGGTTTTATCAAGTAAGAAAAAGGTGCTTGTGAGGTCCATGTTTTGCGGGTTGTTTGTATCACTGCAAAATTATTACAAGCCACAACTATAATACCTATATTTGCAGCGTGGGTCTACCACTTATAAATTGAACCAAAACGGATAATTTTTACGAATTTCTGACTTAAAATCTTCTTTTACCCACATCACAACCATGGCAATCTCTGCGTCTACCAATTATTTAAGAAACAACTCCTAACTGAGTACTACTAATATTACTATCAAAAACTATTAAAAGGATTTGCAGGATTTATAGATATTCAAAGAATCAAAGTGAACGTTTTTTATGCGTGGTAGTGCCACGTTGCAGCTATATTATGGTTGTAGGATGTATAAATCGGCTCAACCGGGGAAGGACCACGCTCTCACAGAATACCAGCGTAAAATAGCAGCTTTATACAGATGTGTTTCGTATGGTGAGTGTAGAGACCCGGAGACACTTTTTTATTAGAAACGAGGCATTTCATCTTAGTCCACAGATTCTTAATCGAGAATAAATGTAAAATAACCACCGAACTCGTGCGTCTACGTGGGTGGGTTTTCAGTCAGAGTGCGGTGTACCTAAAATACCTAGGCCTCGAAGAACACTTCGGGCGCCTTAGTCCCCCGGATTGAAAAGGTAGTGAATGCTATGCACAGATAAATCTAGGAACATTGCTGCCCAATCTAGGGGGACCAAGAAGTGCGTTGCCTCTATGCAGGAGTGATACGGTCCGTACCCTGTACAGGGCGCCTGTTTAAGAAAAGAAGTGCGTTGCCTCTATGCAGGAGTGATACGGTCCGTACCCTGTACAGGGCGCCTGTTTAAGAAAAGAAGTGCGTTGCCTCTATGCAGGAGTGATACGGTCCGTACCCTGTACAGGGCGCCTGTTTAAGAAAAGAAGTGCGTTGCCTCTATGCAGGAGTGATACGGTCCGTACCCTGTACGGGGCGCCTGTTTAAGAAAAGAAGTGCGTTGCCTCTATACAGGAGTGATACGGTCCGTACCCTGTACAGGGCGCCTGTTTAAGAAAAGAAGTGCGTTGCCTCTATGCAGGAGTGATACGGTCCGTACTCTGTACAGGGCGCCTGTTTAAGAAAAGAAGTGCGTTGCCTCTATGCAGGAGTGATACGGTCCGTACCCTGTACAGGGCGCCTGTTTAAGAAAAGAAGTGCGTTGCCTCTATGCAGGAGTGATACGGTCCGTACCCTGTACAGGGCGCCTGTTTAAGAAAAGAAGTGCGTTGCCTCTATGCAGGAGTGATACGGTCCGTACCCTGTACAGGGCGCCTGTTTAAGAAAAGAAGTGCGTTGCCTCTATGCAGGAGTGATACGGTCCGTACCCTGTACAGGGCGCCTGTTTAAGAAAAGAAGTGCGTTGCCTCTATGCAGGAGTGATACGGTCCGTACCCTGTACAGGGCGCCTGTTTAAGAAAAGAAGTGCGTTGCCTCTATGCAGGAGTGATACGGTCCGTACCCTGTACAGGGCGCCTGTTTAAGAAAAGAAGTGCGTTGCCTCTATGCAGGAATGATACGGTCCGTACCCTGTACAGGGCGCCTGTTTAAGAAAAGAAGTGCGTTGCCTCTATGCAGGAGTGATACGGTCCGTACCCTGTACAGGGCGCCTGTTTAAGAAAAGAAGTGCGTTGCCTCTATGCAGGAGTGATACGGTCCGTACCCTGTACAGGGCGCCTGTTTAAGAAAAGAAGTGCGTTGCCTCTATGCAGGAGTGATACGGTCCGTACCCTGTACAGGGCGCCTGTTTAAGAAAAGAAGTGCGTTGCCTCTATGCAGGAGTGATATGGTCCGTACCCTGTACAGGGCGCCTGTTTAAGCGAAAAGGCTGACCATCCGACGCTGTAGAACTAAAATCTACAGGTTGCTGCGGAGGATGAACATACGGCTTGTGCGAGTTTACCGCACGATATCCTTTGAAGCGGCTACAGTCCTGACTCGCTTTCCACTTGTCGACATACTAGCGGACATGATACGAGGGTGTACGACCGGACTCGTGGAAGAGTTCCAGATAAGGTGTTCGAAGGAGTTAAACGGCATGAACGACTTAATGCATTTGCAAGAGGCGCGCTCGTCTCTCAGAAGAGTGTTTTGTGCGCAAACGCGTTGTTGAAGCAATGCTGCTGCACTGCGAAGCCTGGATGCATCGAAAAACAGGAAGACTCACCTATTATTATTCGTGTAAGATCGGACCATCGGTGGGCATGGCCAGAATATCAGATAAACAGAACAGCGTATAGATGAGCATTCTATAGCTGGCAACCTGTCCTGCGTGGGAACGGAGGCGGACAGTCCTGATAAGCTGGATCGGTCAGAAACTCTTCCTGCCTAAAGGGCCGTAAACGCCTACTGTGAATCCGTTAAGTTCCAGAAGGAGGCTGCTGAGCGATGTCAGGAGAGGACAGATCCCGGTCAGAGACGACGTCTCCAAGATGTTCGTCATGCCTCCTCCCCCCCCTCACATTGATGATGGTGTTTCGCAACAAGAAACGGGGCCCCGTGGGTTACGAGTGCTCGGAGCGGGGGGACGCGAACGTTTAGTAATGTAACCCCTGATGAGGACGGTGACTCGAAAGTGGTCTCGAGCACTTTGAGGGTGCTGTGGGGAGTAAGGCCTGCTCCTGGGACGTGCAAAGGCACAGCGAGAGACGGTTGCGTTCCGAACCCCTCCGATCCCGGGCCCTCATATACGCTGATAGTGACCACCGTGGATTTTGGCCGGTAGGAATCCGACATAACTTTTCGTTTGCCTCCGCAGCAGAAGGTATCCATAAGGATTTCTCCACGACAAAAAGGTGTCTATGAGTCGCAGCATTCAGTTACTATCAAGTGGACCGTATGTTTATTTGTCACACTTATTTGCACAAAACTAAAAAGTTATAAATGAAAAGGGGACAAAATAAAAGACCAGTTATATTCAAGTAAATTCCATTATTTTCTTTTGTACTTCAACTTTTTCTCGCAATCTCATACAATATTAAATAACATTCACACATGAAACAAGTTTGTGTTCGTGCTTCGCTCGCTTCGGAAGCAAGTAACGCATTTGCTTCGCAATACTTTCCAAAAAAAAAAACAACACACCTCACAGCTTTAAAGACATTGCCCTAACGAAATAATTATAACACATTAAATATAGTTTAAGGCTCGTTTGAAACGAATATGAAACTTACGTCTAATAATTTAAGGCACCAATTCTCCGTCAAAGCCGGAGAGAATTCATTAAGCTTGCAACATAAACGTTGCTAAAGCAGCTGTCCAAGTCCAAGCAGGGCTGTCCAAGTCACGGCTCGTAACGTACTGTCTAATTCACACAGGTCGCGAAGAAATCGTTTCTATAGATTTATAGATTAAACATCACGTTTATATAAAAAGTTTATACATATATAAGATATTACTTTCACTTTACTTTAAAAAATATGCAAAGTAGTAATTTTGTCATCTATATTGACTAAATTTTAAAAAGAACATTTGATAAAAACACGAAAGGTAACCGATTAAAATTGTAAGAATAATAGAAAAATATAATAAAAAATGTGTGTAAATAATGTAATAAATATTTTTAAAAAATTATAAGCTACATTAATTTTTATGATTTTTTCTTACAATTTAAGACTAATAATACTTAGTTTCTTCGCCTCACAGTCCATACCATAATTTGTATTGGCTTATACATTTCGCCGCTGTGAACAACCCTGCTCTTAAGAACTGACGTCAAAGACAAACGTTGCAATATCGCAGAAATACACATAATCGTACAACTATCATTGCAGTGATATATAAATCAATGTACATAAATATATAAAGAATTTGTGTATATAATATTAAAGTGTACGAAAGATTGAGGCCCTTTCACACGTGTGTTAACAATAGCTACCTTAAATTCTTGAAATACTTTAATTAAATTCTAAAGACTAAGTATTCAAGTGCAACACTCGTGTGAGTAGTCTCTAATGCTATGACATATAAGCGTCTCCTAACATGGCCATAACATATTGAAGCAAAAATTGGTAATACAAATATCTCGCGGTTATAATATTAATTAAAATTTTCTAAATTGAGATAAAGTTTAACGCGAGATAATTCGCGAAACTTTTGTTTCAAGATGCAATATCACGCGCATTAAATACACGATTAATTACACAAAAGATTTATATTAATCACAAATATAATTCGAGCGATTCTAGTACACAGCACACGAGCTAGCCACAATTATAAAATAATAATAATACCAACAACATATTATTAAATAATTTGAAAACAAAACGCGGGTAGTTGAAACTCATTTCAATTGAAATGAGTCATTTCAAGTGGCTGTCAAAACAAAATTTTCTATAAGAATTATACGGGTACATCGGCAAACTACGCTATAGTTTTCTATAGTCAAACAAAAAGATTACTTAATATTTTAAGCAAAAATCTAATTTAACTTAAAACGAAAATCGAACCAAATTTTGATACAATGCTACAAGTATCCAATCGAAATATATAACCATATAAATGACGTTATCAACTATCATTGGGTTTAATTTAAAAAAAAAATCTTCGTTTTTGAAAACTGTACACTAACTTCATAACAATGTGTAATATAATCTTAATAGTTTAGCCGTGCAATGATTAGTTTAAGAACCCCTGTCTTCATCATCTTTCCATTTATAACTCTTTCCATCAAGGAAAAAGTTGTGTCGCGAATAGCGTAGATATGATAATAGAGTAGCTCATTTAATATTTAACACTATTATTACTGTATTCTATAGGATTTAATCACAATTTGGGGCACCGTTTACATTTAAATTTCGGGTCCAAGGTTTCTACCAACCATCAAACGGATGTGACACGCAAAGAAAAATTCTTCTAGCAATAGCTGCCTAATAAACATAAGCAATCAAAATGATGCAATAATAACATAATAAATAATACCTTACGAAAATTACGTATTAATAAATTTGAAGCAGTATGTAAATAATATCAAATAACAAAGATTGAACCAACTAAAACTGAAACAAATTACTACTTCCTCCTAAAATCATTTTTGGCAGCGATTCTAAAATCAACACTTAAACTGTTAAATATACTTATATAATATAATATGTGACTTCATAAACCAGTGTCAAAAATCAACAATCTTATTATTTACACTTATAAAGAAAATTACGATTTAGTGCGAAATCCTCAACGAGAAAGGCTTATACTTTACTCATTGAAGTAATATGTACTTACGTACTAGAACAGCTATCTCAAACAAAAAATGTGCGCTACTCTGTGTTCGCGCGGTTGTTTTCTTATCATACAATAAACATAGGTAGAATGATCAGTAGGTAAATTATATCGAGAACAATATTTAAATATTGTCATTTATTTTATATATTATATTTGCTTATTTAATATAATATTACATGATATTATATCACAATTACATTTTAATGATATTTTTATCTGAATATTTTAAAAGGTATCTAAGTCAAATATAAAAAAAACATACTAATTGTATAATGATTTCTTAAATTTTTTTATACTAATTGTATGTTTAACAAAACTTACTAACATAACATTTACATTACAAATATACTTATTTAAATTAGAATAAAAGTCGTTCATAAATGCTGGGCACGCGAGAGTTAAAAATGAACGAATTTATTCCACTTTGACTTTGATGTGGAAACGTAAAAATAAAATAAAATAATAATAAGCAGATTTAAACATGAAAAGTTTTGCCAAATTATAATAACTTATATATGTCTCTACAAAAAATGTGTATAATAATATATTCGTCCTATACTTAAGTACCCACAGAAATATCGGATCTGAACATATTAATTTCATAATCTATATTCCCTGACACGAGATGGCGTCTTAGGAATAATTTGTTTTATTATTAATACATAATACTTTTTTATTGATTAAGTATCTTATTAACCGATGAAAAGTAATTCCTTGGTTTTTACTGACATTTCTTGAATTATTTGGGTAATGACGCCATATTTTTATCAAGAGATTTTTTTAAATCAACACAAGTGACAACTCTACAAGCGCCTAGCGAGTGACTTATTAAAGTGCGGTGATGCACTGCAGTTGAGTTGAACAGAGTAGCTGAATGCAGTGTTGCTTCTAGTACGTAGTACATAATAGCCCAATGACTTTACTTCATCTATTCATATTTAAGAAATAGAATTCGTAATTCTCGATAAATATCATCTAAAAATATATTGTATCACATTTGTATATAAAATTATTTTAATATCGTGGTCCTTTACTAATAAAATACCCAGTTGTATATATAAATATTTTAACACTACATCATTATGAACATTATAATTAAAATATATAAAAATAAGAATATTATACAAAATGGAGCACCATGTATTGTATACAAGTTTAATTTTTGTTTTTACAATTCACCAATTAAATTAAAGCACGCAAAGGTCTTATACCATACAGCCTAGTCTGAAATGTATTTTGTTCCAAACCTCATCACGATATTATGTTTATGTGTCACATTGCGAAGTACTTAGGAAATTTTGACGAAAGCTTAACCCAGCAAACAGTTAATGGCGATAATATTGCAAGGCTCCGAAGTGGATAAAAATTCTGAGATCGTCTACGCTCGTGTTACATCATTTTCACTAATAGTTCACATGGGCAGACACATAATACAAAAGATCATACTACTTTTACGTATCAAAATCCACTTTCCAAAGCATTAATTAAATGATAAAACAGATGCAGCATATCGCCGGCGTGGCGGTTAAGTTTTCGCCAAAACTCAAATACGAATGTCGAAACTTTGAAAACTATTTAAAAACAAAATTTTGTTTTTAATCGCATATTAATTTAAAAAAAATCCACATTCAGTCATAGTGACAAGTGATAAGCTAAATACAACCACAGTTATTGCTAACTTAAGATTTATTTTAAAAATGGTTAGTTGGTAACATTATCACGATCAGCGATTTCGATGATCAGATGTAAAGGAACTTATATTATGGCTTAAAATGCTCCGACGCCACCAACAAAAATAATACGCTCACTGTAACTAATATTTATCAAAACTGGTATCCTCAATAAACAATTAGTCGTCATCAATCAACTCTAACAGGTATGGAGTGTAGACGTCAGGAGTACAGACTGTGTATTAAAAAGTGTCCGAAGAAAACCGTTAAATAAGGGTGGCGCCACTATAGCTACGGGCTAAATTTTAAAGAACGTGACGAAAAATATTAGTGGGATTGAAGACTTTTCGAGGTTATATTTACTAAATAAAATTATTTAAGATTTTAGAGTTACTGAGCAGTTTAGCATCACACTTCAAACCGTGGACAACTCCTAAGTTCATTTCATCCCTGTAGCTACTCCAGCGCTGTTGTGGAGAGTTTTTGAACTGTTATTTACTGCTTACAGATGGCCACTTTTTCAACTATTCTATTTCTATACTCCATACTAACAGGGTTAACTCTACAGCTTGAGGTGAAAATACCGCCCTTATTGCTCAATATAATTTGATAATCTAAAATAAAGTTTTAAGTAACCATGAAAGGCGCCTGTTGTTTTTCGGGGCTAAGTCATACTTATTTAGATTGATTTTTATGTATAGATGTCGGGAACATATTGCTTTCTAGGTATTATCTAATTATTATTGTGACATAAAATTATTATAATTTATAGGTACTATAGCGCCAACTTTCTCGTCAGCAAGAGAACCTTTGTATTTATTTTGTGTGATTTAAAGGTAGTTTAAGACACTAAAAATTTTCCATATAGGTATAAGAAATGTTAATTAATTCATTAACAATTTATAAAAATAATATAATAGTGATATTAGATGGTTTACCCTTAGTAAGTGATATGTAGTAAGTTCATACAAGTCGATCGTTATACATTTTATAAATTTTTGTGGTATTTTTACAAAGTCTCTAGAATTTAGAAAAACATTTTGTCAAAAATTTAAAAATTATATAGTATAGGAACAACAAATCACTACTACGAACGAATGTAATACTGTTATTTTTTTGTCTTTACAACAGTAATTTTTCGATCAATTTTAAAAGATGAGCTCTGTGCACAGATTATGAAAGGACAACTTAGGCGATCCCCGTTCATTCAAATTGAGAGTGAAAAGAAAAAATGTGCGCAATCGACTTGATAACACAGAATTTGGTCACTATAGTTACTTAGTATTGAAAAATCTCAGAAAGCTGGATTACTAAAAGTAGAAGACGTATTACACTACGTTTGCACCGAAAAACATCTAACACGTAATGTTTTGAAACAAATGGCATAAAATAAATCACACAACATGTTATGTTGATGGTGGCGTTCACACTCACAAAAACTGTGTAAAAGTTTCAACAGATATTCAAACTTATCTTTCAACATGACAATATTTCTACAAATTTGTTTTCAAACATTTTATTTCTGTACTTATAAAGATTCAATATAGGTAAAATATATAATGTACAATAAACTTTCAAACAAATTTCATTACATGTTCTATATGACTATGCAAACGCTCTTTGATACATTGACAGAAAACAGTGTTTGAAACATGTTTTTTTATGAAAATCGCGTCAGTGCAAACTCACGGTTAGGCATCGCTCATGGTCTGAATGATTGTATTGTGATTTAGGATGGTTATTCATACGCTGGTTCTAAGTTCATATCGGGGTACGAGTGGGTTTTGTTGGTGGTGGTCATGCTCCGAGGTCCATGTCGAAGCAGGAGGGCCGGGCATGGCGCGGCGAGTGCGGGGAGTGCGGGGAGCGCGGGGAGTGCGGCGCGGCGTGCAGCAGCAGGCCGGGCAGGCAGCTGTCGCCCAGCGACAGCGCCGTGCCCAGCCCCAGGCCCTCGCTCAGCAGCGCCGCACCTGACACACACCAAGTTTTATTCAACTTAAGCTATACTATGCTTGCAGCACGAATAGGGGAAGGACCACGCTCTCACAGAATACCAGCTTCAAATGGCAGCTCAATGTGTTTTGTACAATAAGTGTAGAGAACCAGAGACCCTTTTTTACAAGATGCAAAGCATTCCATCTTCCGTCCTCAAAAGGAACAACGCACCTGCATATTCTTAACCGAACATGTCGATATCTATGGGCCACAGTATCCACTTACCATTAAGTACACTGTGTGCTTGTTTGTCAACTCCCCGTACGGCTGTTAATTATTTTCTTACTCGTTGTAACATAAGTAACAATAACAACATTACAATACAAAACTTAACAACAATAATAAAACAGGATAACGAAAATAAAAAGCTATAAAAAACACGTGGTAGAGGTTCTCCATACGCGTAAGCGCTGGCTAACTTTGCGAACGGTACTGTACTGACAGTTCCACTACGTCACTAAGATGGCCGCCAGTCGCAATATCAACGTGCGGAGCTTTTACGTGTTTGAAACGAAACGACTATATTTTAAAATGGAAAATGAGCTTATTTTGTCATATCCGTCATTTCTTGAACCGACGGATCGTACCGTCTATTGGGTACTATAGACCACAAACTAATTTCATTATTATAACGGGTCGAATTTAGAAACGTTTAGTTACAAAAGTCTAATTATGTCTAGTGATTGTGTACCTACTATATATATATATATATATATATATATATATATATATATATATAGTCAGATAGCATAGACTATAGCGCGATTTTAAGCTATTGTTCGGGGTGCACTTGTATGCATTAAAATGAGGTAGAGCCGTGCTGCAGCTATATTATGGTTATATTACAAGTACGCTACGAACGGGGTAGGACCAGCGCTCCCACAGCATACCATCGTGAAATAGCAGCTTACTTTTTACTGGAAACGAGGCATTCCATCTTAGTCCTCATGGGTGACAATGCATCTGCATTTTGATTCTTAATCGAGGATAAAAGTAGATAGATGTCTATGGGCCACAATATTTACTCACCATCAGGTGGTCTGTGTGCTCGCTCATCCCCATTCCTTTAAAAGTGCGTAATTTTGTGTCAGGTACTGTTAGGAATAAAAATGGTTTTATTTACCGTGGTGGTGGGAGGTGTAATGTGAGTCGTCGTGCAACAACTGTTCGGACGTGCAAAGCCCCAGTGATGTGGGCGACGAGCATAACATCGGATCCCCTGCAAAAGTAATTTAATTACATTAAATTCGGGTATAGTTTGGCGTGTTTTTACAAAGTGCTTATTTATCCATATATACCATTTATTACCTGAACATAAGCCGCAATCATAAATTATTATTGTCTAAATAATAGTTACCTCCACACTAGGATTTTCTCCTGTATCGTGGGGTCAGTTTACGTACATAAATTTCACAAGGACAAACATTCAGACCCGGAACAATGATTTGTAGGCCATTTATTAAGTACTTGACGGAGCCACGGAGCCGTTCAAGATTGCTTCATAGCGGAAATATTTGCCATAGTTGCCATGCCAGTAGTTGGCAATATTTTTTATTTCATTAGTAGTTATTAAAAAGGCGCGACTGCCTATCTCCTGGTTTGTTCCCCTCTGTCGCCTATCACGATACCCACGGAACTATATGGGGTAGTGGATATTCTTACACCATCACTACACGGTCCTGATGACCCTTAAAGATAAATAATAGACAACTAACAGCATTGACATATACGACTATACATAGCTTAACGTCTCTAATTCCGAAGAGGTTAGACAGTCTTCCAAAGTGAAGAGAGCAATTCAAACTACGTTAACCTGAAAAATGGGTGCAGATTGTAAATTGTGAAAGAAGTTTTAACGTGGTAGAGACATGCTACAGCTATATTCCCTTTCCGACTCTGCCGTTCACTTCTGCAACATAGCTTTGTCTTTGTCACTATTTCCTCATTAATTCTTTGCACATGATCAAACCACCGAAGCATTCCTTTCTTAATACTGGTCACAACATCGTCTTGCAAACCACACTCTTCTCTTATCACACAACTTCTCACCCTGTCATTCAGATTCAGCCCTAACATACTCCGCATTTCTACTGCGTTTATTCTACACTCGTGCTTCTTCTGCCACACCCAACTTTCACTACCATACGTTAAAGTAGGAACCAACACAGCATTGTGAATTGCCATACGTGCCTTTTTTGACACATTCTGACTTTTCACAATAGAGTGTAGGGCTTCATTTACTCAATTTCGTGCGTTCACACGTCGTTCTATATCCTTATCATTATTTACATTGTCAAAATTAATTGACTTTCGATTGAATTTGAAAACTAAACAGGTATCACCTGTAAATCACTATCGTTGACAGGAATGGGCCAAAAATCGAGCCCTGATGAACACCCATTGATACTACTGATCCGGAGGAACCTTTATACGATTACGATAACGATTTTTTGTTCTTTTATTAAAATATGAAATAATAAGTCTAAGTGCAATATTTTTGACACCGTAATGTTGTAGTTTCCTGATTAATATCTCATGATAAACACAATCGGAAGCCTTGGAAAGATCACAAAAAATACCTAAGGCATCTAGTGACCTTTCCCAGGCATTCAAAATATATTTCATAAGCTCGATACGTCGAGTGACCCCTTGTGAAACCAAATTCATTTTATGGAGTAATTTCTTTTCATTAAAAAAATTAACAATTGATCTAAAATTATCTTTTCAAAAATTTTACTGAGAGTTGGTAGTACAGAAATAGGTCGCGGGGTTAAATGTACTACCAGATTTAAATAAAGGTATTCCTTTACTATATTTCATTAAATCAGGAAACACACCAGATAAATAATATTAAGAATAATAGCAAGATGAGGTGCAATTTAATCTATTATGGACACAATAACTGTAACGGAAACCCCCCATAAATCGCGGATTTCTTTACATCAAGGGTTTCGAATTATTTTACAATATCTGATGGTAATACTTTTTCAAATCTAAATTCTTTCAAACAGGTGTATATATATATATATATATATATATCGCATATATATATATAACTTATATATATATATGCATATATGATATATATATACAACACCGCTGCGACTTCTTGATTTAATCTAGTTAATTCACTATTAATTTACAATTGATACTTTGTGTGAGGGGTTTCGTATTTATAGTTATGCGGTTTATTTTTTGCTATGTAAAGTGGCTGTGGAGCACACTCTTTTAAACATTTTAAAATATGTTTTGACTTATTCTCTAAAATTTTCGGAAAGTTTATATGATCTTTCATGGTAAAGTTCATATAAGAGAGTGTGTTCGTATAAGTATAGTGAGGGAATAGAGAGTGCACCTGTGCTTGCGCATACACTTGGGCACTATAATCCTGTCCTGCACCGATGGCTAGCTGACCTGACCGCCGTGACCGAAGTTCGGTCCGGAGGACATTATTATTATAATTATAATATTTATAATATTTTTGTGCTATTAGATATAAAATATAACTAATAGCACAAAAATAAACAACATTTACATTTTTCGAATAAATTAACTTCCCCGCTATGAAATCTGTTTTATATTACACCTCATTTTTAAGTGCCGCCGCGCCGGTGGCCCTCAGTGAAAACTAATCTTTTTTTTAAATAAAAACGTCATAAGGTTTCCTGCTGGTTCTTCCCAAGACAGAGTAAATTAAAAAGAGTGATATTCAATAAGTATTATTTATAATCTATTTTAAATAAAAAAGTTTCTAATTAGTAGTAGTTTAAATCATGCATTACTCTGCGGAAATCCATTATATTAAGGAATTGAAAAATTGCGTTGCTAAGATCCGCGTAATAAACTAAAATGATATGTCTTACTCAGTTTGATGAACTCTACAAGAATTTTTAAAATCTTTAAAAAAGTTTATATTTGTACTACTTTTATAAGTTCTATACCAGTTTCTCTTCATTCTTAGAGCAATGTATACGCTGTTACAACAAAGTCCCAGAAAATATACAAGGTCTCTCTATTACCAAGTTTAAATATGTATTTAACTAAACAAAAACTGTATAAAAGAGTTATTATGATATAAATTAATACATGGTTGATAATACACCCTGGCAATGAGATGGTCGCCTCCAAGCTGTTTTCAAAATAAATTTTGTAATTTTTTTTTTAAGTCCCACTGGGTTACTTGCTGGTTCTTTCTTCCCAGAACAGACGTATTTTCCGAACCAGTGGTAAAGTAAAAAATTACTTTCAATAAGAATTACATGTAATCTATATTGAATAAAAAATATTCTATTCTATTCTACATACTCGTAAACATGAGACCGAAGTCCAAGACCGACATGGTAACAATATTGACGCTAACGCCATTACGAAACTGTTAGAAATACCTTGTGTGACAGGATTGTGTGAGTCGTCGTCCATCAGGTCCTCGATTTCCGCCAGGTTTAGAACGGCATCGCTGTCCTCGCTGCCCAGCAGCCCCGGCGATGGCGATAACCGCATCTGTTGGGTCAATATTACGCAAATTTAAATTTACATTCATTTTCATAATTATTATACGTGGTAGAGCTACGCTGCAGCTATGTAATGGTTGCAGCACGAATGGGTCAACAATATCGATAATACCAGCGTAATAAGGCAGCCCAATGTTGCTGTGTGTCGTATGGTAAGTGGAGAACCGGAGACCCATTTTATTGGAACTAGACATTCCATCTTAGTCCTCATGGGTGACAACGCATCTGCATTTTGATTCTTAATCGAAGATAAATATAGATGGTTATGTGCCACAGCATCCACTTACCATCTGGTGGACTGTGTGCTCGTTTGTCACGCTCATTCTATAAAAAATATAGTCGATAAATATAGATGGTTATGTGCCACAACATCCACTTTCCATCTGGTGGACTGTGTGCTCGTTTGTCACGCTCATTCTATAAAAAATATAGTTGATAAATATAGATGGTTATGTGCCACAACATCCACTTTCCATCTGGTGGACTGTGTGCTCGTTTGTCACGCTCATTCTATAAAAAATATAGTTGATAAATATAGATGGTTATGTGCCACAACATCCACTTTCCATCTGGTGGACTGTGTGCTCGTTTGTCACGCTCATTCTATAAAAAATATAGTTGATAAATATAGATGGTTATGTGCCACAACATCCACTTTCCATCTGGTGGACTGTGTGCTCGTTTGTCACGCTCATTCTATAAAAAATATAGTTGATAAATATAGATGGTTATGTGCCACAACATCCACTTTCCATCTGGTGGACTGTGTGCTCGTTTGTCACGCTCATTCTATAAAAAATATAGTTGATAAATATAGATGGTTATGTGCCACAGCATCCACTTACCATCTGGTGGACTGTGTGCTCGTTTGTCACGCTCATTCTATAAAATATATAGTTTAAAAAGCTGATCAACCCAATCGGTTGTTAAGCCGATGGTTTCATGGCACAGGCGATCTTAATCCTGTTACTAACGAATTCATATTCCTCCTTAAGTAATTTAAAACGTTGCGTACTATTTGGAATACTAAATAATTTATTTATTCATTTTAAATTTATATAGAACTATATTAATCAACCAACACACAGTGGAGCAGCGTGGCGGACGTTTGATTGCCCTAAAACCCTTTTCAGAAATGAGGGGAGGCCTGTGCCCAGCAGTGGGACGTATATAGGCTGTAACTTTAATTTTAATTTTTTATATTATTCAAGGCTGGGCCAAAAGATTAATACTTTATATGAACCTATTTTTAGTTTTGCACTTTTAGTCCTAACTTGAATATAGTTTTACAGGATCAACAAAGAGGGCCGTAAGAGCTATTTATGATTTAAAACTTAGAGAGTCATACAGACAAAAATTTAAGGAAATTGACTTAAACGTAAATATATTCGGAGGCATAATCTACGTACACAAAAATAAAAGTCAAAAATAAGTGATATTCATTCTGTAAATACTAGGAACAGACACAAGCTAGTAGTACCAGTTACTCGACTCCACCGAGTCAGTAATCGATTCTTAGGGCGATGTATATGCTTTTGCGACAAAATCCCTGAAAATATATAAAATTTGATCTGCACAAAGTTCATAAACTTTATTAAACTCAGTTTGTAAGGATTATTATAATATTAAGTATTTATTGATGATAATAACCCCTAGGAATGAGGTAATCGCTATCAAACTACTTCTTATTTGTTTTGTTCTAATTAATTGTGTAACAAACATGATTGTTAACTGATATTTTTAAACAATTTGTAAAATTAAAAATGTTTTACAACCGACTTCAATATATAAAATGAGATCATCATCAATATATTCGAAGTCAATTAAATACGCATTATTAAGGATAACTTAAAGACTACTGGTCAGATCTTGATCCAATGCATATGGGATCACACGAAAAACAACAACTTTTAAATAACAATCTTGTTAAATTTGAATAATCATCAAAATCGCTAAATCCAGAAAAAGTTCTAAAGTAAAATAAAACAGAGTCGAAATGAGTACCTCCTTCTTTTTGAAGTCGGTTAAAAAAGTCTCGCTGGGGTTCCTGCTTGTTCTTCCCAGGACAAGAGTGACATTCCATAAGTAAGAAAAAAGGAGAAAAGTGATCGGAAAAAGAAGAAAAGAGAACCTTGACGTCCTTGTGGTCGAATATATCGGGTGCGGAGTCGAGGCACAGCGCCGGCGTTAGGCAGCCTAGCGCTAGGCCTTCGCCCAGGCCTTCAGGCAGGCTTTCGCCCAGGCCCTCCGGTAGGCCCTCGGGCAGACCTTCAGGGAGCCCTTCGCGCCCTAGCGGTGAACACGACCCGAGTTTGAGACCGTCTGCAAAAAATAACACATATATTCGTAAAAAGTACTCTCATTTTTTACTTAACTAAAATATACACTAATATATATATATATATATATATATATATATATATATATATATATATATATATATAAATTACGTGTCACGTTGTTTGTCCGCGATGGACTCCTAAACTACTTATGATTTTGATCAAATTTGCAAACCGTGTGCAGTTTGGTCCAACTTGAGAGATAGGATAGCTTTTTGGCCATGAGTGAGCCACAATTTTTGCGAATTTCAGGATTTTTAGTAGGACATGACGAAAGGTCGTCGAATAGGGCAGAACAACGTCTGCCTGGCAAGCTAGTATTATATATTTTTACACAGTATAGCCACGCTCCAGCTATTTTATGGTTGTAGCACGAAGGGGTCTGCTCGACCGGGACAGGACCGCGCTCTTACAGAATACCAGCGTAAAATAGCAGCCCAATACTGATATGTTTCGTATGGTGAGTGTAGAGAACCGGAGACCCTTTTTACTGGCATTACATATTAGTCCTCACGGCTGACAACGCATCTGCATTTTGATTCTTATTCGAGGATAAATGTAAATGTCTTTAGGCCACAGCATTCACATACCATCGAGACGGTTGTGTGCTCGCTTGTCTTTATTATTCTACAAAAATATACAAGACACAGAAAGTTTTATTTGAAATGTGAATTTTCAATTCGCGTGGTATACAAAAGAATGCTTCAGTAATTGCTCATAATTTTTTTGGCAAAATTTTTTAACTTTCGATTTAATTCTTAACTATTAGGAACATGTGTAGATATCCAGTTTTAATTCAATTAATATAAAATATCAGAACTAAAATTTCAGAAAGTAACATATCTTTATATTTCCTTAATAATTTTACTTTTCCTGCTTGAAATGTGTCAAACGTTTCATCTCATTCTCAAACAATGTTTATTTTTTCTTTTCATCTTCGAAAAAAGAAATAGTGTCTCACTATATTTCTTAAAAAACACATTTTTAATTAACATGTTACAACATAATACGAGTATTACAATAATCTTAAAGTTGTTTTTATTTGGGCACCTATCACATTAACTCTTATTACATCCAGATTCGACTAGAATAGAATAGCTAGAGTTAAGTAAGTAAGTAAGTAAGCTCTTGACAATCCTTTTTATGGTTGCAGAGGAATACAATAAAGTGTAAAGAATGTGTTTCTAGTAATTAAATCAACTTACCAAGTGCGTCGAGGGTTGGCATATCTCGAAGCAAGTCGGGCGCTTCGCTCACTTCCATTGCAGGCGCTGGTTCACTCTTCGGTAACACCATCTCCTGGAAAATAACCACACGATTACAAAAATGACATTGCTTAAAGTAAAATTTTCTTATGATGAACGTATTGGTAAAGATACTTATTTCCGAGAAAATAGTTCGTTTTAGATTGGAAAAGAGCATAAGAAATAAGATAAAGAAATATTTTTTGTAGAATAAGAGTAAAAAATAAATCCACGATAATGCTAAGTGGATGCTGTGGTCCATAGACATCTACATTTATCCTCGATTAAGAATCGAAAAGCAGATGCGTTGGCACCCCTGAGGACTTAGATGAATGCCTCGTTTCCATTAAAAAGGGTCTCCGGTTCTCTACACTCACCACACGAAACACAGCAGGTATATATTTTATGCTGATATTCTGTTAGAGCGTGGTTCTTCCCCGGTAGAGCCGACCCATTCGTGCTACAAAGATAATATAGCTGCAGCATATCTCTACCATGTAATGTGTTGTTTATATGGTCGAAAACGCGACACATTTTATATGATCAGTCGGCATTTAGTTAGGAAGTTCGCGTTGTTTCGTTTCCATGCCTCGGAAAGCACATGAAGCAGTAGGTCCTACGCCTAGGCTCTCTCCGGTTGTGTCGAAGTGTCGACCTGTGCATACGCACACACCCGTGCACTATATTACTGTCCTTCGTAGATGGTTACTTTTATTGAGACGGGCTGCCATGTCCAAAATTCAGTATGAATGAGGTTATTCGTCAGAAGAACCACATTTTAAACGGTAGACTAAAAATGTCTTTTGATTTTTTACATCGAAACAAAAATCAGTTCTATTTCTTTCCAGTTAGACAATTTCTATAAAGTAATAGAATATACATTTTTAGAAGAATTTAAAAAATACGTGAGCAATTTTCAGATAGGCAAAACTACAAAACCATAGATATAGTATAGTATAGTTGACGATGAAGTGATTAGGGTGAGACCAAAATAAAAATACACCAGTGTACGTGTAATGTGCATGTGTGGGTGACAAATAGTGCTGCACCGTGCACTGCCTGCCTCAAGATATCGATGGAGCGTATTCGTTTCTTCTGATATGACGTAGATTATGTTAATGAAAATTTTTATCCAACTACGATGAATCAAAAAGATGGTTACAACTTTAAAAGAATATGTAAGTATGTTTATCTGTTCCCTGAGATCTTCTAAACTACTTATCTTATATTGACAAATTAGATATAAAATTAAATTATTAGAAATTAAATCTTTAAATGCATTGTGGCCTTTAGCGGGTTTTAAGTTGCATGAAGTCTCATAAATAGTAACATGGCGGCTTATTGCGGATATATAATTAAATATTGAAATACGTAAAATATCGAAAATCTATATATGTAAGAACAACTAAAACTAAAAAAAATAATTATACAGTCCAACTACCCGTGGTATAGTGCCAAGAACGCTTCGCGTTTCCTCGCTGATCAGTTATAGTAATTAAATAAATATTGAAATATCGTGTCAGGGTAGGTGTAATTAGGAGAATATTCTCGACATTCTGAAAATACATGTTAACAATATTTATATAGTCACGTCACATATACAACGTGTAACAAAAACCCTGTGCTTCCCGTTAACTGCATTATCAGAATTAGTTATCCAAGCATATAGAAATATTTTTTTTTTCAGAAACCACATTAAATAAATTAATTTTGATGAAAAAAAAAATAATTTGCAAATTGTATGTAGTTTTATTATCTCTGCATTGGCCTAGGAGTAAGAGGATTGTCAAAGACCCCGCAGTACCAATACTCGTGTGAGTAACAGATAAGAAAAAATAATTATTTCTATATGCTTGGCTACTGATTCTGATAACACACTTAACGGGAACCACAGGGTTTTTGTTACATATTGTATATACAATATGTAACGTAATTAACGCACACCCTCAGACACCCCAATTAGTATATTATGTTATAACCATAATACATACACTGAATTTTTAGTTAAACATTTTTATGCACTGATTATTTATCAAATTATTTATACTAATTCTGGAAGAATGTTGTGGTCACAGTACAAATCCACGAACGCAAAAACTTTAATGTGCTTGAAATAAAGTTAATTTTTCTTTATTTTTATTGAATGACAGAATTAGTAATAATACAAATAAAACTGCACTCTTAAAAGTCTTATTGCCTTAAGTTACGGTCCATTTCACTTTGTTTTGACTGTACAGATTTAGTGTGACTGTAATTTACGTAGTTTTAATTATTTTTGGGATAAAAAATTACCTATATTAAAAATGATAGGAATCGATTCAGTAAACGATTCTGAACAAACTACTTTCTCAAAGTGCATTAATTATGTTACGTGTTGTATACGTCAAAGTTTTTTTTTTAATATAAAACTGAAGTATCCAACGAACTTACAGTTCACCTGGCGATGGTAAGAGACCAATGCAGCCATTGAAAACTTACAGCTAACTACAAACAAAGAAGGTCGTTGTCACCTCTACGGACTGAGATGGAATACCTTACAGCCTTCATTCATTCCGGTAATAGATAAGAGGGTAATATCTCCCAGATGTCCTCTAAGACACAAATGGGGTCCTACCAGCCTACCACTTAGTTCATACGTAAATTTCAAAAAATGTTAATATAAATTCGCTGAAAGAAACTTTGCTTAAAAAAATGATACGCGTGTATGGCTGCTGTTTATATCTCGACAACATAAACATGTATTATACATATGAACCTTCCTCTTGAATCATTTTTCCAATGATGAAAACCGTATCAAAATTCGTTGCGTAGTTTAAAATATCTAATACGGCGTGAAGGGACTTTGTTTTATACTATTGTTACGAACTTGGGGTTCGTGACAACAAAAACTACCGATTGAATTACCAAAGTCGACAATTTAGTTAGCGAACACCAATTACAACTTAAAACACACTAATAATTAATCACACCGATCACTTTAGTTCGCAGTTATATCGCTTCGAAGTATTCGCTCGTATTGCTGATTCAACACTCACGCGGTCGCGATTCTTACTGGCCTTATATAGGGCCTCTTCCACTGAAACATCTAGAATGTTCGAGCACCTACCGCTCCCAACCAACTGGGTGTAGAAAGTTCTAGTATGGAACTTTACAGAATGCTTTCCTAGTTCTGCTACTCGATACTAGATGGCGCTAGTGGCATTAATTATGGCTCGCAACACTGCTTACTCCTATGACATGCTCGTCCCGAGCATTATCTGCCCCATAATAACGCGCCAGTCAATCCACATGGACGATCTTAAGAGTACCTCTTGCACCTTTCTATATCCGGTAGGTTACGTCATTAATCCTTGTCACAATTCGGTACGGTCCATCCCATTTGGCTTGAAGCTTAGGAGACTTCATTTTGCTGCGGACTAGATTGTGCAACCACACTAGTGAACCTTCGTCGAATCCTTTGTTGTTCATTTCGCGGTCATACCGGGTTTTCATCTTTTCAGACATTTGCTGGCCCGAGTGTCTGACGTGCTCATAAATGTCATTCATTTTGTTCCGCAAGTCATTTGCATAATCGGTTATACTACGTGGAACATCACGTGGTATTCCAGTGATCAGGTCTCAGGCAGCCCTAATTCTTTTCCAAAGTTTGCGAAAGCTGGTGTCACTGATGTACTTTCGTGAACAAGGCTTCGATATGATAACAAAAACGGTTGTATATTATGCTTGTCCCAAGCTCGTTGCCGATTTTCCACAACTTTTGTAGGTACCTCTCCGACGTTTGATTAAATCGTTCTACCATTCCATCAGATTGCGGATGATAAGAAGTCGTTCTTGTTTTATGAGCACCCATAACTCGGTAAGTTTGCTGGAATATTTGAGACTCAAAATTCCTTCCTTGATCGCTGTGAATCTCTAAAGGTACTCTAAAATGACAGAAGTCTTCTGTCGACCAGGAAGAAGTACCGTCCAACGACGGCACTTTGAATCCACGTAGCGAAGGTGTTGTTCCTTCAGGGAGCTGTAATTCCGTCCCCAAGTTTGAGGATATCCAGCGTTTTCTACACGTTAGTCATCATGTTGTCAACCCGATTGTTCACTTGGTCGATTCGGGTTTCAGCTTCCGACAGGCGGTTCTTATATTGAGCAATCCTATCCTTCACTTCCATTATCTTTTTCCTGAATGTATCGCGAAGGTCCTTCATAAAGTGTATTTGCTCTTCCTAATCGAGTTTGAGTTTGCTCTTCCAAACGACGGGCCGTTCCTCCTGTTGACGGGCTTGCTCCGCTTCCTGCTCTTTTAACCGACGGGCCTTTTCCTCCAGTTCGCGCTGCAGCTGCTCTTCCAATCAACGGCCTTGTTCCTGCATTATCTTCATCAGAACACCTAAGTCAGGTGCTGCACATGTAGAAGCTACTAAAGGGCCGGCCTTCGTGGCCGGCAAGCTGGCCCTCCGACGTCGGCGGCGTTACACTACCAAATCGTCTTTGGTCCATCTCCTGCTGGCGTTGACTTCGGGTACGGATACGCTCCGAGTCGACCTTAGGTAAAATCGGCATAATGTTAACCTCACTTCTGACAGCAATTGTTACTAGCTTGGAGTTCTTGACAGTAAAAATTTTCGATTAAATTATCAAAATTAACACTTTAATTACCGAACACTAATTACAACTTAAGAGACACTAATAATTAATCACACTGATCACTTTAGTTCGCAGTTAGGTCGCGGTTCTTACTGGCCTTATATAGGGCCTCTTCCACTGAAACATCTAGAATGTTCGAGCACATACCGGTCCCGACCGACTAGGTTTAGAAAGTT
Source organism: Parnassius apollo (assembly GCA_907164705.1). Classification (NCBI taxonomy): domain Eukaryota; kingdom Metazoa; phylum Arthropoda; class Insecta; order Lepidoptera; family Papilionidae; genus Parnassius; species Parnassius apollo. Next base: position 5,449,595 of record CAJQZP010001668.1, on the reverse strand, counting down.
CTAGTATGGAATTTTCTAGAAAGCTTTCTAGTTCTGTTACTCACTACTAGATGGCGCTAGTGGCAATAATTATGGCGCGCAACAGTATATATAGAGATAGTAAAAAAAAGTAAAATTAATGTGATTAGAATAGTTACCGGTGCTGAGGTGAGGTTTGACGAGGAGAGATTTGTGAGGTCGGTGAGGTCGGTGAGGCCGGTGCAGTCGGGTGCGGGCGCTGGCGCGGGTGGGGGGGTGCAGTCGGCGGTGGGCAGGGGGGTGCGGGGGGCGCGGCGTCCAGCGGTAGCCCGTGCACGCGCGCCAGCCGCTCCAGCTCCTGCAGCGTCACCCCCCCTCACTCACTTGCTTTTGGAACAAGCCTTCACAAACACCACACACTTCACCCGATGATAAATTGATGCTCTGCCACGTATCTTAATGGCATCTGCATTTATCCTCAATTAAAAATCAAAACGCAAATGCGCTGGTCGCCTGTGACGACTACGATGGAATGCCTCGTTTCCAATAAAAAAGTCTCCAATTCTCTACACTCACCATTCGAAACACAACAGCATTGAACTACTATTTACGCTGCTTTTCAATGAGAGCGTAGTCCTACCTCAACCGAACCAACCCATTTGTGCTACAACCATAATGTTACTATAATGTACATATAATTGTTTAGTTTACAATAAGCCATAACTAGCGACACGAGTCGTGAGCACTTGACATACACAATAGTTAATTTAATGATCCCTTTGACGAAGTATAAAGGTACAAAATACAATGAACATACTTTCACATTATAAATCCAATTATTGATCGTCGTCATTCATTACATATTAACGTGACATTCACCTACAATATAATGACTAGAAAATGTACATAAAGTTAAAACGCAAATAATAACCCTTCGTACTCACGACTCACTTCGCTATTCATGCTTCCCCCTCTCATATTTTTGTCTCTAAATAATAGAGGATCACGGTATCCCAATTCAAACCAATATAATACCAGGCTGTGCTACTCATCTTTAGTTTCTATTTTCAACAAACTTCCAAAAGAAAACAGAAACCTCCTGCTATTTTTTTGAAGTTGCTTCAATTCTACTCTATGTCTTAAATGTATCAATTCAAAACATTTTTCTAGGTGAACTGATTTTGATGATTCTTTTTTCTCTTTTATTTGAAAGCTGGTACTTCTCATGCGGTCCCATATAAATTTGATCAAGATCTCACCAGTAGTTTTTGAGTTATCCTTTCCTTTTTAATTGACTTATACTACACTGATTATATTCTCATTTCATTTATATTGAAGTTGATCGTACAAAGTTTTTAATTTTACCACTTATAGACCTACTGTAACAAAAACCGTTCTTTCTTATTTAAAACTGAATTGACCAACGGACTCACAGTCCACCTGATAGTAAGTAGCAACTGCAGTTCATAGACTATTACAACCAATTTAAAACTAAGAAAGCTACATATGAGAGTCACTTCTGAGAACTAAGATTGAATGCCTCACATCGTATAATTATACTGGCTGTTTTCACCCTTCAGAGCAGAACACAGCAGTATAAGCATTGTTGCTAGGCGGCAGAAGTAAGAGGAAGGCTCTACCGAGCAAATATCATGACCACATAAAGACGTACCGATATTTCTATCTTTAAAAATATAAAAAAAATCATAGTGACCTGTATCCTGAGCATGAGCTTCCTGTTGTGAATTTCCATCTGCTTCCGCCTTTGTTCACTTTGCTTGAGACGATTGACTTCATCCCGCAGGCACTTGATGTAGTCAACACTACTCTTCAGTATAGTGCCCTTGTTGGGCCTCACATCCCGGATCACCTCGTAGAACGGATCGTTCGTCTTCGGTAGTAGTGTTCCGAGCTCCTTGATCCGGTCGTTTATGTTGAATCGACGACGCCTTTCGACTGTCGAGAAGAATAATTTGGACTTGACAATAAATAACGACAAAGTAAGAATACTTCGACTAGGTACATCGTATTTAAAATTAAATTAATTTATATAAAATAATATTGAATGTTGATGATATGATATTTAATAATTTATGTTTAAAAATTAGATAATACGAAAATAGTTAACCCTCTAGTGTTGCTATGCCCTTACAGGGCGTCACATGTATACCTATTAAAATTGTACCATCTTACATTTGTAATGTGACATGCAATAAACAATTTGAATTTGAATTTGGATCATTATGAAAAAAAAAGTTTGCTGTGATTTAATTTTATAAATAAATATTCATGGTGAATCGACGCTGTAGCGGGACAGGACCACGCTCTCACATAATACCAGCGTAAAATAGCGGCTCAATACTGCTGTTTTATATTGTGAGTGTAGAGATCCGAAGACCTATTTTACTGCATACGAGGTATTCCTCCATCTTAGTTCTCGCGTACATGTCTGCGTCGTTGAGCGCGCAGTCGTCGGCCAGCGAGCTGTACAATTGTATTTGTAGTGCGTGTGACTCACTCATGTTGTGGTTGTCCTTCTTCTGGCGGTCCTTGGCGAGCGCGTGCATGTCTGCGTCGGTGAGCGCGCAGTCGCCGGCCAGCGAGCTGGCGGCGGACGGCGGCCCGGACGACGAGTGCGCCGCGCCGCTGTCGAACGACAGGATGTCCTCCAGGAACTCGTCCGGCTGCCAACCCCAAAATCATACCATTACAATTCCATCCATTACAGCCTATATAAGTCCACTGCTGAACATAGACCTCAACCTTAGATTGCCTCATATGGTGGAATGGACTAAATTAGAGCAAAATAAGTGTGAAGTATACATAATGCTTCGATGACAAGATTTTTTTTACAATTACGTTTTAAGAAACTTAATAATATGTTATAAAAACTAGAAATCGGCTGAAAATTGCCAAGAATAGTATGTAGGGATTAGAGATTCCACGAGCACTCGCTAGTATTCGGTATTCGGCATTACTCGACTTTTTTATTGCTCGAATACCGAAAAATAACTAGTATTATTCGAAATTCGACGGATAGTGAAGAGGTAGAGTAAGAAAATAATAGACAGAAAACTATATACTTCAAAATAATCAAGCTTTAATTAAATAGGTGCAAGAAAAGGGTTGCCAGCATTTAAAAGTATAATATGACACCGATTTCTTTAACTTCATTGTTTTTTTTTTCTCATAGCCTTAGAAAAATTTTAGATTACACTTATGTTGTAAGTAAGTTGATTGGTAAGTTCAAGCGTGATATTATTATTTGATAACATATTTTACATTTTTATTTTTAATTTTCCTTTTTTTAGGGCGATTGGTTTGACTATTCGCCATAGGGAAAGGATACCAATCGGTATTCCACTATTCACTATACCAACTATTTGCGGCATCTGTAGTAGGGATTTAAGAACAAAACTAAAATCGTGAAATTACGATTTAACCATTATACCTCGGTTTGCTACTATTAACAAAAATGTTTATGTCTAAAATAGACGTTTTTATTTATAGATTTCGCCGCAAAAGGCAGTTTTGGTATAGAAGGGACCGATTTAGAGCACAATAAGTGAAGAAAAAATGTAAACGGTTGCTAGTAAGTAATAATAGCAATACCCTTAGTATTTCCATAGTTCCTCACTAGGAACCGTGAAAAATATCCACTACCACATATGAGGGCGACACTGAAAGTTTTTAGAACTGGCCACTTGTAAACGATATAATAAAAGAATAAGTTCAAATTTTGAAAATGCAGCTCTTTGCCAATATTATTGTGTATGTATTTGTAGATAATATTATTGTAGATTTGGCGGCGAATTGTCTGTGTCACGTAACCATGAATTTAACGCGAGAAATTTTTCGTACAATGATTTTTTTGACTTTGGTGTCATTTAAGTCAACAAGAAAGTTATGATAGACTTCGATTGGCTTTTCACGATGAAGCCTCATCTCGTGCCTCTGTTTACAACTGGTTTAATGAGTTTAAACGTGGTCGCACTAATCTCACCGATGATCAGCGTGAAGGACGGCCTTCTATGGCGACGACTGAAGATAACATTAGTGTTGTGCGGCGTATGATAGAGACTGACAAAAGAGTGACTTATGAGCAGATTCGGATAAGCTTAGGCACTGGTGTGAGTCAAGTGCACAAAATCCTCCATGAACATTTAGCGGTCGGTAAGATTTGTGTCCGGTGGATACACTTTATAATTTAACAGAGGCCAAATGTAGTGTTGATTGGTGTCGTGAAATGATTCAAAAATTTTACGAAGGTAACTCAAATGCTGTGTTCGACATATTTACGGGTAACGAAAGCTAGGTTTATTGTTATGAGCCTGAAATTAAGAGAGTCTACTGTTTGAGCGTTTTCTTCTGAGGAGTTGCCAACTATAGTGGAGAGAGGTCGAAAAGTGGGAAAAAGATGGTGACCTCGTTCTTCGGAAGGACAAGTTATTACGCAAAAATTGTTTTAAAGAATCGAAAAACAGTTAGTGCAGAGTGGTACACTAACAATTGTTTGCCACTTGTCTTGGAAAAAGTTCAGGAGAAACGACTTCGCAGTAGGATCTTCCTTTACCACGACAACGCCTCGTCGCACACCGCCTAGCAAACAATCGACTACATGGTGACGTCAGACGTGGAATTACTGGGTCACCCACCGTATAGCCCCGACCTCGCATCTTGCGATTTTTGTTTATTTCCGAAAATAAAAGACAAACTTCGAGGAAAACGTTTTATCTACGCCGAGGAAGCAGTGGCTGCGTTTCAAAATGCCGTCGAAGAGACCTCTAAGGAGGAGTGAGCAAAGCTTTTCTCAGTTGTTCCATCGGATGCAGCGATTGATGTAAATGGACACTATTTTGAAAAAATATAATAAAACTAATAACTTGCTAGTTTGTTCAGTTTTTGATTTTTTAAGAACTTTTAGTGTCACTCTCGTATCGTTCCGTGGGTGTCTTGTGGGGAAATATCCTTCCTATGGGGTAATCTATGGAGAAGGCCTCTGTTCATCAGTGGACTTTTATAGGCTGTAATTAATGGGTGGCTCGCTAACAAAACAAACAAATGCTTCCGTGATTTGGGCACGTAGAAAGAACTAATGAGGAAAAAGTGACGAGGTAAATTTATGCCCCATAAGAGAATGGCGGAGACGACAGAGGACGTAATCAAAAGTACCATTAACCGGCGAATGTATACGAAGGTAAATAATAACGTCCTCCAGACCAAATTTCAGCACGGTGGCCAGTCTCAACAGAGACAAGCCATCGGCGCAGGACAATTTCCTTACTCTCGCAGTCCGATGTGATGGTAATTCGATCAATTGCAAGACCTACGGCTTCACGTGCTTTTCGAAGCATCGTCAACTTCCCGACTCCGGGATGCTACTGAGTATTTCTTGACATAAAAACCCCATAACTGATTCCGACCCAACCCGGGACTATAACCCAAGACCTTATGATCAGTACAGTATATATACAACTACTAGACCAACGAGGCAGTCACGTATAATTCAAGTATACGTAGGTAATGGAAGTCCAAAGTATCTGCCTACCCATCTAGGTAACAGGCGTGAGATTTATCTTATGGTATGTTTTGTGGACGCTTACTCTGGCACTCAGCTTGGCAGGCCGGTTGACAACCGGATTTTTTTTAAATATTTTCAGCCGTTTTGTGAATAATATGCTACTGCCTATCTCATGTTTCAGTTTTCTTCAGTCTCAATAAGGCAACCACATAATGATATGTGGTACCTAATTGATTAAATAACATCGCCACAATACGGCAATTAACTTACAGAATGCGAATAAATGATACATAATAGTCAATTAGGAAAATAATCAATTATTCACTACATAATGGTGACGTTCGCCAATGCTTCAAAGTAAAGTTCTAGCCTATTAAACCTCCCACGGCTGGGCACAGACCACCTCCCAGTTCTGAGAGGGTTTTAAGGCAAGGAGGTGTCCGCTACACTGACCCAATGCGCGTTGACGGACTTCACTTCGAAATATATTTCTTTTAATTTATTATACATGCAGGTTTCCTCACGATATTTTCCTTCACCGCCGAGCACGTAGTAAATTAGTAGTAAATTAGTTTTAAATAAAATTGCAATTCCATTGGTGCCATTGGGGATCGAACCCGGGTTGTTCGCGTGACCTAAGATTTAGTAGTGTAGTGACATTGATTAAGATGTAAGTATAGACAGTTGCTCTCTTTAATATATATTGTTGTCAGAAATTAAAATAAAATAAAAAGAAGTATAATTTCATAACAGAGGTGCCAAAGCCAAAAATGTTGTTGATGTCCATTGTGGATTCATTAGATTTCACTTAAACGATTATTAAACTTATATCCAGATCCTATACAAAATACAAAGTTGGATTACGGCACTGTAGAATAGTAAAACATTCACAGTCATTTGGTTGATAGCGATTGCAACAGAAGGCGCTATAAGCATCTCGTTTATCCATACTAATAATAATGTCCTCCAGACCGAATTTCGGTCAGGCGGCCAGCCTCAACAGAGGCTAGCCATCGGCGCAGAACAGGATTATAGTGCCCAAGTGTATGCGCGCAAGCACAGGTGCACTCTCTATTCCCTCACTCTCATAATTCGATGGGATGGTAAACCGACACGACCGGAAAGTGATTAGCGCAGGACTAACGGCTTTACGTGCGTTCCGAGGCACAGGGGTGAGACACCGCCAACTTTCTGACTCCGGGCAGCTACTGAGAATTTCTTGACGGAAAAACGAAATAATTGATTTTTTGGCCCGACCCGGGATTCGAAACTAGGACCTCATGATCAGCAGTCGCAGTACTACAACCACTCGACCAATGAGGTAGTCGTTATCATTACCACTAAGACCAGCGATTACGACGACGAGTAAATGCAGGGAATAGAGTGAATGGGGCACTACACTCTATTATGAAGAACCAGAATATGTCAAAAAAGGCACGTATGGTAATTCATAATGCTGTGTTAGTCCCTACTTTAATGTATGGTATTGAAAGCTGGGTGTGGCAAAAGAAGCACGAAAGTAGAATAAATGCTGTAGAAATGCGGACTTTAAGGAGTATGCTAGGGTTGAATCTGAATGACAGGGTGAGAAATTGCGTGATAAGAGATAAATGTGGTATGCAAGATGATGTGGTGACCAGGATTAAGAAAGGAATGCTTCGGTGGTTTGGTCATGTAGAAAGAATGATTGAGGAAAGAGTGACAAAGCAAATTTATATGGCAGATGTGAATGGCAGAGTCGGGAAGGGACGTCCTAGAAAAAAGTTTATCGACCAAATTGGCGATATTTTGAAAATGGGCCACATTAGAAGTACCCTTAACCGACGAGCGTGTATGCGTAGATATATGGATGTAAAGGAGGCGAAAGAGGTATGTCAGGATCGTGCCAAATGGAAGTCCGTAGTCTCTGCCTACCCCTCTGGGTGACAGGCGTGAGTGTTTATATATATAAGACCAGCGACAGGCAGTATAGGCAAAGGTGCGACACACTTGACACCGAGATTTTCAATCCGTATAATCCAGCTTTACTATTAAGGATAATCCTCCCTACAACTGTACCATCATCATCATGATCATCAGCCTGTTGCAGTCCACTGCTGGACATAGACCCCTCCAAAGGAGCGTCACTTAGCCCGATCTTCGGCTTCACGCATCCCTTTGCTGCTAACCGCCTTGCGCAGATCGTCAACCCATCTAGCCATGGGGCGTCCCACACTACGTTTATTCAACGCGGTCGCCACTCTATGTCACGCCTAATCCAACGTCAGAAGCTCTCTCAAATGCTTATATCATATCCAGATAAACTTAATAAAGCTGTTAGTTCAACACACTAGACTTCCCGGTCTATGTTCTACGAACGGACTAAATTTAATTCATAAATCATAAAAAGTCGTGTATACTCACTTCGGATGTGTGCGCTGTGGAGGAACATAATCCAGGGCTGAGCAGACCGGAAGTAGAGGTTCGTTCCGGCGAGGCGCACAGCTCCGGCGCCGACTGCACCGGCCCCGGTCTAGTGCTCGCTGCAACCTGCGTTGTACGCTATACGTTATGTATCGACAGTTTGTTTGAAGACCATGTGAAGTCAGGGTGACTAAATCAGGGAAGGACCAGGCTTGCACAGAATACGGGCGGAAATAGCAGCATTATACTGCTTTGTTTTTTATTTTAAATGTTAAGAACCGAAAACCTTTTTCTGGTAATGAAGCATTTCATCTAAGTATTCAGAGGTGACAACGCATCCACATATTGATTCTTAATCAAGAATATATATATAAATGTCTATGGGCCACAGGATCAACTTACCATCGAGTGAACTGTGTGCTCGTTTCAATCCAATGTCTGCCTCATACCAAATAAAAAAATATTTAAATAACAACCTATTTATGGACAGCTGTTTGGAAAATTTGAAAGTTGAAGAATGCGGGATAAGAATGGGTGAGTTTACCATACCAACCGGCGGCCGAGTTGCAAATGATGGTTACATTAATGAACAGGTCATTAAAAGAAAGGGGAATGAAAGTGAAGACGAAAGTGATGGTTTTTGAAAGAGATGAAAGCAAAACGGTATGTGAAATAAGAACAGAAGGAGAGTTAATTGAGCAAGTGGATGAGTTTGTGTATTTGGGATGTGTATTCAGCAGGGATGGGAGATATGATAAGGACATTGAACGACGAGTGAATGCAGGAAATAAAGTAAATGGGGCTCTACACTCTATTGTGAAAAGTCAGAATGTGTCAAAAAAGGCACGTATGGCAATTCACAGTGCTGTATTAGTCCCTTTTTTAACGTATGGTAGTGAAAGTTGGGTGTGGCAGAAGAAGCACGAGAGTAGAATACATGCAGTAGAAATGCGGTCGCTAAGGAGTATGTTAGGGCTGAATCTGAGTGACAGGGTGAGAAACTGTGTGATAAAAGAAGAGTGTGGTTTGCAAGATGATGCGGTGACCAGGATTAAGAAAGGAATGTTTCGGTGGTTTGGTCATGTAGAAAGAATGAATGCGGAAAGACTGACAAAGCAAATATATGTTGCAGAAGTAAATGGAAGAGTCGGAAAGGGACGTCCTAGGCGGAAGTTTGTCGACCAAATTGGCGATATACTAAAAATGGGCCAAATTAAGAGTACCCTTAACCGACGAGCATGTATGCGTAGGTATATGGATGTGGAAGAGGCGAGAAAGGTATGATCAGGATATATCAGGATATCAGGATCGTGCTAAATGGAAGTCTGTAGTCTCTGCCTACCCCTCTGGGTGACAGACGTGAGTGTGTTTATGTTATGTTTTTTAAATAACATGAGGGTTATCTATTCATTTGTGCAAAAACACAATAGGAAAGTAAAGCTTACATAGTATATAAACTTTACTTTCCTATTGAGGCCCAGTCGTGTAGTAGGACGTATTAAGACTAACTCATATCATAACTGGGTCTCTTCTGCAGTTTTTTATAGTTTTAGGGTGAAAAACGAGCACATAATATACCAGATGTGGTAAGTGCATGCTGTGGCCTATAGATATCTACATTTAACCTAAATTAAGATTCAAAATGCAGATGCGTTGTCACCCCTGAGAACTAAGATGGAATGCCTCGATTCCAGTAAAACTGGTCTCCGGTTCTCTACACTCACCATACGAAACACAGCAGCATCAAGCTGCTATTATACGTTGGTATTTTGTGAGTGCGTGGTCCTTCCCCGGTCGAGCCAACCTTTCGTGCTGCTACCATAATATAGTTGCAGCGTGGCTGTACCACGTATAGTTACTAACCTACGTGGACTATAAGTACATTTGTTACTCTAATATTATACGAGTACAAAAAAAACCTCAGTCTCCCCGTGCTACAAAGCACTGGAAGCGTCAGAAATTTAAAATAACTAATTTTAACTTATTATAAATCCGTTAAAACAAGATTTATTTAAAAGAAGTTTAATTAAAAGGCGGCGAAATTCTAGCCTAAGTAGGTTTTTGGTGCTTTTCAGGGGGGTGGTTTTTCTTGGGGGGGTTCACACACTTTCTCGGGTGGGTGGTTCTGTTTGGTCCCGCACCTCTAAAAAGAGTAATTCCTTTTTTTTAAAACTGAAATGCCAAACGAACCTATAGACCACCTGATTGCAAGTGACTGTTTCAGTCCATTCTGCAGCCATCTTGAAACAAAGAAGGTTAGAGATGCGTTGTCGTGTGTGCGTTTAAAGTTAAATTAAATATTTTTTAATTGACATGAGGCACACATTGGACTGAAACGAGCACACAGTTCACCCGTTGGTAAGTGGATGTTGTAGCCCGTAGATATCTTTAACTACGTATTCGTGACTAAGAATTAATATGCAGATGCGTTGTCACGTCTGAGGACTAAGATAAAATGGCCTTCTCTTAGCCAGTTATTATACTGACTCTATACCCTCAAACCGAAACCTAAACTGTTTCTTGCGGACTGTGAGCTGTATTGACTGTAATAGTAAAGGCAATACAACTCAAGCTTTTTGGCAGCAGAGGAGCTGTGATGTTCGTTGTGAGAATGCTAGGTCACAGTTATAAAATTATTACTTCGTAGGTTCTTAATATGTCTGAACTTTTCAGGTTATTCAGAGTAGAATTTTACATGGTAGAGTCATGCTGCAGCTATATTACAGATATAATTGTAGCACGAATTGTGTCGGCTCGACCGGGGAAGGACCACGCTCTCACAGAATACCAGCGTAGATTAGCAGCTTAATACTGCTGTGTTTAGTATGATGAGTATAGAGGAATGGAGATCCTTTTTTATTGGAAACGAGACTTTCCATTTTAGTCGTCAGGAGTGAAAACGTGCATTTTGATTCTTAATCAGGAATAAATGTAGATGTCTATGGGACACAGCATCCACTTACCATCAGGTAGACTGTGTGCTCGTTTGTCACCCTTATTCTATTTAAAAAAAATAACGAGCAGGATCAGCTAATAATAAAAGGAAGTTAATAGAATATAATAATTTTCATTCAACATAAATTAGAAGAATACTTATTGAAAGTCATTTATGCTTTTACCACTGGTTCGGAAAAGCCTTAGTGTTGGGAAAACCAGCGAAAAACTGAGCGTGAATTCTTTTTTTTGTGAACATTAATTTACAATTTAATCTGTTGTACAAATATAAAAACAGCTACAATAAGATCGCTCACCTGTGCTTGAGGCTGAAATGATTCGCTGAGGTACTGACGCACTTGACTCTTCTGCTTCTGGATCACGTGATACCTGGTGGGGTTCTCCAGAACTGTTCGCACCTGAAGAGTACACAAAGAAACATTTTTAGAAAATTTTAATCCACAATAATTGCGTAGGAATATCCGCTAGCACATACCATCCAGCGGGTGTCATAAAAGCCGACAGAGGGAAATGATTTCTTATATTTACGCGACCACTACGCATTGCATTGTTACGCGCCGAAGTCGACGGCACTAGCGCCATCTAGTATCGAACAGAAGAACTAAGCTTCTGGAAGCTGACTCTCGAACTTTCGGCGCTTTGTCGATCGGAGTGCGTATTTACTTGAATGTTCTGGATGATTCGGTACTAATGTGTATTTATAGGCGTTGCAAGGTGCGATCGAGGAAGTATTGGATTTGGCGAGACAAGCGAAGCTTCGGAGCGAAATAAAGTGAACCAGTGTACTTAATTATTGGTGTTTTTAACTTTAATTTGTGTAAAGGAAATTAAAGTGTTAATTTAGGTAATTTTATCGGCGATTTTTATTGTCACGAACCTCAAGCTCGTAACAGTATCATCATCACCCCTTTACAAGTCCACTGCTGAACATAGGCCTCCCTAAGGAATGCCACAAAGCACGAACCTGAGCCACCTGCATCCTTCGACTTCCTGCACGTCTCACCAGGTCGTCACTCCCTCTAGCGGTCCATATAGCCCTATCTTCATCACATTAAATGAAATTAATTTTACGAGTTCTGTCGTGTTTAATTTTGACTTTTTAATTCCCAACTTTTCGGTTGCTCTACAGCATCCTTCACATTTTCAAAAATATGCCTATTGTCACCTAACTAAGAGCCATAGATGTTTTTTCTTATTTTTATCGAAACAGTTATAGCTTGGCCTCTAGCCCGGTACCCGCTTTACGATAGGTATACCGTGTATTTACAAAATAGAAACATTTTTATTCAATAAAGATCAGATCACATGTTATTCTTATTGAAAGTCAGTTTTTAGTTTTAAAACTGTTTCAGAAAAAACCTCTGTCCATGTAAGAACCAACAAGACACCCAGTGAACTTATTTAAAAGCATAATTTACGATATACTATTTATATTGTTATGAAAACATTTTGTAACAGCATGGTAGCTAGCGATCACGTCATTCCCAGTGGTTACTATCAATCATGTACCTACTCTTTAATAGTATACTAAGCCCTACTAAACATTTTTTTAATAAATATTTTAAACCTTAGGGTAGATAAGGTCTGCATATTTTTTAGGTTTTTGTATATAATTGATACAAAAGGTGTACATAATACTTATTGCATTCTTAGTCAATCTATTTGCTACATTTCAGTAAGTCAAGCGACCCACATTACTTGAGCTACCGTGTATTTGCTTGGAGACTTTCGATTGCAACTATCTTATCAGTCTGTACGGAGAGGTTGCTTACTTTTGCCTAGCCTGCCTATCAGTCACATGGTTACATATTTGTGTTCTTTCATAACTAATGGTTTTAGCTGTTTTTCTTCGTATTATGTTAAATAAAAAAAAATGTTTTACTAGCTTTTAATTTAACTAAATATTTATTCTCAGTTCCAATTAATTCTCCTATGAGTCCTATTTTAATTTTATCGCGTATATTAACCTATATTATATTCCCGACATTTCGAGCACACCCATACACACAGCACCCATGGTCACGGGGGGACTGAGGTATTTGACGTCCCAATGTCATAGTTAAGGCTACCTCCAGATTAAAATTATTAATTTTTGTTTCGATCTACACAGTACACAAAATTAATAATTTTAATCTAAAGAAAGCCGTGGTTAACTATGACATCGTGACGTCGAGCATCTCAGTCCCCAATGTGACCATAGGTACTGTAAAGTGCTTGAAACGTAGAGAATATAAAATAAGTTAGAATATAAAATAATTTGTAAAAACTAGTTTTATTTAAATATGTAGTGTTCGCGTAAACAAAAGAAATCATGGGGTAAAAATATTTTTAACTTTTCATATAATTGTTGACGACAAAAGAGGTTCCGTTCTACCATCGAATTCTACACACTCATTGTTTGCGACACGTATGTATTTGTTATTTTAATTTATCTTTCAGAGTTGTAAAGAGATAATTGTTCACGGAGTTATAAACTTTGTAATTATATAGGTTTCAGTTTTAAACAATTAGATACGCGACCGTGTTACCTCGCGTTGCACTTGTAAGTATCTATCATGTAACACGGTCGCGTTTGACTTCGTTCTTCGTATTCAAATATTCAAAATTAAAAACATCCTCCGCGTTATATAATATTGATATAGATTTTTTTTAATATCTGTGAACATTTTGTGTAGTGGCAGTTTAACAAAATCCACGACATTCATTTTGTTCTATGGGCATTTAAAAAAAAATATGTTTTAAAATTCTAGTGGTCTTAGAGAATAGGGTTGCCAACCTAAGCAGCCTGTGTGTTGTTAGTACAACAACGTGTAATTGTCATTACGCGACCCTGCACGTTACCAAATGCTCTCTATTGAGTACTTCGACTCCTCAATGGAGCGCGTAAGGTGGAGTGTGTGACGTAGCGCGTTTTGCGGCTTTGGGGTGGCCTAAGAACCACCCAGCCGTAACTTAGCCTACCGTTCCATTATAAAATACTCTTATAGTTCCTTTTATATACTTTATAATTAAGTCGTTTTCCCCTTTTTCTTTGCGCTGACGCAACTCTTCTCGAAGGTTTGCCATTTCTTGTTTTTGGTTAGGTGTCTGATCGGAAAAGATTTTTATATTACTTACTTTGCAGTTAAATTTATTTTTTAATAAGGTTTTTAAGGCTATATCTGGAGTTAAAAAGCAAACTTTTAGTGGGCGCGTTTTCTTTCCATCATACTTGCCTAGGCGTATTATTCTTTCTGGTTGGGGGGTAAGTGGATAGATGCCTGATAGTACTTTCATCACATATTGGATCGGAAATGGATCGAATTTTAAAAACCATGTACGCGACATGAAAAATGTAACACGTAGGACACATAGGATGATTGTTCCTTGTACAAAAACGTAAATTCTCCATGCACGCTGAACGGCCCGCCCCGCTCCGATGAACACTCGTCACTCAATCAGTTATTCTGTATTCAGATTGATATTGTTATACAAAAGCTGTAACTCTGACCTGCAACACTTGCGGCGGTAACTCGACGTGTGGCGTAATACGTGGCACGTCCGTCGGACTCGACTTCTTTTTGTCTTCGGCATTCTCCTTCGACTGCCCCTGCTGTGCCTGTAAAAGATTAACGCATTTTTTTATATTTTATTTAAAAAACTAAGCGATTATGTGAAGAAAACAGAGTTGATAAAACTGTGCAAGACAATTTGATAGCAGAAACGGACGTCTTGCATGTTTAACTCATTAATTTCTTTCATATGATACACGATAGTGCAACAATCAGATATACGAAATATAAATTATCTACAGTAAATTAGATTGAGGAAATAATGTCCTCTAGACCGAGTATTGGTCACAGCGAACACAGGACAGGAGTGCACGAGTGTCTAGAGACGAGAGCACGAGAGAGATCAGGCGCAGAGCCAATGGCTTTACGTGCTTTTTTATATAGGATAGGGTGACAAACGAGCACTCAGTCCACCTGATGGTAAGTGGATACTGTGGCCCATAGACATCTACATCTATCCTCGATTACGAATCAAAGTGCGGATGCGTAGGCATCCATGAGGACTAAGATGAAACGCCTCGTTTCCAGTAAAAAGGGTCTCCGGTTCTCTACACTCACCATACGAAAGTATCAAACTACTATTTTACGCTGGAATTCTGTGAGAGTGTGGTCCTTTCCTGGTCGAGCCGACCCATTCGTGCTTCAAATATACTACTAATATAACTGCATGGCTCTACCACGTAAAAAAATGCTTTCCGGGGCACTGGGATGAGACACCGCCAACTTCCTGACTCGCGGCTGCTACTGAGACTACTGGCTCGACCCAGGATTCGAACCCAGGAGACCTCATGATCTGCAACTGCGTTTACGACCACTAGGCAAATGAGGTAGTCAAATGATACGTAGAAATAACTCCCACACTAAAATTGATTGCATGTCCCTTACCTGCTGGTATTCTCCAAACTGTAAAAAAAGTTACTAGATATTTGTCGACTACATTGATGATGCTCTCATTTTATATATATTGAATTACATATTTTTTTTTATTTTTACCACTTGTTCATACATTCATTAATTACAGGCTATCAAATTTCCAGTCAGCCACAGTGACCTACTGCACCGATTGCCTCATCTACCATAGTTACCACGCTTGGCAGGCGGATAGGCAACTGTAATATTGTTATTATGTTTATTTATAATAAAAAATATGCCGCTGTTCATCTTCTATTTCATTTCCCTTTTTTGTGTCTTACGACACTCACTAGATAACTTAATTACTCCGCCATTATACGGTGAACTTTTAGTTGAAATAATATCAATAATTAAAAATCGTTGGCTTAATTAAACGCAAGCGAAGACACGGGTAACTTAACTAAGCTAAAGTGGCAATGGACCGGCCATATAGCTCGAAGAACCGACAACCGATGGAGAAGAAAGGTTCTCGAGTGACAGCCTCGTACCGGTAGACGAATTGTAGAGCGTCCAAGAAGTCGATAGACGAAGGTGGCACAGGTCCGTGCTTTGTGGCGTTTCTTGAGGACGCCTATTTTCAACAGTGGCCTTGTGAAGGGCTGTAATAATGACGATGACGATGATGATGTAGCTGTGGATGTTAGTTTACATAGTAAATTGTTTTACTTATGAGTTACGCAAACCTTTCACTATACCCCACGTAATATTTCTTAAATTAAATAGTTTCACGGATCACTAACTGATTTGTGGTCTATTTAATCTAATATAACGCTAGAGGTGATCCTGAATATGTTTAAAGACTGCAGACTTCCTGAAGTATCGGTGTTTCGCGTCATCTGTATGTTTTTCACGCGATTTTTATTAATAATTTATTTTTATAGGGGAGGGGGCAAACGAGCATGCGGCTCACCTGATGTTAAGTGACTACCGCCGCCCATGATCAACCGCAACACCAGGGGAATAAGCTCTTTTCCTTAAGGTCCCCAAATCGCATTATTTGTTTGTTTTTTGTATTATTTATTTATGAATGTAAGGTTTTATTCTTATAATAGCCAAATTAGTGTAACTACTAAACAATTTTCTGTACTGGAACGTTTACGTGTTGAATCAGGCTTAAAGACCACCAAAATGCAAATTTGACTCATCACCGTGTCGTTATCATTACAGCCCTTCACAAGTCCACTGATGATCTAAGGCGTCCTAAGTAATACCGCAAAGCATGGTCCTGTGCCGGTTGTAATTTATCTGTTAGAATACGACTCCGTGGCGCAGTGGCTTAGCAATGAGTGGCTGCGCTGGGGGTCGCGGGTTCGAATCCC
Organism: Parnassius apollo; assembly: GCA_907164705.1. Lineage (NCBI taxonomy): Eukaryota > Metazoa > Arthropoda > Insecta > Lepidoptera > Papilionidae > Parnassius > Parnassius apollo. The sequence goes on along the minus strand of CAJQZP010001668.1, from coordinate 5,432,976 downwards.
GCACGGATCAAATATTTGTATGGCCTACAAATAGTTGTCCCGTGTCAGGATGTTTGTCCTTGTGCAATTTATGTTTGTAAACTGCCCCTACGATACAGGAGAAAATCTTAGTGTAGGGGTAACGTTTTTTTTTTTTAAAAAAGAAAAAAGAAATAAAATAAAACTCACCTGTAATGATTCTCTACGTAGTTGCTCCTGGGCATGCTCTCGCATCAACTGTTGCTTCAGCTGAGTACGTGAGGTCGGCGTCAGGGTTTTGAATGTGGGAGGACTGGAACAAGCAGACAGTTGACCAATTAGTTAAAGAGAACGATGATATAAAGATATAAAATAAGATTATGTTATTAATTTATTATATATTACTAGCTGGTACACGGCGCATTGCTAATTAAAATAATTAAAATTAAACGCGATAAAATCCGTAAGAGTAGTTTTAATGAATGTGTAGTGTTCACGTAAATATGAGAAAGACAGAACAAAACAGAACAGAAACTTTTTATTCAACGTAGATTATAAACGTAGATGTAAAACGTAGATGTAGTAAGATATGAAAGTCAATTTTTTCATTTACCACCGGTTCTCAAAAAAAATCTCTGTCCTGGGAAGAACCAGCAAGAAACCCAACGGGACTATTTTTTTTTTCAAATAATAGCTTACAATCATGTTTACAATTAACAACACAAGACAAATTAGAAATAGCGGTAGCGATCACCCTTCCCCAGGGGTTATTATCATCAACAAATTCCTTAATATTATAATAACCCTTTTTATACAAACTTAATTTAATAAAATTTTTGAACTTTGCGTATGACAAATTTTGTATATTTTCTGGGATTTTATTGTAAAAGCGTATACATCGCCCCAAAAATGAATTACTGACTCGGTGGAGTCAAGTAACTGGTACTGGAAATTATGAAGAACTTTTTACTGGTATCGAGACGTTCCATATTAATTACCGGGGGTGACAACGCATTTGAATTTTGATTCTTAATCGATGATTTAGCCTATGGGCTACAGCATCCACTAACCGTTCGGTGGACTGTGTGCTCGTTTGTCACCCTCATATCTATGAAAAATCTTAAACTCTTTTGCGCGTTAACGTGTTTGTTCAGTACAAATCTTTCTAATAAGCCTTCCACTTCAGGTTACAAACAATCAATCAAAATAACAAATCTTTAGATAAGAGTTTTACTGTCGAAGGTCATAACGCGTGATATACAAGATAGTAGTAAGTTCTAATGTCTGATACAAAGCGATAGTGTGTTCAAAACTAAGAGTGCTGCTGCCTTTACTATTTCAGTTTTGACGTTTTTTTATATAAAATAATGGAGACCAACGAGCACATAATCCACTTGATCGTAGGTGGATGCTGTGGCCCATATACATATACATCCTCCTATCCTTGATTAAGAATCGAAATGCAAATGCGTTGCCCTGAGGACTAAGATGGAATGCCTCGTTTCTAGTAAAAATGGCCTCCGGATCTCTTCACTTACCATACGAAACACGCTGCTATTTTACGCCGCTATTCTGCGAGAGCGTGGACCTGTTGTGGAGCGGTTAAGTCGACTCATTCGTGCTACAACCATAATATAGCTGCGGCGTGGCTCTACCACGATTACTACGTATAGTTATACTTTGCGATAGCTGTGGCTAAAGTCGTGAAAGCTATGGAAGTAATCTTTAACCTATTTTAATAGTATATAATTTCTTATTCTTTTTATGAATGATTGTATTAATTTGCAATTTTACTTTAAAACTGCAATTTTACTAAATAAAAATAAAAGAAATATTTATCGGCCACATTAGTTCCGTGCGAGATTCAAACCCGTGAACCGTACCAACCAAATGCTACGCCACTGCGCCTCAAGTCAAAACTATTAGCCGTTAACGTTCGTTTCCCACGATCACTTACCTCGTAGTAAATCCGTAATTAAAACTGCAATAATCATTTTAGCATTCCCGGCTTTAATCGAATTCAACGCATGCTATCAAATGTAAAGAGAACGTCATACTCGTAAACTAGTACACAATATTGACGACCCGGTAGCACAGTATCTATGAGTTTGGTTCGGCGCTGTAGGGTCGTGGGTTTGAATCCCGCACAGAAAATGTATTCGTGAGACTTAGAGAAAATAATGAGATTTTTTATAGAATGAGGGTAACATACGAGCAAAGTAGCCGAGGCCGATATCACCAAGATCTATCGTCGAATAAGGCCCGGTATACATTTTGAGAAGTGACAAGTGCGAGTGGCAAGTAAGAAGTGATAGGTGCGTATTTTATTCCCACTTATCACTTGTCACTGCCTGTTCACACGCACTAAGCACTTGTCATTTGTCAGTTCCACTTGCCACTCCCACTTGTCACTTCTTAAAATGTAAACCGGGCCTAAGAATGTATAATCAGTTGGCATACCTGATATTAGACATATAGAATGCCTCGTTACAAGAAAAAAGGGTTTTTGGTTCTCTACACTCATAACGACATCAAACGACAGCAGCAATACTGCTGTCTTTCGTGCTGCAACCATAATGTAGCTGCAGTGTGGTAAAAGTTCTAAGTCTGGATGTTCTCCATGCGTAATTTATGTTTTATGTATGTATAATCCCTCCACAACACCGGTTGTGGAGGGTGGAGGTACCGTTTAAAACACTAATTCCGTTATTATTATATTGACTGCCTCGTTGGTCTAGTAGTTATAGTAGTACGACTGCTGATCATGAGGTGCTGGGTAAGAATCCCAGATCGGGCCAGAAAAAATCAATAATTGAGCTTTTTCATCAAGTAATTCTCAGTAGCTGGCCGGAGTCAGGAAGTTGGTGGTGTCGGTTTACCGTCCCATCGGATTATGAAAGTGAGGGAATAGAGAGTGCACCTGCGCTTGCGCATACACTTGGGTACTGTAATCCTGTCCTGCGCCGGTGGCTAGTCTCCGTTAACACTGGCTGCCGTGACCTAAATTAGGTCTGGAGTACATTATTATTATTATATAACGTAGCGGAATCCGATTATCGACCTTCGCTACGAACCGATATAAAATCGCCACTCAATTGCTACAGTCACGCGGTGCTCGGCGAGACGTGTTCAGAGTGATTGTATTAATAAAACCAATTTCTTCGTCCTGAAAACATCAATAAATAACAAGCGACGGTTAAGGATACTGACCGCGAAGCACAAGTTTTTTTTTTCAAATATCTATACAAATAAATAAAATTGAAGTATCTGTTTTAATGTTAAAGTAACAGCTTTTTACTAAATGTATATGAAAGTATATACGGTACTTATAACAAAAAAAAAAACAATTTTTAAGAATGTTTTCTGTCGGTCCGTCTGTTTGTCCGTTCGGGTTTTAAAAATTAGGACAACGCGTAAAAAAATTAAAACCCATAAAACCAGCGCTTTTTTTTCTAGTGGTGGGTCATTGTCGAATTTTTAACGAACGAATCGAAACCGTTTTAGTTACGACGATAACAGTCGTCGTTGCAACTGGTTTGAAGACGAAAAATTGGCTTAAAGGACGAAACTTATCCAACATGAAGCAGAATTGCGTTTTCGTTGCAGTTTCTTACAAATTTCTACAATTCAAAATGTACGAAATGGTTTACTAAATAATTCGTTTTATCGATCGACTTTACTTAACGACGTAATGAACTTCCCTTCATACTTTTCCACGCTTAGTACTGGCTACAACAGGCTTAGCATTACCATTAACATTAGTGATTATCATTTGCGACTATATGTTTAGATAAAATTTAGTCTCTGTCTACTTTTACAAATGAACGCGGAATCAAAGACAACGAGAACGTTAAGGACAACGACGCGCCGAGTGAGATAGATAGTTGAACTATATCGACTGTGTTTTCATATGTGTAAAATAAAAAAAACCGCGCCAAGTAATTCTAAGACTGGTTTGTGCAACGAAGACTGTTTGAACCCAGGACATTAAACGGTTTTATCGTCGTAGAACACAAAACGGTGTTTGTAAACTGTTCGTTGTCGCAACGCCAACCCTAAATTTTTCAGCGACAGCATAAGCTGAGTGAGGTCCGTTTTCCTAAAGCGTAACAACACGCAAGGAGCGTATTTTTACTGTATTTATAAACATACTTTTTTAAATATTATATCCGTCAAATTATTGTTTTTCTTAGTTTTGGTATACTTTTATTTATTGATGTGTCTACAAATGCTAAAATTTAAGTGCACAACTATCTTTATGGCTTGTTGCAATAAATGTTTCTTTCTTTCTTTCTTTCTTTAAGCCCAATGGTAATAAATTTCACGCAAACGAAGTCGCGGGTAACAGCTAGTATATTAAGAAACCATAATTAAAAAAAACTAAAACTAAGAATTATATTATCAATTATCATACATTCCTACTACCTACGATATCGTGTCAAGAACGCGCTCGTTTCTTCGCTGAATGGCTATACCATATGCCTTAATAAATAGCCGTTGAGGGAGAAAAGAACCAGCCCTTTTATCGCCAGCAGCGACGACCAATCGCGGATACAGTTCCTTTAGGAGCTTCACGGCTCTTGGACCTAAACGTACCGATAGCTTCTACAGCAAATGACACAAATATGATACTCTCAGAGCCTTATATTTGCGCCACTTACTTCAATCACTATCGGCCGCAGGTGACCCTTTTAGAAATGTTTTTTTTTTAATAACAACCAAACTTATAGCTATAAAGAAAAAAGTATACAGATACATGATATCTTACGTTGTAGAGCCACGCTGGAGCTATATTATAGTTGTAGCACGAATAGGTTGGCGCGACCGGGGCAGGACAACACTCTCACAGAATACCAGCGTAAAATAGCAACGTAATGCTGCTGTGTTTCGTATGGTGAGTGTAGAAAACCGGGGATCTTTTTTACTGGAATCGAGGCATTGCATCTTAGTCCTCAGGGGTGACAATGCATTTGCATTTTGATCCTTAATTGTGGATAAATGTGGATTTCAATGGAAGCATGAGGTCGAGAATTGCCCGATCTGGATATTTAGATTTTATAATTTTCATCATCACCACCCTTCAGAAGTCCACTGCTGAACACAGGCCTCCGCAAAGGAATGCCACAAAGCACCCTCCTGAGCCACCTGCATCCATCGGCGTCCAGATCGTTACTCCATTTTACGTATATATTATATAAACTTCTTTTGTTTGCAATATTTTTTCAATAATTTCAGCGTGGCTCAGTCGCGTAATTTGCACATATTTTACGTGATATCTTTAAGAATCGTAACCAATTTTATTGGTTTATTTTATTAAATAAGGCTACTTATATATCTCAAGAGTGGTTTTATTTAATTTTAATTAAATCCAGCCTTAAGAGTGGAAAAACAGAATATGTAATTTTTAATGAAACTATTTAGAGCTTGTGTATCTGATTTTTATCTTGATTTTCTTCAGTCAACTTAAAAGGGTCAAAAATTTAATTTTAATAAAAAGTAAAAACCAACTTTAATGACAACTATAAAGACTAAAATCATTTTAAATAACTTCTGAAATTGGTGTAAAGACAGCGTATCGCAGAACCGTCATCTGAAGAACCTGAAGAAATTTAAATTACTTACATGAAAATTACTTTACTGTATGATAATGGATGGATGATGATGGATTTCTCCTGAAAACAGGCATAAGTACTAATGAACATTTAATAAAGTTTTATTGCGTTGTTTATCAATTTGTGAGTAATGAAAACGTTTGCGAAACTTCGCGCCATGTTAAATCACATGGAGAGCGAGCTAATGCATCAAGCCGGCACTATTAAAGAACAAGTTCGAGAAATTACACAACAGTGTCACATAATATGGTCACTACTAAAAATAAGCTTTTAATAATAAGTAAATACCAATTACAAACAACTAAAAATAGTACCACTAATAATTAGTACGTGCTAAAACGAACTGTATCGAAGAAATCAAGCCTAAAACTTCAAGAGTTTTTCACTGGAAATTATTTTAGTCCCTTCAGTCCGTTTTTTAAGTTTAAATTTTTGACTCTTTTAAGTAGACTAAGCAACACCGTAAGCCCAATAAGGTAACAATTAGAATCACATTTAAATAGTTACCTATATTAATATCCGGACCACCCCTGAGGAATAATATATTTTACATATAAAAAAAATTAAAACGATATAGAAGTTGTCGAGAAATCAGTGGATATACATAAAAAATATACGCGTCGAATATAGAACCTCCTCCTTTTTCAAAGTAACCTCAAAATAAAATATTATTTAAATGTAAAAGCAACTAGTCACGGTAATTTAATATTACCGTGAACTAGTCTACAGCGCTGGGTGCAGATTTTTTTCTTCAGACATGCAGATACGCGCTTGGTGTAACTTTTCTGCCGAGTACGTGGTTAACCAGCAGTTAAACAATGCCATAAGGGTCATAGAGGATCAAACCGTGTTGGAAACGCACTGACTGACTAGCATAACAAAAGCCCTATTCACAATTGTATTGAAGACCTACGTTGTAATCTGATAAAAAAACCAGATGCTTTTAAAATATTTTACTCCTTTTACGTATGACGAACGACGAAGTAGTTTGATTCGAACGCGTGGTATGTCTACAATAAAGGGTGGAAGCTGGCCGAGCGTGAACTGTGAAATTTGAAGTCCCTGGGGTAGAGTTACCACATAAAATTAATTTTTATTTTCACTTGGTAGAGCCACGCTGCAGCCATGTTATGGTTGTAGCACGAATGGGTCGCCTCGACCGGGGAAGGACCACGCTCTCACAGAATTCAAGCGTAAAACAGAAGCTCAATACTGCTGTGTTTCATATGGTGAGTGTAGAGATCCGGAGACCCTTTTTTTATCGGAAACGAGGCCTTCCATCGTAGTCCTCAGGGATGATGGAATGCCTCGTTTCCAGTAAAATATATCTCGGTTTCTCTGCACTTACCATACGAAACACAGCAGCATTGAGCTTCTGTTTTAAGCTTGCATTCTGTGAGAGCGTGGTCCCACCCCAGTAAGCCGATGGCTCTACTATGTAAGTAAACTGCCATAGGTGTCACGTTTGGCAGGTTGACATCCGCAGTTTTTTTTTTTAAATTGTGATTAATTTATTAACAGGAAGTTACTTCTACCCATCCCCTCTTTCATTTCTCTTTATCGCCTTTAAAGAACTTACGGGATATGGTTTAGTGGATACAATTACTATTAGTAATAACGTTTGAAAAAAAACGACATAAGTAATACTTTTTATGAAGTACGCGTACTGGCAACCCTAGTACCACAGTATGTCGTTACATCGCATGTGTGCACACATCGGCCTGCGGGCCTGATTGTGTGATAGCCAGTTACAACCCGTCAAGTGGGCCTTGACCGCTAATTCCGATCAGCACCAACCATGTTAAGATTATCAAGCTTATGTGTCACGTATTTAGGACTATTTTGGGTTAAAGCGTCGTATAGGAGTCAAGGTATTAAGGGTTTAAGGTTTGGTGATATAATCGTTCATTTTTATGAGAACTTGTTTTCTTTTAAGTCGTGTTACTTTTGTTTTTATTAAGACATTTTAATGTGTTTTCCCAAGTAACTTAATATGACATAATGTGATCATGTAAAATAAAGATAAAACTGTTATCTTTGTAAGAATTTAGTTTACACATTAAGCTTGTTTTTCATGTTTTCATTTATTTAACAATATTAAAAAATGATAGTTATTTTTTTTTGCATAAAAATTGTTTTTCGTGGGTAGATTATATGTGTATAGGTATATATTGTATACGAAAAATAATTTTTATACAATATTTGTTCATTACTTGTTTCACTTGAAAAAACTTTTAACTACTTATCTTGATCTTTATTACGTCTGTCTCCATAAATATTCTGCATACTTATATTTGTATTTCTGTAAAATTTTATACGGTAAGTACATATAATTACTAGATCTGATAAAATTTCGCCCCGGATATACCAACATGATAGCATTATACTCGTATATGTACAGGGTTATTTTTCAAAGAGTAGTAAAATTTTAAACTTAAGTTTAAAAGACTATAATATATAAAAATAATGACATACCGCTATTGCAGTTTTTAAAAATACGAAACTATCCCGAATTAATTGTGATTTACGGGCAACAACGCGGTAAAATCAATTAAAAGAATGCATTACCACGCATTTTCAATTTAAAAGATAAAAATGACAGAATGTTTGTGATTTTTTTTAGTTAAATTTTCTTGACCATTTGCCTATATTACTAATTCCGAACCTTGGCTTGGTTTTGTACAAGTAGGGAAATAAACAAAATCAACTTAATACTGCTGTTTTTCGTATGGTGAGTGTAGAGAACCCGAGACCCTTTCTATTGGAAACGAGGCATTCCATCTTAGTCCTCAGGGGTGACAACGCATCTGCGTTTTGATTCTCGATCGAGGATAAATGTAGATGTCTATGGGCCACAGCATCCACTTAACATCAGGTGGACTGTGTGCTCGTTTGTCAGCCTTATTCTATAAAAAAATTAAGTATACTGTGTAGCATTATACTTATGCTTTGCTGGTGCACCGGTGACCCACCGTCAAGCAAGTTGATTGATACCAACTGTTACTGGTCAATGCTAGAAACGATATAATTTCAATAGTATAGTTTAATATGTAATTAGATATAATAACGGTGTAAAAGATCAATTGGTAGTTCGTACTCGTAGTTACGCAAACCCACTGTCGGTTCAAAAATGAGTTGAGGTAATAAAACAACTGATATTTTATTTTTTAAAATTCGCACTCATTAAATTTAATATAACACGTTTTTTCTTCATATTTATACGTCACATTGTCATCCTATTCTAAGCAACGTTCAAAGTTCAAGTCTCTAGCTCATCGGGAAATACTCGAAATTTTGATTTCCAAGATTCTGTTCGCACCGACAGACAGAAAGACAAGTAAATTACTTAATAAAAACGTGGTAAAATAAGGTTTTAGACTGTATTGTTTCATAATAATAATAATAATAATAATAGCCATTTTATTCCCAATTTTCATACAACAGTCGATATTAGTTAAAACCAATTACAATATTGTTATGAGTCATGCAATTTTTTTTATTAAAAGACATAATAATGCAGGTGTCAATTTTAAATAAAAAAGTTTAAAGTAAATTTACAAAATTAATTTTTGATTATTTATAAATAATGTTAAGGTAAATAATCAATTTATATTTATATTTTCAAGTAATTGTCAACTTATTTTGATTTTTGTCACAAAATATATAGTTAAAATAATAAAATTGAAATTAATAGTAATCTGCTGAATTTGGCTATACACATAAAATAGAGTCATAATTTATTATATTAATTTTATTTAATTATGGGATACCCATTTCCGGGTGAAGGCCTCCTCCATCCTTTTCCATGAAGTTCTGTCTGCCGCTAGCCTCGTCCACGTTGCTCCTGCCATCTCTACAATGTCATCGCACCAGCGTGCCCGCGGTCGGCCGCGCGAGCGCGTCGCATCACGCGGGTGCCAATGTAGCACCCGTTCAGTCCATCTTCCATCACTGACTCGTGCTACGTGTCCTGCCCATCTCCACTTCAGTTGACACGCTAATTTGGCTGCGTCTATGATATTTGTTTTTTTTTTCGTATATCACTGTTTCTATGTCGATGTCTTAGTTTAACGTTTAGCATGCTGCGTTCCGTTGCTCGTTGGAAAACTTGTAGCTTAGATATTATTTTCCTTGAGAGAGCCCAGTTTTGACATCCATATAATAAAGTGGGGAGTACAGTAGTATCCAACGCTTTCTTTTTTAATTTAATTGGTATTTTTGCCTTGAAAATATGTTTTAGTGACCAATATTTGCTCCATGCTAATTTAATTCTTCTATTAACTTCCGTCATTGTTAAGTTGTGAAATAAAATATTTTGCCCAAGATAAATATATTCATTAACATATCTAATTTGTTGGTTTTGAACGTGTACAGGCATTTTTGTGCTATTTGTCAATATACAAGTTTTATCTGGATTCATTTGTAGGCCACATTTTCTGCTTTCTATGTCTAAAGACTGAACCATATATCATAAGGTCTTCGTGATTTTCGCTTAATATGATAATGTCGTCTGCAAAACGTAGATGACTCAAAATTTCTCCGTTAATATTAATGCCTCGTTTGCCCCAGTCAAGTTTTGAGAAAATGTACTCTAATAAACAAATGAATAGATTAGATGAGATTGGGTCCCCCTGTCTCACCCCTCTCTCGATTTTAAATGGCTGTCCTGGTCTCTCCAGTCTTATTGTTGCTGTAGTTTGACTATAAATTTCTTTCAGTATTCTTATATATTGGTTATGTATTCCATGAGATTTCAACGCCAACCAAAGTGAGTCATGGTAAATAGAGTCGAAAGCTTTTGAATAATCAATAAATGCGATGTAAAGAGTTTTGTTATATTCTTTATATCTTTCCATTATCTGAGTCAAAACAAAGATGTGATCCATTGTAGAGAACTTGGGACGAAAACCAGCTTGTTCTCTCGGTTGCATGTAGTCTAATTTGGGTTTGATTCTATTAAGTAATATACTTGTGAAAACTTTATAAATTGTATTCAATAGGGATATAGGTCTATAGTTGTTGATATTTAGTCGATCACCCTTCTTGTACAATAATATGATAGTAGAGTTTGCCCAATCTTCTGGTATTTGACTTAGGTCGAGTATTTTGTTGAAAATATTTGTTAATATCGGTATGACGGGTTCTTTTATCGCTTTCAAAACATCATTTGAAATACTATCTTCTCCTGAACTTTTTTGCACTTTTAAGTTTTTTATGGCATGACTTATCTCGCACGGTAGTAGTGGCGGAATACGATCGTTTATATCCACAATACAACTATTATTTATTAATTCATCCTTTATGTTATTGTCCACGTTATGACTTTTGTATAAGTTTTTGTAAAAATCAGTAGCTATTTTTAAAAGGTGTTCTCTATTTGTAGTTTTTTTGTTATCATTTGCTTTTAGTGAGGAAATCCGCTCTTTAGATAGAGTGAGTCGTTTCTGTGCATTTTTTGTAGAGCCTTTATGTAATAACTCTTCTTCTAATATTTTTAAGTGGTATTCTAATTTTTTTTGTTAATCATTCTTTTTATTTTGAGGTAGAGTTTTGACAGTATATTTTTTTCTTCTTTAGTCTTTTTTTCTTTACTTTTAAGTTTCGTTCTTTCTTTAATAAGTTCTTTTATTTCTGGACAAAATTGGAATTTTTCTTTACGTATTTTTGGCAACTTTTTTATACATTCTTCTATTATATTAGTCAGGTTTCTGTAGTTTTCTTGCAAGTTTTCTTTCTCTTTATTATTAGTTAATGACTCTGTAAACATCCCTTTGAGGAATTCATTTTCACTTGGTGTTAACTGTCTTTTTGGAGCACAAAATTTTTCCTGTTCTTTTTTACTTTAGTTTTAATGTTGACGCATCCACGTACAAGTCTATGGTCTGATGGATAGGTTGTATTTATTATTTCTAGGTTTGTCATTTCTCTTATATCTTTTGTAAGAATGAAGTCAATTTCGTTACGCGTTTTACCATTGGGTGACACCCAAGTCCATCTATTCTTTAATTTTTTCTTGAAATATGTACTACTTATCTTAAATTGGTTCTCTAAGCAAAACTGAATTAATAACTCACCCCGTTCGTTTCTGTCACCAAATCCCCATGGTCCCATACTACTTTTGTCTTCGGGCGTTGGTTGTCCAATTTTGGCATTAAAATCACCCATTATCATTGTAGATGTTGATGAATTTTGTAGTGCTTTTAGTATCTCTGAGTAAAAGAGTTGAATTTCACTTTCTTTAGCTTTATATGTAGGCGCATAAACTTGGATTAAAGTTAAACATTTTTGACCAAACTTCATATCTAGACGTGCGACTCTATCAGATATACTTGTATAATTAAATATGTTTTCTCTCCATTTTCTTTTAATAACAAATCCGACTCCATTTATACCACTCTTTACTCCTGTGTGAATAAGTATATATTGTTCATATTCTAAAATTTTAGTCCCTTCTTTTTTTACTTCTGCTAAGCCTACAATGTCCCATTTTATATATCTAAGGGCGTGGTCTAGTTCTTCTTGGCGACCGTCTCCGACTAGAGACCTTACATTAAATGTGGCGATATGTATTTTAATATTGTTTTCGCTTTCTATTCCGACTTTATGGATGGAGGGTTTTGGTCTACTGCTCCCACGGTGACCATCCGTATTGGGAGAGTGATTCTGAGTAGTGCATTGATTCATTGTTTTACTATGTTGAATGGAGGGGGCCTGTATTTTTCATATATCTGTTGAGTGTTCATTCCGAGATTCTTTATTGTTATTTTTATAATAATATGATGTCATTTGGTTAAGGCTCGATCTATGTTTCTTATTAATTCTTATATTTTCACTGTTTCTGGAATCTTTTTCTGGGTTTAGAGGAGCGATATGTAGATTGGTTGTTTGGTGTGGCGACGGTGGTGATAAAAAGAGTGGTCTTTTATTTGAGTGTACATCTTTTCTTTCCTTTATTATGAGTTTGTCATATTTTATGTAAGCCACGTTCCCTTTTTTCAATTTCTTGTTGTAGTTATGCTTTTAGAGTTTTTCTAATTTTTAATACTCTTTCTGTATATTCTTCTGTGACGTAGATGTTCGATTCTTTAAGCTGTTTTTTGTTTTGCAATATTTTAATTTTTTTGCCTAGCGTAGTTATGGCTACAGCAACAGGTCTGATGTTAAATTTTTTGTTTCATAGAATAAGATAAATTACAATAAAATGTCATTCAATAGAGAGAATACAGTCGCCAAAATGACTTTACAATTGAAAAAAAAAAACACTAGAAAACTTCTAAAAGACTTCAGACGTCAATAAATCAAAAGTAGCCTTTTGAGGGTTAAATTCTTTTTGCGTAATAACGGTAAATTCTGGAAGAACTTTAATGTTGCTCAGTAGCACTGTGGTTAAACGTTTGTCTATGGCACTGTAGGGACGCAAGTTCAAATGACACACGAAACAAATGTTTTTATGGCCATCAAGTAATTTTTCATGTGTATTAACGAATGTTAAACGCCTCCAAGGTATAGGTGAAAATCTAAATGTGAAGTTTTTTTTTTAATAAAATAGTCTGATTGTAAGTTGAAAACCCATTACTTTCAAAACTCCTTCTAATTTTTGGGTATATTTGGTAAAAAACGAAAAAGTTGTTGTATTGAGAATTTGTTGGCATATTTATTTTGAATGTAATACACATATATGTCATTTATATTTATTAAAACATTTTACTGATAATTAACCGTATGTCACCTACATCTATACTCGACTAAGAATTAAAATGCATACGCGTTATCACCCCTAAGCGTTAATTTGGAGTGTCTTGTAAATATAAAGATTCCATCAAAAACATAACTTGTAAAAAATCCTAGCCTCGCAACTAAGTTCTTCTACTGTAAAAAGTTGTGAGATCCGTGTAATACCAAGTCGGTTAATTTATTGGGTCCTTCTGTTTTAAGTTATTACGTAATTAGCTAACCTAACAAAATCTTATAGTGACCATATATCAATATTAAAAATGTTTTATATTTTAAATAAATAGATTTACTTGGCAATCGCACTAAACAACCTAATTTAATATAATATGTATTGTGAAAAACATTGTGTTTTTATGCGATGGTCAAGAGATTGACTATTTATTTATTACATAAAAGGTAATTCAGTCTTCTAGTTATATCCACAACGAAGTTATATCGAAAATGGTCTAAATTGCTGCCGCTTTTTTTGCTCGACTTGCGGGGGCACTGCCGTGCCCCGCTACCAAGCTATTTATAATATGATTTGTATAGTAGAAGATTTCTCAAACTTATAGCTGCACTATATTAGATATCCCAAACAATGGCGAACCCCTAAAAACTGTCTAATGACGACAAAAGGTTTTTGTGAATGTGTTTTATCACTAAAATAGATACATGAGTCTAACAAATGGGCACATACAGATGTTGGCGGGGAATTCCAATCCCCTACCACGCTGTTCTTATAAAAATAAAAAGTTAATGATTCCGTTTCCGCGAATTGTTAGCGCATTAAAATACGAGTGTCTGTCATAACTTTGTTTATGTTTTTTTACAAAAAGTCACAGATGTGTAGTAAATAATAGAATACTATTTTAGCATTGTTTATCGATAAATTCATCCATATCTTCATCAACCGATAAATGTCCACTGTTGGACATACGTTTACCACTTAAGGCGAGGTTTCGCCATTTTTTTTATAGAATTGGGGTGACAAACGAGCACACAGTCCACCTGGTGGTAAGTGATTACTGTGGCCCGTAGACATTTAACAATCTACGTACAATCTACGTTTAACGCTCCGTGTGTTAATTAGGAGCTGTTCAATATATTATAGTGCGATAGCTTCGGAACTTTGATATCGCGTTTAGGCTTCCGTGCGTACCGCTTGTGGCGCGATGACAGCGCCGTCAAAAATCAAAATGCAAATGCTGACGACAACGCATTTGCATTTTGATTTTAGTCATGACGACTAAGATGGAATGCCTAATTTCAGGTAAAAAGAGTCTTCGAATAGCACGAATTGGTCGGCTTGACCGAGGAAGGACCACGCTCTCACAGAATACCAGCGTCAAATACTAGCTTAATGCTGTGTTTCGTAAGGTGGGTGTAGAAAGCTGGAGATCCTTTTTACTAGAAACGAGGCATTCCATCTTAGTCCACAGGGGTGACAAAGCATCTGCATTTTAATTCGTAATCGAGGATAGATGTAGATGTCTATGGGCCACAGCAACCACTTACCATCAAGGTGGACTGTGTGCTCGCTTGTCATCCTATCCTATAAAAAAAACTGTACTATTAATACTACTCGTACTACAGCATGGCTCTACCACGAACAAAATCATACTATTTCAAAGGGAAGTTGGTAATCAATGTGCTGGGCCATTTTAACCGCGTATTATATTTGATTTTTAGTAGAGATGGGCTGAGTAGCACTTTTGCCGAGTAACGATTACCGAGTTTTACTCGGTTCAATTTTTTTTCAACCGAGTAACTCGGTTCAATCAAATTCCTTTTCCGGGCACTAAACAAGTACAAACAATAGAGTGCGATGCTAAAAGCCCCATTGCTTAAGGATTAAATCGCTATTTAAAAGAAAATTTGTTGGCAAAAGACAGTTTTTTCGAGTGTCTTTTGCCAAATTTTCTAAGCAGCAAAAAAACAGGGCACCAAACAAGGTATTTAGAGCTGGCACGTTTAGCACGAGTATTTCTATGTGCACCTGCAAGCACCGTACGGGTATCGTGGCTGGTAACGTCTACAAAGGAAAAAGGAATAGGCTGTCTCCAAATCGTGCAGAGCCTTGTGTTCCTGCATCATAATTTACCTTTATTAAATTTTAAATATTGATTTTTTTCATCAATCTTTCTACTACTACTCATTCATTCATTACCATTATTGTGATTGTCAAAGATTTCCCAAATTAATAATAAATAGTTTTTGATTAACATTGTTGTTTTCATTATATTGATCTACCAAAATATATTGCTTTACTTAAACCGAGTATAATCGGCATTAAAACCGAGTTATTCGGCCGAGTACAAGTATTAAAAAACCCGCCGAGTACCGAGTACTAACCGAGTACTCGGCCCATCTCTAATTTTTGGGTATTTGATTTATAGGTTAGTGGTCGTAAGCTCAACTGATGTCTCGAATTTGAATAGCAAGCCAAAATCAGTCGTCGAGTTTTTCCTTCGATAAATTCTCAGTAGCCCGGAGACAGGCAGTTGGCGGTAATCCACCCTTAAGCCTCGAAAAGAACGTAAAGCCTATGGCCCTGAGCCTGGCCTTTCCAGTGGTGTCAGATTGCCGACCTGTCAGGCTATAAGCGTGAGGGGATAGAGTGCACCTGAGTTCACTCGCACGCGGACACTATAGCATCCTGTCCTAGCCTGCGAAATTCGGTGTAGAAGAAATTACTATCTTCGACAAATCGACCTGACGTGTGTTTGTCATGACGCTCTCTACTGATGTCTTATGGAGAACGTTCAGCGTCGTAGCGTGGAAAGCAATTGCAAGTTCGACTTACTTTTCGAGTGGTCACCACTGTCGAGGACCTTAATTATTGTAGGTTATTTTTTATAGTATAAGGGTAATAAATGAGCACACGATCCCCTGATAGTAAGTGGATGCTGTGGCTCATAGACATACATATTCTCCGGTTCTCTACATTCACCATACGAAACACAGCAGTATTAAGCTGCTATTTATTTATGCTTTTATGCACAAAGTAGTACATATGGCGGACTTAATGCCATAGGGCATTCTCTCCCAGTCAACCATTCTACTTTGCTATTTTACACTATTTTACACTGGTATTCTGTAAAAACGTGGTCCTTCCCCGGTCGAGCCGACGCATTCGTGCTACTACCATAATATGGCTGCAGCCTGGCTCTACCACGTAAAGTTGTCGACCACGTGTCATTAAGTCATTGTAATCCAGATACGTGTTCGTTATGCACGCCTAACGCCCCGCTGCACGCTCGACACGATTTCTATACTCTCTGAGCAGTGAATAATTTTACCTACTTAAACATTACTATTCTGTACGTGGCGCATGATTTCGCTATATTTTCGCGCGGGCTGCACGCGACCGAAATATCATATGGCTTGACGAAACAGCCGAAGGTTTTCAATTTGTAAGCCTTGCTCATAGCCCATTCGGACGTTGACATATTGCTTATTATTGTAGTAAGCACGCCACAAATTACTTTTTATAGTATTTTTTTTTCTTTTTTTGCTTATTATAACATGCCAGTGCTTGAACACAATCCCACCCGAAGGAAGGAAGTAATAATTAAGCCCTAGATGGAAAATAATTTTAATGGCCGGTATATATTATTTTCGTGATTATGGAGTATATTAGTAGCTTTCGAATGCGAGTGAAGTATTTAAATAGAATAGGTACTACTATTATTAATGCGAATAGTATCACTAAAAGACGTTGTAGACAATTTTGTACGCTGCAGCTATATTAGTAGTATAGTTGTAGCGCGCATGGGTCGGCTCGACCGGGGAAGGACCACGCTTCCACAGAATACCAGCGTAAAAAAGCAGCTTAACACTGCTGTGTTTCGTATGGTGAGTGTAGAGAACCGGAGACCCTTTCTAGTGGAAACGAGGCATTCAATCCGAGTCCTCACGAGTGACAACGCATCTGCATTTTGATTCGTAATCGAGGCTCCACCTGATGGTAAAAACCATTTACCATCAGGTGGAGTGTGTGCTAGTTTGTTATCTTTCTCCTATAAAAAAGATACATTTACATGATGCTTTTTTAATACTATTTTTACATGATTCTCTGTCTGTGAGATTCTAGCAATAGTTTTATTAAAACTTAAATATAATTAAAAAAATGTTTCGGCTTTTCTCTACTGGTCATAGTTCTGACTGCCTCGCTGGTCTAGTTGTCGTAAGCACGGCTTCTGATTATGAGGTACCGGGTTTGAATCCCGGTTATTGTGTTTTTCTGTTAAGAAATTTTAATCAAGTTGTTTCTCATTCGTGCCTCAGAAAAAGCCGCTGGTCCTGCACCTGATCTCTCCCCGGTCGTATCGAATTGTTTTGCCTAGTCACCGTTTAGACCACCTAACTGTGCAGACCGAAATTTGGTCAGCTGGTCTTACTGGTCAGAGAGACCTCATTTTAAAACGGTATACTAAACATAACATCTAACAAAAGTTTTAATTTATGTTTACAAAAAGCTCTTTAATTTCATTCCAGTTTAATTGGTAATTTCTAGAAAGTTACAGAGTATAAATATTTAGAGGATTTAAAAAATAATTGAGTAATTTTCAGATAGCAATACCGACGTTCTTCTGACGCAAGAGACCCGGTAAGCTGTATTTGTGATATTCATAAGCAAGAATCGCGTGACACCCAACTTAACGTACGACGTTGAGTCGAGGACGTACGCAGATCATTTCAAAAATAGAGATTTATGTAAAATACACCACAGCATCCTAGCAACGTAGCTAAGCAGTAGTCTGTGACGCTCCAGATCTTGCTCGTAACAAGTACAAATAAATACGTAAAAAGTAAGGTCTATACAAACAACTGTTCCGGGCCTGGATGTTTATCCTTGTGCAATTTATGAGCGCAAAACGCCCCAAATATAGAGCAGAAATCTCTAGTTAGGAATAATAGTGCAATCTAAAGACTTCGTGCCGATGGTGTCATAAGAGGATGGTTTTACGTGGTAGAGCCATGTTGCAGTTATATTAGTAATATAGTTGTAGGACAAATGTGTCGGCTCGACCGGGGAAGGACCACACTCACAGAATACCAGCGTAAAATAGTAGCTTAATGTTGTTATGTTTCGTATGGTGAGTGTAGAGAACCGGAGACCCTTTCTACTGGAAACGAGGCATTCCATCTTACGAGGGCGGTACTGAAAATTTCGGGAATCACGAAGTGACACAACATCACTATTTAAAAATGTATTTATTGCTTTTCGAAGTATTCTCCGCGAAATTTGACACATTTTTCCAAACGATGGAACCAATCATTGAAGCAACCATTCTTCCGTTCGGAAGTTGGGGTCTCCAAAATGGCCGTTTTGTAGGCGTCCACAGCTTCTTCGGGTGATGAAAATCTCTGTCCACGCAATTTATTCTTTATTTTAGGGAAAGTATAGAAATCATTAGGGCTTAGGTCGGGGCTGTACGGCGGATGGTCTAATAATTCTATGTTTTCTTGCTCTAAAAACTCTTTTGTTCTGTGTGCGGTGTGAGAACTCGCATTGTCGTGATGGAGGATGATGCGGCGGTTGCAGTTCTCTTTACAGAGTTCAGAAACGACCTGTGGCAAACAAATGCTAGCATACCTTAACCGTTCTTTGTCCCTCAAGAAGAATAGTCGTAACATGGCCCGTTTTGGAGACAAACGTGGCCACCATTTTTTTTGCAACACTCCGCGAACGAACAATTTTTATTGGCTTTGACTCATTTTCGAACACCCAAACTCGTGACTGGTTTTTTGTTCCGGGGTCGTACGCGTATATCCAGGATTCGTCACCTGATTAGATGTTGTATACAGCATTTGAGGATCCTGCGTGGAATCTTTCGAGAGTTCTGACGCACCAAGTAACGCGAGCCGCTTTTTGCTCTTCATAGAGCGAATGCGGTATCCATCGGGAAAACAACTTTTTTTACACCTAGTTGTTCATGCAAGATTATTTGTATTTAACTCATGCCAATGTCTAAAGTTGCCTGAATTTCGCGGTATGTCACATGTCGATCTTCCTCAATCAGCTTACGCACAGCATCGACGTTTTCTTGGGTGACTGCAGTTTTTGGACGACCTTGACAGGGATCATCACTGAGCCTTGACACGTCCACGTTTAAATTCAGCAAACCAGCGATAAATTGTGGTTTTGGATGGGGCTTCATCACCAAATGCAGAAATCATCCGGTCAACATAACCACTTCGAAAGTCATAATAAATCATCGCTCTTGAATTTTCTCGAGTCCATTCCATTTTCTCAACGACTTGTTTAGTCGGGTTGAGTTTGACAAAACCTTGTGACAAGACCGAGAATCTTTTTTTAAATAAATAAATGGTATTAGATTTTTAAAACCAAGGAGTTTTCAATTAAAAAGATTTTAATATGACAGGAACAGTGGAAATATTCCATTCCCGATACTTTTAGTGCAGCCTAGTAGTCCTCACGGGTGACAACGCGTCTGAATTTTAATTCCTAATCGAGGATAGATGTAGATGTCTATGGGCCACAGTATCCACTTACCATCAGGAGGACTGTGTGCTCGTTTGTCACTCTATCCTATAAAAAAGAGGCGACAGAAGAAAACAAGAGATGAGCAGCAGCTTCTTCCTAATAACGACTAAAAATTAAAAAAAAACTGGGTGCCAACTAGCTTACTAAGCGTGGCAACTATGGCAAATACCCCCTTCTATGAGGGAATCTAATGGGGGAGGCCTATGTTCACCAGTGGACTTTAATAGTCTGTAAAAGTAAAACAACTTATCAGTCTGGCCTCTGCTTACTCTGTGTAATCTACAACGGCTAGCGGCGACGTAGTGACATTAAATTTCGATTTCGCGGCAAACACTTTCGATTGTGAGCCTTATTTACCGAAACGTTTGACATGTGAAAAACGTGAGCGAAAAATTATCGTAGGTCTCAATAAACGTCTCGATGTCTCAACATTACCAAACGGGGACATTATTTTCATAACTAGAGATATCTGAAGCGACAGTAGTCTAATGGCAGGGCGCGGACCGCGAACTCAAAAAAGGTCGTGGGTTCGAATCCGCTATTCGACTACTGGCGTGAACCACTCGTAACACAAGCAATTTAAGCTTACCACGAGTGGTTAAGGGGCGGGGGAATATTAGTAATGTTTATAGCATTGTTAATATTCTTTAAAAAAAAGATATGTCCGCTGAAAATGTTAACACAACGCAAGTAACACGCTTTATTTAAAATTATATAAGCGGTCTAACCTCGGGGGTTGCGTGCTTTTCCTTTTTTTAATAGAATAAAGATGAGAACACGCACACAGTCCTCCTAATGGTAAGTGAATTCTGTTGCCCATAGACATCTACATTTATCCTTCATCTAGAATCAAAATACAGATGCGTTGTCATCCTTTAGGATCAAAACGGACAGCTTCGTTTGCAGTAAAAAGGGTCGCGGGTTCTCTACACTCATCATACAAAATGTAGCAGTATTAAGCTGATATTGTACGATGGTATCCTCTGAGAGTAGTCCTACACAAGTCAAGTACACGTATTCGTATTACAACCATAATATAACTGCAGCATGGCTCGACCACATATAATATAGTACACTGACAACCAAAGCTCTATTCTTCTCTATCTTCTTGTTCTTCTAATTCAGTTGACATCAATTTACTGCTGAACGCAGGCCTTTCCAATTAAAGATAGGTTTAGTGTCAATCATCACACTTGGTAGGATTTACGAGCGCAACATCTGTCATTTTCAACTAGGGTAGACCAAGGCTAGTTAGTTTACGACGGGCTGCTTTGCGCAACTCTACTTCTAAACGCGTATTTTGCGTGTGAGCAGGAATAATGTATTCTAGACATGAAATCTCCCCGAAGAAGTTCAACAGTACGTTGATGCTGCAAGTAACTTCGGGGATTGATCCCAGCGTGCCGAGATGTTTAGCCCTGTATGCAGCGATCTCCCGACATGTCAGCAACACCTGAGCCGTCGTTTCTTCCTCCCCCATACATGCCCTACACAGGGGACCAACTGTAGCACCTATGGTAAATAAATGTTTGTTGAAGGAGCCATGTCCATGTCCTGTGTAAGCACTTGTTACTATCCTGATCTATGACTTGTTCAGTCCCATTAGAACCTTGGTTAAACGACTGTTTATTTCGGGCAGGGCCTCTCTAGCTTGTCTACAGTCTACTAGATTTTCCAAAGCTGAGCGTGTAGATCAGTTAATATATACTATAAATAATAAAGACGAAGGCTACATTTTAGGTTATCGCCACACTCGTAATCATCATCAGACCGGAATAGTCCACATCCGGGTATGAGTATCTCAGATTGTAGGAAAGATTTTCCAAAATTACACTGCTTGTCAGATGATTTGGCAATAGAATTATAAGACGTCCAAAAGTGGACTATGACGGATTGATGATGACGATGAAAATGTCCATAAAATAGCAGTCTTGGTTTTCCACGAATGAAGACGAATCTAACAGCATCTAACTGATAAAAATCTAGGCTACAGAAGGTTATAAAGCAACAGAAAACACTATACATAATACGTCGGTACACCCGAATAAATAACCCTCCTCCTGGGACAGTAGTTTACAAACGTTGCAATACAATAATGTTTTACTGCACATGGAGCCGCAGCAGAACCAGCGCCGCCTGGTTGAGGTATAACATAGAAACAAAAAACAACAAATAAAAAAGTTGTATGAATAAAATTGATTAATTGTTTCACTTTTATATTCGGTTAGGTTATTATTACATTTGTTTTTTTGGACAAAGGACAGGGTGACAAACGAGCACACAGTCCACCTGATGGTAAGTAGTTGCTGCGGACAATAGACATCTACATCTATCCTCGATTACGAATCAAAATGCAGATGCGTTGTCACCCGTGAGGACTAAGATGGAATGCCTCGTTTCCAGTAAAAAGGGTTTGATGGATAAATTCGTCGCTGACGCCGCAAAGGGTCGAAACTCAATTTTTAAAATTACAGGAGAGCAAGAAAACATTTATTATTCCCCGATTACTAGCTTTTTTTCATCAGATTATTAAAAATATTAGACTTAATGAAAAACTACGATTCATTTTCAAAATTTCAAAAATTAAGGTTCACCCCTTTGCGGCGTCAGCGACGAATTTTATCAGATAATTAAATAATCAGTCCTTAGTGAAATGTTGCTGTGGCCCATAGACATCTACATCTATCATCGATTAAGAATCCAAATACGGAAGCTAAATAAATAAAGAAGCGGTAACCACATTGTAGGTAGTATTTTTCCTTAATCCTTAAAATTGGATTAAGATAGGGCACGATTAGATATGGTTGTATCGTGGCGCGTTTTTCAAGCTGTCTCCTTTTTTTAGTTTATATAAAATTGAAAATAATTTTTAGGGTTATTAACCTAAAATTTGCATCGACAAGTTTCTTTCTTTCTCTTTTACCTTAAGATTTTCTTCTGTATTATAGAGGCAGTTTACATACATAAATTGAATAAAAACGAACATCAAGACTCGGTACAATTATCTGCAGGTCATATTTATTACATGCGGGATGCGTGAAAATTAAAAAAAAAAACAAATAAACTTAACGTTATTCATTATGATACAATATTAAGTAAAATACATACAAAAATATATAGAAATATACGCTATGACAGATTAATAATAAATAACATAAAAATTGCAATTACTTATTACTTATTTAAAATTAAAAAGTAACGGAATAGTAGACGTATGTGACTTACATACGTCTACTCTACATCATTATGAAAAATGTATATAGTGATACATTGATTTTTTTTTTTTAACTTTTTTTATTATCCCGACTTTTCGGGTGCTTTACAGCACCTATGGTCACGGGGGGAACTGAGATTTTTGACGTCCCAATGTCATAGTTATTAATTCATTCGTTTCCACTCTTTTTAACTAACTTTCATGTTTCCTTTCTTTTCTTATGTTCGCAACGCCAAGGGTTTGTCATGTATATGAATTGTGGTAATAAACTTGATTAGTAATTTATTATTATATCTTGTACATGCGTGTAGTCCGGCTACCTTCGCAGGGAAGTCTGCAGTTTGCGAATATATTCAAGATCGTCCCCACCATTACATTAGATTTAAAAACCAGAAATCCTCGCAAAAGAACACCGAAACCTACAAAGGATGATACGCTCGGCTATTTAAATTAAAAAACATCCAAATTTCAATAGAGAAGATGGATGGGTGCTGCCATCTGCTTGGGATCCTATAATTAACAAAATTAAACCCAAACCCAAGCATACCACTGCAAGACTTCATGATACTTTAAGCTCGTTTTGCGTAAATCGGACCAAAAATTAATATTCAAAAATTGAAGGTAGCAGGACTAACTATGACATTGGGACGTCAAACATCTCAGTCCCCCCGTGACCATGGGTGCTGTAAAGCACCTGAAACGTCGGGATAATAAAAATAAGTTAAACTAGTAATTAAACGCGATAAAATCCGTAAATAATAGTTTTATTCAATGTTTAGTACTTGCGTAAATATAAGAAATCATTATTGTGATTACATTTTTAACTATGTTGACTTTAGAAATTTTACTAAGTACTAGCGTTCCGGGCAAAGACGGGGGTCTTTGCTCGGGTGATTTCTAGATCCCGACACCAGCTCCAGCTGCCGGGTCGGGAGAATCTAAATCATCTAGGGAGCCTATCAAACACACACATGAAAATTCATCAGAATCGGTCGAGCCAGTTTCGAGTCTTAGCAAGACTAACGGATACCAATTAATTTTTTATATAATATAGAGATTTCAGGTTATATTTGAACGAATCAATTAAAGCTAGATTTTCGACAGTGGCATGTTGTTCCAGCATTTCGTGTAAGAATAACGAATACTACTGCGAAATGCCGCTGAGCTTTGGCTCAAAGATTTGCCATAATTACCACTTGACATTGCCAAACGACTGCTCTGGGCTAATAAAGAAGACGAGGAAGATTTTGACAACAGAAAACACGATGTGACGTGCTGGACGTTATTAGTCGTAGATAACCCTGGCGACGGTCAGCTTTCAAATTAAGTTAACATTACGCTATTTCCTGTCCCTTGTAATAGGTATGACAAGTTAATTGTCTTACTATTATACCTGAGTCAGATGGTGATATTTAAATGCGATAGAATCAACCAAAGTCAGTTTTATTTAGTGTTCATGCATATAATATAACCCTAGAACCAATTATGGGCACTCGGTCTTACGTGGTAGAGTCACGCTGCAGCAATATTATGTCTGTAGCAACAGAGGATCAGCTCGATCGGGAAAGGACTACAGTACATCAGCGTAAAATAGCAGCTTAATGCTGCTGTATTTCGTATGGTGAGAGTAGAGAACCGGAGACCTCTTTAATGGAAACGAGGCATTCCATCTTAGTGCTCAGGGGTGATAGCGCACCTACATTTTGATTCTTAACCGAGGATAACTGTAGATGTCTATGGACCACAGCATCCACTTACCACCAGATGGACTGTGTGCTAGTTTGTCACCCTTATTTTATCAAAAAAATATATGAACTTTATAAGAGCCGTGGTAGGCCGTGATAGGGCCTCCTTGTAACATTACAGTATACACGATGGATTCGAGTTCAATCCCCACCTGCGCTAAAGGTATTGTTGATTACTATTTTAGCTGCTGATTGACAAAGTGTCTGTAATTTAATAATTCTGACAACTATATAGAGCCGTGGTAGCTCAGACGGTTAACGCTCGCTGTAAATATAACAGAAACGCGAGTAACTCGGGTTCGATCCCCGCCAGCACCAATGAAATTGTTAATTGCAATTTTATGTGCTGATTTACCACTGTGCTGGTTAAGGAAAACATCGTAAGGAAACCTGCATGTCTGAGGAATAAAAAAAAAATATTTCGAAGACATGTGAAGTTCGTCAACACGCATTGGGGCAGCGCGGCGGACACGTCCTTGCCCTAAACCTGTGCCCAGCTGTGGGACGTATGTAGGCTGTAACTTTACTTTATAGAGGTAGTAGGATTTGAGTAGGCATTTCATCAGAATCCACAATGACGAAGATGTGTAACGTTTTTTTCTTGGAAATAGTTGATATTTACGGCATGCAATAGCCACATAAAATGAAATGAACTGTAAGTGCGTTTATCACTTAATAAAAAAATGTGAGTCCTGCAATTCAACACGAAGGACTTACATGTCTCATACCAAGAAGAGAGGAGATCAGCGCCATGCACTTGAATATTTACAGGGTAATGTATTTTAATTTTAATATAATTAAGTTCAACTTAGAACAATAGTAATAAAAAGCGAATATTTGTCAAAGAACAATGTGGAACAAGAAGTGAGAGTAGCGATCACGAGACGATTGACTTAAATTATAAATGTTTTTGTGTGTGTCACTATGAATATAAAAACTCAGCTTCATATTTAGGCTCTTTCAATTTTTTGTGCCTATTTACCTAAAGGCATTGCATCCTATTTCAACTAGCTAGGGCGCCTAGATAAAATACTAAACCTGCAAGAGCGCAGCAATCTGAAAAAAGTTTGGGGACCCCTGGTCTGTGGAAAAGATGACGGTGACTATTGGGAGCGGAATCTTCCTGCCACCCTCTTACCGTCTGGTGGATTGTATGCACAAATTTGTCACCCTTATCACTACTCCATTAAAAGGGGGATATATCATCCTTTTCTTTCGGCTTACGTTTAGTATATGAATTGGCAATCGCACTACCAGCCATTGTACACCTTTGATGTTTCATCCCGGCATCTGTGTATATGAATTCTGCCGTCAGGATTAAGTAAAACGGTTGTAAAACTGAGAGCCAGCGTAATATTTGGACTAATAGGCAAGTGGAGATGGCTTAAGGAGGGTTATTCCGTTTATCCACCCTATTGTGGATTACTCGGAACCGCGTGTCCGTTTATCCAACCCCGACGGGGTGGATAATCGGAAACCGTATATTATTTTTTCTCCGGTTCTCCCACTCGGCTGTGTACAGTCGTTTATAAAAACCTGTTAGAAACTGGCCTAAGATTACTTAATAGACATTAGCATACTTATAAAAATACCTACATACATACTTCTTGTTTAAAGGTCAAAACTGAAATACTTTTAATTGTTCAATTACATATCATTCGATGTGACATAATTTACGTCATTTATGAGATATTTGATATGATGAAAGAAATATTTTACTGCAATTAATTTCAATAATATTTTAATGAAGTAGGTTTTTAAATTAAATAAATATATTGTTAATTATATAAACACAGTATTGGAAATAGTATCTATGGTACTTAACAAATTTTAAAATGTATTGTATTGAGAGACGAATTTATACAGAATATATAACGTCTACTCAATAATGAAATTATGAAATAAGTGTTGGTCATTTCCTGGACATATTGCAGAATTTATAAATAACTTTTGATTATTTAAAAAAAGAAAGTTTAATTTGGTTTAAATGCAATACGTAATATGACTTTTTTTTAAGTTGGTGGTTATAAAAAATTAATCAATAATATGTTAAATTACTGTAGAATATATTTTCTGGATAAACTTTCCTGGGGGTGAAAAGCGGAACAACAATCAAAAAGTTAATCCCGATTATTCACCCCGTCTAGGGTGAATAAACGAACACACGTTTCCGAGTATCCACCCTAGGGTGGATTTCTTAGGGTAGATAAACGGAATAACCCATTAAGGACACTCTGTATACAAATTTAACAAAAATAACAAAAAAAACTGTCAGTCATAGGACTGCACGTCAAAAATTAAAACTTCGTAGAATCGTAAATGTATACGAGCGTGATGGTCACACAAGTTCAGTGCTTTGCCCCCAAGCCTTTGCATCCCAAAAGTGCTATAGATGAGGAAAAGGATGTACATATATTAAATATACACACGCATCTGTATATATATATCTGAACGTGACGGTCCAGCGCTTTTCCCCATTCCCAAAGTGCCCAATGTGCCTAAACAAGCTTCCACTTGAAACCCAGTATTTTTAACATACGTACATTTCGTTATCTGTATTTCTAAGTCATAATTACCTTTACGAGGTGGCTTAATCTCCTCAGATTAAGTGCAATAAAAACTGATTTGTTTTGTAATTTTCCTATTTATAATGACAGTGAATACAATTTTTTTAATTTATATGCATTTTTTATGTTGACATTGATTGTGTAGATAACAAGAAAATTGTAAATGGCTAATCTATATAAAATAATGTGTTCCAGACCGAAATTCGGTCACGACGGCCAGTCTGAATTGATAGTAATCTGTGCAAGATAGGATTATAGTGCCGAGTGTATGCGCAAAAACAAGTGCACTCTCTGTTACCTCACTCTCATAGTCCGATGGGATGGCAAACTGACACGGCCAGAACCAACCGGCTTTACGTGCTTTCCGGGCTGCTACTGGGAATTAAAAAAAAAACAAAAAAACGCAATAACTGATTTGGGCTTGATCCGGGATTCGAATCCGGGACCTCATGACCAGAAACCGCGTTTACGACTACTATACCAACGCAGCAAGCGATCTATCAATCTATTCAATATACTTATATCGAGTACAGGTCTTCAATACAACCTAGCCATACATTGGAATTTATACTTTCCATTCGTCAATTTCCTTGCATAGATCGTGCAGCCATCCGGCAGCATACGGTTTGCTTCGTCATTCATAATCCATACAGCAAAGGAGTGGCATAATCTGCCAGCAAGTTTTAGGGCGACAGTGAATAGGTTTTTGTTAAGCTAAGTCATTGCACTTAGCGAATTTAGGCCCCCTTATTACTTACAATCCGGTGGGACAAAAGTCTACTAGTTCTTAATCTCTTAATGTATGCCATTCGCGCACAGTCCACCTGATGGTAAGTGATAGCTAGACAGACATCTACATCTATCCTCGCTTACAAATCAAAATACAGATACGTTGTCACCCGTGAGGACCAAAATGGAATGCCTCCTTCCAGTAAAATGGGTCTGGGGTTATCTACACCCACCATACGAAACCCAGCAGCGTTGAGCTGCTATTCTACGCTGATATTCTGTGAAAGTGTGGTCCTTCCCCGGTCGAACCGACCCATTCGCGCTACAACTATTCTACTAATGTAGCTCCAGCATGGCTCTACCACGTGTAAATGTTCTCCTTTCCACTAAGCCCTTGAGGCTAGGTTAAACAAACATATCGTATTTTAGACCCGATTTTGATGCTTGAGTTTCGGTACTTCTTAAATAGTATATGCTTAGAAAAAAATTGCGCATACATGAAATACTCAATTAAATTCTTAATCGAATAGATTATTAGGACCGGAAAATACCATTGATGTGCGCGTCCACGCATTTTAAGATATGTAGTTCGATACTATGAAAGGCATGTAATTGAATTATATTCTTAATCGGCTACGTATTTACTTAGATCCTATATTTTCTGATAAAAAAAATCTCTTTCAAAATAAAGTAACTTTTTGTCCACCGAAAGTCGCACTCTTATTTCTACAGCTGGACTGCAGCGACGAAGGAAGTTATAAAAGCCTTTTAACGTGGGAAATTCTCGCCTTAATTTAAAACAACAATAAAGTTCAATGTATACTTTTATTCAATAGGTTCCCAAGTTAAAACCCACCAATTTTACAACAAACACCAATAAATGAAAATTTAAAATCAAATAAAGGTCAAAATCAATATACCCTCGCATTACAAAAACAAAAACTCATTTTCACGCTTAAGGCCTATTTGAATAACTGCAATTTAACAAATCTGACCATCGAAGGTAACCTAATGATGGTCATCGGACGGTGACTGTCGCATTCCGTACGCGGAAGTCGGCGACAGCTTCCTGTCATTAAGCACGCATTAGATGATCTCAGCTGTGGATGGTTAACAGTGGTACTAGCGCCGAAGCTAATACCGTGGGAGATCTCGTAAAAAAATTAGATGAAAAATTTTCATAAATTGGATTTAACAGATCAAATATAGTTAATATTGTTTTAAAATAATAAATAACAGATCCTTAGATAAGAATTTTATCATCGAAAATCATAACGCGTGATATATTATAAGATAATTAGTAAAGTTCTAACGTCTGATACAAAGATATAGTGTGTTCAAATCTAACAGAGTCACTGCGTTCGTTATTACAGTTTGATGTTTTTTTTTTTTAATAAAATAAGGTGACAAACAAGCACACAGTCTATTTGATGGTAAGTGGACGCTGTTGCCCATAGACATTTATCTTCGATTAAGACGGAAAATGCAGATGCGTTGTCATCCCTGGGGACTAAGATGGAATGCTTCGTCGGAAAAAAGCGTCCCGGATCTCTACACTCACCATCACACAGCATGGTATTGATGCTTCCCCGGTCGAGCCGACCCACTCGTGCTACAACCATATTATAACTGCAGCGTAGTTCTACCACGTATGCATAGCATGTTATAGTTAATAATATGGAGCAGGCAGTGAATAGCATTCAGCTGTCGTTAGTTCGCTAACGGTAATTAACCCTTTAATAGGCGATCGGGTCAAGTGAAAGGCTGGACAAATGTTTACTGACAAATTGAACTGAGTCATTGCTTATAAGAAATCTCAAACAGATTCTTTGACGTAGTCAGTTTTTTTTTCATAAAAGTAAGCGTGACAAAAAAAGCACATGTAATGATTCGTTATTAGTATTTAATGCATGTACTATTGCTTTTATGTCTAAGAATTGATTGGGCTAGGTAATACCACTCTCTTACCTATTTCCGTAGGACTACTTGGTTGTCTAGAAATCCATCTCTATTTCTCAAACTTTTCTTGTAGCGTGAACGACTACATAAGTCAATTTTGTTAACGCCGCTGGTCTTACAACGCCTCTGCAAACTTCTTCAGTTACCATTTATCAATCAAGCAAAAATTGACGTTGTATATGCCTTGAATATTATTTTAGTTATCTATAACTTGCATTTGCTATAAGCTACAAAGATTTAGGTTAGGCCCGGTTTACATTTTGAGAAGTAACAAGTACGAGTGGCAAGTGCAACTGACAAATGACAAGTGATTATTGCGTGTGAACAGGCAGTGACAAGTGATAAGTGGGAATAAAATACGCATTAAGCACTTGTCAATTGTCAGTTGCACTTGTCACTCGTACTTGTCACTTCTCAAAATGAAAACTAGACCTTAGGCACGGTTTACATTTTGATAAGAGACAAGTGCGAGTAGCAAGTGAGTAGTGACAAGTGCGTATTTTATTCCCACTTATCACTTGTCACTACCTGTTCACACGCGCTAAGCACTTGTCATTTGTCAGTTGCACTTGCCACTCGATCTTGTCACTTCTCAAAATGTATACCGGGCCTTAGTCCGAAACCAGCATGAAAAAGTTTACCACATTGGTTTTTTTTGTTTTTGTGTGGGGGGTGGTGAAACTTTTTGTTCTTTTGGGGAAATTGGGGGGTGGGGGTGTGTTTAAAACTTCAAAACAAGAAAAGAAAATGGCTCAATTACACTTGGGAAATCGTGAAGTCTGACAATCATGACCACTGTGTTTGGTAGGTATTAAAGTTTAGTATTTCATTATCATCATCATAATTACAGTAGCCAATCATAAGTCTCTATTAACCAATGTCTTAGAACTGCCATACACAGTCCTAACCCACCTGCGTCGAACTTCCTGCAAGTTTTATACGTGGTAGAGCCATAATGCAGCCGTACGATTATAATGGTTGTAGGACGAAATCGATCAGCTCGACCGGCCACGCTCTCACAGAATACCAGCTTCAAATTAAAAAAGCAGCTTAATACTGTTATGTTTCGTATTGTAGAGAACCGGAGACTCTTTTTACTGGAGACGAGGCATTCCATCTGAGTCCTCAGGAGTGAATTGTTTTGATCTTCAATCGAGGATATATGTAGATGTCTGCGGGCCAAAGTATCCGCTCACCATAAGGTGAGTTGTTTGAATTGTTAGCTGGTTGGTCACCTTCATCGTCAACATCATTACAGCCCTTCACAAGTTCACTACTGAACATAGGCCGCCGCCGCCGGACACAAAACACGGTCCGGAACCACTTTCATCGTCATTACTCCACCTAGTGGAGTCTCACTCTACACTTTACTTTACTTTACTTTACTTATCTTCACGCACAATCCCTAACGGGGTAGCCAGAGAGAACAGATCGCCAAGTGTCACGATCCTTACATACCTCTTTCTACTCTTACTACACTCTACACTTCGTTTACCGAAACGAAGAATGCTATTATATACTATTATATATATGCTGCCATTCGAGAATCTCCGATCCAATTCAATTTCATTTAACACAGATAATTTAGTTTTTAGTAAATAAAACTTTTAATAAAATTTTAGAGAGTGAGGATTATGCAGTATTTTTTTAAAGTTTACTTAACGTAAATATAAATGCAGTTATTTAAGATATCGACCGTCAGACAAAGTACGACCGTCCCAGTGGCGAAGCTAGGGCAAGCCCAAGATATAAATTGATAAAAATATAGATTGTTGTTTTTAGCAGTTTTATAAAAATACACCAATTTTGATCGGTCTCCACGCTTCAGTTTCATATTCAGTGCTGTCAAGGACGTGTTTAACAAAGCACACAGAAGGCATACCACTGCTAAATAGATTGTATCACATATCAGCAATTGCATAGCTTCGGTGGCTTTGAAGAAAGCCGTTTGGGTTTGTTTAAGCGAAAGAAAAAAAATACTTACATCCAATACAATACATGAAAAAAAGTAAAACACGAACAAAGTACAAACAAACTATGTACAAAATTAAAAAAAATATATTTACATTCTAATGGGTAAGAGATAAGATAAGTGGAATCGTCTCGTTTTCTAATGGAAAGATTTAATTACGTCCACGTAAAATGTTGGTGAACGTTTTAATTGTACCAATAACTGTTTTTAATTGCGATAATTGATAAGTCTGAAATACACTCTAACCTTGTGTATTATCTCAACAAAGTTTAAAGATTTCCTCTCCGATTATCACTTTTACACACTTCAATTCATCACAAGGAACACTATTATCCTCCATTTTCATTAAAAATCTTTAAAAAAGCATAAATTTTGAACTCGTAACATTAAATCGCTTAAGAAGAGCACACAGAGTAAATAAACATTGAAACGTGAAATGAACTTGCAAACGTATTGCCCGCGCGCCTCCGCTTTTAACAAATGTATTCCCAAAAGGCTTTAAATCTCTATACTAATTGCTATATATACAATCGTAGTTATATTTCATTATAGAATTTTTTGCCATAGGTTAGAAAGAGAACGATCGCCTTTTCGAAAGCCCCGTAAAAAGCCCACGCGAGCGAGGGAGACAACTATTAGCTCTATTAAAACTCATTTTTTATGACAGCAGCAGTATCGCTAAGGCAATACGAGGTCATCGGTCGACATGTGTCGAACAGTGGAGTGCGCGGGAAATTTGAAATAGCTTGAAACATTTTACGAGTTATTTTATTAGTTGATATTATTGATTGATATTATTGATTGATTCAGGTTTAATAAGGCAAGCCCGGCTTTTCGGCTTTAATGGAAGCTTCGCCACTGGACCGTCCGCGCACCAAACTATTCTCTTCCTGCCCTCAAGGACGATAATAGCGTGAACTCATATACACAAAATTATCATGCAATACGCTTCCGCGTACTGTAAACCGTAATTTGAAGATGAACAGTAATATAGTCTTTATTACCAGTAGATAAACAAACGATTAATGAAATCATAACAGAGGACTAAGATTATTTCTCTACTCGATTATAAACGACTCGACAACTGGACTTAAATTAATGCACTGAAATGTAAGCTTTATGTATTATACTGGTGACTTTTTTACCGCATAGAAAAAAATAGGGTGTAAAATTTGAACGGAGTAAAAGCCTATGGCACTGATATTTTACAAAAAATAAAACAAATTTTTTAATTAAATAAATATTTTTTTTATAGGATAGGGTGACAAACGAGCACACAGTCCACCTGTTGATAACTGGTTGCTGTGGCTCATAGACATACCTCGATTACGAATCAAAATGCAGATGCGTTGTCACCAACCAAGATGGAATGCCTCGTTTCCAGTAAAAATGGTCTCCGGTTCTCTACACTCACCATACGAAACACAGCAGCGTTGAGCTGCTATTTTACGCATGTATTCTGTGAGAGCGTGGTCATTTGTGCTACAACTATATTACTAATATAACTGCAGAATGGCTCTACCACGTATATAAGTACGTAAATCTATCGAAATTCAAATCGGACCTACTTTACGAACAGCAATAAAACAATAAATTTAATAGGCATCTTTGATTCGCAGGGTCGCAGGCTAGGGTGTATATATCGGCTTTTTTACAAGAATTGTAAATTTACAGGGAAAGTGAAAAACAAGCATATACGGTTTTCACGATAAGTGTATGCTACGGCCCATAGAAATGCATAGAATCAAAATGCGGTTGCGTTGTCACTCCAGAGAATTAAGATAGAACTGCACTATAACATTTTGAAATAGAAATTTTATAATAAAGCAACATACGGCTGTTAACCCTGGAATTCAACTCGTATGTGGTATTTTCCCTGTCGAACTCGACACGTATTTAAGAAGATACTTACGATAAGTAAGATAACATACTACAATTATACATAAGTAAGATACTATATTTATAGATATAAAGAATAAGCCTCCTCTTATGTCTGCCGCGCAGCCCTAATGCGTGTTTGTGGACTTCACTTGTCTTCAAAACGATTTTTTTTTATTTCCCGGGCATTCAGCTTTCTTCGATTAGTCGTGGTAGTTTAGAAAAGTCAGCGCTCTCTGTAAATATAACAGTATGCGAGCAACCCGGTTTCAATCCCGGCCTGTCACCCTCTCACCAATGAAATTTTAATTTAATTGCAAGTTTTAAAGATTCAGGCTATAATTATTTCATACGAAAAATTTTGGAGTTTTTTTTTTATAAATCAAAAATTTATAAAATAAAAGATGTTTAGGATTACTTTAAATATAGATAACGCCACATTAATATACCCTACCAAGGCGAATCCGGAACGTATAGCTTGTAGAGAATAATATCAAAACAGGTGATTTGGCGCAAATTCGTTTCCCAGGATGGGCGATTATGGCAAATTGTATAAATTTGTAAGAGATTCATGTCCAGCACTGATCCGAGTCTGACTACAAACAGGAGCTCCAGATAGTGATACATGGCAGTTAGCCTCCGGAATGCTCCTTAAAAATGTCAACTTGGACTATAGGTGGAGCTGCTGTACCACTATTACTTCCTATTACCTACTCATCGCCGCACAATGCTCACTTCTAACCTTAATTCTTTTTGCGTAATTGTATTTCTGTAAGCCGATTATATAACGTATAAATAATAACAAACTAAATTATCTTGCATGTTATTAACGGATAACACTCCGATATAATAAATAAGGATAATCACTGTATTACAAATATTTTTTTTATATATACCTAGTTCTTCTACACGTGTATTTGTCACTGAACACTTCCTAAAGCGTGGACCAACTTTGATGAAATATTTTGTGTGTTTGAAAGGGTCCTTGGATAGTTTGGACTCACAATTGGAGCCGGTGGCTATCACCGTTGTCGAGATCCAGAAACACCCGCGCGGAGTCGGGGCGCATCGCTAGTATGAAATAAATAAATAGACGTAA
Organism: Parnassius apollo; assembly: GCA_907164705.1. NCBI lineage: Eukaryota > Metazoa > Arthropoda > Insecta > Lepidoptera > Papilionidae > Parnassius > Parnassius apollo. The sequence continues at coordinate 5,398,016 of CAJQZP010001668.1, read as the reverse complement.
AAATACATTCATAAACTTTGTCAGATTTACGGAATACTCTGACTCAGAATGGAACGGTACAGAATGACAAAGTACAGAATAAAATTCAACAAAAGACAACATAAATTAATACATAGGATAATAAAGACAAAAAAAATTACCCCCACAAAGGGGGGGTTTCTCTCCGGTGCTGCACGTCTTGTGCAGCATTTTTATTTTTACTGCTTATCATCCGTTTTTTGCCCTTTGGGAAGGCTTTTTTCGCTACCTATGTTGGATGGAGTTCATTGGAATAGGATTCATCTTAGTCCTAAGGGGTAACAACGCATTTGCATTTTGATTCTCCATTAAGTATAAATGTAGATGTCTATGGGCCACAGCATCCACTTATCATCAAGTGGATTGTGTGCTCGTTTGTCATCCAATGCTATAAAAAACAAGTCAAAACGTCTATTACAAATAACTGAAGTCACCGCAGACAGAACTGCACACTTATGAATGGAATGTAATCATTATAACAGGCAGTCCATTTCAAGAAATCATCATTAAACAACCGTGGCACTGAATACCGATAAAATCGGAGATAATGACTCCACAACTGACTGCGTTTGCAAGCAAAAAGATATTCTCAATGGCGCAGTATAATTACACTCCCTCCCTTCCGAATTGATTTAAACACGTCATTCAATTGCGTGTACTACACAGAACGATTGTATTGAGTAGCAAATAACACTGTAGATATAGCTGAAATATACTAATCCTCGTACCAATCACGTATACGTATACGTAGTCGTGGTCCTTCACTGCTGGCCGTATGAGGAAGCTAAAGCTCGCTCAGCGAGCTATGGAGAGTACTAAGTGCGTAATTTCTCTGCGTAATAGACTTAAAAATGAGGATATCCGCAGTACAACTAGAGTGACGGATATCAGGACCAGTACGTAGTCCAACAGATTCCGTTATAGTCCGGCCATATACGCATATGCAGCTTGAAGAACCGACAACCGATGGGGAAGAGAGGTTCTCGAGTGGCAGCCTCATACCAGTAGGCGAAGTGAAGGTTGGCTCCCACTAGATGGAGCGACGACCTGGTAAGACATGCAGGAAGTCAATGGATGCAGGTGGCTCCGGACCGTGTTTTGTAGCGTTCCTTGGGGGAGGCCTATGTTATAATGATGATGATGAATCCAATCTTGCTGTGTCCAGTTAACAACCTTATCTTTTGTACCATATACACAGTGGAATTATGTATTCTTGCTTTATGGCTTCTGTCCCAGCTCTTTATAGGTGAAGAGGTATATTAACTGTCCCGGTGAATTTAAATACATATACATATTCCAGTATGGCACTATGGACGCAAAAACCGATACTATAATAAGTATTGAGTAGTTGAAAAGCTTTGAAAGTATTCCTATTCACCAGGAACGAACTGATTGGGGAAAATATTTTTTTTCAGAGTCAAAATAGACCTAACAGTTCTTTTTTATAAATAAGGTTGACAAACGAGCACACAGTCCACCTGATGGTAAGTGGATGCTGTGGCCCATAGACATCTTCATTTATCCTCGATTAAGAATCAAAACGCATATGCGTTGACACAACTGAGGACTAAAATGGAATGCCTCGTTTCCAGTAAAAAAAGGGTCTTCGGATCTTTTCACTCACCATACGAAACACAGCAGTATTAAGCTGCTACTCTACAGTGTTCTGTGAGAGCGTAGTCCTTCCCCGGCCCAGCCGACACATTCGTGCTACAACCATAATATCGCTACAGCGTAGCTCTACCACGTATAAAATGAAACGTTTATAACTAACGGGCTTTCGTATGATGGTAACTGTCTACTACAGCCCTGTACATCTGCACATTCAAATAATGAAGATTACAGATTGCTTGAAACTAAACTGGATCTATGTATGCACGCACTTTTGAGTAGTGTCAGAAATAGACAAGAGTGTGGTTTTTACCCAGACGGACGCTAAGGTAGAAGAGGGATCCTTCCTCTTAGTAAATCTTAAGGTAACTGGCCACTATCATACATGAACACCTGGTAACTTCAAACAAAGAAGACCGCTTTAAACTGTAGGACTAAGATGTAACGCCTCAAACACTAATTATACTGGTTTTCTCACCTTTTAAATCGGAAGACAGCAATGAGTACGCTGATGCTTGCTATAAGGAAGAAATAGGTGTGCTAACCAACCCAGGCGGATTTCCAGGCATAGCATTACTAGTTTCTAAGTGAACTATACTTTAGTACTTATATTCTGATTGATTATTGTACTTTGTAAATTCAGAATATATAAGACATAAAAATTAAATGTCCTGGGGTCCTAATAAGATTTTTTTATTAAAACCTTAAAAAATTAAAACAAATCTTACTAGCCTCGAACACAAGCGAAAAGTGACCAACCTTTCGGTTTTCTACAGGATGCATTTCGGAGAGAGTGCGCAGGAATTGCATAGTTTAATTCCTCCCTCTCCCTAACACTAAACGGTTTGCTACGTCGTTCATCATGCGCACAGCAAAGTAGTGGAATAAGTTGACACCATCTGTCATTCCATCCGATAACAGTGTGTGTGCCTTTAAGGGAAGAGTGAATAGGTTTTTGTTAAGTCAGAGCGATTCACCATCTTAGGCTCAAGTGGTGATGCACTTACCATCGGGTGGGATTGTAGCTAAGCACTGGCTTAGAACTATTTAAAAAAAAAACTTTTATGAAACGCTATAGTGATAAGAATTGTTTAAAGACAAAAAACTTAAAACGGCAAAGACGAGACTGAATTGTATTTTGGTATATATGATATAGATTAATTCCCTAAAATGATGATTCGCTGATAAAAGATAATGGAGTTAAGGCGTTTGAGCATAAAAAGGAAACAATACACAAAACAAATTCTTTGATAATTTTCTTAATATCTACAGCGTATAAGGTTTCCAAGTTCCAGATGAACTTAAAAATCATCCGAAGTTTAACCATAAATACGGTCGACATCACGCAACTCTTACCGTTACTATATAAATTTAGTACCGTAAAATCTGATTGAGAGAAAATTGAAGAACGACATGATTGCAGAACCACGGGTGCACCAACTACGTCAGTGTTTATGAATGAACGACCCCAGACGCAACGTGTCGTTCATTATATGCAAATTCTTTATCGTAACATCGGCTTAATTGCTTTTGATTGTAGTCACAAAATCGCTTACATCCGACGTACGCATCTAGAAGCAAGGTGAATCGTAACATCTTCATGACTACTATGTGACATAGTTGAAACAAAATTATTTAAATACGTTAGCTAATATGTTTTAGAACCAAGCTGCTGCTGTAACAGGTATGGATCGGCTCGATTGGGAGAGAACAACGCTCGCACAAAATACTAACTTTATACTGGAGGACCTTTTTTAGGGTTCCGTAGTCAACTAGGAACCCTTATAGTTTCGACATGTCTGTCTGTCCGTCTGTCCGTCCTCGCTTAATCTCTGTGACCGTTAGCACTAGAAAGCTGAAATTTGGTACCAATATGTGTATCAATCACGCCGACAAAGTGGTAAAATAAAAATTGGAAAAAAATGTTTTATTAGGGTAGCCCCCCTATATGTAAGTGGGAAGTGATTTTTTTATTTCAACCCTAACGTGTGATATATTGTGAAAGGTATTTAAAAATGAATAGGGGTTTACTAAAATAATTTTTTGATAATGTCAATAATTTCGGAAATAATCGCCCCAAAAGTAAAAAACAAAGTGTCCCCCCCCCCTCTAACTTTTGAACCATAAGTTTAGAAAATGTGAAAAAAATCTGAAAAGTAGAACTTTATAAGGACTTTCTAGGAAAATCATTTTGAACTTGGATGGAAACAATAGTACCGTACAGTACCGGGAGCAGTTGCAGGAGCGCGGAGCGCTGCTGGAGCGCGAACATAATGGATACCCACCTTTAAATTCATAAGTGGGAACACTTATTGTGACGGACGGGAAACTACGGAACCCTACACTGAGCGTGGCCCGACACGCTCTTGGCCGGTTTTTATTACCTTCTGGAAAAAAATAGAGTGTAACATGTGAACGGAGTAGCCTGCGGCACTAATATTTTGGAAAAAATAAAAACAAAAATTTTGAATTTTTTTGTAAAATATCAGTGCCATAGGCTTCTACTCCGTTCACATGTTACTATCTATTTTTTTCCAGACGATATAAAAGGTCATCCAGTATAGTATAGTACGATTATAGTACAATGGTGCTGTGATTGTGAGATTTATTGTGAGTAACCTAAAACCCTCTTCACTAGTAACAAGGTATATCTAGGCCATCAGGAATGTAACGCATTGATATAGACATAAAGAGACTATGGGTCCCAGAAACCACTAACCATCAGGTGAAATGTGTTCCAATTTGTCACCTTCACCACCATAAAAAATTAAAGTACTTTACTTTAAGCTTGTTTTAAGCTTTAGTAAATAACTGCTTTCTTACGTATTTTATATATATTTTACGTATTTATAAAAACCAGAACATTTAATCCTTAACAGAGCATCGGTTTTTCGTACATAATGTTGTTTAAGTTAAATAATGTGTTTAATTTTTTTAAAAAATTAATTAATTAATGTGTCAATAAATTATTATTATATTATTATTAGTTAAGTAGTCAAGAAATTGCCTAAAAATTTAAGAAACTAACAAAACCCTTTCTGAAAGAAACAGAAATTAAAATATTGGCGGTTGCAAATCAAGTATTTATAATTGTTTTACACAATTGAATTCATTTTACAAGACAACGGAATTTAAATCGTGGTATATAGTTTAAACAAAATGAATCACCTAAATGAAATGAAAATATGGAAATTCAAATTCAAAGTGTAAAATCTTGTTATTTTTCAAAAGTCCCACAACCAGAAGCGAATTATTGTATCAAATATTAAAATGCTTAAACGTCATCATAATATATTAGAAGTTATATTATTATTATATAATACCCTGTACCCAGCCACGCGTTTCTGTGACTCAAAAAGTTTAAAAAAGCATGTGTCAATATTTCAAATTTCAACAATGAGAAACAGACATAAACATTTTCTAAAGTAAGTCCGTAACTATTGACAAATTGTACAAAAAAATCTTAATCTAAAAAAAATATCTTATTAAATAAATTTCAGCGGAAATTATCTGTCAACAATTAAACATAAAATGTGTCGCATTAAAGGTGAATACATTCCATGTGTGACGTATAATATTATATAATTTGTAAACGAAATATACCTTAAATTAGTTATATACAGCATTTGATTCGTGATATTTTTTTCTCTACAATACTAATTGTTTATTCACGTATATTACTTAAGTTAGGTTAAGTATCTAAGCGAAATTTAATATTTCAAATTAATAATAATACTTACTCTTTCTTATTGTTGACTACAATGACTAGCTTCACTTTCCGAGGGCCCTTGGTCATTTTGCATATGTCCTTGGTATTGTCCGACGGGCCCTGGTTCAGAAATTTTAACAGAGGAATGTTTCCGTACTTATATCACTACAGCCAAAAGGCCAGTCTTAAGGTCACCTCATAGTCATTTTCACTTTAAAAATCCACTTTTACTTCTTGAACACATGGTACTTCAATTAACAAATACTTAAATATATCACTTTTGTCCATTAATACCGCAATCAATCACTTTGAGCACTGATTAGAAGCACAACGTTCGTTCTCCAGACGATTTGCTGTTGAAAATATTATATCAGTTAAGATTTCGTTAAATCCGATTAAAATTTAAAATGTAATAAATGAGATTTTAGAATTGTTTAATGTTCACTTGAAACTCCATCAAAAACTGGAAACCGACAGTCGCCAGGTTGTGCAAATTTACACAACTATCAAATATGATGTAGATAAACGAGATATTGCTATCGGAGATGAACAGATAAACTCGATAAACACGAAATATAAAACTGGAGCGAATGTTGCCCCGGTAAACTATTTGGACAAAAGATGTTTTATTGTTGATGAGAGTATTAAAAATGCAAATCAAGACGCTGAAGGGTTACATAACGAAGTTACTATAAATGTTAAATATGACTGTAGCGCTCCTGGCGACAGTTGTTATCAAAATGGCACGTTTTAGCGTATTATCGAAATAACGTCAAGATGTTCAGATGATGAATGATGATGTAAAGCGACACTTCCCTGATAGTTAAGATAACATTTTATTGTCTTAGACTCGCTGTAAAAGAAAATTAAGATAGAACCACTTGTCAAATATTTATGCGATGCTTGTGGAATTTCGGTTAGACGAGTCTTCGTAAAAGCACCACTCGCCCAATAAACCGTTAATTAACCTGTTATCTCAATATTCGCTTTGTCACTGAGACGTTTGTGAAATTATACTTTTGTTTTACGTCAGTAGTATTACCATTATATGGAGCTAGTGAGATTGTTTAGACTAATCACAGCATGAATATACACGATCACATGTTAAAGAATAAACTTTAAGACTACCTAAATCTGAAAAGCAAACTTTAAGCTGATTCACTTTATTGCTCTGTTGTGACATTTTCAGTTAATTCTAAAGTTAACTAAAATTAACGATTATATCCCGTACATAAATACTTCCTGTTGAATCTCGAGTTGAATAACTATAAAATATTATTATGGAAATGTTAAGTACTTCTTACTTATATTATTACAGACTTTTTTTGTAGAATAAGGGTGACAAACGAGCAGACGGTCAGTGAATTTAGATCTAATCGTTACGGTAGATTTTTAAAAAATCTTTTTTAATTTTCTAAAAGTGTTTTTGACACCCTTTTTTGATTAATTCTTTAATGTCCATCCATCTATCTATGTTCTATAACATCAGCTCTTCTACTCAAAAAAGACGTCGATTGCTGTGAAAAAGTAAAAAAGTAAAGTAACAGCCTATATTCGTCCCACTGCTGGGCACAGGCCTCCTCTCATTTCTAACAGGGTTTTTGGGCAAAGGCGCTGCCCCAATGCGGGTCGGTGAACTTCACATGTCTTCGAAATATTTTTTTTCTTATTCCTATATGTGTGTTTCCTCACGATGTTTTGTTTAAAATTACAATTAACAATTTCATTGGTGCCGGCTGGGGTAGCCGGGTTACTCGCGTACTGATCGGGCCAGCGACATCAAAATTGATTGATTCGTTCACAGTTGAAATGTCGAAACTGTTTTTTTTTTTAAATAACTTGAATAGTTTCCGCGAAAACGAATATTTTGTATTAGGTTTTTTGTTAAGCTGTAATAATGCGTCGATTACCGCAACCCGCAACAAAGTCGGTTGATTCTGAACATATTACGACTTTTTGAGTTCGAAGAGCATTTAACATATAATATAAATGTAAATGTCTGTTTGTAAAATTCAATTTAATTTCATTACGTGGTAGAGCTACGCTGCAGCTATATTATAGTTGTAGCACGAATGGTTCGGCTCGACCAGGACAGGACCACGCTCTCACAGAATACCAGCGTAAAATAGCAGTTTAATACTAATCAAAAATTGATTAAATAATTGGACTATGTCTATCTATCTTTAAAACGCAGGCGAAATCAGGGTTGCTAATATAATAGAATAAAAAACATGTGTGTGCAGTTCACACGGGGTAGAAGTGAAGCCTTCAGAGAAACACTGTATAGAATGGGATATATTCTCTCGCAGGCTAAATCCTATAGATGTAAGTATATATTTTTCTCTTTTTAATGTCGTTTTTTTCGTTTCATCTAATTTCAAATTATGATTTAAAAGAAGTTTTAACTTCAAAAATGTGTTTATAAAATGTACGTTTAAGGTATACGTGGTAGGGCCACGCTGCAGCTATATAATGGTTGTAGCACGAATGGGTCGGCTCGACCGAGGAAGGACCACGCTCTTACAGAATCACCAGCGTAAAATAGCAGCTTAGTACTGTTGTGTTTCGTATGGTGAGAGTAGAGATCTAAAGACCCTTTTTTACCGGAAACGAGGCAATCCATCTTAGTCCTCGGCAACGTATCTGCGTTTTGATTCTTAATCGAAGATAAATGTAGATGTCTATGGGCCACAGCATCCACTTACCATCAGGTAGACTGTGTGCTCGTTTGTGACCCTTATTCTATAAAAAAAATCCTCCCTACTACGAGAGAAGCCAATAGACAAGATTCTCTACTAACTGTGTCATTGCATTGCAGTGAAAGACATCCCCGAAGATGTTGAAAGATGACCTCGGTCCAATTCTTTGAACAGTAATCATGAATACCTACGTATCGTATACACATGCAATTAGTGACGTTTAGTAGTCAATCAGATAAGTTTCACATTCAATGATTGATGACAGGAAATTAATATTAAATAATGACGTTATGACGTATCGTTAATGGTAAAACTTTATTTGAAATTAGCACTTTAGGCATACGTTTTATGCGTTCATAAACAAACAGACAGACTATTCTAAAAATGATTGAAGAAATGTAATTAATTGCTTATAAATAATAAGTTTCTCTCTATCATTTTTGTAACAAAAATATACAATGTAATTAAATTTACATTTTTATGTATAGCTACATTTTTTCCACAGACGAACTGCTGAACAATGTAATACTTTTCGTATTTAACATGTTACAACCGTAAACTTTACTATGTTAGGTACATACATAATGTAACAGATATTAGTGTTCATTTCGTTTTAATTTTATTACAACCATTACACTAGAAAATGTATAATTATATGTTTATGTAAAGTGAAGTGAAATTAAATTCTAAATACATTCCTCTGCAGGGCTTAAAATTCGTCTTTTTTGATCTGTTCTCATTTATCTTTAAGTACATGGAGGTTAGAGAACAGGGAGAACGATCGCTACGTGCTAAAGCATATCCCGCCAGTCCCTGAGAATTTCTAGAATTTGCAGCCGCGCTGCCGTCGGTAAGTAGTGTCTGCGAAGTATTTTTTTAGTTTTTGACAAAAAGAAACATTAAAAAATGGTGAAATATTATAAAGTAATAATAAATCAATAATAATTATTAATTTCTATTTGTAATAATTTATAATATTTATAATAATTAAAATTATTGAGACATCTTAGCGATCGCAGCGCCTCACTTATTTGTCCATATTTCTGGGACACTATTTTCTACAGCGATCGTTCTCCTGTTCTCTAGCCTCCATGGCTTAAGTACGTGGATAGTGTCTGTCTTTCCGTCCAATGACTATTTAGAAATAGACTTTTATTATTGAAACCAGTTCAGTTTATATTCCAGTGTTTTATATCACCATTCTCATTGCTTCATCACCACCTATCACCAGGTGTAATCGTATTCAAGCATTGGCTTATAATAAGTATAAAAACAACGTCAGCGGTACCTAATTCATTATTGTCGACTAGGGTTGAACCAGGCTTGCTCACGTATTACGAAATTTACGGCAAGCCTCTAACCCATGAACTATCAAGTTTCTTCTCTTATACTAGGCTATATTTCTACCACTACTGGTGGTGGTATGCGAGCATGGTCCCGATCGAGCTGAACCATGCGTGCTGCAGCCATATCGTCACACTGGGTCGTAGAACTTTTGGAATCTGAAAGCTCAGGGCTGAACACATCTGTGTTTTGTTGTTAATCGATGATAGATGTATATATCTACGCAAACTGGCCACAACACTCACTTACCATCGTTTGTCAACTTTTTTCTATAAAAAAATACGGTTGACCCTACAGGCCTATCACTACTATCCCTACAACTTCCCGCTAATTTAAAATACAAAGCGCTTCAAATTTTACTTGCTACGGTTCTCTGTTGGGTGTTCTAATGTAACCAAGATCATCTAGACCAACCTAAGACGACCTTGTTTACACAAATCTTTTAGGTTGTGAGAGCTTAATGTTCTGTGTAAAGATTTATACAATATAACGTAAATGAGAAACATCTACCACTATTTTTCTCAAGAAATGGATAAGGAAACGGATTTGCGGACTTATCCTCATCCTGCGGCAGCCCACGACTGGGCTCTTCCATCGGGCGCCACAAAAAACGATCTGCACCTTATGCAAACTGGCGCTGTGCTTAAGGAGGAGTCCTACATTACATTTGCATAACCCAGGTCTCCACTACATGCCTTCCCCAACAGTTATCGTTGTGAGCCCTCGCAGGGTAATTATGTAAGAGGAAACACTTTTTAATAATGTTCTTCCGGCAGTTTCCGTGCGTTACTTTATAGGAATCTCCTATTTTTCTAGACTTTACATTATAATTTGTGGAAGTTTTTTTTTAAATATAGAATAAGGATGACAAACGCGCACACAGTCTACCTGATGGTAAGTGGATGCTGTGGCTCATAGACATCTACGTATATACTCGATGAAGATAAAAAATTCAGAATGCTTTGCCACTCCTTAGTCCTACTATGATGGAATGCCTCGTTTTCAGTAAAAAGAGTCCTCCAGTTTTCTACACTCACCATACGAAACACAGCAGCATTAAGCTGCTATTTTACGCTGGTATTCTGTGAGACAAATTTCCTACCCTGGTCAAACCGGCTCATTTTAGCTACAACCATACCAACCATATAGCTGCAGCGTTGCTCCGCTACGTATTGTGGAAATTATTCGTAACTTCATGTAAAATCTATTCAAAGCACACGAAACCGCAAAATCATAACAAATAGATATGGTAATCAACAAATCTGAATCATAGCAATATATACAAAAACAATATAATAGCTGTAACCTGCCTATACACACTGTTATACATTAGGTCTTTAATAAGGAAATCTAGGTTAAGAAAACATTGTTGTAAAAAGTAAACTCGCGATTGTTGTAACTACATCTTCATATACGAGCAATATTTATTATTCTATTCTATTCCTCACTAGACTTATAACGAATGCTCAATAAAGATCGACGACAGTGACAGCTGCACTGTGAAAAAATAATTACTTATTTGCTCACAGCACTTATAAAAAATGGAGGCGTGGCACTAAGAATATTTTGGCTACAAAAATTATACCAATTGTAATAAATGAAATCAGTCGTTACGAGGCTAAGTCACTTGGCGGTCAGCCAACGGAGATTCCAGTTCACCTGAGGATGCCTTGTGTAGGAGCGAAATACGTGTCATATTATCGACGGTGGTGTGTCTTTCTTAGTGTTGGGATTAGTGGTGACGAGGATAGTGTACGCAAATGAGGGAGAGCGACAGGTGCTCTTCAACCACGGTAAGACACAACATCATTCTAAATTATTGCGCGGATCTTATTAAATCAATTTTTTAACATCGTTAATATGCCAATGAAATATAACAGAGTACACAGCCGCCATTAAGCTGCAGTATCAAAGACGAATATATCCTTTATGATAGCCAAACCACTACGAAATCGGCACTAAAAGATGTAACGCCTAAAAATGTCACATATTATACATAAACTAAAGTAAATAAGGAAGTCTCACAGTTGTTAAGCCTAATACCGTAATAATAATAAAATGTAAGTGCATGTGATCAAATTAAGATAGATTACACTAAGCAGGTTAAGCTGCAGTATAAAATACGAATATATCCTTTATGATAGCCAAACCACTACGAAATCGACACTAAAAGATGTAACGCCCAAAATGTCACATATTATACATAAACTAAGGTAAATAAGGAAGTCTCACAGTTGTTAAGCCTAATACCGTAATAATAATAAAATGTAAGTGCATGCGATCAAATTAAGATAGATTACACTAAGCAGGTCACTTGTTCTGATTTGCAAAGTTATTACAAAATATAATTGTGCCAAGAATTTAATCTACCGAAATTAATCTGATAATTTCATATCTGCATTGATAAGAGAAAGACTACTTAACGACCCAAACGTGTAAAAAAAATTACCATTTTATTAACAGATAACATAAATTTTAAACAATCAAATAAAAACATCGACGCAATTCACCCTCAAACCTGTGTGACAAATTAGCACACAGTCCACCTGATAGTAAGTTGATGCTACGGCTCATATACATCCACATATCTATGCTCAATCATGAATCAAAATGCAGATGCGGTGCCATCCCTAAGAACAAAGATGGAATTACTCGTTTCCAGTAAAAAGGGTTCCAGTAAACATCGAGAAATTTCATTATAAGCTGATAAGTATAACTTCAACTATCGAGTTTAATCTTAGACATATTCTAGTAATAATTATATTTAACTAAAAGAAGTCCAATTATAACATTGAATTGAATGAGGGCCGAGTATAAATTTCTTATCTTACCTATAATAAGCTCGCGTTTAACTAATATCTCACCGGAAGGTAAGTGGTGATATAGCATATGGTGATAAAGGTAAATCAGTGAGCTTACCAGTTATATTGAAATGTAAAGAAAAGATAGACGCAGGCAAAATATTTTTTTTTACCGTGGCTACGAGTTGGTAGAAAATAAAAATTATTACTCAAGTTATATTTATATAAGTATATCAATCGTATAAAAAATAAGCATATAGTATATAAAAGTGTTTTAAGAATCAGTTGTGAATATAGTAACGTAGAGTAGTAGAGTTTATCTCTATAACATGTCCCAAAATTCAACTTTGAGCGGGCACCAGGGAGTGAAAAATTTGATGACTACCCAATAAAAAAAGGAAAAACTTAACTTTTTAAGTAGTAATAACTATAATAATTTTTTACATAGTACTTTAAAATTTGACACGCTATACAATATTTTTAATTTTTTTTAGAATAAGGGTAACAAACGAGCACACAGTCAATCTGATTATAAGTGGATGCTGTGGCCCACAGACATCTATATTTATCTTCAATTAAGAATCAAAACGCAAATGCGTCGTCACCTCTAAGGACTAAGATGGAATGCATCGTTTCCAGTAAAAAACGGTCTCCGGTTCTCTCCACTCACCATACGAAACACAACAGCATTACCACTATTTCACGCTGGTATTCTGTGAGACCGTGGTCCTTCCCCGGTCGAGCCGACCCATTCGTGCTACAACTATACTACTAATATAACTGCCGCATGGCTCTACCACGTATAAAAATATAGTTCATATAGAAGACCTGAATATCTAATACAAAGAGTTGGTTTTATGGATTTGTGTAAGATCATTACGTTATATCATAAAATATATAGTTTGTTATAGAACTACCAAAAGAACTTAAAGCAGATGTCAATACAAAACATTAATTCAGCATTTAAAATATATACACATACAAATAAACAACAATAGACGAGTTAGTGGCGTGATTGACCCGCATGATTTTTAATAACGACTGATGAGACTGTGGCGACGCTGTCGTCGCGCCACAAGTGAAATACACTGAAGCTTAAATCAAGCTATCAACATTCCGAATCTTAAACAGCATATATAGAACATCTCCGAACTATCACACGGAGTGTTGGCCGCTCCCCGGGCATAACACCTTACCCGGTGGGAGATTCATTTAGGAGAAAAGCTGCAAATATCACACTGCACCAAAATCTTTAACCAAAGATCAAGTTATTATTATCATTACGTCCTGTAAACAATGAGTTACTCGCATATTTCTTCTCGATTGACTTCTCCTTTGGAAGGAATCGATTATAATGCCAATTTTCAGTAGGTAAAATCAATCTTAAAGTTCTAAGAAAACATAAATTCAAGGTTGTGTTAAGACTGCACTCAAAAATACACAACAATTGATAATACAGCCATTATATGAAATTCTAGATAAAGCCACTAAAATAAACGTTGGTAGGAGAATTTCTAATGAATAGTGATTGCTTAGTTAACATCGTATTGCAGGTAGACATTAGGAATCGAAACTTATCGTTGACTAAATCCGAGAAACATAAAATAATGCTACAATGAGATTACGTTTTGGGTCTCCCAAATGAACAAAATATAATGATATAAATTTTGTCGCCAAGTTCACAATAAATGAACTGTGTAAAACAAAAGATTTAATATTTAATGTAATACGGAAAAAAAACAGCTGAAGTCATTAGTTATGAAAGAACACAAATATGTAATGTGACTGATAGGCAGGCTAGGCAAAAAGTAAGCAACCTCTCCGTACAGACTGATAAGATAGTTGCAATCGAAAGTCTCCAAGCAAATACACGGTAACTCAAGTAATGTGGGTCGCTTCACCTACTGAAATGTGTCAAATAGATTGACTAAGAATGCACTAAATATTATGTACATTTTTTGTATTCATTACATACACGGACCCAGATAATATGCAGACCTTATCTATCCTAAGGTTTAAAATGTTTTTAAAAAAAGTTTAGTTTAGTAAGAGTTATTATACTACTAAAGAGTACATGATTGATAGTAACCCTTGTGAATGAGGTGATCGCTAGCTATCATATTACTAAATATTTTCATAACCATATAAATATTGTAATTGTAAATTATGCTTAAAAAACCTACTGGGTTTCTTGTTGGTTCTTACCAGGACAGAGGTTTTTAATCCGAACAAGCAGTGGTAAAACCAAAAAGTGACTTTCAATAAGAATAAAATGTTATCTATATTGAATAAAAATTATTGTATTCTATAAATACAGGGTATCCCAAAACTTAACGTAAAGCGGGTACCGGGCCAACTCATAACCGTTTTGGTAAGAAAAAAATCTGTCTCTTTATTAACCCTGGAGTGGTCGCGTGGACTACATATGTAATCCACCTATACAAAATCAATAATTTCTAACAATCGATTTGCGTTAACTTGTGGCGCCTCCAGGTACTTTCAAATGAATGATTGAGCAACGCACTCTGTGCAGCACAAGCACAGGACTCGCGAGGTTGTGTCACAGGAGCTCAGTAAAGTGCGTGGACTACAATTGTAATCCGCGCGACCAATTACGTGAGTATTTTTTTTTACATTGAATTATTATGTTTTCATTTATTTTAGATAAATAATACTTTATTTTGATCTGTTTTGTTAGATTATTGTAATATAATGTTTGTTTTAGACAAAAAATGGACAATGCACGTGATGCACTAATTGAGTCGTGGCTGGCTGAAGTTGATGTCGGAAATTATGTTTATGAAGCTGAATCGAGCTCCGACGAAGAAGTTGATAATTTAGAATTAATTTAGAAGAGGAAGATCATCATCAATCGGAATCTGAGCAAGAGCAAGACATACCAGGTGAGGGATCTGACGAAAGTTCTGAAGAAGATAATCCACCTCAGCAACGCCGCCGACGCACGGACTTTTACAAGGGAGTAGATGATACATTATGGTCGAAAACAGTTCCCCTAAATAGAGGTAGAATACGAAGTCATAATATAGTGTTTGTACCCCCAGGGCCGAAAGGAACAGCTCGCCAAAAAACAACCCTAGAAGACTGCATGTCACTGTTTTTTGATGATCATATCATCCACCTCATTACCAAATATACTAATAAGAAAATTGATTATATCAAGGAGAAATATAGAAGAGAACGAGATGCTACACAGACAAATGAAACTGAAATTAGAGGTATAGGTAATAGGAGAATATTAATAATGGCTGGAGTAGTTGGAAAAAGGAAAAGTACTGCTATTATAATTGAACATGTAAAACACACAGGGATCGACGCCATATATTTGACAATATCGGAAAAAAGGTTTAAATTTATAACAAGGGTATTAGGCGCTTTGACGATATTGAAGACCGCCAAGACCGTGCCAGAATTGATAAGTTAGCACCGGTAAGAGAGATTTTTGAATTGTTCCTTGCAAATTTTCAAAAATATTTTATTCCTAGTGCCGAAATGACTTTGGATGTATAGCTGGTAGCTTTTCGAGGCCGCTGTCCTTTTAGGCAATATATTCCAAATAAACCGGCAAAATACGGGGTGAAAATTTTTACGCTAGTTGATGTCCACTATCCTTACACATATAATTTAGAAATATATGCTATCCAACAACCAGATGGTCCTTTTCGCCTGAGCAATGAAAGACATGATATTGTTAGAGAATGGCACAGCCTGTCCTTGGCAAAAATATGAATATCACCATGGATAACTGGTTTTCTTCACTTCGAACTGCAAAACAACTTTTCGAAAACGGTACAACTATGGTCGGGACGGTACGGAAAGATAAACGAGAAGTCCCTCGGGATTTTCGTGTCGCAAGAGGAAACCCACTATATTCTTCCAAATTTGGGTTTCACCCACCATGTACACTGTTGTCTTATGTGGCAAAACCCAATAAAATTGTTATTTTGATTTCGACGATGCACAACGATGCTACAATTGATGAAGACTCTGGAGATAGTCGAAAGCCAGAAGTTATAACTTACTACAATAGGACTAAGAATGGAGTCGACCTGGTGGATAAAATGTGTTCCATGTATGATGTAGCAAGAAACTCAAGAAGATGGCCTCTTACAATTTTCTTCCGCTTGCTGAATTTGAGTGCACTCAATGCATTGTGCATTTACACGGCAAACAGAAATTACGAACATGTCAGCCGACGTGAGTCTCTTATTGACTTGTCTCTGGCATGGATGAAACCACTGGTGCAGAAGAGACTAGAAAAAAAACATTGCCAAGAACACTCACAATCAAAATCAAAGATTTTCTTGGTATTACGTACGCAGAAACTCAACCCACTACCTCGCAAGGTACATCGAGCAATGTTGTGCGCCGTTGCCATGACTGTGGAAGAGCGCGTAACAAAAGTACTAGAAAGATGTGCACCAAGTGCAGTAAGTTTGTATGTGGAGATCATTTAAAGATTATGTGTCTTTCCTGTGCAGAAAACAACATTTAGATATAAGTTTCAACTATTTTTATAAATTGTGATGTTAATTAGAACAATCCATGTGATTTTTGCGCCATTTTAGAGAAGTTTTTTATTTTGTTGATTATTTGTAACACAGAGGTTGTGATTTAATTGTGATAATTATGTTTAAAAAAGAGAAAACTGTACTGATTTTATTTTTATTTAATTAATAAAAAGTTTATGAATAAATCTTTTGTTTTTTTTTCAATTTGTATATGGATTACGTATGTAGTCCACGCGACCACTCATGAAACTTTTAGGGGCGCGACCACTGCAGGGTTAAATGATAATCTGATAATAAACGTATTTTTGAAAATGTTTAAAATCGTCCTTGTATATCACATCTTTTTGTACTATGGTCAGAAATGTTCGCTATTTAAGGGTATTACATTGCCCAATGAACTTGAGCATTTGTGGATTTGACTTAGAGTCGTCGAGACATTAATGCATTGCGTCCCGAGTATCCGTCACAGGTCTTTGCGGGGGTGCTTGCCGCGGAGTGCTAGTGTAATTTTGGGTATTACTTTATTATTCCTAAATGGTAAATAAAATTTTAAAAAATAAACAATACAAATTGTTAAATGCTTCATCGCGGTTTTTTTGATATATAACAAATCCCTAACTATTAAGCCGTTATTAAAACAATTTACAATTTATCTTTAAAAAGAGCCCATTTACTTCGATGGTTTTCCAAAATTTGGGCATATTTATTAAAATTTTAAATAATACAATTTATTTGTGATGATCTTAAGTTAAACATATATTTTTATTAGGCACAGGCACAAAGGATCATATACAAACTTCTTTAAACATAGGATGCTTTTAGGATTTGAGCGATGTAATCCCCTTAACGGTGATTTTTATAATAATGTAATCCTATTAATCGTGCTACTTTGAAGTCACAAATCAAACAAAAGATCGTTAGTTTTGTGAAAATAATATCACTTTGATTGAGTTAAGGTTGAAAAGCCTATGTCTGTTAACTTTAACACACTGTTTTAAAATAAAAGTATTATTACAGTATCCTTGGCAAAATAATTTTTAAAGATTAGTCAAAATTTTGTTTGCGTCATTATTCATACACGAGCCGGTTTCCGAAAAGGCTTTAGTACCATAGACCACATACATACCCTTCGGCAAATTGTACAGAAGTCCGAAGAGTACAATCTGCTACTTTGCCTGGCGTGTGTGGACAATGAGAAAGCCTTTGATTCCGTCGAAATTTGGGTGGTGCTACGGTCTCTTCAGCGGTGCCAAGTTGACTGTCGGTATATTGAAGTGCTGAAGTGTTTGTACAGTAGGGCTACGATGGCTATTCGAGTACAGAGCCAGAGTACGAAACCTATCCAACTGCAAAGAGGTGTAAGACAGGGTGACGTTATTTCCCCGAAACTCTTCACCGCTGCATTGGAAAACGTTTTCAAGCTACTGGACTGGAAAGGATACGGTATTAACTTCAATGGCTAGTACATCACTCACCTTCGATTTGCCGACGATATAGTCCTTATGGCAGAATCGCTGGAGGACTTAAGCACTATATTCAATGATCTCAATAGTACATCCCAACGGATAGGTCTTAAGATGAACATGGACAAAACAAAGATCATGTTTAATGTCCATGGTCACAACTATGCCGGTATTTGTTGGGAGCACTAAGCTCGAAGTTGTTGACGAGTACGTTTACCTGTGACAAATAGTTCGACTAGGCAAGTCCAACTTCGACCGAGAGGTCAATCGACGGATTCAACTCGGCTGGGCAGCGTTCGGGAAATTACGACGCATCTTCTCGTCAGGTATACCTCAAAACCTGAAAACTAAGTTGTACAACCAGTGCGTGTTGCCAGTGATGACCTACGGAACCGAGACGTGGTCCTTCACTGCTGGCCGTATGAGGACGCTCAAAGTCGCTCAGCGAGCTATGGAGAGGGCTATGCTCGGAGTTTCTCTGCGTGATAAACTTAGAAATGAGGATATCCGCAGTAGAATCAGAGTGACCGACATAGCCCAACAGATTAGTAAGCTGAAGTGGCAGTGGGCAGGCCATATAGCTCGAAGAACCGACAATCGTTGGGGAAGAAGGGTTCTCGAGTGGCAGCCTCGTACCGGTAGGCGAAGTGTAAGGCGGCCCCCCACTAGATGGGGTGACGACCTGGTAAGACATGCAGGAAGTCGATGGATGCAGGTGGCTCAGGACCGTGCTTTGTGGCATACCTTGGGGGAGGCCTATGTTTAGCAGTGGACTTGTGAAGGGCTGTAATGATGATGATGATGATGAGTCAAAATTTCAAAAATGGTACAATACTTCTCATTTTTTCATAAAAATATCATAATAAATAAATAAACAAGGAGTACGTTAAATGTTTAATCTTTAAACGAAATCATATGGAAGTTGTCATAATTTTTGAGTTCCATGTACAATTATACAAAGCCCACAGCTGGGTACTGGCCTCGTCTCATTACTAAATGTAAAGAGCAAATATTAAAATAGAAAATCTGGCGTCGATTAGTTTGATTAACTAGAAAAAAGTCAAATAGTCTAAAAGCGAACTTGGAGCAATATAATTTTGTTTTATTCTAATACGCACGCAATATATTTATTTTTTATTTTATATAATAAGGGTGGCAAACGAGCACACAGTTTATCTGACAGTAATTGGATGCTGTGGTCCATAGACATCTAAATTTATCTTCGATTAAGAATCAAAACGCAAATGCTTTGTCACCCCTGAGGAATTAGATGTAATGTCTCGTTTACAGTAAAAAGGTTATCTGGTTCTCTACTCTCACCATACAAAACACAGTCGCAATAAGCTGCTATTTTACACAAGTATTCTATGAGAGCGTGATCCTTCCCCGGTCGAGCCGAACCATTCGTGTTACAACTATAATATAGCCGAAGCGTGGCTCTACCAACGTAAAAATTATCACAAACAATCACCGTGTAACACTATCGTGACGGGTGTCGCCATCCGACAAATGTGTAACGTTTTATAAGACGTTATCGTTATTAAAATTTGATAAGCCTTTTTTTAGATAAGTGCTGTGCACACGGTCACAACTGTCCAACTCGGTGTTACGCACTTCCTTCAAGCTCAGATTGACAAAAGCGATTAAAAAAAACAATTGAAGTAAGCAACGTTTATCTAAACGGAATGAGAAACTGATAAGGACGATTGCATACTTTACAATCAAAGAAAAATCCCTTGTTGTAAGTAATGTCTTGATAAAAACATATTTATATAGGTGTCAACATAGTAGGACAGCATAGGACAACATAGGAGCTATGGTAGTTCAGATAGATGGTTAACGCTTGCTGTAAATATAACAGAACGCGAGTAACCCGGGTTCGAACCCCACCGGCCCCAATGAAATTGTTAATTGCAATTTTAAGTGCTGATTTACCACGTGCTCGGCGGTGAAGGAAAACATCGTGAGGAAACCTGCATGTCTGAGGAATAAGAAAAAAAATATTTCAAAGAAATATTAAGTTCGCCAATAACCTTGCCCTAAAACCCTCTCAGAAATGAGGGCCCAGCAGTGGGACGTAAATAGGCTGTAATTTGACTTAACAACTTAGTAAGTTAATTTATTTCTGTTATGTTAATATTTTAACGTGGGAGAACCACGATGCAGTTATATTATGATTACAGCACGATTCAGTCGGCTCAAGTGTGGAAGGCTATTACACTAATGGATCGGCTCAACCAGGAAAACCACGCTCACCACGCTCTCGCAGACTACTAGCGTAAAATAGCAGCTCAATGCTTAGGGTAACAAGGGCGTAGCTACCGCCGTATCAGCCGTATCAATGATACGGGGCCCCCGGGCTACAGGGGCCCCGAACGTGTGTAAGCAAAAATTCGGAAAATACTATCCACAATCACATTGAAACTCTTAGGCCGTACATCCCGAATAAAAAGTCATATTATGATAAAAAGTATCCAACGTGCCGAAAGAAGTTTTAATTTCTAAAATTATGAAAGTCAAAAAAGGAATCTCTCTTTTTCCCCGGGTCAAGTGGACGCCCAAAAGTCGGCAACACATTACTAAACAGACCAAACATTACTAAGGCCCGGTTTCCACCAAGGCAGAGAGGAGAGGAGACGAGAGTAGATGTGTTGGATAAACCAATCCGACTTCGTTATTTTCACATCTCTTGTCCGCTTAGCTTCGGCAGAAACGGATCAAGCAATAGAATTTAATGCGGCGAGCGAGCGAGCGGCGCGGCAGAACGGAGAAGTGTCTAGTCGGGCGGCCGGGCTGGGCTTCTCCTCGATAATTTAAATATTGAAGAATTAGTTCTTTTTTCTGTACAGTCGTCACACAAATTTTGTAATGACATGACGTTTTCCTTTAGTAGATAGAACTTGACTGGTTTCGATCTCACACAGCTCACATCTCTGCTACACAAAGCTCACATCCCCTCTTCGCTACACTTCTCCTCTCCGCTTTGGTGGAAATAACCTGCCAGCTTTGCAGCACATCTCCTCTCGTCTCCTCTCCTCTCCGCTTTGGTGGAAACCGGGCCTTAAGCGACCACAGATTACTAAACCCGCAACGCGTGTCAGCAGACATCAGTTAGGTATTGCGGGATTCCCCCGTTCAAGTGAATAACAATGACAAACTAGTTCCTAGGAGTATTCATTGTAAGTAATAACTTATAATCAATTTATAATTATTTTAATTCAACGCGAGCGTTGTTGTTCCCTTTGTGAAAAATCTTTACCCTTCATTTGGGTCCCCCATTGTATTTTAATACAGGGCCCGTCTAAGGCACGCTACGCTACTGCTTCCGCGTTACGTATACGAGTTTAGAGAATCGAAAACTTTTTTTTACTGGACAAAAGGCATTTTATCATAGTCCTCAATGGTCCGCAGGGGAAATACCATCAGCAGGGCTATGTACTCTCTCGTTACCCTTATTTCATTTAAAAAAAAACACAACTAACAAAATAATATAGTTATAAATAAATGGATTAAACCTTATATACCTAAATGGGACTAATATTCTGGAAGCAATCAGAGTTTTTCCTTTAAAGTAATGTAACGAAAAATTATTATTAAGAGCAAAGTTAGTGCAAAGCTCCCACAGAATGCCATAAAATAACTTAATGAGAAAAAAATTACAGCAGATTTAACAGCTTCCTTATTGGCTAAGAATCAGTCTTGTTTGGTAGCACTCTCTTACCTAGTTCTATTTTTTTTAAACGTTATCTCCACACTCGGATTTTCTCCTGTACCGTGTAAAATATAAGTTAGAAGCAATCCGCCCCGGCTACGCACGGGTGATTTTTGGATCTCGACAACATATTATGCATATATTATACATATAAATGTTCCTGTTGAATAATTATCTCTTGATAAAAACCGCATCAAAGTACGTTGCGTAGTTTAAAAGATCTAAGCGTACAGACGGCGGGAAGCGACTTTGTTTTACTATGTAGAGATAATATTTCCATATAACTAAGGTACATAAAATAGAACAAAGTTAAAAAAGAAATGATAAAAGCCTCTCGAAACGAAGATTTATTTTAAGTGATAAATCATCGTAATCTCTTCTAACTGGAGCCGTCAAGTTTGATAGATGAATGCCTAGATACTGGAGTTTGCTTCAAGGTGACTAAAGAAGTAACCACGCGTTTACATTTTCAGTATACGTTATTTCCTACTTACAATGATTTAAATTCCCCCCTATAACTATTTTACTTACGAATTTCAATATATCTGGGGTTACGGCAGTGCCCCGCCAAGTCGAGCAAAAAGCGGCACGGCCGTACCATACTTTTCTCGAAGCAGTTCAGGCCATTTTCGGGAGTTGAATATCAATGTTAAAAATCTTTTATATTTTAAATAAATAGATTGACTTGGCAATCGCACTAAACAATCTAATTACTTGTGAGATACATTGTGTTTTCATGCGATGGCCAAGTCAGTCTATATTTATTTTAAACACAAAAGATTTTTAACATTGATATGATCACTATAAGATGTTGTTAGGTTAGCTAATTACGTAATAACTTAAAACAGAAGGACTCTTAAGTAGAGACTAAATAAATTAACCGACTTGGTATTACATGGACACATGGATCTCACAAGTTTTACGGTAGAAGAACTAAGTTGCGAGACTTAGCTTATTTTTATAAGTTATGTTTTTGATGGCATTAATGTGTTTCATATTTAAAGTGAAATGACATCGCAACTTTTATTAAAATACGTTATACATCCATCCATTCGTAGCATCCTATAAAAGTTAACCATTAAACATATGCCTCCCCCATAGATTGCCTCATACGGGGACACTGGCGAGCGGGTTATCAATCGCAGTTTTTTTTTTTAAGTTGTTATCAGCGAAGTGATGCTGCCAATTACCTGTTTCAAGTTCCCTCTGCCCCCTCTTACGACACCCACGGGATGATACGAGTTAGTGAAAATTGTTACACTACACTACACGGTCAGTGGTGTATTTTCTTCTGCACCGTGAGGCAGTTTGCACACATGATTTCACAAGGAGAAAAATCTAGACCAGGAGCGATAACCATCATAGTGCTGGTTACAATAGACCTTATCAAAGAGGGTCATTGAGCGATCAGTCGGCCGCGCTACTCTAGTACACCTCCTTTGTCCTCGAATTATTGAAGATCACCATATTCTGTACACTTACACAATTTCAATTGTGCCACCATGTAACGAACCCGGATTTCTCGCATACCGAGAAATTTGTGACGAGCGCTTAGCTCCTGAGCTACTAGGGCTCTTACTTTAACATTAAATTCAAATAAATATTTGCGTTTAACAGATTCCATCGTAAACGTAATGCATAGAGGTTAGATTTACGCGTAAAAATGCCAGTGAGTTTGCGCAGTGACTTTCCTCTTTATTATATCTGCATAACAACTGCTTATTACAACTACAACATGCGTAAAAGTTAACACAGTAATTAAAAATCTGACTCCGTAAAAAGTTTACTTAAATATTTTTATACCCTATATCAATTCTACAGCAAACACGAACGGAACGACACCCCACATGTTAAAATCCATGAAGTCGTTTAAGCTACAATATCTATAAATATCTTGAACGTTAATTCGTTCAAGATAAATATATATATAATATATTAAAAGTAATACATAGAAATAATAATAATCTTTATTGACATAAAATTTGTTACAATATTATTTAAGCCTCTGACTCCCGAGCTAGGTTAGAAAACCTATGTTACGAGAGTCAGTGATCTCTCTAATTATTTTATGTGAATAAAGCAATTTTAAAATCTGTGTGTGTGCGTGTGTGTGTGTGTTGTGTGTGTGTGCGTGCGTGTGTGTGTGTGTGTGTGTGTGTGTGTGTGTGTGTGTGTGTGTGTGTGTGTGATGTGGTGTGTGTGCTTGTGCTTGTGCGTGAACGTGTGCATGTGAACGTGTGCGGCGCGCGCGTGTGTGTGCTTGTGCGTGTGTGTGTGTGTGTGTGTGTGCGTGTGTGTGCGTGTGACGTGTGCGCGTGTGCGTGCTTGTGCTGGTCGTGTGCATGTGCATGTGCGTGTGATGTGCGTGTATGTGTGTGTGTTTGTGTGTGTGTGTGTGTGAGTATGTTTGTGTGTGTGTGTGTGTGTGTGTGTGTGTGTTTGTGTGCGCGCGCGTGTGTCGTGTGTGTGTGCGTGTGTGTGTGTGTGTGTGTGTGTGTGTGTGTGTGTGTGTGTGTGTGTGTGTGCGTATGTGTGTAAGTGAGTGCGCGAGTGTGCGTGCGTTTGCGTGTGTTCGTGTTCGTGTGTGAGGTTAAAATTTAAGAAATATACATAATATGTACCTTCGAAAAACAATACCCTCCTTCTGGGGCAGTCGGTTCAAAATTAGCAAAACCTCCAAATACAATATTACTATACACAAAATTATAATAAAATTTCTTATAAAATTCAGCCTCGCAATTTATTTATATCTAAACTATCATTTTCTTGGTTTAAGTATAGTCTTGTATTAATAAATAAGTCATAATTATAAATGCAAAAATGTTCGTTCACAGTGATTGTAAAGCGGTGTTCAAGTAATTACCAAAAACGCTTATGATACGGTTCGTAGCGCTTAAGTAAAATCGTTTCCAACGTAAGAGACGCGTGAACAAACAATCGACGAAAAAATCTTCAACATTAGTCAAGTGACGCCGTGCAAAATTTGACTAATTTGCTCGCATTGACAAAGACCATCTCATGCCTCACTGCAAATCAGATGCAGTATGATTGTTGATTATTTTAGATTTTATTAAAGTATCGCAAACTATTGCTTACTAGAGTCATGGGTTTTATATTTTATACGTGGTAGAGACACGCTGAAGCTACATTATGGTTGTAGCACGAATGGGTCGACAAGACAGGGATGGAACCACGCTTTTACTGTAAACCAGCGTAAAGTAGCAGCTTAATGCTGCTGTGTTTCGTACGGTGAGTGTAGAGAACCAAAGACTCTTTTTAATCGAAACGAGACTCTCCGTCTTAGTTCAGGGGTGACAACGAATCCGCATTTTGATTCTGAATCAAAGACAGATGCAGATGTTTATGGGCCATAGTATCTACTACCATCAGGAGATTTATGTGCCCGTTTGTCAATATAAAGACATTCACCCTTATACTATAAAAGCATAATGATTTCTCATATTTACGCGAATACTACACATTGTAATAATACTAGTTTCTACGAATTTTATCGCGTATATTTAGCACCCATGGTCACGGGGGGGGGGACTCCCCGCGGGTGCTGTAAGGCGCTCGAAACGCCAGGTATTTATAGTTAAATATACGCGTAAAAATCCGTAAAAACTAGTATTATTTCACTATAAAAGCTTTTTATAACATCAGAGTGACCAACGAGGGAACAGTATACCTGATGGTAAGTGGACGTTGTGGCCCATAAACGTCTAGATGTATCCTCGATTTAGGATTAAAATGCACATGCGTTATCAATGTGAAAATAATAAAATATTTGAAGGAACCGCCAACAACCCAGCAAAACAACTAAAAAATTGCACCAAGATGCAGCGTACGAAGTGATTAGGCAAACAGGCGATGTGTCGACCGGAATGAGGTCAGCAGAATTAAATTAAGACCGTGCCTGGGAAGAGAGGCATGAGACAAGGCTAAGCAAAAACACGGCTCAACTCAAGTGGAAACAAGTGAGATAATCCGTCGCGCGACTCATTAGATATTTTTCAATTAGCACTGAAATGATTGTTAATATTGTTATATTACCGTAAAGAAAGACAATAGCGTAAAGGATAGTACTATGTGGCATTCCTCGAGACAGGCCTATGATCAGCAGTAGACTTGTGATGAGCTGTGATGATGACAATGCCAGCAACAGCATACAATTGAACTCGTAAATTTCTTATTTTTATAGAAGTAAGGTGTGACAAATAAACACATAGTCAAATAGATGGTAACTGCATGCTATGGCACGGTATACACTATCTACACACTATCCTCGGTTAAAAATCTGTTTTCGCAATTAAAATGCAGATGCGTTGATTTCTCATTAGCAGTAACAGATTTCCCAGCGGAAAATATTAATTATAACCAAACAAAACAAAATTAAACAGCCATTTACATTCCATGGCTGATATACGAATGTATATGATATATGACAGACGAAGAGATTAAAAAATAATCTATTTTTGACTTGAACGAATGATATTTTCAAAAGTTATCGTGTTTACCGCGCCATACGGACTTGATAAATCGACACTATAAGCCACTAAAATCATTTTAATGTAAAAATAACAATTAATCGATTAAAAAAATTATAATAAGTTCAATAATCATTTATATGTTCAACATGATTGTTAGATACGATTTCATGCGACAAAACGTCAGATTCTTGCTTTTTAGGCGCTAATAGAACATACGTACGCGCCTTTGCGCTTAAGGCATGCAAAAAATTCCGGTTCTCACTGATCATAACCATGCCATAATAGTCCACAGAGATGGAAAAAATGACAAAACACGTGTAGCCTTATCTTTTGAAGGTACTGAAGTATCCACTTACCATCTAGTGAACTGTAAGTTCGCTTCTCACTTTTTTTTAATGGTGGTATTTTTCGCTAGTATTCTGTGCGAAAGTGGTCCTTCCCCGACTAAACTCTCCCATTAATGTTGCAGTCATCGGTAAGCCTGCATGCAGCATGTCTCTGTCACAATGTTCGTTATAACTAAAGCTTATAAAAGACCTCAACGTCGAATATTGCATACGTGCCTTCTTTTGACCAAGTGAACGCAAATAAAATATTTAATTTTAATATTAAATATTTTATACAAAAGGCTAGTTGAAGGTTTTAGGGCAAGGAAATGTTCGCCGCGCTGCCTTAATGCGTGTTAAAGTTTTTGTTTGTTTGTCAGACATACAGGTTTCCTCTCGATGTTTTCCTTCACGTGGTAACTAGAAAACGCGTAACGAGCACGTGTTAAATCAGAACTTAAAATTGCAAATAACAATTTTTGTGGAAATTCACAGCGAGCGCTAACCATCTGAGCTACCACGGCTCCAAGTAAAGTAAAAAAAAGGTTAAGCCTTTAAAAGTAAGGTTACAGCCTTTATACGGCCCACTGCTGGGCACAGGCCTACTCCCATTTCTGGGAGCGAGGAAATTACTGCGTCCCCAATGGTTGGTGGCGGACTTCCAATATCTTCGAAATATTTTTTTAGTCTCAAATTGCCTCACAATGTTTTCCTTAATAGCCGAGTAAGTGGTAAATCAGCACTTTAAATCGAACCCGGGTTGCTCGCCTACTGTAAACTTCTCAACGTGCGTTTAGCCTATCTAACAGTGAGATATTTTCTGAAAACGAATGTGGTAATGAATAATGGTTGCTGGATAATTATATGTGTAATAATTAATATTGTTTTAATTAAAGTTATAGTTTAAAATTAATCTCATTTTAAATGTGTTTAATGAGTTTAAATATTAATCAGGTTACATATAATAAGATATCCAACAGTAGTAACAGCGCTTAGTTTTAATTAGTTTAAATCTTTTAAATTAGTATAAATTTAATTTTCTTATTTTAAGTTTTTAAGGATTGCATTTTAAATTACAGTAGGTACAGTTTATGTTTATTTTAAGTACTTAAGGATTATAAAATTTACAGTAGGTACATAAAATATAAGAGGGTGATAGTTGTATAAAGAACAACCGACTGTATTTTTGCGTAATAAATAAAAAATAAAATAAAACATCTCTATCTATCTAATATAATGGGCTATGTAAAAATAAAACTTGTGTGGTACCATATTTGAGAAAAGACAAACAAAAATACGCTTTGAAGACGTATCCCAAGACGACGGCTAAGTCGGAAACATCAAACGCCGCAGAACAATAACATGATAACACGAAATCCTTTCAGATCCTTAAACTGATAACGCCGCAAATATCACCGCTTCTGCGTTTGCAACAATGACCTATTTAATGCAGATGCAACTGCGTTGGTTACGTACAACGATTGAACAGTCTAACACACACACAACGTAAAGTATTTTGTTAAGATTGCGCGCGGATACAGAGTTAGCCGACCGCGTCAGCTCCCATCAAGCGACCGAGTGTCACTGATTACTATGGTGTATTATCATGAAAGAATACATACTACAAACTACAAATACAATGCTGTGCGATAATAAGCGGATGGTAAGTACTAGTGCGCTTCAGGCATTCGTAGTGGACGTACGTGTATTTTTACACGACTGCCCGAGTAGGAGGGTTATACTTTCCGAGATCATGTTTATATGTCTATTTCTTTAACACGCTCTGTAGCCTAAAGGGCTTGATGGATTTTAATATAATATGAGGTGTCCTTAGATTCGTATTGATTGTGAGTAGCGTAGCCTGGCGTCCGGATAAATCCGGACACAGTCAGGCTTTTTGGTTGCGTGTCCGGTGCCCGGCCTGTGCGGCTTTTGTTAGACTTTTGAAAATTGAACTTTTTCACATTTTTCATGTGCTTACCAAACATTATATCGAAATTAATATTGAATTATTAATATTATTATTAATAATTATAATATAATAAGACTGATTTATTCAATTTTATTGTTATTTCATAAGAATTTAAGAAGATTTTATGGTAAATTATAAAAGCATTGTTTTTTTTTTAATTAAGGGTGTCCGGCCTTTTTACCAAAATGTCCGGCTAAACTCGCTGGTCTGTCCGGCTTTTCGGTTTTAAGACCTGTCAACCCTAATTGTGGGAGTGATATAGGTATATTACAACATTTCCATTTTCAGTAAAAAAATTAACTTAGTCGGTTTTTTGAATTACTGTTACTACTGTTGTAGAGCTTTGTTTAAAAAGCGTGACTACTATGTCGTCCAAAAATTAACGAAAGCCAGTCCATAAAAAATATTAAAAATTACTATTATGCAAAGAAATGATTACATATCAATAACAAATATAAATTCATTAGAAAACAATCAAAATATGATGGAAATTTTGTATATGATACTTTATACATTTAGGTGTGTCACGGACGGAATATATCAAATGCGAAATTCCCACCTCTTGAAGCTAAGCTAGAATGCTATCATTTCCAGCAAAATAGGGTAATTTACCAGAGTGAACAAAGCTACAATATGCTGCTACTTCACGTTGTTATTAACTTTCAAGTACTTCCTCGATCAAGCCGACTTATTCGTGTTTTGCAACATGTGTGTATGTACCATACAGCTACAGCTTTCTTTAAATATTAACAACAAATAGAAATACCACTAGTCAGCACTCAAATATGTAACGAAATACGAGTGTAAGAAGAATAAGAAATAGTGCCGACTTAGGCTATGCTCATTTAAAATATTACCTGCGCATAAAAATTCTCAGAATTAGTCAAGGGAGAAATGTATCGCTTATTTGTTTCGTGTGTACCGATGACTATATTATATACAAAATAATAATATGCAGAGTACCGGTTTAAAAGAGATAGAAGTCACAGTCAAGACAATTTTATCACCTAATAATTTTACAACCCTTAATGCCTTGTTGATATAGTGGTCGAAAGCCGGACTGCTAATCATGTAGTCCTGGATTCGAATTCTGGATCGGGTTAAAATCAATTATTGGACTTTACTGCAGGGAATTCTTATTAGAAACCCGAAGCCATGAAGCCTTTTTATAGTATATATTATGTTTCCCCGCAACATACGAGCACAAAATCCACCTTAATGGTTGCTGTGGCCCATAGATACTCGATCGATTTTGATCAATCGATTATTATAAATCAAAACGAAGACGCATTGTCTCCCCTGAGGACTAAGATGGAATGCCTCGTTTCCAGGAAAATGGGTCTCCGGTTCTCTACACTCACCATAGGAAACGCAGCAGCGTTATGCGGCTATTTTACGCTGATATTCTGTGAGAGCGTGGTCGTTCTAGGTCTAGCCGACACAGTCGTGCAACAATACGCTACTAATATAATTATATAGTTCACTCCCTCACTAACTCACTGCCTCCGAAAGCACGTAAAGCCGTTGGTCCTGCACCCGATCGCTATCCGGTCTTTCATGAAATCTATACATATAGTAAATCTGTAGAAAAATTGTGTGTTCGCGATTCACGAAAAAACTATTGGACCTATTTCCATGAAATTTTGCTTGAAGGCAGTAAACGACCGTGTATAACATATAGACTAAACTTTTTATCCGCTTACGGAAGAGTAAATAAGGGTTATGTTTTCCTTTTTTTTTCAAACTTTATGTCATTATTGCTGCTGATGCCTCTATTTGTTCTAAAGAGGATTAAGCTATACCAGAACGCTCATCATCATCATCATCATTACAGCCCTTCACAAGTCCACTGCTGAACGTAGGCCTCCCCCAGGTAATGCCACAAAGCACGGTCCTGAGCCACCTGCATCCATCGACTTCCTGCATATCTTACCAGGTCGTCACTCCATCTAGTGGGGGGTCGCCCAACACTACGCCTACCGGTACGAGGCTGCCACTCGAGAACCTTTCTTCCCCATCGGTTATCGGTTCTTCGAGCTATATGGCCGGCCCATTGCCACTTCAGCTTACTAATCCGTTGGGCTATGTCGGTCACTCTGGTTTTACTGCGGACAACCTAATTTCTGAGTCTATCACGCAGAGAAACTCCGAGCATAGCCCTCTCCATAGCTCGCTGAGCGACCTTGAACGTCCTCATACGGCCAGCAGTGAAGGACCACGTCTCTGATCCGTAAGTCATCACTGGCAACACGCACTGGTTGTACACTTTAGTTTTCAGAGATTGAGGTATACCTGACGAGAAGATGTGTCGTAATTTCCCAAACGCTGCCCAGCCGAGTTGAATCCGTCGATTGACCTCTCGGTCGAAGTTGGACTTACCTAGTCGGACTATTTGTCCCAGGTAAACGTACTCGTCAACAACTTCGAGCATGGTGCTCCCAACAACTACCGGCATAGGTGTGACATGGACATTAAACATGATCTTTGTTTTGTCCATGTTCTTCTTAAGACCTATCCGTTGGGAGGCACTATTGAGGTCATTGAGCATAGTGCTTAAGTCCTCCAGCGATTCTGCCATAAGGACTATATCGTCGGCAAATCGAAGGTGAGTGATGCACTCGCCATTGATGTTAATACCGTATCCTTTCCAGTCCAGTAGCTTGAAAACGTCTTCCAATGCAGCGGTGAAGAGTTTCGGGGATATAACGTCACCCTGTCTTACACCTCTCTGCAGTTGGATAGGTTTCGAGCTCTGGTTCTGTACTCGGATAGCCATCGTAGCCCTACTGTACAAACACTTCAGCACTTCGATATACCGACAGTCAACTTGGCACCGCTGAAGGGACTGCAGCACCGCCCAAATTTCGACCGAATCAAAGGCTTTCTCATAGTCCACATACGCCAGGCAAAGTGGCAAATTGTACTCTTCAGTCTTCTGTACAATCTGCCGCAGGGTATGTATGTGGTCTATGGTACTGAAGCCTTTTCGGAAACCGGCTTGTTCGGGAGGCTGGAAGTCGTCGAGTCTGCGTGCGAGACGATTCGTAATGACTCTCGAAAACAGCACGTAGACGCGGCTCAGAAGGGAAATCGGTCTGTAGTTCTTCAAGAGAGCGTTGTCGCCTTTCTTAAAGAACAAGACCACCGCACTTCTGCTCCACGCCTCTGGAGTAGTGCCACCATGGAGGACGGAATTGAAGAGCTTCTGAAGGACTTCAAGTACCGGTGTTCCACCCGCTTTCAGAAGCTCCGCTGTAATTCCATCCTCGCCTGGGGCCCTGCCGTTTTTAAGGTGCTGGAGAGCCATTCTAATCTCGCTTAGACTGACGTCCGGGATATCATCGGAATAGTGTCGGATAAGACTTGCTCTTGGATCGTTACTCACACTTGCGTGTGGCTCCAACGATGATGTGTACAGCTGCCCATAGAACCTCTCAATCTCACTCAAAATCTCAGGTGTCCCGGAAACGATGCTGCCACACTCAGTTTTCAGCTTTGACAGTTGGCTCTTACGGGCAGACACATCTCTGGCAAAGACTTTGGAGCCCTGGTTCCGCTCGATCGCTTCTTTAATACGAGCAGTATTAAAGTTGCGTAAGTCTCGCCGCATGCATTTGGAGATCTGTCTGTTCAGTTGCCTGTATGCTGTCAAATCTGTTGACGATTGCAGCCTCATCTGCCGTCTAACAGCCATGAGATTAAGAGTGTGATCGGAGAGTTTTTGTGTTCTTCTGCGGCGGGTCTTGCGGAACTTCGCTCCGACCGCATGGACAGTTTCCACGAGCTTGTCATTCATATCGTCCACTGCATTGCAATCTTGTAGGCACTGAAAGCGGTTGTGTAACTCGAGCTGAAAGTTTTCAGGATTAGAGCACGAGGGGGACGGAGCGTTGACTTCATTAGACGAGACCTCTCCAACTTAACGTTTAGGTTCAGTGTGTCTCTAACCATTCGGTGATCGCTGCCAGTTTTCACCCTTGCGATCACTGAGACATCACTGAACAGTTGGCGTCTGGTCGTCATAATGAAGTCATGTGCCGTGTAGTGGCGGTTAAGAATATCCACTACCCCATATCTTCCCGTGGGTGTCGTAAAAGGCGACAGAGGGAAACAGGCAGGAGATGGGCAGCAGCATCTTCCTGATAACAGCAACTGTACGACAAAAAAAAATGCGGTTGCCAACCCGCTCGCCAAGCGTGGCAACTATGGCAATATACCCCAGAACGCTACCAAACAGAAATGGCAGAACAACGTCTACCGGATCAGCTAGTAGATTATAAATTTACATAACTAGTAAGACCCCCCCGGCTTCACCTGGGTAGGACCTTTTATTGTGGTGCTATTAAAATTTAACCTAATAAAGACCATATTTATTTTATCAATTTTTCGATTCCAAAAATAAACTCTGTTTTTCGGATAGAATATACGCGTTTATATATTAAAAACCATCGTTATCATAACTATACTATATATATATATATATATATATATATATATATATATATATATATATATATATATATATATATATATATATATATATATATATGTATATATATATATATCTGTAGAAAAATTAATATTTCACGATTCACGCAAAAACTACTGGACGGTTTTCAATGACATTTCAGAAGCAGTAAATGATGGCGTATAACATATAGACAGCTTTTTATCCGCTTACGGATAACTAAAAAAGAAGGGTTATGTTTTTCTTTTTTAACTCTATTGTCGCAATATATATATATATATATTTAGCTTAGACCACTCCTACAAAATTTACAAATGATTATTCACGTATTTATAGTACACAAATAACCCCTATAGCGTATTACAAGCCACTTATTTTGATATATAAATATAATATATTATTTCTAATATAACATTTCATGTATTTACTTAACAACATCTATCAAATTAACTCACTTCGTCCAATTGACTGGTATTCAAGGATAAAATCCGTTTTATGTATAAAAGAGTTTATGCATTAACACAAAGTGTAGATATGTGTAAATTAAATAAATAGCCGAATGTTCGCTAACGCAGCGGTTAAGCGTTCGGATGTGAGGCACGCATGCTGCAGGTTCAAATTCCGCACGGAAGAACTATTTGTATATATGACCTACTTGTTATCGGTATGATTGTTTATCCACGTGCAATTCACGTTTGTAAAACATTTCCACGATACGGGAGATTCCTAGAGTGGTGTTATTTTTGTTTCAAAAAGGAGGAAACAGAAACAGAAACTTTTTTATTCAATGCAGATTATAAACAATACTTATCGAAAGTCAATTTTTTCATTTACCACTGGTTCGCAAAAAAATCTTTGTCCTGGGAAGAACCAGCAAGAAACCCAACGGGACTATTTTTTTTTTCAAATAATAGCATACAATCATGTTTACAATTAACAACACAAGACAAATTAGAGATAGCTTGGTAGCGATCACCCTTCCCAGGGGTTATTACCATCCATACATTCCTTAATATTATAATAACCCGTTTTATACAAACTTAATTTAATAAAATTTTTGAACTTTACTAGATATATTTGTAAACATGAAATGATCAGTAACTGGTACTGGAAATTATGAAGAACTGTTTGTGGGTCCCAGGGGTTATTATCATCCATAAATTCCTTAATATTATAATAACCTTTTTTATACAAACATAGTTTAATAAAATTTTTGAACTTTGCGTATGACAAACTTTGCATATTTTATTAAAGATGACAGAAGGGGTGTAAAACAAAGTCGCTAACGTGTCCGTATGTTGGATAAAGCTTTAAGGGCTGGTTTTTTAACTGCCTGATAATATTATCCATTAAATAAATAATAAGCGGACTCTATACTGTATATATAAAAAAAACATTGTACGTGGTAGAGCTATGCTGCAGCTATATTGTGATTGTACACCAGGTTGGCTCGACCGGGGAAGGACCACGCTCTCACAGAATACCAGCGTAAATTAGCAGCTTAATACTGCTGTTTCGTAAGGTGAGTTTAGAGAACCGTAGACCCATTTTATTGCTAACGTGGCATTCCATCTTAGTCCTCAGGGGTGATGACGCATCTGAATTTTGACTCTGTATGTACATGTCTACGGACCACAGCATTCACTTACCATCAGATGGACTGTGTGTTCGTCTGCCACCCTTTTTCTATAAAAAAAACAATTGAACTATTTAGATATGTACTTTTTATTTCCTATGAAGAAAAATTATTTTAGGAATGAAAAGTCGGCCCTATAACTTTATAACTTAAATTGAAAATTAAAAAAAAACCCTGGAAACTAAAAAATATCGGATGATCTTCAAACGTCTGAACCAATTTTGATAAAACTTGTCCAAGAACCACCCTTAGAAAACCTACTTTTAAATAAAAAAACCGCACCCAAATCCGTTCAGACACACACACATAACGGTCAAGCTGATATCACCCCTCTTTTTCGTCGGGGGTTAAAAGAGCATAATATTAGATGCGATCTACCATTATTTAAAAAATCTTGAGGAAGATGCTGCATTTTAATACATGCATATTTTTTTTTATAGAATAGGATAACTAACGAGCACACAGTCCATCTGATGGTAAGTGGTAACTGTGGCCCATAGACATCTACATATATATCCTTGATTACAAATTAAAATGCAGATGCGTTGTCACCCGTGAGGACTAAGATGGAATGCCTCGTTTCCAGTAAAAAGGGTCTCCGATTCTCTACACTCACCATACGAAACGCAGTAGCATTACGCTACTATTTCACGCTGGTATACTGTGAGAGCGTGGTCCTTCCCCGTTCGAGCCGACCCATTCGTGCTACAGCTATACTACTCATATGACTGCAGCGTAGCTCTACCACGTATAAAAAATTATGTAGAGACAGTAGTTTTTTATCTGACTATGCGATGCAAAGGATGATAATGCGTTTACCAGCCTATATAATATGTACGTACATACTATGCATGTTTGTTCCTGTATGGAGATCTAGAGACCAAACGCGTGGGCCGATTCTGATGATTTTTACGTCAATCCATTTGTCTTACTCTTGTATGTCACTAAAGACGTGAAAATCAATATTCAATTTGGCTACAACTAGACTCCATATTGTGAGAAAGAAAAAATGAAAGTCGACCAACTATGTCATGTAGAATAACATTGAATAAATCAAATCAAATCAAAATCAAATCAATCAAATTAAATTTATTTGATTTGATATCATTGAATAGGTCGTTAAAAATCATCTTTAGGTTTGTCTAATTTTTAAACCATTGAGGGTCTATAACGTTAAGTAGGTTAGCAACTATTCTCATTTAAATTTTCAAAATGTAAAACCACACAGTTGAATCACAGCCATATATACACATAGGGAACAGCGACTAGTCGTATTTGGCCAAACAGAGCGATTATTATGTACCTAGTATATATAAACAAACAGTAGTAAAGCCACGTTACAGCTACATAATGGTTGTAGCAAGAATGGTAGACTCAGAGATCCTTTATATCGGTAGCGAGGCATTATTCTATGATGGGTCACTGCATCCACTAACCATCACATGGGCACCCGTTAGTCAGTCACCCTTACTTCCATAAAAGTATTTTATTTTTCATGAAGCACAGAGAGTTCACAGTGAATTGATGACGATCGTGGCACAAACGACCGACTTACGCTGGGAAAATTCATTCATAAACACTGAACAGACAGGCTTGTCGATTGCAGTGGCTAAGTTTTTCGAGGCATCGCTACGGGCCATGGTTTATAATTCTAAACGGAACAAGTGTTATATGGCCTTAAAAAAATTGTCTTGAGTTCGTGGGTATTGTTAGATGTCCAGGCGACTGTGGCCCATAAACACCTAAATTTGTCTTCAAATAAGGATCAAAATGTAGATGAATTGTCGCCGATAAGGTCTAAGATCAAACGATCGACTAAGACCGGTAAAGAGGGTTTCCAGTTCTCTATACACACATTACGAAACAAAGCAGCTTTAAGCTGCTGTTTTACGCTGATATCAGCTGTTTTGTGAGAGCTGGGTCTTACCCCGGTCGAGCCTACACATTCTTACTGCAACAATTATATAATTTAGGGTTGTCACTCGTTTAATAATATAAGAATCGTACTATATTTCAGTCATTTGTACTATATTATAGAAAAATAATATAGTACGACTAATACTATATTTTTATTCATAATTCCACTTTCGTGTTTTTTTATATTAACTGTGTTTGTAAGTCCGGAACAAGTAAGTTTTACGGAAATAACATTTTCCATCTTAGTGTAAAATGGAAAGAAGAAAAAAGAGCATGCCTAAATTGCTCAGATTCCTATATTTATTTGAAAGGTAATAAACGTATATGGATAAATACATAAAATTTAAAGATAAATGTGTACTTTTTTCCTGAACTTCTCAAAAGTAGTATAATTTTGCATCTTTTTTTGTGAAAAATACTATTTTTTTAAAGGTGACAACCCTAATATAACTGCAGTGCGGCACTATCATATATATCTGCCTAGTCTACTTTTATGGGGTAATCTATGGGAGACCTATATACAGCAGTGGACTTTGGATAGGCTGTAATAAATTAATTGAATGAATAAATTTTATTTTTTCATTCATTCATACATTCAAAACAACGGAACACACACTTTTTTTAAACTAAAAAAGAGAAAAAACTGTATGTATAAAACTGTAAAAACTTACGACACCCATGGAACGAAGTGTGGCGATAGATTCTTAATCACCACAAGTCCTTGAGCTCCTTATCATGGAGTCATTATCCTGAGTGGCAGAAGGTTGTGCACGCGAGCAACCGCTCTGAGTGAGAACCATTGTGTAACGTTTCATATTCATGATGAGATTCTGTAGTGTGTTAAGCGTGACGAAGATTATTTAGATTTACTACGGTCTACGAGGTAAAGTAAATTGATCTATCTCATTTATAGTATAAGTGTGATTATGGCATAAATGTTTACGTAATAACACGTTCATTCATAGTATATGTGTCAGAGACGTAGTTGTAAAGGGTATGTTTTAATAATTTTGTACTTGCTATGGTTGTCACTTCACCGAATTATAATTAATATGATTTTTATTTATCTAATATTCAGACGAACATAGTTTTGACTTATGGCAGTATCAGAGTATTTTTTTTATTTTAACAGAACTGTATTTGTATTTTGTAATTTTTACAACCTAGACATATATTAACAAGCCACGTTAACACGTGAGGGTCGCACTCGTTCAATTTATACACGTCATGAATTTAACAAGGCTTTTAGTGCATCTGAGCATGACCTTATGAAGACTCTTTGGTGTCCGACGAGCGGTTACAGGTTTTTGTATATAAAACTATTCAACATAATAATTCATAGTTTAGGGGAGATCGTCTCATGTAAAACTGCACGGGCTTCTCTTGTATTTTTTGGTAGATTTTGTCAAGTAAATTCATGTGCCCTTTTTTTGCCCTACAGTGTTTTAACAGATTTCAGCACGTTTACTATAATTTAAATGATATAATCCTAGGAAAATAACTATCTCCGGGAAGAACAAACATGAAACCAAGCGGGACCTCTTTCGAAGTAACATTATACAATGAAATAAGTTGGAGCGGTAGGCGGCTTTGTTAAAGTTCGTAATCAAGTGTCGATACAGTAGCCATTCATATAAGGTGGAATGTTAGCTCATAACGAACCTTATAGATAAGTTTCTACACGTAATTTAATTCATGATCAAATTAAGCAAACTACGTGACATTGACATCCGAAACATAGCTTAAGCTTCTAAAAACCTCAAGTTCGAAATATTCAACTTTGTCCAAACATTTATACAGGCGTTTATGCGTATTGCAAAGTTTACATGCTGAAACACGTTTTAATATCATTTTACATTATGTAACATATGAAAACATTGGATACACTTAACGCGGGATCGAGTCACGACTGGTCTGGGACGCAAAACGGCGACTCACGAAGAGCATTGTGTACTTAAAATATAATACGCCAACAATTTGCGTGTCAATATCTGTACGCTTAGATAACGCAAGAGCGAAACGTAATGTATTTAGCAGTTATATTACTGTAGTTGTAGACCAATGGGTCGGTTCGATCGGAGAAGGACCACGCTTTCACAGGATACCCGCGTAAAATAGCAGGTAACGCTGCTGTGTTTCGTATGATGCGTGTAGAGAACTGGAGATTTACTGGATACAAGGCATTCCATCTTAGCCCTGAGGGTTGGCAACGCATCTGCATTTGATTCTTAATCGGGAGTAAGTGTAGATGTCTATGAGCCACAGTATTAACTTCCTCCGATCCTGACACCGATCCATTATAGTCTATCTATTAACTAGTTAACATCGAAATGACTGCGCAATCTATAGTCATCTCGAAGTTATTAAAAATATGGTTAATTAAATAATAATAATAATGTCCTCCAGACCGAACTTCGGTCACGGCGATCAGTCTTAACGGAGACTTAGCGATCTTAGTGTATGCACAGGCACAGGTGAAGTCTCTATTCCCTTACTCTCATGGTCCGATGGGACGGTAAACCGACACAACCGGAGAGAGGTCAGGCGCAGGACCAACGGCTTTACGTTCTTTCCAAGGCACAGGAGTAAGACATCGCCAACTACCTGACTCCGGGCAGCTACTGAGAATTTCTTAATGGAAAAACTCAATAACTGCTTTTTTTTGGCTGACCCGGGATTCGAATCCGGGACCTAATGATCAGCAATCACGCTACTATAACCACTAGACCGGTTAAATAAATACGTTATAAAATAATTACCTTATATTATCCCGTGGGTATTGTTAAAAGCGACCGAGGAAATATACCCGGATACAGTTAAATAATAATAATAATTGCGGTAGCATAACTGCCTACTGAGCATGGAAAATATGGCAAATCCTCCTGTAAGGCAATTTATTTAGCAGGCCTATGTTCAGTAGTAGACTTTATGGGCTGTAATGAAAAAAATACGCTAAGGTTTTACACACATATGGGGCCATTATAGATTCGTTCTACAAAGTTTCCGTACACAGATTTTCTGAATTCTTCGTGAATTATCTTACAATACGTACTAGTGTCGGTCGATCCTGTCCCAGTCACGGAATATTTGGAGTGACGTGATGAAAGCACAATACACTGTATCTTTCTTATGTATCAACTAAGAAATTGTTCCAAAAAGTCATATATTATTCTGCAAAAATACTTTATTAAACAAAGAATTTATAGTCACTAAGATCTCATGAGTCTGGGTTAAATACTGAAGTATCCATTACTAAATAAAAACAATAGCATAAATAAACCCACCGACTAAAAACGTTCTCATTAATCGTAATTAAGCATAGCGAAACGCGTTTAATTAACTAATTAAAAATTATTTGAACTTTGTTATACGTAGGGCTCTTGTCCTTTGAAATGTTGTATCGTGGAATATTTAGACGATTGCAGAAAACCCGACGGTAGGACTTTGGTCCCTTGAAATAATATAACAGAATTAAAAAATAATATTATTTATGAAATATAAATTTTTGAAAGTCCTGAAAAGAACCAGCAAGAAAACCAGCGGGATTAATGTTTATAAAATAAAATTTTAAAATAACAGTATATACAATTATTATATGAATTATAATAGGACCAGCATGGTAGCGGTCACCATTCCCACAGGTTATTTTTATTCATATATTCCTAAATGTTAATGACCTTTTTTATACAGTTTTGTTCAATTAAATTTTTAAACTTGATGACTGAGAAATATTGACAATTAATCTAGAAATTTGGTGTAAAAACGTATACATTGCCCTATAAATTCGTTCTTATGTGCATACATTACATTTTTATGTCATCACTTTTCTCTAGCGACTCTTTACATTTCAAGTCACAAACACACAACTTAAGAAGTAAAAATAAACTACAATTAATAACTGCACGAACTAAACATGGCAAAAAAACCCTGTTTGAGGGAGCATAGCTGTTCAACAAATTACCAGATGACATAAAAAATTGCAATAACATGAAATTGTTTGTTTGTAAGTAAACCAAGGAAATACGTACGTACAGTGTAATCTTTTTTGAATACGTGGTATCTCATATGTATAAGTAAATAAGCTTAAACTATAACACTTCCAGCACTAGAGGTAGACGTGATAATTTTACTTTAGTATAATAATTACTTTCCATCTCATTATAAGTGAACCATTGTATGTTCTTATGAGAAATAAATTTCTTTAAACCGAATTGCCCTTATGACCTTCTTTTGCAAATCAAATATAGTTTCAATGTCAGTCGCGTTTTCCCATTACATGATTGTACAAGACATCATGCTATGAAAATAACTAAAACAACGCTGTTTCAACATTGGTCAAACAAAAAGCGAGTCAAGCATAGTTCACTATTTTTAACTTTTTTTTGGTATGTCATATTGTATCATAGTATACTAAGATTTACTCGTATTACACGTAAGAATACACAATTTTTAATTATAACTAAGTCATGTAATTTCTATTTTTACTTTTTACTTTTGTGTTTTATTGTGATAGGTCAGTTATTACTTTTTTTTTCTTTGTATTTTTATGTTATGAAAAGCATATACTTTTCTTAAAATAACATTAAAAACCCACTCATTCCATTGGTGGATTCAGCTCCGAGTGGTCTTCTGTTGATGAAACTCTCAGTGCATTGATTTATTCTCGGAGCTACATTCTAAGATTATCGGTCTTATTGAAAATTTGCGTCGTGGTTTCACAGCAACACATGATAAGTGATGTCCTTTCTTGGGTTGCCTTTGACGTGTAAAGTCAAATTTATTAAATCTACTTACTTATTTAAGTTATAAATGTTTACATTGTTGCGTGCGTCAATGGTCGGTTTGAACGATTTAGATACAATTTTCAGTATTCTACAACCATTTTAAATCCTATATGGCGGACAACCCAAGATGGCGGATTAGTTATTTCTTATACACTCCCATGATATGGGTATTAAATGAAAGAATTTGCTGATATGAAAACAAAAAAGAAAATGACGTCACTCTAAATCCAAAATGGCGGATCGCCCAAGATGGAACTAGTTATTTTTTAAGCACACTCATGATATGGATATCGAATGCAAGAGTTCGCTTATAAGAATAAGAATAAAATTACGTCCGCGTTCAGCTCCTCAAGGTTATGGTGTTACTACTGTCCGGCTAAACGATAAGACTTAAAAAAATTAAAATGGCGGGACATAAGATGGCCACCATATTAATTTTAAAGAGTTGTAACTCGGAAAAGGTTAGACATAGTATGGTGTTGCTGGAACAAATTTTGTAGGGACCGACAAGTATCAACTGCTGGCGATAAAAAAATCAAAAGATGGCGATCAATTGAAAAAAAAAAACAGCAATCACCCATTAAATGAAATTATTAACTTAAAAACATATCCAGCGGTAAGTAATAAGTAAAAAAAAACTATTAATAAAAAAACGAGAAAACAATGCCTATATAACTTGATATTAATAAAATTAATTTTAAGAAAAAAGAAGTTAGCTCACTTCTCCCACTCGTAAATTGTTGAGTAAATCAAAGTCCATCCGTCAAAGTCCGCATCTATTTGCTGACACATGTTGCTTTTAAAATTGCAAAACCCAAAGTAACTTACAGATGTGGTACCCCTGGAAATGTGCAAGTAACTTGAAACAATAGCTCTTCTTTACAGGTTTTGATTCAAATCAACAAAAAAGAGAACATTTACACCGCCAAAAAAAGTGTTATTATTTTTTAACATCTGAAGCCTCAATGCAATGAAATATTCCACATGAAACCATAGAAATCTCATCAACAATTATCCAGCGAATGGTTTTCCATTTGCGTCTCATATCTGTTTAAGCGCTTGACCAGATAATTACCGATGAGTGTTCGCTGAACCATTTTTGATACACAGTTATAATGCATCGTGAAGTGTGCATCCATTCATAAGGCGATCTGCTGCTCCCGTAAGGGCAGTGGCTTCAACAAAACATGGTTGAAGTAAAACAGATACCGTTGGCTTATTAAATCTTTTGATTTGCACAACAATTGCTCTCTAAGTTTTACCAGATCTTGCTCATTCTGTTATTGATACGTAAGTAGGAATTCTCTAAAAAGTCCCTGTCCTGAAATTTTGCATTATGAGTTTGTGACTAATTGGCGAACTAAATTACTTGGGCGACCTTAATAAATGTAATCATTAACTGATATAAATTGGTGCATCTCTTAGTCTTTCCATATTGAAATTCGGAGAAAGATATCAATGGCAGTCCCGACGAATTTTCTTGGGTTTGTAATTATGTTACCTAATAAGTAGGTGGATATGTGTAGCATCTTTATTATCGCTGCGACAAACAAATACAAGTACAGAGTAGCTTATTATGACACACCTCGCGAAAATCAACCCTTATTAAAACAATTTGTTTTATTTTTCGTGATTTACTTACTTTCAGTCGGGGGTTTTTTTTAAGATTTAATTTAATCATTTTTCGATTACAAACTTTATATCCGTCGTAAGTATTTCAAAATTTTTAATTTTGCTTTTTACGGTATTTTAATATATAGAGTTGCATCTCATTTATCGGTAATGATGAGTACAATTTCTATTTTGTTTTGTTTTGTTTTGAATTCTATTTTATCAATTTTTTATTTGTATAGATTAGAATTCTTGTCTTATTACTGTGTTTTAGAAGTTTATTCTCTGTTAATTTTTTTTTTGTGTATCGGTTTTTTTTGTCTTTTCTTAGTTTTTCTTCATTTTCTTACTTTTTGTCATTTTTGTTTATTTAGATATGGAGTCCCATTGCAGCTTTGCACAGCAGCATGGCTTCACAACGTAAAATCACAAATAACAATCGCAATTTACAGAAGGCGAGTATTTCAGTGACATAAAATACCTACTTATTTATACACAAAACGGCACAGTTTATCTTATCGTATACGTGAAGAGATCTTTTGTATAATTCATCACTGTCAACTACTCATAATATACGGGTATTCATATAATAAACTATAGATAAAAGAACTAGCGTAAGGTTAGGGGAAAATTGTATTATCCTCATGAAGTTGTAAGAGGTAAGCAATAAGCTTAAGACGGATATTGTATCGATTTTCCTTAAACATAATCTTCATAAGTTATTTCCCTATATCGGATAGTAGCCACATTGCGACAGCGGGCGGTTTCTAAAGCAATCACTTGATTATACACTCACCATACTGAGCATATTATTAAACATAGAGACGTCGCCTTTATAAGGCGCATTGGCTCAGTGATAATGATGCCTCGCGACTTCAAATTCTTGTCTATGTAATTTATCGTACTACGAGTACGTTTGTCAAAATATTTTCTTGGAATAATTATTATAGAAACAGAAACAAACTTTTTTATTCAATGCAGATTATAAACAATACTTATTGAAAGTCAATTTTTTCATTTACCACTGGATCGCAAAAAATCCTCTGTCCTGGGAAGAACCAGCAAGAAACCCAGCGGGACTATTTTTTTTTTCAAATAATAGCTTACAATCTTGTTTACAATTAACAACACAAGACAAATTAGAAATAGCTTGGTAGCGATCACCCTTCCCAGGGGTTATTATCATCCATAAATTCCTTAATATTATAATAACCTTTTTTATACAAACACAGTTTAATAAAATTTTTGAACTTTGCTTATAATCATCATTATTACAGTTCCTAAGATAGAATGCCTCGTTAAGAGGAAACACAACAGCATTAAGCTGTTATTTTACGCTGGTGTTCTGTGCGAGCGTAATCCTTCCCCGGTCGAGATGAACCATTCGTGCTACAACTATAATATATCTGCAGCGTGGCTCACAGTTGTAACCTTGACTTGACGATATCGTACAAATAATGAATAAGTGTCGCTTGCTGTATCGTGATAATAATGACGTCAAATGAAAGGATAATGGAAAAAAGGAAGACAGATGCAGCAGAGCTGTCGCACCGACGTAATTTACTAGATGACCTTTTTACCGTCTGGAATAAATAGGGTGTAACATGTGAACGGAGTAAAAGCCTATGGCACTGATATTTTACATAAACATAAAACACTCACGCCTGTCACCCAGAGGGGTAGGCAGAGACTACGGACTTCCATTTGG
The DNA here is from genome assembly GCA_907164705.1 of Parnassius apollo. Lineage (NCBI taxonomy): Eukaryota > Metazoa > Arthropoda > Insecta > Lepidoptera > Papilionidae > Parnassius > Parnassius apollo. The sequence continues at coordinate 5,353,218 of CAJQZP010001668.1, read as the reverse complement.
CACGATCCTGACACACCTCTTTCGCCTCCTTTACATCCATATATCTACGCATACATGCTCGTCGGTTAAGGGTACTTCTAACGTGGCCCATTTTCAAAATATCGCCAATTTGGTCGATAAACTTTTTTCTAGGGCGTCCCTTCCGACTCTGCAGTTCACATCTGCCATATAAATTTGCTTTGTCACTCTTTTCTTCATGACCAAAACGACCGAAGCATTCCTTTCTTAATCCTGGTCACAACATCATCTTGCTTACCACATTTATCTCTTATCATATTATTTTACAAAAAATATTTTATTAATAAAACATTTGAAAATTTTTTTTGAACGTTTACTTTACCCTTTGCCCTTCAGCCTGTAACCCGGCGAAGTGACAAGGTCAAAGATGCCTACTAAATTTATTGTTTTATTGCCGTTCGCAGAGTAGGGTGCTAATGATTAGAATTTCGATAGATTTGAATTTATTTATTTATTAATTCAAAATTTTTGTTTTTGTAAAATAGGTCACCAGTATAGTGTAGAGCTCTTGTGACATTTTACACATGCCTGAAGTACGGCATCTTAAAACTTCTAGTGCCCGATCTAAAGCTTTTATTGTTTGTCTTCTTAAAAAAACGTTGGTCAAGGTAAAGTTTTCTTAATTTATTTAGCATTTTCTCCTGCATCGTGGAGGCTGTTTACATATATAAACTTCACAAGGACAATCATCCAAATCCGGAAAAATTTGTTGTAGGCCATACAAATACTTGTTCCATGCGGGATTCGAACCCGCACCTCTTAGCGTTTCAGCTGATTGCTAAGCCACTGCGTCACGGAGCCGTCAATGAGTACAATACGCCGTAAGGCATCACGTGATTTCCCTCTTTATTAGGAAAACACTGCTGCCCATTTCCTGGTTTATTTCCCGCCGTCGCCTCTTGCGACACACGCTGGATGCCATGGGTTAATGGATATTCTTACACCGCCACTACATGGCACAGTTCGGTAGTTATTACTATTTATTAGTTATTGAATCGTGATTACAATCGGCCAGCAGTCAGACCTCACCATAATATCTCGTGTGGTAAGTTTTTACAATCCTCATAAGAAACACTTCAAGCTCAAACAAACGTACTCTCGTACACCCATAACACGATCAACGATACTGCACCAAGGCCGATCGCTCTGAACAATACACCATAATTCATTTTATAGATAGCGCGTGCGCAACATACGGACACCGCTAAATCGTTACAGATTATATTGAATGGTAATTTGCTACGGACGTAATGAAACTAGGAAAACTTGCATTTGAACAAAACTTACAAATGTTTATTAAATATAAGAATATACTCGCGATCATAGAATACTATAATACATACATAATAGAACGGGGAAGTGGGCGGAGCGCGCGTAGCCACTAAAATGTCACTAACACGTCAATTCACACACAACACGAGATGTGTTTTGACATTACAATCGTTTCCAAATTTCGCACGCAAATTATTTAGAAAATGCCAAATTGCACCATATTTACAAATAAATATGTATTAAAATTTAATGATGATCTTGAACATTAATCAAAAGTCTAAAATAGTAAATTTACTCAGTCTGTCAACACAGCGAATCGGGTTCGGCGACGCAAATCCTCGTATAAAATAAAGTTGACAGCCATTCTACTCGTATTGTGTATTATAGTATTCTATGCTCACGATCTACACCGGCATCGCTTGGATAGTTGCTATTCTTCTGGCGTTATTTAGAATGAAGATAGTCAAATGCCCAAACACTCAAACGATGCACAATTTGAAGATGCCGTTAAGTCTCGTGCTATATAAATCACTTTTCTTTATATAGAATAAGGGTCACAAACGAGCATACAGTCCACCTAATGGCAAGTGGGCGCTGTGGCCCATAGACATCTACATTTATCCACAATTAAAAATCAAAACGCAGATGCGTTGACAACCCTGAGAACTAAGGTGGAATGCTTCGTTTCCAGATCTCTACATTCTATACAATAATATGCTGCTATTTAACGCTGTGAGAACATGCTCTTTTCCCGGTCAAGCTGACCCATTCGTGCTATAACCATAATATATAGCTGCAGCGCGGCTCTACCACGTACCTATAACAACTTAACAAGTGAATGAAACACCATGAGATTTAACGACATCTCAAAATTGATTATCGTTTGAGGATTTGGCAAAAAGATCATTTTATTATGTTATCGATTTAAGGTTTTGGTTCAATAAGAATCCTAAAAATTTTTCGGATAAAATATATCATCCAATTCTGTTCATACAATTTTAATATATATATATATATATGTTTTTTTTTATATATATATATATATATATATATATATATATATATATATATATATATATAAATCCATGGCTGAACTTTACGCGTAAAAACTGCGTGTACGGTAGTATGAACACTAATAGCACAGTATATAAATCCATATAATAGTAAGCTAGTACCGTTTGCCAGATTCGGTCAATTTTATGTTTCCGGCTAGAAAAATCCCTGATGTCATCGTTGACCAACAACAAAATCTCTTTGCAAAAATCGGCTACCGGTTACCAGTAACTACAGGTTACCAGTAACTACAGGTTGCCAGTTCCGGCTTAACTTACTGTTTTCCAGCACCAAATTCAATGACTCTATTATCATTGAATTTCATTATTTTACCGCTATCTTAATATAAAGATGGCAGTAATTTGCATTTTGTAGGAGGTTTGAGCTATCAATAGGTTTTTAGCAAATAATTAGCAACTATTTAGCTACATACGAGTATTCCCGTGCAATTTTCATTGGTTTATACTAAATTAATCGTCGGCGACCAAGCTCTTTCCGATCGGCTTGACTCACTGGCACTGCGAAGAGATGTTGCATCTCTTTGCATATTTTATCGCATCTACCTACGGGGAGTGCTCTGAAGAATTGTTCAGACTAATTCCAGCTGCACAATTTCACCATAGCACATCGCGACAAAACTCGATGACTGGCTTTCCACCACCATGCGATTTAAAAGAAGTTTTCTTCCTCGCGCAACCTCATTGTGTAATCGACTACCACCAGAGATTTTTCAGACTGATACGACTTAGGGACCTTCAAGAAAAGACCCTAATCCTTTTTAATAAAGGCCGGCAACGCATCTGCAATTCCCCTGGTGTTGTAGTTGTTCATGGGCGACGGTAATCACTTACTGTCAGGTGAACCGTACGCTCGTTTGCCTTTAAAAATAACTTAATAGAAAATGGCATGCAAACAACCCCCTCATTTCAACATGACAAACAGAAACATCAATATTATTTATATGCACGTATCAATTAAAAAATAAAAGATAAATTAGCATAATGTATTGAAGATGATAAAAAAACAATTAGTTAAGGTCCGCGTAATAAAATAAAATGATGTGTTTTACTTTATTTATATTTTATTTGGGGAGCTTAAAGGTACATTTACAATCTAGATCACTCTATTAAAACTTATATGCCAATAAAAAGCTTCCGCATATAGGCACTATATAAATAATACACTCACAACAAATCTTTACTCAGACACACTTTATGAAATTTATTGTAAGAGTAGTTTTAATGTTCGTAGTACTATCACAGAATAAGTCTAAATCGTTGTTTTCAGAATACTTATTAAATAACCTTAAAGCTCTCGGTATAAAACTATTACTTCTATAATTAGTATAAGTTGGAAGATGTAGGAATAGGTACATTTTTGTGTAGTTTTTTTAACAGGAGGCTCTTAGTAAGATTTTACTGAGAAGCTCCGGACAACCCATTTTACTTTGTGCTATTTTTGCTTGAAAACCTATACTCAATTAAAATATAAATGTTTTGAGTTTTACAACCTCGATAATCATCTTGGGCATAAGTCAGTGTTCTTTTGCCCAGTCGTTTTTTTACTTCATCCGTAGGTGAATCGACGCGGAGCGAAGTCTGTAGCCATTATATCAAATTTGATAGACCACAAATCCTCGCTAAGAATACCGCTTCCTTCCAGGGATGTTTCGCGAGGATAGTGAAATTAAAAAAAAAATCATTATTTCAATAGATAAGATGTCTAGGTGCTACCAACTGTTTGGCATCCTGTAATTAATAATATTAAATCCCAACCCATGCATAACACTGCAAAACTTCAAGATAGTTAAATTTTTTCTTCTTAGATCGGACCAAAAATTAATAATTTGCACTTAATAAAAAATACAGCAAAGCGGAAGCAATATTGGAGTTCTCTACCAGTCTACCTATTATCTATTTATATCGCTTTTAATCACTTATAAATACTACAGGAAGTTATAATTCTAGGAAGTGCAGTAGTAGTTTTAAGCACAAGACAGGCTAAGTTTCATTCGGTTTTATTTGTACTTTTGTTACGTGTTAGAGCCAGGCTGCAGCTCGTCGTTGTTGAAGCACATATGGGTCGGCTCAACCGGAGAGGGACCACGCTCTCACAGAATACCAGCGTAAAATAGCAGCTTAATGCTGAAGTGTTTCGTACGGTGAGTGTAAGAGTACCGGAGACCCATTTCACTGGAAGGACTAAGATGGAATGCCTCGTATTCCATCTAAGTCCTCAGAAGTAACCACGCATCAGAATTTAGATTCTTAATCGAGAATAGACTTAGATATTTATAAGCCACAGTATATAAAACAATATTTTATATAGAATAAGGGTGACAAACGAGCACACAGTCCGCCTGATGATATACGATGCGTTAAATAAAAGCTTATAAAAATCAGAAGAGTTACAAGTATTTTCACAAAAAAATGTCCTATATTTATTGATCTATTGTACAATAGACTTTTTAATAAAATTTCCCTAACAATATTTTTAAATTTTATGTCAAATTGACGCAATATATTTTAAGCGATTTTATCTAAAAACTTATGAATTTATTTAGAAAAGTTTTCAAGTTTTGGCCAATCTAAAATTAAAGAACATTGGACGTAGCACGTCCAGCTTTTCAATAAAGAACAGCCGTTTTTATACAATAATTGTGTATTTTCTGGTCCGCATATTAATTTCAAAAATAAACTAAGACAGAAGTGTCAAACATTAGTTAGTGCCCTTGAAAAGGTCGCATTGCAACTGGCGAGAGCCCAATTTACTACTGTCTGTACTGCTGGCTTTTCCATAATGAATATTTATCATACGATATATCACCACTAAAACATATGACTGTTGCGTGGCATTCGAACTTAGTCCTCAGAGCTGACAACGCATCTGAAGCCTCCATTGTTTGAAGTAGGCTTCATTGGCACTTACCATTAGGTGGACTATAAGTTCGTTGGCACTTCAGTTTTATTAAAATTAATAATAAATGCAATACAGTAATTTTTGCACTCAGTAATTAATTATTCCGAAATATTTAATAAAATTAAACACAAAATAATGTGAAATACATTTTTAACTTCCCGCTAAGAAAATTTAAAATTTTCAAAAATACGAAAGCACTTTGATTTTTTATATTCAACGTCATAATTTAGTGAAATTTGGAGCGCTTTGCATTGGAAATTAGCGGGAACTTCCAGGGATGGCCTGCAGGGTCAACCAATCGTTTAAATAAAAAATGCCTCAAATACCTATTAATCGATATACCAAAATGACCTAAAAACAACCTTTTTCACACCATTAAACAAAATGATTTATTAAGTCTAAAATTAGAATTGAAAGTCTCACTTCACTCATTCTCTCTTCATTTAATAATTATGCCAAGTTTATTTTTCTTGAAACATTCCCAGAGAAAAACCTCTGTGACCAGCACTCAGACACCTAAGTGAATCCATAAGTCTTCCGTTTTGCTGAATTTACTCACGAAAAATCAACTAAAATAATAACATGACCTTTGACGGCCATGGCGGCCAGTCTCAACGGAGGCTAACCAACATCTGTGCAGGACAGGTTTATAGCGCCCAAGAGCCCCAATTTTATGCGCAGACACAGGTGCACTCTCTATTTTCTCACTTTCATAGTCTTATGGGAAGGTATTCCAACACGAACGGAGAGATCACACACCGCTAACTTACTGATTCCGGACTGCTAATAAGTTTCTTGATAAAAAAAACCTAATAACTGACTTTGGGATCGACTCGAGATTCGATCCCGGGACCTTATAATAAGTAACCGACTACTTAACCAACGAGCCAGTTGGATACAACAAAAATATGTCTATCTGTAGCATATTAACCTCTAGCACGCTTCACCCGAAACAATCGGACGGGACCAAAAATTAGCGATTAACAACGCCCGTTGTAAATGCATCCTTGACTATAGAAAATTGTTTGCAACGTAAAAACTAAGGTTGACGCGGCCTCATTTGTAATAATTATAGAGTAAAAACCGAACTTCGCGCTCCATTTGCAAGCGCATTGTTTGAGAACGGATCAGCCGCGGGAACAGATCAGCAGACAGTTTCCGCGTCTGCAGTTTAGTACAGAAATAACTGACTTAAGGACACACATGAGGCGGTAGATATGTTAAAAAACGAAATTCCAAGAAAGTTCACCATCGATTTCTAGAAGACCGATGTCTGTTGAAATGGCAAGAAACTGAACAATAGTTGCGTAATTAACCTCTCAACCCCCTAGCGGTCTCATGAGACCGCGGCCATATTCTGTCAAATCCCTAGCGGTCTCATGAGGTCGCACACACCCACAGCACTTTAACCCATAAAAACTTATATATACAGACTACTTTTCTGTGAAGAAGTTTGGCATTATATAATCAATATGAAATACTCTATCCTCTAATGCAATAAAAAAACTGTTATCCTATGAATATTTATTTATAATCTACGTTCATTTCGTACGCCATTTTCGCGTGAATGTTATTGTGTTGATGTTTTATTAGTGTTTTGGCATAGTGTTTTATTATAAAATTGTAATGAAAGTTTTTATGTGAATATAATTTATTTTTTACGTAAATAATTCAGAGTGATATATATATTGAAATAATTATAATTTTCACGCTGCCGACATTCGTTTGGTATGTACCCGTTTTTTGTTATCAAAATACAATAAAATCTTTTTGTAATTGGGTAAAACCTGACTTTTGTTTAGACCATAGGATAGAAAATTTTGTATAGATTTTATAATGCTAAACTTCTTCATAGAAAAGTAGTCTCTAAATATAAGTTTTAATGGTTTTAAGTGTTGTGGGTGAGTGCGGTCGCTCCGTTGGAGATTTGCCGGATTTTTATGGCGCTTGAAGTGTCAACACAGCTCACCACAAGTCCACTGATCATTTATTGATGGTGCAAACACATTTATTAGCCCACATCATCCCGTGGGCGTCGTAAGAGGCGACAGAGGGAAACAAACCAGGAGATAGGCAGCAGCGCTTTCTTTATTACAATTAAAAAATTAAATGCCACGCTTGGCAACTATGGCAATCTATGGTGGCCTTTGTTCAGCAGTGGACTCTCGATAGGCTGTAATAATTTGACTGATAAACATAGGCCTTCTATCCTATACCTTTAAACGAGCAATTCTTGTATATATATAATGGGAATCTTGGAAACGGCTCCAACGATTTTCATAAAATCTAGTGTCCAGGGAGTTTCGGGGGCAATAAATCGATCTAGCTAGGATTTATTTTAAGAAATGTCTTTTTATCCGTATTTTCAGGCAATGAAAAACTGCTACAATAGAAGGTAAATTTTGACACTGTGATAATGATCGTAATAGCTCAAGTGGATATTGAGTAAGTAAGGATAGGTTTCGTACTCTGGCTCTGTACTCGGATAGCTATCTTAGCCCTAATGTACAAACACTTCAGCGGTTCGATATACCGACAGTCAACTTGGCATTGCTGAAGAGACCACCGCCCAAAATTTTTGGCGGAATCAAAGGTTTGCTCATAGTCCACTTACGCAAGGCAAAGTGGCAGATAGTACTCTTCTGTCTTTTGTATAATTTGTCTAAGGATGCCGGGAGGCTGAAAGTCATAGAGTCTGCATTCGCAAAATCGTCTCGTAATTCTTCAAGAAAACGTTGTTGCCTTTCTTGAAGAACAAGACCACCGCACTTCTGCTCCACGCCTTTGGAGTAGTCTCATCGTGGAGGACGGAATTAAAGAGAGTCTGCAGGACTTCAAGTACCGGTTTTCCACCCGCTTTCAGAAGCTCCGCTGTAATTCCATCCTCACCTGAGGCCTTGCAGTTTTTAAGGTGCTGGAGAGCCATTTTAATCTCGCTCAGACTGACGTCCCGGATATCATTGGAATAGTCATCGTCAAAGATGTGAGACGTTTAATGCTGCAATCGCTTATCCGTCCACCGAGCGTGATTATTAGGGCATATCATCACTATAACGTGAGATACTAATACTGTTTAAACATTGGCTTGGACCTATCTTCACCAGTTGAGAAACCTTATTATTAAAGCAACAATTCTAACGAGCAAGCACAATTATTTTTTATATAAAAAAACATTGTGTTCTTATTAAGCTTTAATGAACCAAACCACAACATGTGAAACACTATAGTGCAACAAGGCGCATGCACGCGGAACTGATTTTTCAATTAACTCTGTCGGTTCGAATCAATGAATCAACTCAACTTGTAAATTGTAAAGCATTCATAAAGTATTACGTTCTTCCAATTGCGAACTATAAGTATTAGCCCTCGATTCACTTGCTGTTTTTAAGCTTTTAATGATATAATGACAAAATGAGAAGAGATCCTGAAATCAGAATCCTGATAACACGTTGAGCCACATTGTTTTTAGAAAAGAGACCCATACAGAAAGATATTTAAGCGGTAATTGAAAGAAAGAAAGAAAGAGATATTTATTTGGCCATTTCTTAACAAATTAGCACTAAATACTCAAAACAAACATTATGTTTAGGTATTCTTATAGGTAGACTTAATTATACATTTACAATGAAAAATAAATAATTTTGACAAAGCAGATAGATACAAAATACATAAAAAGTGAACAGCTAACTAAAAAAAACTTATTTTTAATGGGAAATGGTCCAAATAGGACTACCACTCAGGAAACGCTAAGATGTGTCATCCTAGCCCTGATTTTCAGTGGCTACCTTAAGTGCAATACATACACACACATATAATATATATACATATACATAGATATATACACATACATACATAAATATATACATACGCATAACACACATACACAGGGACACATAATATAATATATACTTATTTGGATTAATAATACAAGTATATACAGGATTAGTACGTTTTTAATATTCTTTTTATATTACTTTTGGCCCACAACTGCCTTATATTTGTAGTGCTATACCGGATGTTTATGAATGTTAATTTCATTGCATAACTTTAACCGAGGACATAAAAATAATTTAAATTTCATATAAAAACATTGATACACAATAGCAACCCGAGAGATATGTTCAACATAACATGCTGCCGCAACCATTTAGCATGTTTTATCACAGAACCTGGGCTCTATCTACACTAGGCGCGCCTAATTCTCATCACCATACTTCACAGTTAGCTACCATGGGTAAATCTTTGTTTCAGAGTGCACGAAGGATCTGTGACAGTAAACACCTGACCGACGAGCGACAACATGTCAAGCAAGTTTTGCATGACAACAAGTTTCGGGTCCCGCGTCTACGTCACAGTGAACGAGTGAAGCCGGCCACAGTCCTGTACCTGCTATACCGTACCATATGTTAGAGGTGTCACTGACAAAATTGGTTACATCTTGAAACGTGCTTCCATTAAAACACACTTTAAGCCGCTGAAGAAGATTAGTTAGTTTTAACCATCAGTCAAGTCGATCTTTCTTACATAGGATAAATAAAAAAAATCAATAAAAACTCGCGTTAAAGAACACATATCTGATGTAAAGAACTCCGGGAAACCGGGAACTCTGCAGTCTGTGAACACGTACAGGATCGCCCTCATCACTAGATCAGATTTGATAGACCACATATCGACAGTCACTAAAGAGCACCGAATCCCACTTTCAATAGAGAAGATGGCTGGGTGCTACCAACTGCTTGGGATCCTATAACTAATTAAATTAAATCTCAACTCAAGCATACAACTGCAAGACTTCAAGATATTATAAGTTCATACTGCGTAGATCGGAACAAAAATTAATAATTTTAATCTGGAGGTAGGCGTGGTTAACTATGACACTGGGACGCTGAACACCTCAGTTGCCGTGACCATGAGTTTTGTAAAGTACTCGAAACGTCGGGAATATAAAATAAGTAAATATACGCGTTAAAATCTTATATATCTAAGCGTGACGATCACGCGAGTTTAGTGCTTTTGCCCCATCTCAAATATATACCACATACACCTCTGTAGCTCTGTACACACGAGGCGAGTTCAGTACTTTATCCCCATTGCAAAAGTTTTCTTGAAATAAAATTAACCAGTGAAAGCTAAAATTAGAATACCTCGTAAGCCTTACTTTGCTCTCTCTCTCTCTCTCTCTCTCTCTCTCTCTCTTTTACTTTTTTAGCTTAAAAAAAGGAGGGGTTCTGAATTCGACTATATGTGTTTTGTATGTTACGTTACGCGATGTTATTTTGTTAAGGAATTTGATTGAGAAGGATGGATACTAAAGGAAGAATAAATACAGAAATGAATGGGACTCTTCACACAGAATGTGTCAAAAAAGACAAGTATGGCAATTCACAATACTCTAGTAGACCCTACCTCGTAAAGTAAGTTTAAAATATAAATAAATAAACAAATAAAGCTGAGTATGGCAGAAGCAGCATGAGAGTAAAATTACTTCTGTAGAAATGCGGTAATTAAGAAGTATGTTAGGGGTAACTCTAAATGATAGGGTAAGAAATTGTGTGATAAAAGAAAAGTGTGGTTTGCAAGATGTACCCAGGATTAAGAAAGGAATACTTCGGTGGTCTCGACATGTGGAAAGAATGACTACAGGAACAGTGACTTCAAATTCCGATTTGAATGGTCTACAGATTAACTTTTAGTGCCTTAGATATTTGTCCTTATACAATTTGTAACAAATTTGTTTGAAGCGACAGTAACCTAATGGCAGGGCGCGGACCGCGAACTCAAAAAGGTCGTGGGTTCGAATCCGCCATTCGACTACTGGCGTGAACCACTCGTAACACTAGCAATTTAAGCTTACCACGAGTGGTTAAGGCGAATATTAGTAACGTTGAATTGTTAATATTCTTTAAAAAAATTGTAAACTTGAAATTTCTTGTGTGAGGATAACGTAGTTTAATAGAAAGAAAGTAAATATCCTTTTTAATTAATAGCTCACAAATGAACCAGCAAAATGCTGTAGCTGTATTAAGGTTGTGTAGCACGAACGGCTCGGCTCGACCGGTATAGGAACTCGCTCTCACAGAATACCAGCGTAAAATAGTAGCTTAATGCTGCCGTGTTTCGCACAGTAAGTGAAGTGAACCGTAGACCTTTCCTATAAACAAGGCATTCCATCTTAGTCCTCAAGGGTGACAGACAACGTATTTGCATTTGATTCTTAATTGATGACAAATGTGGATTTCTATGGGCCACAGGTTCCACGTGCCATCAGGTGGACTGTGTGCTGGTTTGTCACCCTCATTCCATAAAAAAAACTGGTACCATATCGGAATAACGTTGGTAGCGATACCAAGCGAGCGATACATTGAACATTGTTGTCGGCCTTGATAACACTGTCCCCGATTTCTGTCAATCGGTTGCGTAAGCGTGCGACGCCAATTATTCTGCACAGGTGCCTATAAACAAAGTATCTAAGTATTTTCTTTTATTTACTAAGTGGTAGGATTAATTTTCTGTTTGGAGTCCGTCTTGGTAGATACCACCTTAACTATTTCTGCTGTGTTCTGGACTGTAAGATACTGGATTGTAGTAGACCACTCTACTTTACTACAGACGATAAAACAATAAATTTAGTGGGCATCTTTGACCTTATCACTTCGCAGGGTTACAGGCTAGGGTAGTTATGTTATTTGAATTTTGATAGATTTTAATTAATTACTTTATTTAATGTAATTTAATTTAATTTTACTTTTTATTTCGTGCCAAATGGAAGTCCGTAGTCTCTGCCTACTCCTCTGGGTGACAGGTGTGAGTTTTATGTATTATGTATGTACTTTATTTAATTCCAAATTTTTGTTTTCGGTTTTTGTAATCAGTGCCATAGACCTCTACTCCGTTCACATGTTTCGTCTTATTTTTTCCAGACGGTGAAAAAGGTCACCAGTATAGTTTTCTCATCTAGTTTGGTTGTACATATATATATATATATATATATATATATATATATATATATATATATATATATATATATATATATATATATATATATATATATATATCGTTTTAAAGGCGCTATGGTTTTACTTTCGTTAAATCAGTAAGAGTATTCTGCAACATTAGTTTGTCATTCCCCCGATCGAGCCGACCTATTCTAAAAATTTTTGAACGTCCTTTCTAGGTTGTATTTAGCACCCTAAGGACGATAATAAACTAATTTATAAGTTAGCCTAATGTATATGCAGTAGTCTTTCTTGAAGTTGTGAAAAACAACCTACGCAGTACGCACTATGGAGTGTAGAAGTAGTTAAAAAAGTCCATAGAAAAACGTTAAATAAGGGTGGCGCCACTATAGCTACGCATTGATATTTTACAAAAAAATAAAAACAAAAATTTTGAAATAAATAAATTAATTAATAAAAATCTATCGAAATTCAAATCATATCCACCCTACTTTACGAACGGCAATAAAACAATAAATTTAGTAGGCATCTTTGTTCTTGCCCTTCGCTGGGTCACAGGTTCAAGGGCAAAGTAATTGTTCAAAAAAAATTTTCAAACGTTTCATACAAAATGTTCGTTTATATTTTTAAGTATAAAAATCTTGTAAAATATCAATACCGTTCACATGTCAAACCCTATTTTTTTTTCTAAGAAAAGGTCATACAGTATAGAGCTAGTATAATTCCAAATTGTGAGTCAATTTAAGTCCGCAGAGATGACAAGGTATCTGTAGCCTTCTTTGTTTGAAGTAGAGAAGAAGAAGAATAGTCTATAAGTTCGTTTATCAATACAGTTTTCAAAAAATAAGTTCTATTATTGCACACCTCATAAGCGAAGCGTTGAGATTGTGCTCTCACCTAATGGAAATCCAGTAATTTTCTGAGCTAAAGATGCTTTTATTTTTTACTATTGCACTTTTGGAATAATCAAATATATCGAGAAAAAATCACTCGTTTTCACATTTTTGTTATTTTGAAAAGTAATTTTCTGTATTTAGTGTAAAAACAAACTGATTGAAAAAAATTTCGAGGGTGTCCGAATGTCTGTATGTGTGGATGGCGCACGATTACGGTCGTTAGAATTTATGTATCAAAAGAATTCTTCTTTTATTAGATTTGGAATCTCAACGCACAGGTTCCTTTTTAAAATCACTGAGTAATTTGGTCTCGTTTAATTGTAATTAATGAAAATGTAAAAAACAACTGGTACTTTTCTACAAAAAATATTCTCATAGATCTCTTCTTTCATCTCAAATATGGAAAAAGAGATATTTTTCTTTTTATATAATCAAATGAGATTATAAGGCGTGAACTTTTCGATTTTCCAAACTTTTATCAATTGTTCGCCCTTATTTATTTACCTATTCGAGAATATATAATATATTAGCTTTATAAATCGTACGTAAAATCATGTGGATGTAAATAAGTTATTAATTATAATTATATCAACAGGTCTGCTATACCACAAGATTAATTACGCGAAAGATGAGGGGAGCAAATATCTAATGTACAGAGCATCTGGTAAATGTAAGCAAAGCGTTGCTACCGTAGCAAATTCTACCAACGTAGACTGTAAAATACTTTTTAATAAGAAATGCTATAGCAAAGCTATTGCCTTGACTCAAATGCTTATTTATCATTTATTGCACATGCACATATTTAACATGAGCCTCCTAGAAAGATTTGTTTATAGGATAGAGTGAGAAATGAGTACACGGTCCACCTGATATAAGTGGTTGTTGTGGCCCATAGACATTTACATCTATCCTCGATTATGAATTAAAAAGCAGATGAATTGTCACCCGTGAGGACTAAGATGGAATGCCTTATTTTAGGGCAAGGAAGTGTCCGCCACGCTGCCCCAATGTATATTGGCGAACTTCACATGTCTTCGAAATATTTTTTTTCTTATTCCTCAGACATGCAGGTTTTTTATAGGATAGGGTGACAAACCAGCGCACAGTCCATCTGATGGTAAGTGGCTGCTGTGACCCATAGACATCTACATCTATCCTCAATTACGAATCAAAATGCAGATGCGTTGTCACCCATGAGAACTAAGATGGAATGCCTCGTTTCCAGTAAAAAAGGGTCTCCGGTTCTCTACACTCACCATACGAAATACAGCAGCATTAAGCTGCTATTTTACGCTGGTATTCTGTGAGAGCGTGGTCCTTCCCCGGTCAAGCCGACCCATTCGTGCTACAACTACGTTACTAATATAACTGCAGCATGGTTCTACCATTTATAGTCTTTAAATTGCCTTAAAAGGAGAGATTTTGCCATAAAATACAAGTATGTTTTAAAATGTGTTTTAGGAAATAGTTCACGACAAAGTCGAAAGCGGTCTGTATATCGTTATTCCCTTTTATAGAAGAGGGGGCAGACGAATATGCGGCGTGACTGCGTAAAAGAACGTTATTTGAACACCTGTGAACAGAAGCACAAGCGGAAATCGCAGGTGCGTGTTGATCTTTGAGAACAGAAAGCTGCTAGAGATGATATCGGAGAGCATGTCTTTCCAGGTCGAGCCGATCCCATTCATACTACAACTATAATTTACCTACAGCATGGCTCTACCACGTATAAAAAGGACATAAGGACAGTTGACGAAAAGCTGAGTTACATATTAATATTTACGTAAAAACATCACTATGGAAAGTATAGACACATAATGTTTTCCTATTATATTAGTTATAGTTTTGGTGTGTCACAAACATATCGACATATTAGGCTACACAGTTCAGGTGAAAGCTCGGGTGAAGTCAGCGCATGCCGAATGCGGACGCGTCGCTATTTTTGGGAATTCATTAAAAAGCAGGCGCCGCGTTGAGGAGTGCGACTTATTTATGATCGTTTGTTTGCTGTGCGCGCATGCAATTGACTTGCTTGTTTGAATTGGAACTTTATGATCTGAAGATTGGATTATGTCGCTTTTTTGATGCAGTGATGGGCGCGATTTTCAAAAGTCCATTTGATTTGTTTATTTTGACGTATGTTTTTTACGTGGTAGAGCCATGCTGCAATTATATTAGTAGTATAGTTGTAGCACGAATGGGTCGGCTCGACCAGGGATGGACCACGCTCTCACAGACTACCAGCGTAAAATAGTAGCTTAACGCTGCTGTGTTTCGTATGGTGAGTGTGTGTATGTGTGACCGGAGACCCTTTTTACTGGAAAGAAGACATTCCATCTTAGTCCTTACGGATGACAACGCATCTGCATTTTGATTCGTAATCGAGGATAGAAGTAGATGTCTATGGACCACAGCAACCACTTACCATCAGGTGGACTTTGTGCTCGTTTGTCACCCTATTCTACAAAAATGCAACTTTAAATGTCTTTAGCGGATGCTGTACTTTTTACGTGGATGCCTGTGTGTGTATTTGTGTGTCTGTGGTTAGTTCGGCTCACATACCTCGAGAATATAAATTATATCGACGTCGGTGTAGTTTCTTTCAATAGGATCTGATTAAGGCTTTTTTAATCAAACTATCAATTTTTGTTATAAATTAATTAACTGAAAAAATGGCAAACTAAACGAATTTTATAAATAATAATCTGTATCGTTTACTAACACAGGTCTTTGTTAAAATATTTAATAATAATATGATAAATATATGTACCTATAATGAATTTGACTTTCCAATACCACGTTATAGATTTCGTATTTCAGTGACAAGGCAATTTATAATGTGGACTTTCCACCAGCAACTAATTTCAGACAAAAAAGGCTACAGTCGAAGTAAGAAGATATGGATCAAAAAATACTCCCTATTTACGCCTTCCGAATAAAGTTCTGGCGTGTCTTTTATTTCTGGGTTAATCTTAATTATAATGGCAGTAAACACCTGGGTTATTTATGGGTTTATTATAATCATAAACAAAACCGCAAGACCACAAGTGTCGGATAATATCTTTGATATTGAATATTTTGTGACCTAGTTGGCATTTACTGAAAAGTTACACCGCATTTAATATGCAAAAATGTCATGTGTTTTTGTTTTAATAAAACCGCATGCAAAGTATCTTTATGACATTTTAAGGAAAATTTAAATTTTTGTTAAAAGAAAATTACAAATAAAATTTATTTCATTAAAGTATATCCAAGACTCAACCATTCTCTCCTCTCAAGTCAACTCCTCTCAACCATTTAATTCGATCACTTAATTCAAAATAAATGCGGAAATTTCTACTATTGCTAACTATGTTGGTGTCTTCGGCAGCAGTAGCACGAATGGAAGAACGATCACGCTCTCACAGAATGCCACCGTAAAATAACAGCTGCTGTGGTTCGTATTGCAAGAGTACCACTACAGTGGTACTCTTTTTACTAAAAACGAAGCATTTCATCTTAGTCCGCATAGGTGGCAGTGCATCTCCAATTTGCTTCTTAATCGTTGATAGATGCAGATGTCTATGGGCCACAGCATTTACTTACCATCTGGTGTACTGTGTGATCGTTTGTTAACCTTATTCTATAAAAGTATCCATACTACATTTTTATATTTAGTAACTTTTAAAGTCACACAATTCGAAAATAATTTTAAAAAAAACTATATGTATTCCCACATTAGTTCATACAAAACATAAAACATTACTGGGTTTAGAGACGAATGATGTGTCATACAACACAGGGTGAAAATTAATAACGAATTACCTTTTTTAACTCTGAACATATCAACAAAAATTAGTGATCTACCAAAAACATGATTAAACTGCCGTTATCTGATCTAATACAAAACAAATGACTTCTATTTACATCTTTAATTCTTTCTTCATTAAGACTACTTGGGAATATTTTGGGTTTCCGGTCATCAACAACAACCATCTACGAGATGCCAATAAGCAATCGTTCATACCAGTAAAAACTTCCGATTGTAATGTCAGCAACGCACACAGTCCACCTCGATGGTAAGTGGTTGCTGCGGCCCATAGACCATCTACTGCCATAGCTATCTTCCATTACCAGAAATCAACAACTTGCAGATGCTCGTTGTCATCCCGTGAGGATCCTACGAGATGGCAATGCCTTCATTTTCAGTAAACAAGGGTCTCCGGTTCTCTACCAGTACTCACCATACGAAATACAGCAGCATTAAGCTACTATTTCACGCTGGTAATCCCCCATCTGTGAGAGCGTGGTCCTTCCCCGGTTGAGCCGACCCATTCGTGCTACAACTATACTACTAATGCCATAACTGCAGCATGACTCTACCACGTAGAATGCTGCTCGTTTGCCATCTCTTCTATAAAAAGAAGCCTATACAATGACTTGATATATTTCAATATTATACGTTTCAATGTTATATTTTTTATCAACGCGCCTGCTCAGACATTAGCGTACCAAAACAAAACATACATGACCTATAATGATATTATGAATAACTTTACAATCAATTCAAAGGAGAACTTAACATTTTTAAAGTGTCGTAACTACCATACGTAGGAGACAAGAATGATCAGCGTTAGTGCAAGTTAAACGAATTGAACGTAGCATGTGACGTTTCCATTACACACCGTTATTATATTATAGCGACTAGCGATCCGTTCCGGTTTTGCACGGATAATTTCAGGATATCAACAACAGCGCCACCTAACAAGTTCAATTAAGTTTTAAAATCGTGCAGAAACATTACTCAATTACACACACAAAAAAATCATCAAAATCGGTTGAATCGTTTTTTAGTTTTAGCGAGACTAACGAACAGCAATTGATTTTTATATATAGTGATCGGTGATAGAAAAACTTGACTACTACACCGCGAGTCCCGAATTAGTAACCAGTCAAAACCAAACCCGACCAAAACACGAGTCATTGTTATTTTGATCTACAGCATCGTTGCCTCCAATCTTATCTCATAGATAGAGATAGATTACATAGAGGATAGTTAAGTAAGTCAGTCAGTGATTGGCCGGCTAAACAGAGAAATAACCACACTCGCAAAGAATACCTGCGCGTAATTGCAGCGTTGTGTTGCTGTATTTCATATTATGGTGGAGTGCAGAGAAAGATTATTTTTTACTGGTAATGTTCCCGACCTAGATAGTAAATAGTAGATAATATTATATGGGGCACGACGCACGACGTTCGCGATGTCTTGTAGACAACAGCCTTGAACGTTCCCTTCACCGCTGGCGAGACCCGTGTGAGCTGGAGGGCGCTGCACTCCATATCGAATACCGACATAAACGAACGCTTTCCGTACTTTCTACTATCTTATTCGCATACATCTTAATTTCTACATATGATGTTAATTAGAATCGAATAGACATATGAGTACTACAGTCTACTCGTGTATCAATCCAAAACATATAACAACGCATTCATCTTATTTCTTTTGGCTTTTCTTTTTTGACTAACAGCAGACATGCACACAATCATAATTGTAAAGTGAGTTATTAATTGTGCGTTATCAACCAAAAGTCATGTCGTAAGTGTCAATGGAACCACGCTACGTTTATTGCATAAGGCCACCAGCGATTTTACGGCGTGCGACAATTGCCCCGATTTCTTTAAGGTGAAGGCTCTCTTTATAATAAATTACTTTTAAACAACGTCGCGCCCGCTTCTAAGGAGATGCACGATTAAAAGAACGCATTGGGGAAGGTCAAAAGGTCTAAGAGTCATTAAAGCAAAGCTCTCACACAATTCCGGCGTAAAGTAGTGGCTTAACGCTGTTGTGTTTCATATGGTGGGTGTAGAGAACCGAAGTAATCGGAGGAACGAGGCGTTTTAATTCAGTCCTTAAAAGTGACAACACGTCTATATTTCAATTACTAATTGAGGATAAATGTAGATGTCTTTGGGCCTCAGCGTTCACTTACCAGGTGGACTGTGTGCTCGTTTGTCACTCATCGTAAAAAAGTTATATTTAGGTGAAGTTTTTTTTAATACAATATGGGTGACGTGTTGTCACCCCTAAGGACTAAATTGATGGTAAGTAAGTGGATGCTGTGGCCCATAGATCTATCCTTAAGAATCAAAATGTAAAAACATTACCACCCCGTGAGGACTAAGACGAAATGCCCAGTTTCTAGTAAAAAGTATCTCCGGTTCTCTACACCCAACGTACAAATCATAGCAGTATTAAGCTGCTATTTTACGCTGGTATTCTGAGATAGCCTGGTCCTACCCCGCAACAACCATAATATAGCTGCAGCGTGACTCTACCACGTAAAACCTGTGTTTGTTTATTATTTACTCTTTGCAGTTTCTTTCAATTATACTTTTTAGGTTTTAATAATACTACTTATCATTATTTTAATTTATAATTAAAATCCAAAGATAATTTTAATGTATGATTAATGACTAAAGATAACTTTGCCATAATGTGGAGTATGCAGCGTAGCGTGACTATAACGAAAACAAAAGAAGTCTTAAATATTAAAAACAATTATAATGAGAAAGTGCTACATTTAATGTTAAAGTTGAAAGTACGATTACCGGAGTCTGCCCTACACAGTTTTATGTAAATACATCTTAATATATACAGAGAGCGTTAACCATCTGTATCAATCAATATGAAGCCGTGGTAGCTCAGATGGTTAACGCTCGCTGTAAATATTTACAGAACGCGAGTAACCCGGGTTCGATGCCAGCCGGCACCAATGAAATCGTTAATTGCAATTTTAAGCGCTGCTTTACCACGTGCTCGGCGGTGAAGGAAAAAATCGTGAGGAAACCTGCATGTCTGAGTAATAAGAAAAAAATATTTCGAAGACATGTGAAGTTCGCCAACATGCGACATGTGAAGTTCGCCAAAACAAGTGTCCACACTTTCTTGCCTTGAAACCCTCTCAGAAATGAGGGGAGGCCTGTGCCCAGCAGTGGGACGTATACTTATAGGCTGTAACTTTAGGTTTTTTTTACATCTTAATATTATATCTTAATCTAATATCCGCTAGCCCATATCGTCCTGAAACGGTCGTGAGAGGCGACAGAGGAAAAAAGAAACAGGAGATGGGCGGCAGCATCTTCCTGATAACAACTCATAATAATAAATAACTGCGTTGCCACTTCTCAAGCGTGGCAACTGTAGTAAAATCTCCCCATTAGGCAATCTATGGGCGAGACCTATGTTCAGCAGTTGACTTTTATAGACTGTCATGGATGGATGGATCCTATATACCGAAGAACTGACAACCGATGGGGTACAAAGGTTTTCGAATGGCAACTTCGTACCGGTAAGCGAAGTGTAGGGCGAACCCCCACTAGATGGAGTGACGACCTGGTAAGACATGCAGGAAGTCGATGTATGCAGGTGGCTCAGGACCGTGCTTCGTGACATTTCTTGTTGGAGACTATCTTCAGCAGTGGACTTGAAAAGGGCTGTAATGATGTCGATGGTGATGATGATGAATCTTATATGTAGACTTATCCAACGCTTTAGAGAAATATCTAAATGATAAATTTTGTTTTTTTAGTTGCCATGATTGATAGGCGTGGCGTGGTTACTAAAATCATTATTTCTTATTATTTTTATCTGTTATCAGGATGTCGCCGCCCATCTCCTGCTTCAGTTTCCCTCACTCCCGACTGCCAGCTACAGAACCAGTGGTAAAGATAACATGACTTTTAATAAGTATTATTGTAATCTATACTGAATAAAAATAATTCTATTCTAATGTATTATTATTCTATTTTAGTTATTGTAGATTATAAGTTGTTAATAATTACGGATAATTGGTTAGAAATAAATTAATTATTATCATTTTATGTTATTTATACGATGACTTCTTTTTACCGTCTGGAAATAATAGAGCGTAACAAGTGAACGTAAAACAAGCCTATGGGCACTGATTTTACAAAGAAAATAAAAACAAAATTTTGAATTAAATGAATAAATTAATTAAAATCTATCGACATTCAAATCACATCCACCCTACTCTACAAACGGCAATAAAACAATAAATTTTATAGGCATCTTTACCTTGTCACTTCGCAGAGTCAAAGGCTAGGGTGGATATGATTTGAAATTCGATTGATTTTAATTAGTTAATTTATTTAATTTAAATTTCTTGTTTTTATTTTTTGTAAAATATCATTGCCATAGGCTTCTACTCCATTCAAATGTTACATCCTATTTTTTTCCAGACGGTAAAAAAGGTCACCAATATAGTTTTCTCATCTGATTGGGCTGTATAAATATATAAATACAAATAATAAATATATAATATATCAATAAAGTAAAATAAATAAATAAAAATACATAAATAAATAAAATTCAACCAGATGGAAATCTCCGGCAGGGGAGACCCTAACGGCCGAGGGTTAGGGAGAAAAAGAAATTATTGTTACTATCACTAGATGGCGCAGTGTGTACATTTAAAAGGCGCTATGGTTTTACTTTCGTAAAATCAATAAGAGTATTCTGCAACTTTAGACTGTCATTCCCCGGTCGAGCCGACCTATTCTAAAGATTTTTGAACGTCCTTTGAGGTTGTATTTAGCAACCTAAGGACGAAAGTAATCTAATAATAGTTTAATTTAGTGTAAGTGCTATAATTTTCCTTCGAGGTTGTGATAAAACAATCTACGGACGTTAATTATTTAATGTGTACTGGTTGTTATTACTAGATGGCGCAGTATGTACATTTAAAAGACGCTATGGTTCGACTTTCGTAAAATCAGTAAGAGTATTCTGCAACATTAGATTGTCATTCCCCGGTCGAGCCGACCTATTCTAAAGATTTTTGAACGTCCTTTTTAGGTTGTATTTAGCAACCTAAGGACGATATTAATCTAATTAAATGTTTAGTTTAGTATATATTATGCAATAATCTTCCTTCGTGGTTGTGAATTATGACAAAACAACCTACGGTCGTTAATATTCTAATTATTAGTATACTGCTTGTTATTACTAGATGGCGCAGTATGTACATTTAAAAGACGCTATGGTTTGACTTTCGTAAAATCAGTAAGAGTATTCTGCAACAATAGATTGTCATTCCCCGGTCGAGCCGACCCATTCTAAAGATTTTTGAACGTCCTATGAGGTTGTATTTAGCAACCTAAGGACGATATTAATATAACTAATAGTTAAGTTTAGTATATGTGCAATAATCTTTCTTTGAGGTTGTGAATTGTGACAAAACAACCTACGGTCGTTAATATACTAATTATTAGTATACTGCTTGTTATTACTAGATGGCGCAGTACGTACTACATTTAAAATTTGCTATGGTTTGACTTTCGTAAAATCAGTAAGAGTATTCTGCAACTCGAGTTTGCAATTCCACGGTCAAACCGACCTATTCTAAAGATTTTTGAACGTTCTTTCTAGGTTGTAATTAGTAACCTGAGGACTATAATAATCTAATTATTAGTTTAGCTTAGTATATAATATGCAGAAATCTACGAGTTAATCTCTCAACGGTAAATTGCCCGTGCGCCATAGTTGGACGTGTTTTACAACAGACAAATTTTCGTTTCAAATTTCAATGTCATGGTTATAACTACTAATTCCAGGAAAATACAACTTAATTCGCGTGACGTAGCGATAACTCGATAAAGAGCGACGTCAACGCCAGATAAACTGATCGTTTGATAGCCGCCTGTGACTGCAATGCGTATAATTTTAATCAAAAGTTAAGTTAATAACGCTAGAAAGTAATACTCTAGGAGAGCGCAGGCTTTAACAGTTACCTTAGACATGCGAAAAGTTTTTGTGATAAAATATATGAGGTTTGTAATGTTTGGAAAATTGACGACAACGTTTGTACACGGTAAAGCTATATTGCAGTTAATATAGTACTGGCACAAATGGGTCGGCTCGACAGCGGAAGGACCACGCTCTCACAGAATACCAGCGTAAAATAACAGTAGTATTTCGTGTAGAGAGGGTAAAGAACCGGAGACCCTTTTCGCTGGAAACGAGGCATTCTATCTTTGTCCTCAGGGGTGACAACGCATCTACATTTTGATTTTTAATCGAGTATAGACGTAGTCTATGGGCCTCATTTGTAGACTGTGTGCTCGTTTGCCACCCTTATTCAATAATTATGCCTGAATGACAACCTTCAACTCTCACATATTATTTAATATTATAAACAATACAATATAATACTAGTTGTTGCTACTTCGTCGTAGCATCTTCCAGTGATAAGAGTTCGTGTCCGGCGTCCATCCGGCGGGGATTTTTATTTGCGGGACTCCACAATAGCACTCGAACGCACCCAGGCTACGTTGTGCTTAACCGTATCTGACGTTATGAGTGATTTAATGTGTGTGTATTGGATGTGTGTGTGTGTGTGTGTTTATATTGGCAATTTTAACACATTAAAAGAAATATCATATCATTTCGGAAACTGTCATCTGTTAAAACGGATGCACTTGCGATTTTTCGGGTTTAATTTGGAGCACCCGGTTAGGACTTCAAACAGTGGTAATGTGTCTTAAGAGATAACTAAGCAAATTCAATCTTAGGTGTGCGGTTATTTATTTATTATTTATTGCATTTTATTTATTAAAACCTCCTATACCTACATACATATATGCAAATATATCTTTATCTTAATATATATAAATTACGTGTCACGTTGTTTGTCCGTGATGGCCTTATAAACCACTTAACCGATTTTAATCAAATTTGCACATCGTGTGCAGCTTAGCTCAGATTGAGAGATAGGATAGTTGTTTTGCCGATGAGTGACCCACAATTTTTTTTGCGAATTTAATGATTTTTAATAGGACATGACAAAGGGTCGTCGAAAAAGGCAGAACAATGTCTGCCAAGCAAGCTAGTATATTATATATATCTTAATATATATAAATTACGTGTCAGGTTGTTTGTCCGCGATGGACTCCTAAACTACTTAACCGATTTTAATCAAATTTGCACACCGTGTGCAGTTTGGTCCAACTTGAGAGATAGGATAGTTGTTTTGCCGATGAGTGACCAAATTTTTAATAAGACATAACGAAGGGTCGTCGAATAGGGCAGAACAACATCTGCCTGGAGGGCAAATAAAACAAAAAAAAATAATAAATATATATATACATACCATGAATATACGTTTGTTAACAATATAAATGACTGATGGTTCATCTAAGAAGCGTTGTCTTTAATAGATGATTACGCACCAAGTTTTTAAAAGCCTGTTTATACTGTTATTAAGAATGCGATCTAAATTTTCAGAAGATCCTGGATCTATTTTTTTTTTTTCATATTTGCAGCCCATCATAAGTTCACACCTGAACATACACCTACACAGATGGCCTCAAAGAGGTGATATTTGACATAGTTGCCACTTGAACGGCAAGTTGGTATATTATTAATTTATCTCATAAATAAATAATAATTAATAACAATAATTATAATATGCAGATATTGGCATTTCCAGAATTTTTTTATCTATTGATACGTCAAGATTATTAATATACTGAACATAACGTTCTGATAAAACACAGAAGGAACAAACGTCATTACAAGAAGTTTTCAACATATATAATTAGGAAGTTTTGAACTGATTACTAATAAAAGTTAGGAGGTTCCTTAGCATCATAAAATCCGTAGCGAGAATGTTGCATACAGTAGTGGTGATTAAGTCAACAATAAGTTTTTTTTTATAAACTGTAGGGACAAATGAACATAGAGCCTACCTGATGGTAATCTGATGCAGCCAACTTTAAACAAAGAGAGCTACAGATGCAATGCCTATAATGCTGCCTCTCTTTATCCTTCAGACATAGCAGCGCGATAAGTTCCTACTTGACGGCAGAAATGAGAGAATGTGATTTGCAAGATGATGTTGTGAGATTAAGAAAGGAATGCTTCGGCGGTTTGGTCATGTAGAAAGAATGAATGAGGAAAGACTAACAAAGCAAACATATGTTGCAGAAGTGAATGGAAGACTCGGAAAAGGACGCCCTAGGCGAAAGTTTGACGACCAAATTGGCGATATATTAAAAATGGGCCAAATTAAGTGTATCCTTAACCGACGAGCATGCATGTGTAGGTATGTGGGTATATGGATGTGGAGGAGGCGAGAGAGGTCTGTCAGGTTCGTGCCAAATGGAAGTTTGTAGTTTCTGCCTACCCCTCTGGGTGGGTGAGTGTTTATTATGATTTATAATAATTTTTATTCAATATAAATTACAAGTAATTCTTATTAAAAGTTATTTTAATTTAGTTACTTTTACCAGTGGTTCGGAAAATCTTCTGTCCTGGAAACAGCCAGCAAGAAACCTATTAGGACAAAATAAGATCTTTCTCTCTCTCCCCACAGTTGCCTCTTATGACAACCACGGGTCGTAATGGAACGGGACAATATGGATGATGGATTATTTTTCATCACACGCGGTACGAACTGAGAGTAGGTACCTATCGGTTTTTGCGAAACGAACCTTGCCAAAATTTCACAAACGAGCATGCAGCTCGTCTGAGGGTAAGTGTAAATCGCGGTCCATGAACAACTACAACACCAAGGTACTTACAGGTGAATTGACGACCTTTTAAAAAGAAGAACACAAATTATAGACACCTAAGTCGCATCGGTCAATAAAAATCGCTGGTGGTAAACGATTCCATAGAGAAGTCGTGCAAGTAAGAAAACACTTAGTAAATAGCGCAAAACTAGACCGCCAGCAATCCAGATGATGTGAATAGTGAAGTGAGTTTTGTTGCGATGCGCAATCGTGAATTTTGGTCAAACGCAAATTGAAGCAAACCTGCTCAGTGATACACATGCATGTCACGAACACAAACGTGTCCCGAGTGCAATCGTGATTTCGAGGCGGTTATCCATGACCCAAATATTAACGGGAAAATTGAGATTAAAAATGTCGGTAAACTGCAGCGTTGCATTTTTTAAAGTAGAATAATAAAGTTTGTCACTAATCTCCGAAATCAAATTTTACTTCAGAGAATTTTACAAAATAATGCCGCAGAAAAGTCAACCGTGGACATATCGATTTAAATTTGGAAGAGTTGAATGATAATACAATAATTGAAGTTCAATGATAAAGAACTTTCAAATCGTAGACAGAGAAAGCTATAGATTAATGATTAGCGTGGCCTCGAGTGAGAAAGGACGATAACGTAGTTTTAGGTTATACAATAATCTTTATGACTTTTAAACATATTTAGATAAAATCTTTAATTGTTCTAAGAACTGAACTGAACAAGATTCACCAATCTTAAGCTCACAAAACACTTTTTTCTCACTTAAACCAATTTGTAAACTCTTTAGATCCCTACGAACTGTCAAATTTGTTTAGCAAAGTGTAGTTTGCTAAACAAAAAAACCGGCACGGAGAAAGGGACAAACAGTCACACCGCTCTGTCTCATTTCTATGCAAGACGTATGCATAAATCTATCTTTTTCGTGTGCGAATGCGAAAGAAGGCGTCAATTTGTCTATAGGTTTCTCTGTCTACGTTTCAAATAAATTTGTCGATTCGATACGCGCGCCATCTACTGGAAGTTAATTATACTATGCCTATTACCTTCGCGCCAATGCCAGAAATAAGATGACAAAATTTTAGAACAATCTAATAAACGGTATGGCAACGCATAAAATACGAACAAACAAACATTAATTTTATATAATGGATGAAAAATAAAATTCATCATGAAACAAATGAATTGTTTATCATGTTGCAGAAAGTTTTATGACAAACAATTTTATTGATTTTTATTAATGTAAGAATATCCACTACCTCATAACTTCTTGTGGGTGTAAGACAGAGGGAAACCAAGCCAT
This sequence comes from Parnassius apollo, assembly GCA_907164705.1. NCBI lineage: Eukaryota > Metazoa > Arthropoda > Insecta > Lepidoptera > Papilionidae > Parnassius > Parnassius apollo. The sequence goes on along the minus strand of CAJQZP010001668.1, from coordinate 5,326,254 downwards.
GAGATGGGCAGCAGCATCTTCCAGATAGCAGCAGATGTTACACTTACACGATGCGGCATTGAGCAATGCATATATGCGATACCAGGCTTATAAAATAATACAAATAATATTAATATAAAAAGTAAATAAACAATAATGATTTCTTATATTTACGCGAACACTACACATTGAAATAATACTAGTTTTTACGGAATTTATCGCGTATATTTAACTTTTCTAGATCGGAACAAAAGTTAAATTTTAATCTATGGTAACCGCGGTTAACTATGACATATGGACGTTGAACATCTCAGTCCTGCCCGTGACCATGAGTGCTGTAAAGCGTTCGAAACGTCGGGTATTTAAAAAGTTAAATATACGCGATAAATTCCGTAAAAACTAGTATTATTTCAAAGAAAATAAACAAATTATCCTAACGCACAAGTATGACAGACGCAGCAAACGGTCGCAAAAGTATTAATTAATTTATTACAAAAACGAACGCTAAATGCTAAGCAATGATATGTAATTAAAGTCATTACCGGCAGGAATTGTTTCAATATTGCACAAACGCAAACAAAACAAAAAAGCAATTAAAACTTTACTATCGATGACAAATAAATAATCAATTTCCGTCCAAAGGTCATAGCATAATTATTTTAATTTATTAAAAACTAATTTAATTTAATTTGCAAAACAAAAGCCGGTACCCTACGTTTTAGGACTCATATCACTGGATTATATTACTCTGTTTTTGTCTATGAGTCCGTTTCGATAGTCTTGGTAACTATTTCTGACGCGAAATAGAAGTGCGTGCACTTCTGTGTTTTTATAAAGGAAAATATGAGCTAGTATATTTTTTTTATAAAAAAGCAGCAATAATGACATAATGTCGATATGATTACAGAATAGGTGATATTTAATAAAAGTACTCGGGGATCACAACACATCTGAGGCCTTATATTTGAAGTTGGTGGCAGGTTTTCGAATACATACAATAGTAAAGAAAAAAAAGTTAAGTTACAGCCTATATATGTCCCACTGCTGGGCACAGGCCTCCCCTCATTTTTGAGATGGTTTTAGGGCAAGGAAGTGTCCGCCGCTCTGCCCCAAAGCGTGTTGGTGAACTTCACATGTCTTCGAAATATATTTTTTCTTATTCCTCAGATGAAGCTTCATCACGATGTTTCCTTCACGTGGTAAATCAGCACTTAAAATTGTAATTAACAATTTCATTGGTGCTGGATCGAACCCGGGTTACTCGCGTTCTGATATATTTACAACGAGCGTTAAACATTTGAGTTACCACGGCTCACATACCATAGTAGGCACTTGCAATCAGGTAAAATCTGGTCTAATCTCATTTGTGACTGTGATATAAAAAAACTAATATGAGATTAAGGAAAATGTTAGCATTCGTAAGTGTCCTAAGTTACATTAAAATATTTTGATTGCTGCAATGAGCGTTGAATCTTGTTGAATCTCGAGATTTGTTTTATGACACGGCTTTGGGCAATAAGTTTATTAAATTTGAAACTATGTTAAGGCCACGCAGATGCAGTATGATGGCTTTAGTAGATAAAATTGCATGAGGTAAAATCTTAGATAGTAGTGTACGTGGTAGAGGCATCCTGCAGCTATGTATATCGTTGTAGCACATACGGGTCATATATAAGCTATGCAAGCATCAAATAGCAGTTTATTGCTGCTGTGTTTTGGGAAAAGTTTCGATTTTGGTGAGTGTAGAGAACCGGTGATCATTTGAGTGGAAACGAGGCATTCTATTTTAGTCCTCAAGGGCGAAAACGAATCTGCATTTCGATTCTTGATCAAAGTTGTAGATGGCTATGGGTCACAGCATCCACCCACCATCAAGTGGACTGTGTGTTTGTTTGTCATCCTTATGGCTTAGCTCCCAAACTATAAGTCAATTGCTAAAGTCATCGAATTTGGTCATAATTTCAAAGGTAAAAAAGAACATAAACCGTCGAGAAGTTCGGTCTAAGAAATAATGCAAATGTTTCGTGTACGGTCACATGAAAGATATTAGTGACATTCCAAATATGTATGTATATTTTCACACCCAGCCCGACGTATCCTAAGTCTGCAGGGTAATTTGCATTATGCAATAGTTTTTTTTATTAGTGATTAAATAAAGATGTCGGATTCTTTGTTTTTAAAACAATTTACTTGATAAGTTAGCCGGCCATATAGATCCAAAAAACGGACAACCGATGCGGAAGAAAGATAATTAAATAAATTAATTGATTAAAATCTATCGAAATTCAAATCATATCCATCCTACTTCACGAACGGCAATAAAACAATAAATTTAGTAGGTATTTTTACGTGGTAGAGCCGTGCTGCAATTATATTAGTAGTATAGATGTTGCACGAATGTATCAGCTCGACCGGGGAAGGACCACGCTCAATATAGCTGCGAAAATAGCAGATTAACGCTGCTGTGTTTCGCATGGTGAATGTAGAGAACCGGAGAACCTTTTTCAGGAAATGAGGCATCTCCATCTTAGTCTTCAGGGGTGACAATCCATTTTGATTTGTAATCGAGGATAGATGTAGATGTCTATGGGCCACAGCAACCACTTACCCTCAGGTGGACTGTGCGCTCGTTTGTCACCTTTATCCTATAAAAAAGGCATCCTTGTCACTTCGCACAACCACAGGCTCAAGGTCAAAGTAAATGTTCATAAATTTTTTTCAAACGTTTAATTCACAGATGGGCGGAGGCAGTAGAGTCCAAGGGGGAGGCATTGGCCGTTAGTTTGGACATTGCGAAGGCCTTCGATCGGGTTTGGCACAAAGCGCTTCTTTCGAAGCTCCCTTCCTATGGGCTTCCCGAGAAATTGTGCGATTGGATCACCAGTTTTCTTGCAGATCGGAGCATCAAGGTCGTTGTAGACGGTGCAAGCTCCGATTGCAAGCCTATTAATGCTGGTGTTCCACAGGGCTGCGTGCTATCGCCAACGCTGTTTCTTCTGCATATCAATGATATGTCGCAGACCCGTAACATTCATTGCTATGCAGATGACAGCACTGGTGATGCTCTTTACACCGGCCGAGCCAATATTTCTCGGGAAAACGTCTCCGAGTGCCGGGACAAACTTGTGTCTGAAGTCGAGTCTCTGCTGGACAGAGTCTCGGATTGGGGGCGACTAAATCTAGTCCAGTTTAACCCCCAGAAGACACAAGTTTGCGCGTTAACCGCTAAAAAGAACCCCTTTGTCGTATCCCCTCAGTTTCAAGGCACTCCCCTTGTTGCCTCAGCCAGTATCGGAATCCTCGGCGTCGACATATCGAGTGACGTGCAGTTTCGTGGTCACTTGGAAGGGAAGGCCAAATTGGCCTCTAAAAAGCTTGGCGTGCTCAGCAGAGCGGGACAGTATTTCATGCCGGCACACCGCCTGCAACTTTACAAGGCGCAGGTTCGGCCGCACATGGAATACTGTTCCCATCTCTGGGCTGGGGCTCCCCAGTACCAGCTCCTTCCACTTGACCACATCCAGCGCAGAGCGGCTCGAATCGTCGACGACCGAGTGCTTTCCGATCGGCTCGATTCTCTGGCACTGCGAAGAGATGTTGCATCCCTTTGCATTTTCTTTCGCATATACCATGGAGAGTGCTCTGAGGAATTGTTCGGATTAATCCCAGCCGCCAAATTTCGTGAACGCACTACGCGGCAAACGTCCCGATACCATCCACACCATCTGGATGCTTGGAGGTCCACCACTGTACGTTTCAAAAGGAGTTTTCTTCCGCGTACAACCTCTCTGTGGAATAATTTACCACCAGCGATTTTTCCGGACCGATACGACCTGGGGACCTTCAAGAAAAGAGCTTACTCCTTTCTAAAGGGCCGGCAACGCATCTGCAATTCCCCTGGTGTTGCAGTTGATCATGGGCGGCGGTAGTCACTTAACATCAGGTGAGCCACATGCTCGTTTGCCCCCTCTTCTATAAAAAAAAAAAAATTTTTTTTTTTGTAAAACATCAGTGCCAGAGGCTTCTACTCTGTTCACAGGTTACACCCACAGTAAAAAGATCATTCAGTATATGTAAGCAAGAAGTCGATGGATGCAGGTGGCTCAGAACCGTGGCATTCTTTGGGGGAGGCCCAAGTTCAGCAGTGGACTAGTGTGTGTTCGGCCGAAATAATGTTATTGGTAGCTCTATTTAAGTGAACCCCATCCATTTAACTTCTTCTGACGTCACGGTGGTTCCATAAATTATTTCTTGTCAAACACTAACTCGTTTTAAAATTTTTTAGCAAGGCATCGTAGCTTAATTTTAAAATAATATAACTTACTTTTAACCAATACGACTGTATTATAATATTTCTTTTAAAAACGTGATGTCCACTTTATTTATAATATTTTAATATATATTAATTTACAATAATATATTCGCTAAAATATACATAGCAAAGTGCCAACGTAAATGCATCAAAGATCAATAAGACTGCATGACCTGTTGAGGGAAATGATTACGCATACTAAATTCACGCCAAGAAACATATGCGAGTGAATCTGTTGGAGATGTTTGAGGAAACCTTAAAATGCAGCGTTTCGTACCTGAGACTTTAAATATTTTATTGTAGGGAAGTGTAACCTTAATCTTCACGCTTACCTTGATAGACAATCGGAGTACCAGAGGTCTCACATCTCTGATGCCGTTACCCTTGCTTGTCTGGATATTCTACGTCTGGTAGAAACAAGATTAACCGTGTAAAGGCAGTGTTTGAATTTGCACTACCCCATATTATACTCCCGTTGTGTTGTAAGAGAAGAGAGAGGGAAATTGAAACAGGAGATAGGCAGCAGCATCTTCTTGAAAACAACTCAAAATTACAAAAAAACTGCAGTTTTTAAAGGTTAAGTTAAAGTTACAACCTATATACGTCTACTACTGGGCACAGGCCTCCTCTCATATCTGAGAGGGGTTTAGGGCAGAGAAATATCCGCCACGTGTTCTGAACGTTTCGATTTTTTCTTCTTTTTTCTCAGACATGGAGATTTCCACATGATCTTTTCTTTTATCGCCGAGCACATTGTAAATCAGTATTTTTTTTATAGGATAGGGTAGCAAACGAACACACGGCCCACCTGATGGTAAATGGTGCTGTGGCCCATAGACATCTACATCTATCCTCGATTACGAATCAAAATACAGAGGTAACCCATGAGGACTAGATGGAATGCCTAGTTTGCAGTAAAAAGGGTCTCCGGTTCTCTACACTCACCATACGAAACACAGCAGCATTAAACTACTATTTCACGCTGGTATTCTGTGAGAGTGTGGTCCTTCCCCGTTCGAACCGAGCCATTCGTGTTACAACTATACTTCTAATTTAATTGCAGGGTGGCTCTACCACGTATAATTTTTATAATTGCAATTAATAATTTCATTGATATTGTGGCGATGATCAAACCTGGGTTGTCAGCCTGAGCCCTGCCCTGAGCTGCCACGGAGAGGCAATTTTTAGTTATGTACATACATTTTGCGTTAATTTTTTCTTAACATTAATATATGAACACATGTTATTATTTCGTTTGATTCATTTTAAAGGGCAGTACCGGAATGATAAAAAATGTCGGCGTCTGGCCGATATGGGATTTTATATAAAGCGCAAGTCCGATCGTGCATGGAGTATTGCTGCCACATATAGGCTAGTGCTGCAAAATGTCATCTAGCAGCTTTGGATTCAATGGAAAGGCGTGCTAATTAGCCAAACGCAAAGTAGCCAGCTTTTCGGTTTTCTACAAGGATGTTTTTCGGAAAATGTGCACAGGAATTTCATAATTTGATTCCTTCCTTTCCCTTCTACTATCGGACAACCAGACGTTCAACCAGTATCCACCCTTTCGTTGTTGACTTACCACGCTTTCGAGCCAAACGGTTTGCTACATCGCTTATCACAAGTACAGGAGTGGAATAAGTTGCCATATCATATTTCCATCCGAGTACAGCGTGGGTGTCAATGCAAGAGTGAATAGGCTCTTGTTAAATCAGTCGCTTTACCATCTCAGGCTACATCACCACTTACCATCAGGTGGGATTGTAGCTAAGCACTGGCTTAGAATAATATAACTTTTTTATTAAGTTAAAGTTGCAAAAGCTTTAACAGATAACTTGATTTTTGGACTTAAAAAAATTTACACAATTCGTTTATCATGCTTGAGAATTAATATCCAATTATATTCGTGGCAGAGCCACGCTGCAGCTATAGTATGGTTGTAGCACGGATTGATCGGCTTGACCGGGGAAGAAACACGCTTTCACAGAATACCAGCGTAAAATAGCAGCTTAATACTTCCATTTTTCGTATAGTAAGTATAGAGAACCAGAGACCTTTTTTACTGGAAGGGAGTAGTGATGCAGCGAATACTACTTTTACGAATACGAATACGAATATCTCGCCACGGTAATAAATAACTAATTCATTTGTTGATTTTCTATTGTTCTAATAATTAGAATTTAAAATTGGTAAGTTTTTATTTAAAAAACATTCAATTTGTATTTTCTGGTTTTAGGTGATTTCTTTTTCCAGTCCCGATATTCCCAGCCGTTAAAAAAAGCCTTTCCGAGGCGACTGTACATGGTTTCAGTGCGGGTTTTCGAAGTCTGCTATTAATTAGTTATTAAATATTCGTGATTAGTAGTCGCCGAATACGAATATTCGGTCAATGTCTACTATTCGGCGAATACGAATATTCGTATTCGTATTTGTTGTATCACTAAAAACGAGGCATTCAATCTTAGTCCAAAGGGGTGACAATGTATTACTGTAAATATAAGTAATCATTACGTTTTCCAATCTACCAGTGAAAGCAGTGTAACAGATGCGGGTTGTTAGTTGTTACAAGTCAGCTCGTTCCACAGCAACCAACCGTTTCGTGTGTCAGCGCTGGCTACACAATATCACCACACATATACAGTACTGTAGCAGCTAGTAGCTAGCTGGCTCAGCAATTATTAGTCCGACTTATAATATTATTCAAATGTTGATTAAATTTAAATAATCATTGGCATTTAATTTTATTTATAGAATTACAATGAAAGGATGTATGGAAGTCCGTATCTCTGCCTACCCCTCGTGGTTTTTTTTGAAGTATTTTATCAGAGTTCACAGTAAATAATCAATTCAATTCAATATAAGGGATTGCTTGACACTGACACTGATGTGATGAATTCCGACGATTCTTTGGGTATATTTTGTGCTTCGACAGTGTGGCACCATGAGACATTAATCGGGAAACCTCTTAACGTTACCTTAATCTTAATATTTCATACTTAAGTAATAAAACGCAGAAAAAAATACGAGTTTTCCTCATGCCTACCACCTTACCACATATATATGTATTATAGTATTCTATGATCGATGCGCACAGCCCGGACGCAGGAATTTTAATAAACGCTTATCAACGATCTTTAACCAAAAATTGAAACTTTTGTATACGCATATACGTTTTTACAACAAAAAACTTTATTCATAAATAGTTGAACTGGTATTTTGTTTTAAAAAAATGGTATTTTCTTTAAAAAAATAGATTTTCTTTAAAAAAAATAGATTTTCATAAACTTCATTTACTGCAAAACGAAAAAAAACGAAGGGCTTTTAAATAAACAAAGCTGGCATTACTCTATATAAATTTATATTCAAATACACATACAATCAGTATAGTATCACTATCCTCGGGCCAGTTACTATCAGTTGTTATTAATATCTACATATTACAGTTCAATAAATGTAACAGTGATTCAAAAAGCCTGTCACTCGGTTATTAATAATATAGATGCGGGTACGAACGTTAGGGTCATACGCGCACGGTTTATTTTATAATGAATACGCATTTACCTAACTCTTTAAATGAAATGAAATATAAAAGAAATACAAACATTCTAGACTTTAATACGTAAGAAATTTAAAAACATTCTTCGTATTCATTACCACCTCTGTAAAAACTTTTACAAAAAATCGCGATCCGCCACGGCTCAGCACAGTTGATTTCTGGATCTCGACAGCTGTCGGCTACCGGGTCCAATTGTGAATCTAAACCATCCCATAACACACAAAAATATTAGGGCACTTCAGTGGCAAACACAAGTGTATATATTTAAATTTCATACTCTAGTTTTCGACCCATAGGGACGGAATTTTTTCTGCTAAATTATATGGGATCACCTGTAAAATATACCCTATTTAACAAAAATAAGAATTATTAAAGTAAAAAAACTCAAATTGAAAACCTTTTTTTAAGCTCTACTAATATATATATTTTTTTTTTTTTTTTTTTTATATATATATATATATATATATCTAAATCTCGGAAACGGCTCAAACGATTTTCATAAAATTTAGTGTCAGGGGAGTTTCGGGGGCAATTAATCGATCTAGCTAGGATTTATTTTTAGAAAATGTCTTTTTGTCCGTGTTTTCAGGCAAGGAAAAACTGCGACAATATAAGAAGGTAAATTTTGACATTATGTTAATGATCGTAATAGCTCAAATGGATATCGAGCGGTCGCGAAATCATAATGCTTTGGTTCGCGTTCTGTCTTCGGTCCGATTTTTTTTTTCAAGTTCCCTTCTTTTGTGAGAAAATCTATTATTTCGGGCCCTTTTCTTTTAGTATTTTTTAAAAATACAAAAATTTTAATTAAACTAATTGCACTCATGATTTTTTATTCAAATAACCAGTTCAGTTTTTTCTATTATGTCAATAAGATCAAAAAATATTATTCATCAGTATGTTATTTGTATCTAAATGTAATTTCCAAAAAAAACGAGCAAAGCTCGGTCATCCGGGTACTGTATATATATACTAGCTTGCTAGGCAGACGTTGTTCTGCACTTTACGACGACCCTTTGTCATGTCCTATTAAAAATCCTACAATTCGCAAAAAAAATTGTGGATCACTCATGGGCAAAAGAACTATCCTATCTCTCAAGTTGGATGAAACTGCACACGGTATGCAAATTTGATTAAAATCGGTTAAGTAGTTTAGGAGTCAATCGCGGACAAATAACGTGACACATAATTTACTTATATACAACATGTAACATAATTAACGACTTTGAGATAGTAGTTTGTAGAATCGTTTATGAATGATTCTATCATTTTTAATATAGGTAATTTTTTTCATTGTAATACAGACACTAAATTGTACAGTCAAAATGAAATGGATGTAACTTAAGGCAATAAGATTTTAAGAGTGCAGTTTATTTGTATTATTACTAATTCTGTATAGTAAAAATAAAGAAAATAATTTTTAAGGATGTTGCTTTTTAACATTTTCGAATTATATATAGTGAGTGTATTTATTATGATATAAATTATAGGGGGGTATATATATATATATATATATATATATATATATATATATATATATACATATTAAGACAATGATCTGACATTATGTTAGCTTTACAAACAAATCCTACTTTTCTTTATTCAACAGTAAAACCGACACCTTGGAACTAGCCAATTACAAGCACACAACCGCCACACATCTGTCCTGACGTGTGCAACCTGTCACAGTTACCCCACATACGCTCAAGGTCCGATATACCTGATGCGAGCCAGCCAGCGCCAGGGGCGACGCTAACTTGAATCTACTAAAGATGACTAACGAGACCTTTCGCTTTAAAAGGCCCCCGAGTTGCAAGAGACCGTACAGCGTGAGTTTGTAACTATTAATCAATAAATACAGATCACGTTTTAATAGGAAGAAAGACATTTCATTAATCGCTACAAAATAGTAAAATAATTTTGTGTTTTGTATGGTAAGTGTAGAACCTGAGTCCCTTTTTGCTGGTAACGAAGCATTTTAAACGTCCGGGTTCCACCTTTACCAACCCAGCTTTACTTTACTTATTACATAAAATCAACCCATTGCTGCTGTATTTCGTATTATGAGTGTAGAGAACCGGAGACCCTTTGTATTAGAAACGACGCATCTCATCATAGTCCTCTGGAGTGACAAAGCGTCTGCATTTTGATGATGTCTTTGGGCCACACCATCATCTTACCATAAGGTAGACTGTGGGCTTTTTTATTATCTTTATTCTATAAAAAATACGTTTTACAATAACATAATGATTCTAACGGCATTGCGTGCCTCAACTACACATCGTCATACAAGAGCTATTGCCGGCGACAGTAATTTAGCTTGTTGAACTAATTAAGAATTAAGACTTTTCGCGCCAACATCATATCACCATACTTCATTTCTGTACTTCGTTTGTGTTTGGAAATGACGGATACTGTTTTATTTTAGTGAATTAAATTAGTTTCAGTTGGGGCAAATGTGCTTTGCGGTGCCTGAACCGGACACCGTAAAATGATACCATTAAGATAACATAACATAACATAAACACTCACGCCTGTCACCCAGAGGGGTAGGCAGAGACTACGGACTTCCATTTGGCACGATCCTGACATACCTCTTTCGCCTCCTTTACATCCATATATCAACGCATACATGCTCGTCGGTTAAGGGTACTTCTAAGGTGGCCCATTTTCAAAATATCGCCAATTTGGTCGATAAACTTTTTCCTAGGGCGTCCCTTCCCGACTCGGCCATTCACATCTGCCATATAAATTTGCTTAGTCACTCTTTCGTCATTCATTTTTTCTACGTGACCAAACCACCGAAGCATTCCTTTCTTAATCCTGGTCACAACATCATCTTGCATACCACAATTTACACAACAATACACAATATTATACAATTTACACGCAATTTCTCACCCTGTCATTCAGATTACACCCTAGCATATTCCTTAAAGACCGCATTTCTACAGCATTTATTCTACTTTCGTCCTTCTTCTGCCACACCCAGCTTTCACTACCATACATTAAAGTAGGGACTAACACAGCATTTTGAATTACCATACGTGCCTGTTTTGACAAATTCTGGTTCTTCATAATAGAGTGTAGTGCCCCATTCACTCTATTCCTAGGGAATAGGGAATAGACCATTAAGAGATTCCTTAAAATATAAAGTATATTGATCCCACAAAGTTCCAGCTCTGTAAAAGTGGTACCCGAACCTGGTCACTGTGTTTTAGGGGTTTTTAATCAACCATCGATTATTTTATAGAATATGGGTGAAAAACGAGCAAATAGTCTAATATCTGATGGTAAGTGGTTCCTGTGGTCCATAGACATTTAACTAAAATTAAGAAATAAAATGGAGATGCTTTGTCAACCTTGAGGACTAAGATAGAAAGCCTCGTTTCCAGCAAAATGAGTCCCAGGTTTTCAACACTCAACATATGAAACAGAAGCATTGAGCAGCTATTTCACGCTGGTATTCTGTGAGAGCGTCGTTCTTCCCCGGTCAAGCCGACCAATTCGTGCTACAACCATTATATAGCTGCAGCGTAGCTCTACCATATATAAAATAATTATTATAGCTAAATAAATACATATAACTCGATACTAAAATTATTATCTTCAAACGTATATCAGAAATTAATTCCTATTCATGCAAATAAATTCAGCAAGTTTTTATCAGCTACTATACCCGCATTGTAACCGAGCTCCAAGGTTTAATTTGTAATACAAAAAAAACTAATATACTAGAACCGAGGTAATAATATAAATACTATAAAAGAATTTCATAGACCGAAATGAATTTAGTTCGGTCCCAAAAGCCACCAATAAAATATATAAAGTGCAAGGCCTTAAATAAAATTTAAAGGAGTTAGTTGAAGTTTATTCAGTAGTAAGCAAATTAAGTGAGTTCCGTCCCGAAAAGTAGCATTAAACTATATTAAAAGCAAACCCTCAAATAAAAATTAAAGAAATTCACTTTTGTCTACTTCAGCATCGTTAAAATTTCGTAGTAAGCGAACGAACCGAGCTCGATCTTCACCGACACATACAAATCGCTGCCGATTTACCACGTCCTCGATAAAGGAAAACATCGCGGAAATTCTTTCATATGTGAGAAATAAAAAATTTAAAAATTGTGGAGTGAGCTAGATGGCAAAACACGGCTTTCTTTTTGGCTCCCAAGCTTTCCCAGAAGTGAGAGACCTAACTCCAGTGGGAACATACATAAGCACTAAGGCAGCTAATTTACTTTTTAAGCACTTATTTATTAATATGCTTGATGGAAATTAAAAATACGAAATAAATGAGAAGTTCACCAACACGCACTAAAGAATTCCGTCCAGCATTTGCAGTCTGTTATTTAAGTTTTTACAAAACATCGTAATGCTTAAATTAAGAGACTGTTCTGTTTGGCACTGTGAAGCATTTGATATTTCGGTGAAATTTAAAAATAAAAATAAAAATTTACATATTTTGCACATCAAGTAAGCGACGCTACAATGAGTACCTCTTCTTTGAAAACCCGAAACAATCACAGCGTTATGTTTCAGATGTTTCGTATCTTCGACGCTGCTTCAAGCGTGGCCGTTTTAGGTATTTCGTTTTTACCGCCATCTATCGGAATTTAATTTATTAAAAATAGAACAGCATAATTTTATTCAATATAGATAACATGTGATTCTTAATTTAATTGATTTTTTACTTTTACCACTGGTTCGGAAAAAACATCTGTCCTGGTAAAAAGTTACAGCCTATATACGTCCCACTCCTGAGCACAGGCCTCCGCTCATTTCTGAGAGGGTTTTAGGGGCAAGGAATTGTCCGCCTTGCTGCCCCAATGCGTGTTGGCGAACTTCACATGTCTTCGAAATATTTTTTTTTCTAATTTCTCAGACACGCAGGTTTCCTCACGATGTTTACTTACACCGCCGAGCACGTGGTAAATCCCCTGTCTAGTTCTGGTAAGAGCAAGCAAGAAATCCAGCGGGACTTTTTTTTTGTTGTTCAATGTGTATTACAATAGGCGGCTATGGGATATGTCAGAATAAGTGTCCGGTTTCATATATTTAATTCCACAGTCAAGTCGAGCGTCTCTACACCGCGATAAAACTAAACTCGTACGTGAACAATCCTACAAAGTTAAAGCAACTTGTTAATAATAACCGTAAACATAGACTTGTTTTCGTTTCAAATAATCATTTTAACTTCATAACTTAGCTCCGTTTTCCGTTATGAAACATTATATAGTGTTAAACGAAATTTTCTAATACATGAAAAGATCTTGAACAGGTGAGCCATACCGCGGTCTTACTGGATTGCTGGTGAAGCTTATTGGGAATCTACCCAAACCAAACCAAAACTGCGGTTTTGTTAGCCGAGTTGTATATTTTTTTATAGAATAGGGTAACAAACGAGCACACAGTCCACCTGATGGTAGGTGGATGCTGTGGCCCATAGACATCTACATCTATCCTCGATTACGAATCAAAATGCAGATGCGTTGTCACTCCTGACGACTACGATGGAATGCCTCGATTCCAGTAAAAAGGTCTCCGGATCTCTACACTCACCATACGAATTACAGCAGAATTAAGCTGCTATTTTACGCTGGTATTCTGTGAGAGTGTGGTCGAGCCGGCCTATTCGTGCTACAACTTTTTGGTAGAAACGAGGCATTCCATCTTAGTCCTTACGGGTGACAACACATCTGCATTTTGATTCATAATCGAGGATAGATGTAGATGTCTATGTGTTACAGCAACCACTTACCATCAGGTGGACTGTGTGCTCATTTGTCACTTTTATCCTATAAAAAATGTGTATCCGGCAAAATACAGTAGCAATATACTGCTATTTGACGCGAGTCTTATGTGACAAGTGTGATACTTCCCGGACGCTCCATAACCCTCTCAGAAGCGAGAGATGCCTTTAAAAAAATAAAAATAAATTTTGCAAACCCATTATCTTTTCGTCTTTCGTCTATTCTTCGATATAAATAGTATCAGCATAACTTATCAAATAAACAATTTACCGAAGATAAACATATAAAACACAAGAACTACTATGATAATATTCGTTTGAATAATATATTACGGGAATGAATTGAATATTCAATATAACCATTAATCCGGTTTGGTATGCGATGACGTTCGGTTAAGACCAGATTGTGAAAAACCTGATGGGAATCATTTGACGGTAAGAAGCATTACTCAAGAACGTAATGTTTTTCATTATGGTAACTTTAAAGAAGGTAAACAAACGAGCACAAAGTCCATCGACGGTAAATAAATGCTCTGGCTGATAGTCACCTGCATTTATCCTCGATTAAGAATCAAAATACATTGTCTCTTCCGAGAAATAAGACAAAATGGGTGCATTTGGCAGAAAAAAGCGCTAGCAAGCGCTTGTAAGCAAAATGGAGAAACTAAACACTTTTCGGCCAGGACACGTATGCACGTTTGCTTCAATAGCGCTGACACAATCCGCCATTTTGCTTATTTAATTTGTTTGTTTTGAAATAGAGTTTATAGTTGTTTTGTGCAATAATAGTTTTAAGTAATATAATGACATGAATAGAGATATACATGTTATTAAAAATTCATGATTGATAAGTTTTTAATATGAATACTTTACAAACATATATTTAAATTAGGTTAGGATCCTCGGTTAAAACTAACTTCCTGTCCTAAAGGAAAATAGCTACACACTTACGATTTGACAGCGCTTACCGCTTACGATCGCCATTTTGTTTACAAGCGCTTGCTAGCGCTTTTTTCTGCCAAACGCACCCAATATCTCGTCACTAGTAGGGGCAACATTATGCTGCTCTTTTACGATGGTATTGGATGGTCCATGAGTGTTCGTCCCCGGTCGAGCCGACCCATTCCAGTTGCCATTGCAGCGTGGCTCTAGCACGTACTAAATAAGATATTATTAAATACAGACATAATATGTATTTAAAAGAATTCTATATTACTGCCAGTGTAATAGCGATGTAACAATATCCACTACCCCATACCAGCTCGTAAATATCGCAAGAGATTGACAGGTGAAAACAATAGGGGAGATTGGCTTACCTAGTTTGATAAAATGATATGACTTATTTAGTTTTAACAGCACCTCTCACTCTCCCTCCATTGTGTGCCCTAGTCACCGGTAATCCCAACAATACTACTCCCGATACCACTACACAAGGAAAAGACACCACCGTCTATAATTCGACACGTGTTTCGCCTCTAAACGCGAAATAGAATGCAGTGACTGACCGCTAAGTCATAGCTGAAGACTAAGCGAAGTCAAGACTTACACGGATTGTATTAACGGTAGTGGTGTCTTTTCCTAGTGTAGTGGTATCCCAAAGATACTACTCCATCTTTGGGATTAACAGTGACGAGGATAGTGCAGATGTTCTTCAAACTCGGTAAGACAGACAGAAACAGAAATATTTTTATTCCATATTATAAATAATATTTACTAAAATTGTTATTCAAAACCAGCAAGAAATCCAGCGGGACTTTTTTTAAATAACAGTTTACAAATGTTACCCAATTAATAAGAGAAAACAAAATGGAAATTACTTGGTAGCGATCACTCAGGGGTTCTCGGGGGTTATGACCTTCCATAAATTCCTTGATATTATAATAAGCTTTTTTATACAAACTTAGTTAAATAAAGTTTTTGAACTTTGAGCAGATCGAATTTTGCATATTTTCTGGGATTTTGTTGTAAAAGCCTATACATCGCCCAACGAATGATTTACTGACTCAGTGGAGTCGAGTAACTGGTACTACTAGCTTGTGTCTGTTCCTAGTATTTACAGAATGAATTTCAATCAATTATGAAAAACTGCTTTTATTTTTGTACAAGTACATTACATTTCCATAAATCTATTGAGAGGCTAAAGTTAATACATTAATTTTCTTAAATTTTTGTCTGAGCGACTCTATAGGTTTTAAATCATAGATTACTCAAACGGCCCTCTTCTGTAAAACAAGTATAATGTCAGTGCTAGTCGCGTGTCCACATAGCAAAATATCAAACGACATTATGCTATGGAAACAGCTAAAATAATCTAGTCTAGCAGTTTCAAGCCTCCTAAGATTTTTAATCTTTTTTACAGTATATACCGCAAAACTAAGTCTTGATATATAGGTGCCCCATTGAAGCTTCGCTTCTAGTGTGTTTCCAAGAAATATTGTGGTATCGACAAGACTCAGCTCGTCTCCATTGAAAATTACATTGGTATTTAGATGTTTGATATTTGGAGTTATGAATTTCATCAAAAGCAAATTAATAATAAACCAATTTACTAATTTAGACATAGTATTATTTACTTCGTGATATTTTGGTAATTGCCGTTTTAATTTTAAAATTAATGAAGTATCATCAGCAAAACAGAAAAGGTCCGAGAATTGAACCCTGAGGTATACCCATTTGTACTATCGAGCTGGAAGAACTCATACTACCAATGACAACTTTTTGCGCTCTGTTACTATATATATTATATGAAATAATAAATTTAAGAGCATCACTTCTAACATACCGCAGTGTTGAAGTTTCCTGATTAATGTTTGATGATGAACATAATCGAAGGCCTTGGATAGGTCACAGAATATACCCAAAGCGTCCTGTGAATTCTCCCATGCATACATATAAAATATACTTATCAGCTCAATAACAACATCAGTTGTCAAGCGACCCTTTGTGAAACTGAATTGATTTTTATGAAGTAAATTATTTACATTAAAAAAAAGTGTTGGTACTACAGAAATAGGTCTAAAGTTTTATTAGGTTATATATACAGATTTAAATAAAGGACCGGGCAGGACCACGCTTTCACAGAAAACCAGCGTAAAATAACAGCTTAACGCTGATGTGTTTCGTAACGCGAGGGTATAACGAGAAATGTGGCTTTTTGTGAACATAAGGTAAGTGATGAGAACTCAATTTTGGAATTATACATTTATAGAAAGGTTTAATGTAGGTAAAAATGTTATCTATACATTTTGCACCAGATTCAGCACGACGCGTTGGCTCAAAAATTAATTAAAAAGACCATTTCATTTAAACAATGATATAAATTTAATATTAGTGGAAGAAGCTTCTAGGAGATTGATATTAAAGTCTCCACGCGTTACAACAGATTTATTCTGTTTATAAATCTTAACAAACACTTCCTCCATAATTATTTCAAAAGTATCATATATAGGACATGGAAGTCTGTAGACGTTCACAACAACGAGGTGCTCAAACTCAACACACGCCATTTCTACAGTTCGCTCAACAGAGAAGCTCACAATTTCGTTCTTTACTTTATAATAATAATATACTAGCTAATATTAAGGAGCTACCTTTTAAAAGACGTCACTTTATTTTATTTCGTGAATCTTAGCTAAACCATTTTTTTTTTAATCTTTAATATAATGGATTTCCGCAAAGTAACGCCTAATTATATTATAATAATCCGATATATTCAACAAGTTATGCATTATAATAATTTAACATAAGCAAGAAATAAATATATACACAGTTTTATATTCTACATTATCTTATCCGCACTGGGTCATTCAATGAAACTTTATACATTTAAAATTTATATATTACCCATGATTTGTCCCGGCTTCGCACGTTTGATTTCTATGTATCCACAATAGGGAAACCTACTCGTTCCAAAATTGAATCCAAACCATCTAGAGACCAAACACGCTAAAAATTACATCGAAATCGGTCGAGCCGTTTTTGAGTTTTAGCGATACTAACGGATAGCAATTAACTTTTATTTATTTCTTTTTTATTTTATAATTTCATTAATGGACTCTAGGAGCGGCATTAAGAGCACTTAAAAATGATAGTGATCAAGTGAAATGGTCAAAATGGTACATAAACAATTGCAGCTTTACGCCGTATTTAGTATGGTGAGTGTAGAGATTAAACGAGGCATGCATTCCATCCTAGTTCTCTGGGGAGACAATGCATCTGCATTTTGATTTCTAACTGAGGATAATTGTAAATATCTATGGGCTACAGCATCCACATACTGTGTGCTCATTTATCACCTTTATTCTATTTAAAAATATATCCATAACTTTAATTCTATTAGTTAAACTTTTTTTGTAAATTTTTCCTAAGTCTGTATTTTATCTCGCTAAAACCAGGCATAAATGTGTTCTTATTTATTTCTTCCTTTTATCTTTCTTTTAATACAGTAATACCCACAACATTGTACTTGCCAATTAGTTCACATACCTACAAATATATATTAATTAATGTAAGCAAATTAACATTAAGCGAATCCAACCGACTGTGAAACAGAACTCAAATTGTATTTAAGAAAAACGTCTCATTTCAACGAAATAAGAATTCCGTGACGAGTTTACCATTGAATCAACTAGATATATATTATCATGCTGGTCGATAACACTCTTTAAATACATGCAGTAAGGTTTAAATTAGTGACGAATTAATCATCTTGCTCACTTGACTCCATTTACTGTCGGCCAGTTGCTCATTGATAATATTAATGCCCTTAATATTACGCACGCATTTTGTGTGTTATGTTGTGACTGCATGTGTTGTTTTAATCAAATAGGAGACACTAAACATTTATTTTAAAATCGACTCTACTAGGACACTTTAATGATGAAAATCATCATTAAAGTGTCTCATCGGATACTTTTTACCTCTTACACATAAATGAGTATCATTTTGGATATCAATTATAATCCATCTGTACTCATTCACTCATTTATGGTTAAGAATCAAAATTCAGATGTGTTGACACTCCTGTGAATTAATCAAGAGATTAGTAGAGATAACAGCACACCCGCATTTTAAGATGCAGTGCCTCATTTTCAGTAAAAGGGGTATATATAATATTTACGTATATAAACCGTAGCAACAGAAACACTTTATTAATAATGTATTTTACACATAAGCAAATAGAAACATGACATAGAACTGGCACGGATTATTCCTATGTAATAATAATAATAATTCAGGAATAAACCGAGTTGTTATGTTATTGCAATGCATCAGTAAGTGTCGTGTATTCAGTAGAGAAAAAAGATTAATAAACTCAGATAAAACTTTATTTAGCTGGATGTTTTAAGTCATCAATCATAATACTGCTATAGAAATACGGATTTAAATACAATCACATATACCTATATGTATTTCCTATTTTAATCTTAAAACGTTAGCCTAATTGAACACATATACGAGCATGATACATTTGTATAATCAAACTGGTTGACCTAAGTATCGCCACAACTGAAAGTGTGAGCGTCAACGTTAAGTTAGAATTTATTGTACTTATATATATTTAACAGTGTAAATTAAACCTAATCTGCACAAGGATGAGTTAATTCCGCGTCTAATTGGCGGAATGCCGGTTCATAGCGATATGAGCATTTTGAGAGCGTTCGTTTAAATAAACAAAAGGCGGTGTGACGAATCGTACCGTGTGTCCAATCGACAGGCACGGAGACCCGAGCAATCCAATGCACACATGCACAACTGGCACACACAACATAATCCAACGCGAACTGTCAGTTTTATTTACTCACAAAACACGTGTGTTAACGCGCGTAACGACGCTGTCGCTACGTCCGTCCGATACGACGGTTGATATCATACTGGCGTAACTGGCGTTTTACGGTTTTAGTTTGCAAATTGCGTCTGACGCCGGCGCCTGCGAATATACGTCAAGTAATGTAACAGTTAAATTACTGAAAATGCACACCGACTGTTGTATAAGGCAAGACACAACAAATAAAAAGGGGATGACACTAAAACCAAATGTAAATCTTAACTCTCTACAATCTAGACAAATTCATATGTAAAAACTGTTAACACTTACCCAATACGCAAGAATACCAGCGTAAAATAGCAGCTTAATGCTGCTGTGTTCCGTATGAGTGTAGAGAACCGAAAGAAAAGAAAAGAGAAGGCCGTTCGTTATGATAGTTAAAACTAATTTGGGACAATCTCGAGATCCACATGAATATGTGTCGTGATCGAGATTTGGGTCGCGATCCGAGGTAGAGGTCGTGGAGGTAGAGAACTTGTTTTGTGAACTGGTGTATTTTTGTATACTAGGCAATATCTTTTGAACCGATTTTAAACTTCGTTGTTTATTAAGTAAATACTAGCAATAACTGTAGAAAAATAACTTAAAATCTCATAATTAAGGGTGAAAAATTAGGGGATAAAATTTTAATGCTACTATTTAGACGGAATTGTAGCCGTTGTGTTGTACTAGTTAGCCATTCAAAAGGACTAAATATTTAAAGTGATATGTGTAAGACTGGTATTCTGTGAGAGCGTGGTCCTGTCCTGGTCGAGCCGACCCATTCGTGCTACAATCATAACATAGCAGTATCTTGGCTCTACCACGTATAAAATATAATGTTCGTTATGATAATTACTTCGTTTATACTCATGATTATTATCCATTAACACTTGACAATAATGTTATAGACTAAGAGCCCGTGATACCTATACTTTCCTTATTTTATAAAAGCTGAAAATTTCTCGACGCATGCTCCTAACAAAGGTAGAAACAATTGGTTACTATTAAGTTTGGATCATAGTGACTTAGGCAGATAACAGGTAGCAGAAGTGTATAAAATAGCAACTTAAATTTGTCAAAGTATAAAACTTAATTTTGTCATATTTTATAATATCCGAATAATATTAGAAATCACATCATCCGTAGACAGACACTTAGTATCGTGGTGGCCCTCACCAGACAGCCTTAAAGTTTAATAAAACGTAACTATACTTACGATATAGTAAACAAGCTAAATTTTATATATTTTACTTGGGTAACTATTAGATGTTTCCTCAGTAGCCAGACAGTTTCGGTATAGGGTAGTTGTAGGTGAAATCAAATAGGAGAAACTAAGTATTTACTTTAAAATCGACTCTACTACGACACTTTAATAATGTGCAAGCGTAAGGTAATTTATATTCAAGTATAGAAATTTCCTTCCTCGCACAACTTTCTTGTGGAATCGACTACCATCAGAGATTTTTCCGGACCGATACGACTTAGGGACCTTCAAGAAAAGAGCCTACTCCTTTTTAAAAGACCAGCAACGCATCTGCAATTCCCTGGTGGTGCAGTTGTTCATGGGCGGCGGTAATCACTTACCATCAGGTGAGCCGTATGCTCGTTTGCCCCCTCCCCTATAAAAAAATATAAATACATCTGAGTGGACGCGTTAATGAGAAAATTACGCTTCATAACTTTGACAAATTTGAGTTGCTATTTTATAAACCTCCAAATTATATAGTAACCCATCGTTCCCACTTATGTTGAGAGAATGCGCTGAGAAATTTTCAACTTTTATAAAATAAGAAAGTTATAACGTTCACGGGCTCTCGGTCTATTAGGTTTTTAATTTGAATCATCATATAAATAGGGTGTTGGGCGTAGTGTAGTAGTGTAGTGTGGGGGCGTAGTAGAATCCCATAACTACCCGTGGGTATCATAAGATGCTACAGGTATTGGAACAGCCAGCCATTCCCAGCAAATCTTCTTGGGGCAATGTATACGCTATTACAACAACGTCGCAGGACATATACAAGGTCTCTCTATTACCAAGTTTAAATATTTAACTAAACAAAAACTGTATAAAAAGGGTTATTATGACATAAATAAATAAATGGTTGACAATAACCCCTGGGCACGAGTTGGTCGCTGCCAAGCTGTTTCTAAAATAAATTTTGTAAATATTTTGTGACCATTGACATTGTAATATTTATTTTGAAAAAAAGTCACGCTGGGTTTCTTGCTGGTTCTTCCCAGGCCAGAGGTTTTTTCAAACCAGTGGTAAAGTAAAAAGTGACTCAATAAGAACTACATGTAATCTATATTGAATAAAAATTTATTCTATTCTGTTCTATTCTATTCGAAAACGGAACCTAAACATCAGCAATCGCCACCACTAGACCAATGAGATAGTCGATTTAAAGTGTGTGTATAATCTCATGATTATAAGAAAAAGTGTACAAATTACAAATTTAATTAGCTAACTAATCGCGCATGTAACCTCGTTGCCGAACTAATCCATGAAATGGGTATTTGTAGTTTTGAAGCTGGCCTCGTTATTAATTTATTAAAATGAGCGATTGAGGAAAGTTGAAGCTCAAATTTTAACAGGAAAATGGTACTGTTGACTAAAAAACCCTACGGCCGCTCGTTGTAGATAAATGATAATGTCACATCAAAATTGTAAACGGGATTATAGTAAGATCAAAAATGTTAAGCTCCGCTGATATCGCGAACAGTTATCATTGTAACAAGTATAAGATTATCTATAAAGTTTTGAATTGAAACCTCACCGGCCTTATTTTTAGAATACGGATTTATTAGGTATGTTCGCTGTCTGACGGCTCTTTAAACACAAAAGATAAAGAGTTTATTTGCTGAGATTTGCATATACGAATAATATGGTGTATTGAATATAGGTGTTCTGTGATAGCTGACGGGCCTTCCCCCTTACTCCCTTATTTCCTATCCTCCTAGTAAATATTTTGTGATAGGCAAACAAGACCTTACTGCCTCTTCCCTAAATCTACACTTACCACATCCTTGGTGGCTATATGCCATAGCTATTTAAATCTATTTTAACTTGAAAAATACTTGATAAATAAAATCTTATTAAACACTTCTTCTGCGAATCACAGCTTAATTATATGACATAGTTTAAATGATGCTCCTCCTGTACTATTTCAAAATATATTTTGTTACATGAGATCAGTCGACGACATTTGCCAAGTTTGTTAGTCCCTTTCGATCTTAATCTTTATTACATTTAAAAACAATACCTACTGGTACGTTTATACGTGTTTTTTTTATAGAAGCGGGGGCAAACGAGCATGCGGCTCACCTGATGTTAAGTGCCTACCGCCGCCCATGATCAACCGCAACACCAGGGGAATTGCAGGTGGGTTGCCGGCCCTTTAGAAAGGAGTACGCTCTTTTCTTGAAGGTCCCCAGGTCGTATCGGTCCGGAAAAATCGCTGGTGGTAAACTATTCCACAGAGAGATTGTACGGGGAAGAAAACGTACAGTGCTGGACTGTGGATGTGGATGGTATCGCGACGTTTGCCGCGTAGTGCGTTCACGAAATTTGGCGGCTGGGATTAATCCGAACAATTCCTCAGAGCACTCTCCATGGTATATGCGAAAGAAAATGCAAAGAGATGCAACATCTCTTCGCAGTGCCAGTGAATCGAGCCGATCGGAAAACACTCGGTCGTCGACGATTCGAGCCGCTCTGCGCTGTGGTACTACCAGTAGAGCTATGCTGCAGCCGTGAGTGCGACTGCTGATAATTAGGTCCCCGGTTCGAATCCCCATTTCTGGTCAGAATTACAGAATTGGCAGCCTGGAGTCAGGGAAATGGTGGTATTCGACCCCCGTGCCTCGGAAAGCACGTTACCGTTGTTTGTGTACCTGATTTCTCTCCGGTCGTGTCAGACTGCCGTTCCATTAGGCTGTGACAAATCTTATTGTCACACCTGTGTGCACACACTCGTGCACTATAACCCTGTCCTGCGTACATAACTAGTCTTTTTTTTATAGAATGAGGGTGACTAACGAGCACACAGTCCACCTGATGGTAGGTGGATGCTGCGGCCCATAGACCTCTACATATTTCCTCGATTAATAATCTAAACGCAGTTGCGTTGTCACCCCTGAGGACTGAGATGGAATGCCTCGTTTCCAGTAAAAAACGATGTCTGGATGTCTACACTCACCACACGAAATACAGCATTACTAAGCTGCTATTTTACGCAGGTATTCTTTGAGAGCAAAATTCTTCTCCGGTCGAGTTGACCCATTCGTGCTACAACCATAATATACCTGCAGCGTGGCTTTACCACGTATAAAGAAGTTCGTCTCCATTGAGACCAGACAGGTTGGGTCTAGGATTCGGTTTGAAGGACATTATTATGGTTGTAGCACGAATTATTACGATGCTAGCACGAATGTCAACTAGATTGTTGAAGAAACACGCTGTCACATAATACAGCGTACTAAAGCTACAAAATTTGACTTCCCACATCCACTTGGTCCTGCCACAATAGCAGTAAACGGATGGATAAAGTGAAACATTACACACGTCTAAAGTTCTAACGGGTGAAATAAAAAATGAAAGTGTTGGTGTAAACAATTAATATATATTGAAAAAATTATATAAAACAGAATTATCTGTATACTATTTCTAACACAATTAGTACATCATAATTTTACAATCATCTCAACCTCAAATAAATACACACACACGCAAATATAAATAACAATTAACTTAAATTATTTACAATAAAACAATGATCAAATATGTAATAAACTCTACGTCATATTATACTATTATTATTATTTTACAATCAATACAAATTTTATTTACATGTAGACATAAAAGTAAAAACTATCAACACTTAGCGCAGTTTATAATGACCCCAAGCTAATGTTTCAATATTATTATCTAAAATATGCCTCTTTGTGTCATTATATGATAAACCAATCTTATTTAATTTTTGTGTAAAAATTGTGTGTTGAATTGATTTAAATCTAAGCATACTATAATATTGCACTTTTTTATTAAATAGAGAAGACTTATAATTATCCATGGTCATCTTTTTTAGTGATACATTTATTTACCCCTTTTGCCTTGGCTATAGTCTTATTCTCTAAGTTAAAAGCGTACATTTTGGATCGTAAACCCACAAATTCTTTCATGATTTTACCATTATTTTCATCTTTAAAAACACCTAATTTCTTTTTATTTAATTTTGGATATTCAAAATATTATTTGTATCATAAGCTGAGGTATCAAAGTATGATGAAAGGTCAGGTTTTATATCAGTGTAAAAATCATCTGTAAATATATGATATATTAAACTATCCGTATCTGTATACAATAATTTGATTTTACTAAACTTTTTAACCATATAGTTATAATGAAAATCGTACATTAATGTTTTTGAAATATCTAAAATGCAAAACCCTAAATAAATTGGTTTGTTATATATTAACTTTGTTTTTCGCAACTGAACTGCAACTAGGTTTTCCGAAAATACTGAAAGACTATGAAATTGTGGTTTAGCGATTAGATCTTGAGCACCTAAAGCTTTGCCCTGGTTATCCAAGTGTGTAACTAATTTTATGTTAACCCTTTTTTCAATATTCTCCATAGTCTTACCGAAGACTGAATTATTCATTAATTTATAAAAATCTTTTTCGAAATCTGATTTTGCTAACGTTCTTAATTTTGTGTTTAGATCTATGTACATCTTCAACCAGGGAGACTGTTTAAATTTTAAAACTCTATGAATTTTAGTTAATTTAACCCCCATTTCTTAGCGTGCACTGCTTTAAATTTCTGTAATGAATTACATATTTATCTTTATTATTTTAATTTGGGACTAGTTTATTCTCATTAATATTGCCTGCACAAATGTTTTCTGGACATAAAGGAAAGTCCGAATGTAAATCATGAAGTTCACCTGGATATTCCAAATCAACCACAACTAAAATAAAACCGAAGTCCGATGTCTCAGACACATTAAATTCTGTATTCGGATTTACCCATTCGAATCCACCAGTAGGAAGATATTGAGACATAGCCAACCATATAAATTGTTGGCATCAAAATATGTGATATATGAATTTGATTTCCCTGCATCATAATCCCCCATGTATTTGTTATTAGCTCTAGCATAACGATTACTACATTGAGATACACCACCCCTGATACCTGATCTAATAAATGCAATTTTCTCATAATCTGTTAAAAGTTCTAATTCTATTTTTGTATATTTTAACATTGCATCCCAACTTAAACCGGGTGCTGTGTAACAATGGGCAGGGTCTAAATCATAAGTATTAATACATAACTTTCTAAAGTTTTCAAATACATCGGATAAAAGTAAAACGTCTGTTTTTAAATACGGTTTTGAATAATCTAGCATATTACAACACCCAAAGTGTTCCCAAACATCTTTAGCATGATTGTAATCATCATTTGAAATATGGGAATCTGTGAGCGAGCTATAAATTTTTTTTTTGTTCAGGGAGCGATGTTAGGCTTAAACTATCATAATTAGTCATAAGTTCATATGGATAAACGCCTTTCCGTTTTAAACGAAAGAAATCTTCATCATTAGGATAATTTCTACGTAATTCTTGAAATTGATCATTACTGAGATTTTTCGCTAATTCTTCTAATTTACATGATAAAAACTTAAATGAATCTATGAATCTTAATATAATTTCGTGGTTATTCATTTTTAATTTTTTGGAAAAGGATATATATTTTTCTTTATTTTGAGGGATAACTTCGACTTCACCATCACAAAAGTTTAACGCGTGAACAATAAAATGAGCATCATAGTGACTAAGGTTGTGTAAAAATATTGGTATATAATGAGGTGTTCTGAACTTCGAGCTACATGATTCATGAGCAACACCTATAAAACTACCGGTGTACCAATCAAAATCATAAAAATGTTCTGCTAACTCTGTTTCACAAATATGACAAATGGTTGAAAATCGAACGTGCAGCATGCAATATGAAGTTTACTTTAAAAATTATGTGTAGTTGAATACACTCTTGTATTAAAAATAAAATATCATCTTTAATAGAATTTAAAAATAGTTCAGGAGTTTCAAAATTTACCAATATCGAACTATCTACTCTACTCTTGATTTTATAAGTTAAAATCCTATTTCCAAAAGCAGATTCAATAACACTAACGTTTGATAAAGAATTATGTGAATTTAAAAGATTATTTTTGTGAACATTACTTTTAAAATGATTAGCTAAATACCGTTTCTTGATAAATATATGACACGTTAGACATTCCACTTGATCATCGCTACTGATACCGTTCCCTGCAGAGGTAGGCGCTTCTGCTTCCGTTGTTGGTTTTTTGATGATCTTGGGTTCTTTTGCTGCTCGTTCGCTTCGTTCCTCTTCCAAATTATAGTGGTTGACTACTAAAATGTTTAAATTTATTAAAAACTGTATAAGACAATGTGTAAATTATGATCGAAATGAATGTTTATTTTACTTACTTAAACTGTGCTTCAACCATCGCACAGTGATTATACAACTCATCATCATACGATGAATCGAACAGTTGATCCTTCTCCATTTCATCACAAACTTTAGACAACTCCTGATTTAATTCGCTGTTGAATAGTTCCGTATTCTCTTCCATGGTTGTGGAGAAGAAAGCACTGGTGCACACTTCACTGTTGGTAGACCAACTGATACCCAAATTTCAAATAATGTCCGATATTTATAGTCTAGCAAAGGATTAGAAATAGAATATAATGAGTACACAGAAGTAATTTAAGTAAACAGAATCACATTCACTAATGATCAGCTAATGACTGTCATTGTTAAAAAAATATTTTTTAACTTTTTCATTTTCTGCTATTGTCTTTGTAATATTGTATAAACGTCGAACGACCATATACTAACTCAATGACTGCAATTGCTTGGTCTTATATAGTACCAGTAAGTGATAATTCTAATCTAAAGAATTTCTGCAGTGGAATTGATAATAACTTTATGCGTCAACAAGCTTATCTCACATTCTGTTGCTTATCTCAACATTCCTTCGTCCTTCGTGTCGTGTCTTGTTCAGTGTATTGATGACTCAAATACGTTTTGTATAACACAAAGAATGCAATTTAATATTTAGAAATCACTATAATTGATCATTCCTATGTTAGTCATTGAGTAGATTGGTACTGTAATAATCTACTAATAGCAGTAATATCATGGATACACTAGATGTACAACAACATCTGAAAAAGATTCACCCCACTCTAGAAAATAATGTTTATGCTGCCAATAAACTGCCCATGTACACCCACGTACCAACGTATATAATATGCAATTTGGATACAGATGATAAACCAGGGTCACATTGGGTAGCTTTACATATCGATACGAATGACGTCGGTCAATATTTTGATTAATTCGGACGGGCACCTGTACGATATCATCTAGAGTTTTTAAAAAGAAATTGTAAAAGATGGAACTGGAATGTTGATAGGATTCAGAATGAGTGGACTTCAGTTTGTGGCGAATATTGCTTAATGTATTTGCTATATAAGTTTCAGGGATGTTCAATGCATAGTTTTACAAGTATATTTACAGGGAACACATTGTACAACGATATTTTAGTGGATGAGATGTTTCGCTCCTATTTTATAGACAATAAGTAATAAGATTTTGTATTTTGTAAATAAAAATTTTAACAAAATTAGGTAATGCGTTTTATTGATGAGTCAGATTAGTGTAGATAGGAACAAAAGAGTATAATACAATAGTACCACGCTGAGGAAGAATAGATAATGACGGTATTCAATGAACAATAGATAAGTAGATAAGGACAATGGAGCGCTAATGACGGTTGAGGCTCGCACCGGATATCAATTAGATAAGAGTTAATTGATCTGCACATCTCTGGAACCGTGCATCCTACGCAAAAATGAACCGCAGATTCGTGATCAGAGCATGCCGAAACCTTTTTTTTTGGATCGTGAGTCGACGAACGTATGGTAGGGTCACGCTGCATCTATACAAAAATAAATAAATTTGAAAAAGAACTGCCTGATTGTAATGTCAAAATAACAGCTTTTAACTAAATGTATATGAAAGTATATACGTTACTTATAACAAAAATAAAATTTTTGTCTGTCTGTTTGTTCTGGTTTATCCCTGAAACGGCTGGACCGATTTTGACGAACTTTCACTGACAGATAGCTGATGTTATAAGGAGTGACATACGCTATTATTATTTTAGAAAAGGAATTGAGGTTCCGCACAAAAAAATTTAAATCCTAAAAATTACACGCGGGCGAAGTCGCGAGGAATAGCTAGTAGTATAATATGCCTGTAACAAGAATAAATCGACTCGACCGGGGAAGGAACACGCTCGCACAGAATACCAGCGTCAAATAGTAGCTTAATGCTGCTGTGTTTCTTATGGTGAGTGTAGAGAACCGAAGACCCTTTTTTACTGGAAACGAGGTATTCAATCTAAGTCCTCACGGCTGACAACGCATCTGTATTTTGATTCGTAATCGAGGATAGATGTAGATGTCTATGGGCCACAGCAACCACTTACCATCAGGTGGACTGTGTGCTCGTTTGTCACCCTATCCTATAAAAAAATAACTGACGTGAAACACTGACGCTCTTGGAAGTCTGCAGTCTGTGAACATGTTCAAGATCGTCCCCGCCATTACATAAGATTTGATAGACCACAATTACTCGCTAAAGAGCACCGATTTCTACCAAGGATGATACGCGAGGCTATTGAAATTAAAAAAAAAAACATCCTAATTTCAATAGAGGAGACGAATGAGAGCTGCCATCTGCATAGGATCGTACAATTAACAAAATTTAATCCTAACCTAAGCATAGACAGACAGACAGAGCAAGACTTCTAGATACTGTAAGCACGTTCTGCGTAGATGCAACTAAAACAACTGGTATGTAAGGTAGTCGAGCTAACTGACATCGGGACGTCAAACATCTCAGACCCCCCCCCCCTCCCCGGGACCATTGGTGCTATGCCGGGAATTAAAAAGAAGTAACTTAAACGCGATAAAATCCGTGAAAATCTTTTTTTTTTAATATAGCGAATGAAGATTACCCCGGAATAAAAATATACCTTTCACAAATTTTCAAACGGCCTTCTCTTTTTTGTTTTTAAACCTTTTAGTAGAGACCCTTGTATAAATCTCTGAACCATGTATTCATTCATTGATTCATTACAACTTTTCATAGTTCACTGATATAAATAACCTTTCCCCATAGAGTGCCTTATATTTGCCAAAGTTGCCACGTTTGGCATGGGGGTAGGAACCGTAATTTTTGATTATTTTGATCCTGCTGGGGATGGCCAATGCAAATGCAAAAAAAAAGAGAGAACTTGTATATTTCCTGGGACGTTGTTGTAATAGCGTATACATTGCCCCAAGAAGAATTACAGTGTCTATGGAGTCGAGAAACTGGTATCACTAGCTTGTGTTTGTTTCTAGTGTTTACAGAGTGTGTGTCACTTTTTTTACTAACACCACGATTTTTTTTTTGTGATCATACATTACATTTTCGTAAATTTACTGAGACGCCAAAGTTAATATATTTATTTCTTTAATTTTTCTCTAAGAGACTCTCTCGGTTTTAGGTTGTAAATAGCTCTTAACGCCCTCTTCTACAAAACAAAAATAGTTTTCTTCTCTGCGTTCATGTCGGATAACCGTCCCATCGGACTATAAGAGCGACAAAATAGAGAGTAGCGCACACACTTGGGCACTATAATCCTCTCCAGCACCGATGACTAGTCTCCGTTGAGACTGGCCGCCGTGACCGATATTCGGTCTAGAGGACATTATTTTATTATTATTTATACACAACTGCAGTCCATTATCAAGTCGAAGTATTTGTAAAGCGAAACACATCGAAGCCTAAATCGCGCTATCAAAGTTCCGAAGTAAAACAGTATATATACTTGTAGATACATCATCATTCTCTAAACCATTTCCCATTATCTGGGGTCGGCGCAGTAAATCTTCTTGTTCCATTCCTCTCTATCAGCCGTCATTTCCATACTTACTCCTTTCATTCTCATATCACTCTTCACACAATCGATCCATCTTTTATTCGGCCTTCCTCTGCCCGTGTGTCCCTCCACATTCATATTCAACACTCGTTTTGTGACATGACTTTCATCCCTCCGCATCACATGCCCAAACCATGCCAATCTGCTTCCTCTCACCTTTTCTACCACTGGCGCTACTTTCAGGCTTCCTCTTATATACTCATTCCTTATCTTATCCATCCTTGTCACACCACACATCCATCGTAACATTCTCATTTCATTCGCATGCAGTCTATTTTCATCCTTCTTCTTGACGGCCCAGCATTCACTTCCATACATGACGACAGGTCGGATTCTTTTTTGAATTCTTTTATTAGATATTTAACAGTAATTATAACTAATAAGTTTTTTTTACTTAATGAATATAATGTCGAATTGTCACTACATGGATATCATAATAATTTGAAGTCTTTGAAATGTAATTTACAGTAAAATTCTATTTCAAAAACAAATTAAATGCAATTGTCAGTTCGCAGTTTCTTGACAAATTTCTCTATTAGCTGTAGAACAACAGGTTTAACAAACCTGCCATTTTTAACTTTCTAGTCTTTTATTAGCCTAATTATTGTAGAAAGTTGTAACATGGCTACTAGATTTTACACTGGCACATAGGTTTTCTTTCAGCTAGCTATTGAATATTTTGTCATGAAACCTAAAACTTACAATCACTGTTCTACAATCACAATATGTACATGAGTAAAAATATTTACAACTCTTGTTAAATTAATTACATAAGCATCAAAGTCACAAACACTCATGGTTCCCTCGTACTAAAACGCACGAAGACCACCCCCGACACAATTATGCTTAACACACCTGTTTCACTAACACCAGGCATGATGTATACACAACCATAAACAGTTTCACTACTCATACATCAAAGTCAAGCAAAAACACTAATCAAGGTTAAGCACACATTGCATCGACATGGTATAAGTACTGCATTGATATTTCATAATCAAAAAGGAGCAAAACAAATATCTCTTCTCACCATGCCACTTAACCCTGAATGGAACTTAAACTTACGTTGGCAAAATGAGTAATGTTCCTACAAAATTTAAATATTAGTAGGAATGCCCCATCATAACATTTGAGCATATAAACAAGTGTGATTCCAACATTACTCCGAAACAAATGTATGGAGCTAACAGAACCCACATATACACTAAACATGTCCTAATGAGATGTCCAACAATTTCTAAACTGCAACTTCAGTTTGGTAATGTGTCCATGAGTATTTCCTTTACACCTGTACTTAAACGGTCGGGGAATTTGATGTCAAAGGCAACAAGCAGGTCGCCTTTCCTTGTTGGCTCCTTCGGGAATGGTAAGCCATATCCTGGGAACCGCTTTACTGTATGTGGTTTGACTATTTCACCTTGGAGGTTCACTGTTAACTTCTCACCAGACATTGTTGGTACTTCAATGATTGTGCCACACAGAGCTTGTTTGAGTGAAATTTTTGCTGTATTTGCTCGGATGATCGATTTGTAAATTTTCCCCTTCAGCCTTATTGGCATTCGGGGATCGCACGTTGTGGCTGTGACCTGTCGCCATTTCACCCACCCTGCGTTAATCCTATGCTGCACAGCTCTATCTATTCCGCCGTCGCCTTGAATGAGGGAACCAAGGTACTTGAATTCTGAGCAGGTAGGCAGTATAGCGCCATCCAACGACATGGGTACAGGACTGGAAAGACCGCCGAAATAATATACTCGTAGATACAGTATATATCAATTCAAAACCTTTTGTGTCGTCGAGCTGCGAACGCACCTTGGTACGTCCGTAATGCCGACCTTCATTGGGACCTAGAGCTCCCTATAATTCCACAATTTTTTTAAAAACTCTCTGAGAACTTCTTCAAAGCCTCAGATTCGCACTCCAACCACTTTATTCGTGAGGCAACTACTTATGCAGCCCCACCACCCTCTTGCTATCGAGTCCGCAGGCCGAGAAACTCTCACTCGGACCCGCCTAATAAACTATCAAACGACCTGAACTGCCTCCTGGCGGCTCAGGCCAACTCTAATTAAATTAAAATATTCATAATTAATTTGCCTTCGTAGGCACTCTTTCAGCGGCTCGTAGCCGCCTGCGCCCTCTTTTCCCAAAAGAGAGTCGCTTCCGATACGGCATAAAAAAGCTTAAAAAGCCAGTAGCCAGTCCCCAAAGGCGATTTTTAGAGGGTAACACTTAGGTTCCCCTGGTAGGCAGTGAGTCCCTCATAACCACGATAGACCGGCTATCGTGGTATGCGTAATGCATTTTCCGCCTCCCTACATATAGGATAGCCCTTTAATTGCTTCGGGCGAAAAAAAAATAAAAAAGTATATATCACATGAAGCGTCGGCCGCTTCCCGGGCATAACACTAATTGTAGTTTATCCTTTTGTTTTCTTTTCTATTAATTGCTACACCTACGACAAACTCCCACCACTCCATGGGTTGACTGGTAGAGAATGCCTTTAGGCATTAAGTCCGCCGTTTGTATTCTTTTAATTCTAAAGGGACGCAATAAAGATTTTAAAATAAATTATAAAAAACACCTTGCCCGGCGGGAGATCTCCCCTTTTCCTTCCACAGATCTGAATGCGACAGATGCGTGATCACCCCAGAGGACTTATAGGAAATGCCTAAAAGTCTATATCCTGGCTCTCTTAGTATTCAAACCGAAACACAGTATTGGAAGCACTGCTGCTCAACGTCAAAAGTAGGTAAGGGTAAAGGTAGTTCAGGAAGTGGTTTTAACCCATACGTATTCCTAATATAAATAAAGTTTGAAGCCTAAATACGTCCCGCTGCCAGGCACAGGCGTCCACTCATTTCTGATGGTTAAGAATCAACTAGTCTACCGTACCACGTAGAAAACTACTTTGTGTATAGGCGAAGTTCACATATCATCGAAAATATTTTTTTTCTCAGATACAAGTTTCCTTACGATGCTTTTCTTCACCGCGGAACAAGTGATGTATAAGCATTTGAAATAGCCATTAAAATACCATTGCTTTTCGTATAAATCGAGCTTATTACTATAAGATCTTAGACCATTCAACCCAAAGTAACAGACTTTTTGTTCGTAGCATTAGGCACATCACTCTTCCATTGGGTTGAATAGTCTAAAATATTTGCGGCGAGTGCTTAGTCCCAGAAGTAACTACTAACGTAGAAATATTAGTTTAAATTAAGAAAAACATGATTATCTTTAAAACTGCTTCAGCAACACATTTATAGCAATTATTTTCATTGCTAGCAACAATATTAATATGAATTCATGTAAATAATGATTTACTGCACCTTCTGTAATACACGGTGAAAATAAGTAGCGTCGAAGCACTTAAGCAATAAAATTGCTTAAACACTGACTCATAATGTTAACTTTATCAACGAAAGTTTATAAAGAAAAAAAATACGATATCCCAGACATTGAAATAATAGTCTAAAGGTACGAATACACGTGCATACATTTACAACAATAAGTTTGTTGGTCTAGTGCTCGTGTGTCTAACTTTTTTATAGAACTAGGGTAGGTGAGATATTACGAGCACATTCCACCCTTTGTTAAGCGGATGCTATGGCCCATAGACATCTATGTCTATCCTCCATTAAGAATCAAAACGCAGACGCGTTGTCACTCCTGAGGACTGAGATGGAATGTCGTGTCTATAGAAGTGGTTCTATTTGCGCTACAACCATAAGATTGCTACAGCACGAATCGACCACGTAAAAAACTACTAATCATCGAGTTTCAGGGTTCGAATCCGGGCCAAAAATCAGACATTGGGTTTTTCTGTCAAAAAATTCTCACTAAAAGCCCGGAGTTACACCCCCTTGCATTAGAAAGCACGTTCAGCCTTTGGTCCTACGCTTGACTACCCTAAGGTCGTGTCGGATTGCTTGTCGAATGCCGTCCTATCTAACGGCGAACTATAATCCAGTCCTGCACAGACGCTCCCTCGGAACTGGATACCTAGACCGCAATTCGATCTGGAGGACATATAAATAGAATATTATTATTCAATGTAGATTACAGAGTAATTTTTAATGAAAGAAAATGTAAAAATTATACAACAAAAACACAGCTCGTACAACCTACTTACGAAGAGTTTAAGAAACAGCTTGGAAGCGACAACCTCATTTCCAGGTGTTATTATAAACCAATATAACATAACATAACATAAACACTCACGCCTGTCACCCAGAGGGGTAGGAAGAGACTACGGATTTCCATTTGGTACGATCCTGACATTTCTCTTTCGCCTCCTTTACATCCATATATCTACGCATACATGCTCGTCGGTTAAGGGTACTTCTAACGTGGCCCCTTTTTAAAATATCGC
Organism: Parnassius apollo; assembly: GCA_907164705.1. Taxonomy (NCBI): domain Eukaryota; kingdom Metazoa; phylum Arthropoda; class Insecta; order Lepidoptera; family Papilionidae; genus Parnassius; species Parnassius apollo. The sequence goes on along the minus strand of CAJQZP010001668.1, from coordinate 5,291,385 downwards.
CAATTTGGTCGATAAACTTTTTTCTAGGGCGTCCCTTCCCGACTCGGCCGTTCACATCTGCCATATAAATATGCTTTGTCACTCTTTCCTCATTCATTCTTTCTACATGACCAAACCACCTAAGCATTCCTTTCTTAATCCTGGTCACGACATCATCTTGCATACCACATTTATCTCTTATCACGCAATTTCTCACCCTGTCATTCAGATTCAACCCTAGCATACTCCTTAAAGACCGCATTTCTACAGCATTTATTCTACTTTCGTGCTTCTTCTGACACACCCAGCTTTCACTACCATACATTAAAGTAGGGACTAACACAGCATTATGAATTACCATACGTAATTTTTTGACACATTCTGGTTCTTCACAATAGAGTGTAGTGCCCCATTCACTCTATTCTCTGCATTTACTCGTCGTTCTATATCCCTATCGTATCTACCATCCCTGCTAAATACACATCCCAAATACACAAACTCATCCACTTGCTCAATTAACTCTCCTTCTATTCTTATTTCACATACCGTTTTGCTTTCTTCTCTTTCAAAGACCATCACTTTCGTCTTACTTGCGTTCACTTTCATTCCCCTTTCTGTTAATTCCCAGTTCATTAATGTAAGCATCATTTACAACTCAGCCGCCGATGACGCAAATATGACTTGATCATCGGCATACAAAAGGCATTTGACGGTTAACTCGCCCATTCTTAACCCACATTCTTCATCTTTCAAAGTTTGCAAACACCTGTCCATAAATAGGTTGAACAGCCAAGGGGAAGCTACACAGCCCTGTCTGACACCTTTTTGGATGCCAAACCAATCCGAGTAGACCCCATTGATCCTGACACAAGCACTAGAGTCCATATAAAGAGACCTTAATGCCCGTATCAAACCACCGCTCAACCCATATGAGTTCAGTGTTTGCCATAACACATTCCTGTCCACTCTGTCATAAGCCTTTTCCAAGTCCATGAACGCACAAAAAACTTTCTGGTTTTTGGCCAAAAACTTCTCCGCAATCATGCGCATGGAAAAGACTTGATCTGTACACCCCATTCCCTTTCTAAAACCCGCTTGCACATCCCAAATTTTTCCATCAGTTTCTTTCATAACTCTTTCAATTAACACCTTTGCATACAGTTTACCCACAATACTAAGCAAGCTGATTCCACGGTAGTTTTTGCAGTCCTGCTGTGACCCTTTTCCTTTATATATTGGTACTATAATTGCTTTACACCAGTCATCCGGTACCCGTTTTAATTCCCAACATAAATTAAACAAGGTGTACAGCAGGCCTGCCACCACTCCCTCTCCCTTAGCATCTCGAGTGATACTTTATCATATCCAGCTGCCTTACCTGCTTTCATGCTTTTCATTGCTTTCATTATTTCATCTACACTTATCTCCATACCCCTTTTCCACTTCTTTCGGAATTTCTAGTTCATTTAATTTAGACGACTCTTCACTCTTAAACACGCTTTCAAAGTATTCCTTCCATCTGTTTAAATTCCAAGCTTCATCATTCAGAATACATCCATTCTCGTCTCTTATAGCATTCATTAGAGGCTGTTTTGTATTTCCCCTGGCAGTTCCTACGAATTTCCAGAACATTTTTATGTTAGCCTAGAAATTATCAGATATCCTTCTATCATTCTTATCCGTTCTTTCTTTCTTTTTCCTTTCAACTACTTCTTTTACTCTCTTATTTAGACGTCTAAATTCTGCCTTTTTTCTTTCAATCTCATCATTCATACCAGAAGAATTACCAGCTTTGGTTGCTAGTAAATCTAACCATGCTTACTTCTTTGATTCAACTTCCACCCGTACCTCATCATCCCACCACAACGTATTACTTTTCCTTTCATTTATTCTCTTACTTACACCACATACTTCGGTGGCGGCATCCACCAAACTTTTCTTAATATTGTCCCACAGAGTATTCAAGTCTAAATCATTCATACACAACTCATTCAAACATCTAATATTTCCTCTCAGTCTACATTTATACTTCTCTTTCACATCTTCATCTTGTAACTTCTCTATTCTTATACGCTGTAACGCAGTGGTAGACACAGATGTCCGATGCCGCCAACGCTTGAAAAGACCATTAATTCGACATAAGACCAAGTAATGATCAGTCCCTACGTTGGACCCCCGGTAAACCCTTGTATCTACGACTGCGCTCCTCATTCTTTCATCCACAATTACGAAATCTATCATGCTTCTATCATCACCTCTTTCCCATGTATACATGTGAATCTTCTTATGACGAAAAAAAGTATTCGTCACAAAAAGATTCTTTTCCACACATACGGTGAGGAGGTCTTCACCATTCTCATTTATACTTTCATCACCAAACGTTCCCAATATCCTTTCATAACCAGACCTCTTCACCCCAACCCTTCCATTAAAGTCTCCTAACATAATATTTTCATTTTCCTTACATTTTGTCAACACCATCCTTACCATGTCCCAAAACTGCTCTCGGATGTAAGTGGGCTTAGACATGCCTGGGGCGTACACCCCTAGCAGGAACAACTTCTTTAAGCCCACTTTCATTCGTATCCATAGCAGCCTCGGGCTTACACATTCATACTCTTTCACACATTGACCCATTCTTTCTGAAAGGATGAAACCGACTCCCTGGCATGACCGTTCGGTCTCGTCTACACCAGACCAATACACGGTATACGTGCCATGTGCAGTGGCATCCTTTCCCTTTCGTTTCGTCTCATTCACACGTAACACATCTATTCCTCTGTCATTCATCATTTCGCATACTTCATCCATCTTATCATTCATTCCTCCACATACATTCAGCGTAGCCAGACGGGTTTCCGCAATCCACTTTTCGCCCCTCCGGGAGACAGAACGTGACGGGTGGCGAACCTCGTCGCCGTATAAACCAATAGATATTAAAAAGACAGTCGAGGTATAGTACATACCTACTTAAAATATATATAGTGCATTGGGGTAAGATCGGTGATGGGGTAAGACCGTAAAATTCAAATTTCCGGTGAATTATGCTATATTTTTGAAAGCTAGCAATATGGTACAAGGCTCCATTTTATTCTGCCCCGACTCCAAGTTTCAGCCAGTCGCTCCGAAAAGTAGGGTGTGTGCTGCGCAGTATTTTATAAAACAAGGTAGTGTAGTTTTTGTATTTTTTTTTGGCCGTCCGGTCTTTCCCTATCACTTTTATTTGCGATTTTTAGTGACGTCCGGTCTTCCCCTTTTGATGGCCAATTCTTCATCATGCATATAAAAAATTATGCCTTGTCTTCGCACACGTTTTAAGCAGAAACTGTTAAGTTTTGAAAAGTAAAAGCTTCTTATAGCTTAATTATGTGTAACCATTAACGATTTGCGCCATGTTTCTGAAATCTGACGTATTATGGATGTCGAGAAAATAAAGTTTTTGCCCGACTCTTTTAGGTTTTTTAGGTACTCGTTAAGGTGCGTTGGGGTAATAACCCCTTAACGACAACTTCAGTATGTTCTCATATCAATAGGAAAAACAATCAAAGAGCTGCATACGTTTCGAGTGATGCCGAAAACATGCTCAACTTCTAGACCCACTCACACACACACATCTTTATTCTTTCTTTTCTAATCATCCATAGACTAATAGAGTAACACGGGCCACCGACGGACCGGGTTGCTCTATGTAATCAGCCGGTAAAATTTCACTGCCGGACTAGTGATGCCGATTCAGTGCGAAAAATATCGATTTTTAAATCGATTTGAATCGAAATCTAATTTTTTCAACTTGCTTTCAAAGTTTATATTTAAAATATCCCAAGATACAACAAAGCACAGATTATATACGTAACTTATTTTTTTATTTCTTTAATCCATCAAAAAAGACGAAAGAAAATGAGCACAAAGCAGTTTTGCGAGTTTTTGAATAGAAAGACCGTCATTCTTTACGAGTTTAGGTCATCATCATCATTACAGCCCTTTACAAGTCCACTGCTGAACATAGGCGTCCCGCAAGGCACGGTCTGGAGCCACCTGCATCCATCGACTTCCTGCATGTCTTACAGCCTCGTACCGGCAGGCGAAGTGTAGGGCGACACTCCACTAGATGGAGTGACGCCTTGGTAAGAGTTTGGGTACATTCAACTAATTGTAAATAATTTTATAATTTTTATAAAAATAACAAAGTTCGATAGAAAATATCGATTCACTGGACCGATTCAGTACTTATTATTGATTTAAAAATCGACCTTTTTGGCATAACAAATTGATTCTTCGATTAATCGATCTCAGATCGCCATGCCTATGACAGACGCACACACATGAACCCGAAACCATGTTGTTGGTTGTAATGATTTTAGATGCAAAGATTTACATTAGTACGTGAGTGCATGTTCTAACAATAAGATGAGCATGGTTATGGCTTACTTTTTTGCAAAATGTACACAGAATTCCTTCTTTGTTTTCTTTGTTGGTCTGAGGTTACAGGTAACTATTATTAAATATTTTATTTGAATAAATCTATTTATTTTGGGGTGCTTTACACCCATGGTTACCCCAGTTCCTCAATTTTATTCAATGTGTAGTGCTCAAGTAAATAAAAAAAAAACAAGATGTTATTTTATTTTTCGATTCATTATGTGACACATTCGAATCGATATGTGTCTACCTTATAGTGTTAATTATTTAAAACTGTTTTTTTTTTCTAAGCTTAAATTTCCCTTTACAAGAACTTTTTCATCCTAAGCAAAAATTCGTTTACTGCAGCGACCATCTCTTTCCTGGCAGATACTCCTTCAACCTCAGAAAAAGATAGAAATCACTAGGTGCATGGTCTATTGATGAAAAATGCATAGATATTTTTACCGTATAGTTTTTCCCTCACAACGCGCTACAAAAAACCGCAAACCAATGACTTCTATATTTAAAAAAAAACAAAATGTAACTCATTTAATTTTAGGTATCTTACAGACGTTCCGGCTTTACCACATTAGTTTAATCTTCGTATCCTCATAACGAAATTATGACTAAATTGGTGCCCGCCGATTTGCACAATTTTGTCAGGAGTCAACAATGATATTTCAAAATTGTATTTGGATAGTGCATAACATTATAACTATGCCGAATTTTAATTATCGACGTGAAACAGTCTGAGAAAAAGGACTGTGACTAACAGAGGTGATTCAGTATTTTTGTTTTGTTAATTTTGTGAAAGAAAACTAAAGAAATAGGAAACCACTTTCATTTTTTACATAAAAATGCGATGATAAACGATCTTAAAGTCCACCTCATGTATAGTGAATGCTGCAGTCCGTGGACATCTGCAGACAACTTCAAAACAAGAAGGCTACTGATGCGTTGGCACGTCTGAGGACTAAGAACGTCTGGAACGTCGCCACATGTATTTAGCGAGTCAGTAGCTCACAATGCCCCTTAGATCAGAATACAGCAATTCAAGCATTGCTATGGGAATAAATAAGAACCTACGTAAAAACCTAAACACAAACACCAGCCATAATCTAGGTTACTTACAATAAAAAATAAAAATATAAATTTCTTTGCAACCTTCCGCTAAATAAATACAATGATGTGTCTTACCTGGATTGAAGAGCACCTCCCGCCCTCCCTCAATTGCATGCACTAACTCCGTCACCACTAGTCCCAGCACCACTACTCCCAACACCACTATTCCAGGTAAGACACACCATCGACGATAATACGACACGTGTTTCGCCTCTACACGAGGCATCTTCAGGTAATGTAGACTCTACGGCGGCTGACCGCTAAGTAACTAGAGTCTTCAATCCAGGTAAGACACATCATTGTAGTTATTTAGCGGAAGGTTGCAAAGAAATTTATATTTTTATTTTTTATTATAATGGATTTCCGCAAAGTAACGCCTGATTCTATCAATTAGGTTACTTACAACTATTTCCAATTTTACACATTCTCGACACGCTCCGGTTTTAAAAACGTATAACACTTTGATAGAAAAAAACGCGGCAAAATCGCATTATGAAAAACGCATAACACTTTGACAGAAGAAAACACGGTTAAATCGCATTATGAAGAAAGCATGACACTTTGACAGAAAAAAACGCGGAAAAATCGCATTATGAAAAACGCATAACACTTTGACAGAAGAAATCGCGGCAAAATCGCAATTGAAGAAACACTCGCGCGTGTTTGTTTTCGAACGATCTTTCGCGGTTTTTTGCATATTTGAGTAATAAACGCAGCGTCGCGTCACGGCGTACGGAGTGCGCGGCGTGATCTAAAATAGAAAACCTAATTGGAACCATTCCGCCAGACGTGCGGACTGTTAGGGTTGAAGCTAAAATTACGGTGTAAAGATAACATCTGACCGACCTCAAGGCTCCGCGGACGTAAGTTCTAAAATACATTCTCGACGCACTATACACTGTTTTGCTTCCAGTGTGTTACAACGTGCAAAACAAACAAACAGATGGTTTATTTATTATGTTAACTACTTTTTTGTAGTATTAAAATTATAATTTATATCTTTTATATATTCGGGTTATAAGTGCTGGTTAAAAGAAACATGTGTGTAGTTCAAACGTAGTAGTATTAAAACCTTCAAAAAACTAAACTGCGAGAGAATGAGACGGATGCAGTACCTGTATACTTAAATCCTATAGATGTACATGTTTGTCTCTTTTTAATGTCGCTTTTTCGTTTAATCAGGTTTCAAATCACAAAGATTCTAAAGAAGTTGTCACTTCAAAAGGAGTCATCTCCCTAAAAAATTAAAGCATATAATAGTGTGTATCTTATTTAAAGCCACTACATAATCATTAGTGGCGGCGTAAGAACATAATAGTAACGTCCTCCAGACCGAATTTCGGTCACGCCGGCCAGACTCAACGAAGACTAGCCATCGGCGCAGGACAGGATTATAGTGCCCAAGTGTATGCGCAAGCACAGGTGCACTCTCTATTCCCTCACTCTCACAATCCGTTTGGACGGTAAACCGATACATCGGATGGAGATCAGGCGCAAGACCAACGGCTTTACGTCTTTTCCGAGGCACGGGGGTGGGACACCGCGAACTTCCTGACCCCGAGCAGCTACAGAGAATTTATTGACGGAAAAACTTTTATTGGCCCGACCCGGGATTTGAATCCAGGACCTCATCCGTCGCACTACTTCAACCACTAGACCAACGAGGCATTCCTATCATACCGTGGGTGTCGCCTCCAGACAGATGGAATTGAAACTGGACATGGACAGGAGCAGACTCCTGATAATAACTTAAAATAAAAAACACGTGGCTGTCGACTCGTTTGCTAAGCGTGACTACCATAGTAAATATCCCTAAAACCCTATGAGACAAACTTTGGAGGATGCCTATGTTAAATCAGTGGACCCTTTGTGGAAAACTATTATCGTATCTATTCATCTTATTTATGGGTTTAGATGGATTGCGATATGGAGACTGAGCAGCGTTAAAGTTGCGAAGCGTACAGACGCTATACGCTATACGTCGTTTTGCCAGGCGGCGCAGAGCATCGATCTGCCTGGCAAAGCGACGGCAACATATTAAGGTAAACCCACACAAATACAAATAGAGAGACTAAGTCCAGTAGAGAACGTTTACAGACCGGTAAAGCATAAAGAAAGGTTTTTATACGTGGTAGAGCCATGCTGCAGTTATATTAGAAGTATAGTTTTAGCACGAATGGGTCGGCTCGACCGGGAAGGACCACGCTCTCACAGAATACCAGCGTAAAATAGCAGCTCAACGTTGCTGTGTTTCGAATGGTGAGTGTAGAGAACCGGAGACCCTTTTTACTGAAAACGAAGCATTCCATATATTAAATAAAATTCTATTCTATAAAAAAAGGTGACAAAAGATCAAACACAATTCACTTGGTAGTAAATGACTGTTGTGGTCCATAGACATCTACATCTACTTCCATTGATTAAGTAAAATGGTTTTTTTATAGTGTAAGGGCGTCAAACGAGCACACAGTCCACCTGATAGTAAGTGAATGCTGTGGCCCATAGACATATATTATTTATCCTCGATTAATAATAATAATAATAACCGTCGGAACTTCTCCGCTGCCTGGATAGACTACAGAAAGGCATTCGACTCGGTGCCCCATACATGGCTAAAGAGGGTCCTCAAGCTGTACAAGATTGACTGTACAGTTAGAGACTTCCTCGAACAGTGTATGGGGCAGTGGAGTACGATCCTTTGTCATCTGGGCGAGCGGATGATGGCTGCGGAAAGCCACATAAGGATAAGAAGGGGTATCTTCCAGGGCGATTGTCTGAGTCCAATCTGGTTCTGCCTCTCTTTGAACCCCCTCAGTACTTTACTGAAGGACTCCGGGAGGGGTTTTCAGCTTCTGAAAGGAGCTACAAAAATGACCCGCCTTTTATATGGATTACCTCTCCAGTTGCTCCCATCTTGTGGAATTGCTAAACATCTTTTTTAGATTTTTTTTGGCCCGACCCGGGATCAGCAGTCGCACTACTACAACCACTAGTCCAACTAGGCAGTCATCCTTGATTAAGAATTAAATCGCAGATGCGTTTTGAACCCTGAGTCTCACCATACGTAACACAGCAGTTTTAATCCGCTATATTTCGTTGATTTCTGTGAGAGCGACGTCTTTTCCCGGTCGAGCCGACCCAATCGGGCTACAACCATAATACAGCTGCAGCGTGGCTCTACCACGTGAAAACTGTGTGACTAAATTCTCTTCACTCACCATAGGAAACATAGCGGTCATATGTTGCTGTTGAACGCTTCTATTCTGTGAGAGAGGGTCGGTCAAGTTACAGCAGTTTGACTTCACCACGTAAACAATCTTCTAGATGAATGCGATCTTACGACGTCTACGAAGAAAGATACGAGATTTTACCCAGATATAACTAATGTACAGTAACTTTTTCCAGCAACGGAAGAACCAGTTATTACACCAGAAAGAAAATTCAACAAATTAAAATAATGCTCTTAGAAGACAATAACGCAACACAGCATAAACGCTAAAGAAATCACAGAATGAGGAAATAAAAAATAACAAAGTTACTAGTTGAAATTAAAGGTTATTATTTATATCATGAGATACACGTGCTGTACCAGCATAGCCTATATGCAATTATGTGCGGAGAACATTATTTATCAACATACATACGGACAAACGTGACGTACTAGTAATCGATTCCATCTGCCATCCGATGAATCATAATTAATAGTTGAGGAAAACAGTGATTACCCATTTTTAAATTACATATTATTTCACAAGTGTAATAACAAATTATTTTTAAATAACATTGAAATATATACAATATTAAAACAATTAAAAAACTCAAACTAAAATATTTAATTATCAAACAGTCCTACTCTCAGCGGTATCGTACAAAGAACGCTGGCTGCTTTTCTTCAGTGAAAGGCTACACTTAGCCTTTAAGCGAGAAAATAATCAGCTTTCTTATCACCAGCAGCGACGAACAATAGCAGATACAGTTCCTTTAGGAACTTCACCGTACTTGGACCTTACAGACCGATAGTCTTTACAATAAGTTGCACAAATCCTCCTCCCCAGAAACTCATATTTGCGCCACTAACATAGAACCTCTGACGCCCCCCCCCCCCGGCTCTTAATGAGGTATTCTAGAGATGAGAGGTTGCCAGTGTTTACACAAGTAGAACGCCACACTAGGGCGTTACTTCTCTCTCAAGTGTCCAAAGTTTTACCGTCAGGTCTCCTACCATCACTTTCTTGGGGACGTGTATGCGGCTCACCTGATAGAAAGTGACTACCGCCGCCCATGAACAACTGAAAAACCAGGGGATTTGCAGATCCGTTGCCGATCTTTTCACAAAAAGTAGGCTTTTTTTTGAAGGTCCCTAAGTCGTATCGGTCCGGAAAAATCGCTGGTGGTAGTCGATTCCACAAATAAGTTGTACGAGAAAAAAAAGCTTAACTATACGCACTGTAATGGACCGCCAATCGTCCAGGAGATAAGGATGATATCTCGAATTCTGTCGCGACGTGCGATAATGAAATTGAGCTGCTGGATTTAATCCGAACAATTCCTCTGAGCACTCCCTATGGTAAATACGATAGAATACGCAATAAGATGCAACATCTCTTCGCAGCGCCAATGTGTCAAGCCGATCAGAATTTTTTTATGTGGTAGACCCACGCTGCAGCTACATTTTAGTTGTAGCACGATAGGGTCGGCTCGACCGGGGAAGGACCACGCTCTCACAGAATACCGGCGTAAAATAATAGCGTAATGCTGCTGTGTTTCGTATGGTGTATCGTATGGAAATTACGACACATCTTCTCGTCAGGTATACCTCAAACTCTGAAAACTAAATTGTACAACCAGTGCGTGTTGCCAGTGATGACTTACGGATCTGAGACGTGGTCCTTCACTGCTGGCCGTATGAGGACGCTCAAGGTCGCTCAGCGAGCTATGGAGAGGGCTATGCTCGGACTCTCTCTGCGTGATAAACTCAGAAATGAGCATATCTGCAGTAGAACCAGAGTGACCGACATAGCCCAACGGATTAGTAAGCTGAAGTGGCAATGGGCCGGTCATATAGTGATATCCGATGAGGAAGAAAGGTTCTCGAGTGGCAGCCTCGTACCGGTAGGCGTAGTATAGGACGACCCCCCACTAGATGGAGTGACGACCTGGTAAGACATGCAGGAAGTCGATGGATGCAGGTGGCTCAGGACCGTGCTTTGTGGCATTCCTTGGGGAAGGCCTATATTCATCAGTGGACTTGTGAAGGACTGTAATGATGATGATGAATTAGTCGACGCCAAAACTTGAAATCATTGCGCCTAAACTGTGCCAACAGAGCGTTGGAAATGTTCATTCGAACACATTTTTGGTATAATATTATACGTGGTAGAGCCACGCTGCAGCTATATTATGGTTGTATCACGAATGGGTTGGCTCGACCGGGGAAGGCCCACGCTCTCACAGAATACCAGCGTAAAATAACAGCGTAATGCTGCTGTGTTTCGTATGGTGAATGTAGATAATCAGGGACCCGTGTTTAGTGAAATCGAATCGAATCGGCATTCCATCTTAGTCCTCAGGGGTGACAACGCATTTGCATTTTGATTATTCATTGAAGATAAATGTGTATGTCTATGGGCCACAGCATCCACTTACCATCAAGTGGACTGTGTGCTCGTTTGTCACCCAATGTTATACATAAAAAAGTGCTCGATCGCCGACGATTCAAACCGCTCTGCGCTGAATGCAGTCAAGTGGAAGAAGTTGGCACTAGGGAGCCCCAGCCCAGAAATGGGAACAGTATTCCATGTGTGGCCGAACCTACGCCTTGTAATGTTGCAGGCGGTGTACCGGCATAAAATGCTGCTACGCTGTACTGAGCACGCCAAGCTTTTTAGTAGCCAGTTTGGCTCTTCCAAATGACCACGAAATTGCACATCATTCGCCTACAGGCAACAAGGGGAGTACTGGTACTCGGTGAGATTTTCCCGAGAAATATTGGCACGAACGGTGTATAAAACATCACCACTGCTGTCGTCCGCATAGCCATAAATGTTACCAGAAGATACGCAGAAGAAACAGTGTTGGTGATAGCACGCAGCCTTGTGGAACACCAGCGTGAAAGAGAGTGAGAGAAGCGTTTTGTGCCAAACCCGATCGAAGGTCTTCGCTATGTTCAAACTAACTGCCTAAGCCTTCCTTTTGGACTCGATCGCCTGCGCCCATAGGTGAGTTAGATAAAGAAGATCACCAGCTAAGCTACCCCGACGGAAATCGTACTGGCAGGTCACTAATCAGCTGGTGCTCCTCAAGGTACCACATGAGCTGGGTGTTAATAATGGACTCCATTATTCTTGTTCTAATCTTGTTCCATTCCCTGTAGTACCACACCAGTGACAGTCGGCAACAGCCCTGGGTTCATCCAGCGAAAAACATTCCCGCCCCCATGAGTAGGATGCAAAGAAAGACCGCATTCCGTCTCAATCCGCTGACCTGTTATGCCAAACACGGCAGCAACCTGCAGAATGCAACCGCGAAGGAAGCGTGAGTGGCACCACACTATAGATCAGACAATCTCCGAAGAGCCGAGAGGAGCGTCAACGAAAACTTGATATCCGTCCGAATGAGAGGTCAGCAGAAGGCCTAACAGGAAAGGTGTATGATTTTCAACATCTAGAATTCGCGTAGCGAAATAACCCGTTGTGTTAGACTGCATACCAAGGCAAAGTCATAAACTGATTTCCCCGCATGATCGGTTAAACGTGAACCGAGCCATTCGGCGTAGTGGGCGTTCAAATCAACAAGAATCATGATATCTGCGGATGGAATCTGTTGTAGCAAGGAATCTCTAGCCATTTTAACGAGGTCTATTAGTCAGTCTATAGAGACACCCATAGACACGTGGATGGTCGTCGCTCTCTACGCGCAGCCAAAGAATGGACAGATTCGTACCTTCAAAACTGCCGAGGCGTCGAGAATAGATATCCTCTCTAACGTATACCCACATTCCAGCCCGAGGCACAACGAAGTGTCCAATCTGTACCCCGGTTGGGACAGGAACGGAGTATCAGCCGGATAGGACACCTGCGTCTCGGTCAAAAAGAGCAAAGCCGGCTTCGCCGTCTCCAGATGGTAGTGGAAGGCGTTAAGGTGCGAATGAAGTCCCCTGATGTTGCAAAAGTCCACGGCTAGCGTGGTAGTGGTTCACCACGGTTTTATGGCTCTGTTTGCGTGAATGTTCAGTGAAGGATTCTCCATTACCAAGGGTTTAGCTACCCTCCTGGGGTAAGTCTTTTATTTTAAAATTTCGCTGCTATGTTAGGGGGGGGGACTCCGGCCACGTGGCCAGGTGCACTAACCAAGCGAAACGCGGAAGCAAAGCTTCTATTGCACGCTGCCGCGTGGCTCTACCACTGTTAAATATTCCACAAAGCTCTTAAACCGAGGGAACATTTATTAAGATAAGATTTTTGATTACATCGTTTAAATAACCGTAAAATTACAGGGAGTCCAAACTCGTTGACGATAGTACTACAAGTAACAAGTCTATAGTAATAAATAAAATTTATTTGCCAGTGTCTGTCTTCCCATCCAGTAACACTGGGCATGGGTGTAACCAAGGTAAGAGCTTTTGAGAAGCTAAGTCAGTGCGCTATATCATCTGCTACATCACCATTTACGATCAGGTAGAACGTGCTGGTAAGTCACAAGTTTACACGCCCCGTTGTCCTAAAGCCTCAGTGGCGGGCGTGCGGAGGAGCGTAATGCCGTTATTTTGAGGCACTCAGGAGAATCAGAACACCGTTATACATGAGCATACAGTACTCCAGATGCTAAGTGGACGCTGTAGCACCTAGACATCTATATTTATCCCCGATTATAAATTAAAATGCAGATGCGTTGTCACCTCTGAAGTCTTAGATAAAATACCTCATTACCAATAAAAACAAATCTCAAACAAAAACAAACAGCATTAAGCCACTATTTTACGCTGGCATTCTGTGAGAGCGAGATCCTACCCCGGTCGGGCCGACCCATTCGTGCTATAGTTACAGTTACAGCTTAGTTATACCACGTAAACGTGTTCAACGTACACCTTGACGAACGCTCCCCGCTGATACCTTAGACTTAGAATTAGAATTAGTCGTAAAATGTTTCGCCTGCCTAGTTCGTAAGCCCTAGATGGTAAATCGCACTAACTTTCAGAAACAAAAGCGTACTCACTTATGCATTGAAGACACCCAGATTGTAATCGCCCAGAAAGACAGACACCGGCAAATTGTTTCACTCCTTCCTGTACTTGTACTCATTACGAAATATGAAGTACACCATTTGCTTTGAATACGTGGAATATCGACAACAAAGGGTTGAAGGCTCGCTGACGGAAAGGTTGCCGATTATAGTAAGGGAAGGGAGAAATTAATGGTGTAATTCAAGCGCAAACTCTCGTATATACATCCTGTAGGACACCGAGATGCTGGCTAATCATCTCCCATCGTCGTCGTAAACGCTGAAAGCTCTTATATTCTCCGATATAAAACATTTATCATCTTCATCACCATCATTACAGCCCTTCACAAGTCCACTGCTGATCATAGACGAAGCAATGCCACAAAGCACAGTCCTGAGCCACCTGCATCCATTGACTTCCTGCATAAGATATTATAAACTAAGAAGATCTATATGCAAGGGGTCTGGAACTGTGATCGCTAATTCAGCGACCGTGAGAGGCGATTACGGAAATCTTCAATAGTGGGTTGTCATCTGATGCTGATTGTGTTATTTATGCAAGTGAATTTAAGTATGACATTGCTCTTTCGATGGTTAACTACACCTGTCTTATCAATGATAGAAAGACTTTCCAACGCATCTAGATTTTTCGTTCCCTTAATCCTTACAAAGCTCACAAAATGGTCGATTCCGCTACGCTTCCAACACAACTTTATTTAATCGGAACCATATTTTTTTAGAAGAAACAGCTACGTAAGGACCCTTGAAATCACCACAAAGTACAACCAAATCTAAGTTTAGACTGTCCGTTTGTAGAACTGTGAGCGTTTGTATTACGGCATTAGTTGAACGTGAAGCTTGTAAAATTAGCAGAGTACCGCACGAGTGACGTCGCATGCCGTCACAACCTTGATTTTTACGCGCTATAGAATCCACATACAACTAGATGATTTCCAGGAATGACATGCGGAATGTAGCATTGAAACAATTATATTCTCTACTAAATAAAGGAAAAATAAAAAATTATGAACGCCACCTTTAGTTATAAAAATAATATAAGAATTAAAGTAAATAATGATTTCTTATATTTACGCGAACACTATACATGATTAAAACTACTTTTACGGATTTTATAGCGTTTATTTTTACTTTTTATTTATTATTATTAAATTTATATAAATAATTACTTTATATTTTTATTTATTATTAAATTAAAAATAAACGCGATAAAATCCGTAAAAGTAGTTTTAATCATAATTAAAGTAAACTTAAGCAACACGAATTGATTATATTTATAATTCAGTTTTCGGCATTACTCGACATTTTTTTGTTATTCGTCGAATACCAAATAATAGCTAGTATTATTCGACATTCAGAGAATACTTCTTTAAAATAAACTTTTAATGTAAAAAATAATACACTTACTAATAATCAAACTTTAATTTTTCTTAAAAAAAAAAACACACTTTATTTTACAGGATAAGAATGACGGACGGGCACACAGTACAGAACATAAACATCTACATCTATTCTCAATTACGAATCAAAATGCAGATGCGTTGTCACCCGTGAGGACTAAGATGGAATGCCTCGTTTCCAGTAAAAAGGGTCTCCGGTTCTCTACACTCACCATACGAAACACAGCAGCGTTGAGCTGCTATTTTACGCTGGTATTCCGTGAGAGCGTGGTACTTCCCCGGTCGAGCCGACCCATTCGTGGTACAAATATACTGCTTATATAGCTGCAGCAAGGCTCTACCAACCGCTACATCTAATTAGTATTAATTATCATCATTAATATAAAAAGTTAGCCAAAAATCAGTCAGGTCATGTCAAAATTAATTAAAGTTTTTTAATTTATATTTAAAGTCTAAAAGGGACGGAGTGTGTTTTTTTGCACGACTGGGATCAAGTTGGTTGCACTTTTCTTCATAAATAAAACCTGCCTCAGAAAATAGTTTTTCTGAATAAACAGCCTTGCGGGTGCAAGCTTTCTTAAAATGGGGGATTTTACATGATTGTTTTTCTTTTTAAGTTACTCTTTAAATATTTCAGTTTTTAATTCAATTGAAATTTTTAATTAAGAACAGCACTTGTTCTCGGTACTGTGCTGCGCAGATCGTCGGTCGGTATTCGGTCTGGGGGGTAGTAGTTAGAAATGTGACTTAGAAAACACTTTTGCTTCTGACTTTTAGTGATCAATACGATACGACGACACAGCTCGTCGCATATTTTTTCTCTTCACTTGCGAACATAGTTTTATTTATTTTGTGGACTTTTTTCAAATTTTATATTTCTGTGCAGGTTATATTACTAGTTTAACCCTAGGGTTAAGTGATCGTAGATTACAACTTAAAGATATAGGTACCTATATATCACACTCATGGTTACTATGTTGTGCATGCGGGTAGATTGATGAGTTTAGAGCCAAATTTTGATCTCAGCTTTTAATTTATTCATTTTTAATCGTTTGTATATTTCCAAGCTGTATTTCTGAGTTTTACCATTTGTCCTATATTATAAGTAGACAGTCGCAAGCGGAACAAAACGCCATCAAGAATAAATCGTCGCATATTCGAGACTCGAACGATGACGATAATATCATCTACAAAACGGCGCGTATGCGAGCCCGAAACGATTTTTCAGATTCTTAAGCAAAGTCGTCTCTATAAGATCTCAATTCTTATAATTCTTCAGCAATTTTATTTGTTACTTAATGTTTGATGCCACTTATCATAAACCAATGTAAAATTTCTATTTTAGACTCCTCTAACTAATTCCTTTTTTTCTGTATTACGTTCTTTCATTAATTCCGAGTCAAAGTCTACTACTTAACATGGCCTCCCCATAGATAGCCGCATAAAGGAATCCCGCTTGCCATTGTCAAAGGTTTTACGCTTGGAAAGCGTGTTAGAAACCATGTTTTTTTAAGTTGTTATTGGGAACTTCACTGCTGGCCGTATGAGGACGCTTAATGTCTGCACAGTCTTCTCATTAATGGTCTTAAATGAAACTGATTTTACAGATTTTATCGCGTTTAATTTTAACTTTTTAATTCCCGAAGTTTCGTCTCGTCGTCGTCGTTCGTGAAAGATCACGAAGTCACCCGTGAAACGTCCGGAGTTAATAAGTTATAATTAAACGCGATAAAATCCACAAAATTAGTTTCATTTACAATACAATACAATGCCCTTTATTGTACACTAAGAAAACAAATAACAAACAAAGAGAAAAACAAAAGGCGGTCTTATTGCTATGCAGCAATTTCTTCCAGACAACTTAAATAGGAAATAAAAATAAGTGAAAAGTTAATTAATGGATGGAGTGCACTATAAATGATGTTATAATCTAAAATATATAAGTAAATTAAAAAACATGCCGGAATTTACTGTTTATAATAGAATCATAATAAAGCGTCTTTTAAAGTCCGTGAGTGAATTATTTACCTACATTTTGCGTATTATTTATCTATGATTTTACGTTTTTTTACGCATATTTTTATAAGGTAGGTTGACAAATGAGCACACAGTCCACCTGATGGTAAGTGGTTGCTGTGGTCCATAGACATCTACATCTATCCCCGATTACGAATCAAAATGCAGATGCGTTGTCACTCCTGAGGACTAAGATGGAATGCCTCGCTTCCAGTAAAATGGGTCTCCGGTTCTCTACACTCACCATACTAAACGCAGCAGCATTAAGCTACTATTTTACGCTGGTATTCTGTTAGAGCGTAGTCCTTCCCCGGTCGAGCCGACCCATTCGTGCTACAACTATACTACTAATATAATTGCAGCATGGCTCTACCACGTATAAGAAATATGTGCTTATGTGCAGGCAATCTAGCTATGTGTTCCATCAATTATCTAATTGTTTGGTATGCCCGTGTTCGGTTTTCGGTGTGACGTAAAGCCGAATGTATAGAAGTTCGGTTTTACTTATTACGAGGGTGGATTGAAAAGTACTCGGCCTAACACAGATCCATTCAATTCTAAAAATCAAATCTACCCACATTATTTAGTTCAGTTCAGACTAGTTCATTGTGTGAAGTTCGAAACGTGTGCGATAATTAGTTGTGATTTTATAAATTTATTAACAAAGTAATCGGACAT
The DNA here is from genome assembly GCA_907164705.1 of Parnassius apollo. Taxonomy (NCBI): domain Eukaryota; kingdom Metazoa; phylum Arthropoda; class Insecta; order Lepidoptera; family Papilionidae; genus Parnassius; species Parnassius apollo. The sequence goes on along the minus strand of CAJQZP010001668.1, from coordinate 5,273,551 downwards.
AATTTCCGCGAATGGAGCAAATCGAGCAGCGTGCCGTCATTAAGTACCTCCATAAGAAGGGGCTATCATCAAAAGCCATACATGATGACATGGTCAGTACATTAGGCGATTGTGCTCTGTCATATTCATCCGTCAAAAAATGGATAGCAGAATTTAAGCGTGGCCTTCGACGTCAACTACTGACGAAAATATTAAAAAAGTACTTGATTTAATAATAGGAGACCGCAGATTAAAAATAGCCGAGATTATAGGCATCTCTTATGAACGAACTCAAAACATCATTGTCAACGAGTTGGGTTCCACAAGGTGTCTGCGAGGTGGGTTCCGCGACTGCTTTCAGTTGAACAAAAAAGGACGCGATTGACTATTTCACGCGACTGTTTGGGTTATTTGAAGCCGATGCAGATGATTTTTTGAATCGTTTTGTTACTATGGACGAAACATGGGTTCATTACTGTACACCGGAAACAAAACAACAATCAAAACAGTGGAGAAGACCTGGTTCACCACGCCCTAAAAAGGCTAAGTCGATTTTGTCGGCAAATAAGGCGATGGCTTCAGTATTCTGGGACTCGAAAGGTGTGATTATGATTGATTATCTTGAAAGGGGTCAGACTGTAAACTCTGATTACTACTGCACCTTACTACGTCGTTTACGAGAGGAAATAAAAGAAAAACGTCGAGGAATGCTCAGAAGAAAAGTCCTGTTTCATCAAGATAACGCCCGTGTTCACACGTCAGTACAGTCAATTGCTGAAATTCACAACTGTGGCTTTGAACTGTTACCGCATCCGCCGTATTCACCTGATCTGGCACCATCAGACTTCTTTCTGTTCCCTAACCTAAAAAAGCACTTGGGAGGTCAAAGATTTTCAACAAACGACGAGGTCAAAGCAGCTGTAGACGCATATTTTGACTCTAAGGAAGAATCATTTTTTTTCAACGGTCTAAATGCTTGGAAGGGGAGGTGGCAAAAGTGTATTAAACTTGATGGTGATTATGTAGAAAAATAAAAATATAACTGATTTAGTATGTGTTTATTTTCTTGGTTAGGCCGAGTACTTTTCAATCCACCCTCGTAATTCATAGATACCACAAACTGTTTATTTCCAAATAAAAAATAAATAAATGTATGTGATATGTTAGCGCATGTGACCGCGGGTACAAAGACTTGAAATATCGAGGATTGAAAAAAAGTTATAATTAAATGGAACAAAATCTTTTACATAGTTATCAAATGCGTATCACTCACATTTATATAACAAATTATAATGTTTACGGTTTATTTAGATAATTCTTACAAATCTTTTCCACAAGCAATTTTGGTAATATTATCAGTTTGGTATATAACAGCTCCTTGTTATCATTTTTGACATTTATTTTTTATGAAATTTTATAACAATTGCAAGACCTCAAACAGAAAACAAAAATTATACAAAAAAAGTCGACGTCGACTCGTATGTCGGTATGAATTTATTTACTTTCATCTTTAAGACTCTGATAGTCACTCCCCAAATGGATGGTAGTGTATTGTAGTGGTATTAGAAGTGTTGTATTCGTGTAGTAGTAAAGGTAAAAAGTAAAGTTACAGCCTATATACGTCCCACTGCTGGGCACAGGCCTCCCCTCATTTCTTAGAGGGTTTTAGGGCAAGGAATAGTCCGCCGCGCTGCCCCAATGCGTGTTGGCGAACTTCACATGTCTTCTATTTTTTTTTTCTTATTTCTCAGACATGCAGGTTTCCTCACGATATTTTCCTTCAGCGCCGAGCACGTGGTAAATCAGTTAAAATTGCAATTAACAATTTCATTGGTGCCGGCGGGGATCGAAGCCGGGTTACTCGTGTTCTGTTGTATTTACAGTCTGAGCTGCCACGGCTCTAGTTTGTATACATATATGTGTGTGTACGTGTGTGTGTAGTGGTTGTATTCGTGTGAGTATAATAAATTATTACGTCACTCCCGAAAACAGAGCGATTACAAAATTCCTGACACAATGAGCGCGCATCCTCCCACGAGCACAACGACACGAAGGGACAATTTGTTTAATATCCTCAAACGAAGCGCCGCGCAGCCGCGAGTAGTTTTCATTGATGCTTTAATCTTTAGGGTTGCCCCACCTCCAAAAACTACTATAATTAGAGAAATCTTTGATTGCTGAACTAGGTTAGGCATATACCTGTATCTCAGCGATCAGTGCTCTGTCCCAAACTTATAGCGGCCTTACCGTGTAGTGGCGGTGTAAGGATATACACTACCCCATATTATCTCTTTGGTGTCATAAGAGACAAATCAGGAGATGGGCAGCAACTTCTTTCTAATAACGACTAAAAATAAGAAACTGCGGTTGCAAACGGGTCGGGTGCCTTCCCAAGCGTGGCAACAATGGCAAATATCCCTCCTATAAGGCAATTCATGAGTGGGCCATGGTGGGTGATTCTGGTGAGGTGGAGAAGTACCGTTACGGTAACGATTACTCATAAGAATCAACTCAATTTAAGAAATGATTTAATTTGTTCTCTCCCGTTTCCTCCCTCCCTATGTTATCACTGGTTCCTTGAACAATATGCATAGGATGAGAAAGTCTGATAGATCTTCTTGTATCGTCACCACACGGTAAATCAATTTTATGCTATACATAGCTGGCTCGGTAGAAGTTGCTCCGCTTTCAAGGTAGGTGGCGCGGTTAGTTTCATACAATATTCATTCTGGACGTTTTACAATGTTAATATATAAAAATTATTAATAACTCAAAAATCGCGCCACCTATCGGGCTCAGATTAAACGATTTTCCTTTTTGCCAAAAAAAAAATATGACGTATGACTGTAAATATGAGTATGAGTCACTTTGGTCAATGAAAAAAAGTTAATAATTTAACCACAGCTTCACCTCTCGGATCCTAGAATAGTGTAGCGCCACAGTTAATGCCTGGTACATGGCGACACTAGTTACCACTAGCGCCTTCTAGTATCAAGTAGCAGAACTACGAGAGTCAAGGTTTTTCTAGAAATTTCCATGCTAGAACTTTCTACACCTAGTCAGTCGGGACCGGTATGTACTCGAACATTCTAGATGTTTCAGTAGACAAGGCCCTATATAAGGTCTGTAACACCATACTTACCATAAAAACAATAGCTATGAACCATCTCCTCGATGAAACAAGTAGCAATACAATGTGAATCTGACTTCAATCACTTTCACATTTCAATCACGTTCGTCTACATGATACTTGTGACAACCCTACACCAGTTAAAACTGATTTCGAATCGAAACTTATTGCGTCCATTCACGGCTTAGTTCAATTAAAACAATTCTCCAGTAACTAGAACAGCGTGAGTCATTAGCGCGAGCGGTTTCGAAGTCAAGATCAACATTCCTTTTATTTACTTACGAAGCCAGTGCTCGAAGTGGAGATGTAGTCCAAAACATTTACTAAATTTAATTGCTATTTTAATCCTAATTGAATTTCATTTTCCCCGTGTAGGGTAAGCCTAAGAAACACTTATCGCTCCATATAAATTTCATCATTCTATATCAAAGACATTTAAGTATGTAGTAGTACTAGACCGGACATCAGCAACAAAATTGTCGTCTGTAACTTTTGTCCTATAGGATATATCTCCGATTTTTGTCATTTAGTCTAAGTGACATCACCGAAAGGTCAAGACGCATTTGTTTCATAAATTTAAAAAATATTTTTATAGAAAATATGCCCGGTTGTGCATTAAAGTATATTGAGTCACGATATGGAGCAAAAAAATTAACATCATTTCGGTTTATTATCCTAAGAATAATATATATTTACCAAATAATCTATAAATTTTGTTACTTCTAGTAGATTGTTCTAGAAGAAAGAAAAATTATTGTAATAAGTGCCCTCTGTTATCCAGTAACGTCACTATTTATTTACAAATATGTTAGTAATTGAAGACGTGCCTAAAATGTCACCTAATGGGAAATAGCTAAAATGTTTTCCAAATAAAAATTCAGCGTAGTATTACTATTTTTCGCTAGAGGTCTTAACACACGCGCGTGCTCGCAGTTTTTGTATGCAAATGTTCCCAATGTCCGCTCTATAGTAGGTATATATATATATATATATATATATATATATATATATTTAAATCTCTTTGTTCTATATAATCATGTGTGTCGTAAGGCTAGCGATATACGTAAATATTTAAAGGCATTTTTTATGGAATAAGAGTGGCACACGAGCTCACAGTCCACCTGCTGGTAAGTGGATTGGACATCTGCATTTATCCTCGATTAACAATGAAAATGCAGATGCGTTGTCTCCTCAGAGGACTAAGATGAAATGTCTCATTTCCAATGACAAAGAGTTTCCGAATCTCCGCACTTACCATACGAAACACAACAACATTGAGCTGCTATTCTGTGAGAGCTTGGTACTTCTCCCGTCGGGCCGACCTATTGGTGCTGTAACCACAATATGCTGCAGCCGGCAGCGTGACTCTATCATATACAAGCGCATTCCACAAATAGAAAAATAGCACACGCAACTTATTAATGGCCATGCAGTAGCGGTATAAGAAAATTCACTGCCTATTACCATCCCGTGGGTGTAGCAACAAGCGACATAGAGAAACTAAAACCTTTGTCAAAACCTTCGAGTAAACTTTACTTGCTAAACTGGTCAAGCTGATCTCCCGATAGCACCCGCAGTCAAAATGTAAACCTCTACCTTTATATAAAGGCACAATGACCGCGGATCGCCAGTCATCCGCGACATCTCCCGTCCGCGAGCACAAATTGCACAGCAGATGAAAGCTGTCCCAGACGCGAGACCCACCGTACTTGACCATTTCAGCAGTAACTCTGTCTAGTCCCGCAGCCTTACCAAATTTCAAACTTCGAATCGCACGTTCAATCTCTTTCATGCTGATGATCTCAGTGTCATCGAGGTCCGTGTTTGGCGTGCCAGTCACGGCGTCACCCCCGGATCCTTCACTAAGATCATGACACACATACATTTCTCTATAAAATTCGCTCCATCGCTGCATGACGTCCGATTTTTCTGAGAGGACGTCATTGGTTTTCGAAAGCACTTTTTCATTCTTAAGGCTGTCACACCACTCCGGGACCTTCCAACCTCTTTCCAGAAGAGTTTGGAGTTTTCCATAAAGTTGTGCGACAACCTTTCGTCCGCTTCTATTCTACACCTTTCACGTACTTCCTCAATCAATGTTTTCGCATGAACTTTCTACAGCTTATATCTTTCTTTCATCTTCTCTCTCATATGCTTATCGTTACTAGAGGCCAAGTAGTCTAACCATGCTTTTTTCTTCTTCTTTACAGCTTCTCTCACTTCATCATTCCATCATGCTTCTCTTCTTTTACTACTACCTCTTTTTGTCGTTCCACATACTTCTTCCGCTGCACTTACCATTCCATCCCTGAGGTTCTGCCATGTTCTTTCCACACATTCTTTTCTGCCATCGATGGTGTCAAGGTTTTCGGCTACCCTCTTGTGATATTTCTCCTTAGTATCCGCTTCCTGAAGCTTCCAGCTTCGGATGCGACAGACCGACTGTGGTTCTGTTACTGCCGTCCGGTAGCGCCAACCCGCGAACAAACCCCTAAATCTAGTAATTACTAGATAATGATCCGTACCCAGGTTAGCACTAATTGATAGTATTTCGCGAATATAATAATAATAATAAGTTTATTGATATATATGTTATTTATAAGTTAAAATTAATAATAAGTCAAAAATTATAATTAAATAACAACAATCAAATAAATACATAATGTAAAGGGATATTAATACTTATTATAATTTATAAGGAAAGAACATTCCATATCATCCCGTGGGTGTCGTAAGAGGCGGCAGAGGGAACAAATCAGGAGATAGGCACTAGCTTCTTCCTATTAACGACTAAAAATGTAAAACTACGGTTACCAACCCGCTTGCCAAGCGTGGCAAATATGGCAAATATCCCCCTTGTGACGCAATTTGTGGGGAGACCTACTCGTATGTTCAGCACCAGCCTATATATGGCAGCAATACTTCACGAATGAGCGGATTGGCGCTTTATATAAAGTATACTGTATAGCCATGCTTTTCTTTTCAGACACGTAAGGGTAGAGTCAATAAGGATTTCGAATAGCAGTTGAACTAGGCGTTGCATTGGCAACCAAACGATAAGACCAGAGTAATTTCGCCCGTGGGAACTTGATCTGGAAACTGCGGAGACGCCCGAACCCCTCCAGAGATCGCCATCGGGTCCTCCCACCCGGTCGCTAATCGGCATGATGGAACCACCCTGGGATTTTTCGCTATTCGGCGGTGCAGCCTTTCGTGAGTAGCTAATTCACTAATTGGGCCCCCAACTACCTGCGGTCGGCAATTGAAATACCGTGCTACCCTCCACAATTAAGCACCCAACACATAAACAGCTGACGCTTCAAACCCGGTTCACACACACAACGATACCGAGTTCAGAGCCATTCTCCATAAGGCTCCACCAATCATCATGTCGGAATACGACAACGTAATTTGGCGACACGAATTTGTATTGTTGAGGGGTAACCGAAAAGCCAGCAGCCGAAATCTATCACTGGAATTGATGCTGCTCGTTTAGCACTACCCGGGGGCACGTAGCAGCACCGAGGGAGTCGGAGTTCAAGTATTTCCTGCGGACGCGGACAGCCTCATCCCCCTAATGTATTTGTTAAAACGTTAGTGATTATATACTCTTTGGTATTTGTAGTTTGTTGAGGTTAAGACTGAAAAGTTTGTAGTTGGGTACAAACACTTACGATTAAATGTCGTCCAAAGACTTCTTGAAATTTTCTATGAAGCTTACCTGAAACAAAACAAAAATTACTTAGATAAAAACGTATGTTTGTGGTTATTAAAGACGGCTTTTTCCCAGGTATGTGTACCATACAAATACGATAATTTCGTACCAACGTGAGATGTACGGTAGCACATTACTATCGTACGCAGGTTGTACGGTAATTTCCATCATGCTGCAAAATAATCTTGATCAGTACGATAATTTCGGTCCATGTACTGGCGGCTGTACACGCTCGTCTCGTCGCCTCGCGTGTCTCTCGTCGTGTAGAGGCTCGACACGAGAACACACCATGTACACACTCGTTGTATCATTTGAACTCCGTATGCCCGCTGAGATGGACCTAGATGAAACTGTTGCTGCGTTTAGCCTTTGCGCTATTAGTTATTATAATTTTTTACACATTTAACTTGAAAAGAAATTTAATAAGCCATGGCGAAGAAGAAGATGGTGGATGGTTTCTATTTACCGTAACAGAACCATGTACGGTGAATAGAATAGAGTACGCTCTCGTTTGCATCGCGAGACTCAGAAGTAGGATTCCCAACCCTCCCGGATTGCCCGGGAGACTCCGGTTGGTCAATCTCCTGACCTAATACCGACCGAAATAATTTCTTCGGTTTTCTAAAAATTATAATGCATCCGTCTCTCGCACTGGCTTTGCGAAATCGACAAATATTAGATGTTGTTCGAAAGCAAAGTAAATTAAAATTTAAAAATTAATAAATTATTGAGATTTTCTTCCCAAAACCTAGAAAACTAGTTTAATTACGAGGGTGGATTGAAAAGTACTCGGCCTAACCAAGAAAATAAACACATACTAAATCAGTTATATTTTTATTTTTCTACATAATCACCATCAAGTTCAATACACTTTTGCCACCTCCCCTTCCAAGCATTTAGACCGTTGAAAAAAAATGATTCTTCCTTAGAGTCAAAATATGTGTCCACAGCTGCTTTGACCTCGTCGTTTGTCGAAAATCTTTGACCTCCCAAGTGCTTTTTTAGGTTAGGGAACAGAAAGAAGTCTGATGGTGCCAGATCAGGTGAATACGGCGGATGCGGTAACAGTTCAAAGCCACAGTTGTGAATTTCAGCCATTGACTGTACTGACGTGTGAACACGGGCGTTATCTTGATGAAACAGGACTTTTCTTCTGAGCATTCCTCGACGTTTTCCTTTTATTTCCTCTCGTAAACGACGTAGTAAGGTGCAGTAGTAATCAGAGTTTATAGTCTGACCCCTTTCAAGATAATCAATCATAATCACACCTTTCGAGTCCCAGAATACTGAAGCCATCACCTTATTTGCCGACAAAATCGACTTAGCCTTTTTAGGGGGTGGTGAACCAGGTCTTCTCCACTGTTTTGATTGTTGTTTTGTTTCCGGTGTACAGTAATGAACCCAGGTTTCGTTCTTAGTAACAAAACGATTCAAAAAATCATCTGCATCGGCTTCAAATAACTCCAAACAGTCGCGTGAAATAGTCAATCGCGTCCTTTTTTGTTCAACTGAAAGCAGTCGCGGAACCCACCTCGCAGACACCTTGTGGAAACCCAACTCGTTGACAATGATGTTTTGAGTTCGTTCATAAGAGATGCCTATAATCTCGGCTATCTCTCTAATTTTTAATCTGCGGTCTCCCATTATTAAATCAAGTACTTTTTTAATATTTTCGTCAGTAGTTGACGTCGAAGGCCTTCAAGAGCGGGGTTCATCTTTCACACTCTCTCTACCACGCTTAAATTCTGCTATCCATTTTTTGACGGATGAATATGACAGAGCACAATCGCCTAATGTACTGACCATGTCATCATGGATGGCTTTTGATGATAGCCCCTTCTTATGGAGGTACTTAATGACGGCACGCTGCTCGATTTGCTCCATTCGCGGAAATTATGTCCGATTACTTTGTTAATAAATTTATAAAATCACAACTAATTATCGCACACGTTTCGAACTTCACACAATGAACTAGTCTGAACTGAACTAAATAATGTGGGTAGATTTGATTTTTAGAATTGAATGGATCTGTGTTAGGCCGAGTACTTTTCAATCCACCCTCGTACATTTATATTTATACGTGGTAGATCCACGCTGCAGCTATAATGTGGTTGTAGCACGAATGGGTCGGCTCGACCGGGGTGCAATAGCAGCTTAATACTGCTGTGTTTCGTGTGGTAAGTGGAGAAAACAGGAGACCATATTCACTGGAAACGAAGCATTCCATCTTAGTCCGCATAGGTGGCAGTGCATCTGCAGTTTGATTCTTAATCGAGGATAGATGTAGTTGTCTATGGGGCACCGTTGCACTTACCGTCAGGTGGACTGTGTACCCTTTTGTCACCCGTATATTTAAAAAAAAGTCTAAATATTAGTCCATGTGCAATTTATGTAAGTAAAACGCAGTCACGATACTGGAGAAAATTTTTGTGTAATTTGAGAAACGGAATAAATGAAGGCTTATTGTACTTTTACTTACTGTACTTTAGTATTAATAAAAACATTTTATTAGCGCCTTTAATGTTCCGCCGTTTGGTAGGTGAGTAAAATTTAATAATTAATAATAACTTTGGACAAAGCGGTCACTTTTAGTACATGCTCAAACCGCGCATATAATTTTAATGCAGACTGCTGGTATTTAATTGCCTACTAAAACTACTGTAATTCAGTGACCAACGCATAACAAACTAATATATTATGTAAAAAAGATGTTTTAGCGGTGTACATTTTTAAACATCGTGTATTTATCGGAATACCACACATTGCATAAAGCTTATTTTACGAATTTTTTCGAGTGTTTAGTTTTAACTTTCTTTTTTCTCGTACGTTTATTTTTTTTTTAATTTTGGAGCGTAAGACTTTTTAAGTTTCCAACGATCCCCTCTTTTCGAAATCCGTAAAATTAGTTTCATTACATGTGTAGTACTCGCGTAACTATAAGAAAATTTAAAAAAATCGATAATTAAATTATAGAACTTGATATTTGTTGGTTCGTTTTTTATGCGCTGCCATAATGTTCATCAGGTTGCGGTAAAACTTTGTCAACATATTGCTGGCACTTCCACGTAGTTAATAGTATACTTTTATAGTTGCGCTATTGTAGAATCCACATATCACCCGTGCGAAGCCGGGGCAGATCTCTAGTTGTTTATTTTTTTTTTTATTTATTTATTCTGAACAATACATATTATGTTGAATAATTCATACAAAAATACAATTGAAAAACTAACAACCAAATTTATAACTATTGTATAAAATTACAATAAAAATATAAGATTACAATAATTAGTATACAATTAAATTATATAAAATGGCAATAACTATAAAATTACAATTATATAAAAATTACAAGTCAAATCTCACCACTATCAATAAAATTTAAAGTATTAAATATCACAAAAGAATAATAACTATATTTGTTAGAAAAAAAATACAATTATCTCTTAAAATGTCATTAAAAGTTTAAAAACATAAAATTTTATGTAATAGCATTATCACGTAGAAAGTCGTCAACACTATAATAACATTTTTCCAGTAGGAACTTTTTTAATTTTAATATTTTTTTGAAATAATATTAAATTTGAAGCTATTCTTGTATAACATATTTTTTAAATCAATAGGTAATCTACTAAACAGAAACACTGATTGATAATGAGAAGAGTGTCTAGTCACAACCATTTATATTTTATAAGGTTTACTTTAATCGTTACTTAGCTGTTGCAAGAAATTATTCTACTTGTGAAGTTTTAGGAACTTGAAACGATAGAGTAGCTTTCTTTATTTTCAAAAAGTGCTTTGCAAAGACCAATTTTAAAATAAATATTTTACCATGAGCATTCTCATACGAAAAGAAAAGGGCTACATTTTAGTTCTTAATAAACCACTGAAAAAAGGTCTAGAATGAACTGTCATTTATGTAAATATAAATTAACAACGGACGACAAAGGCCGTATTCCTCCATAACGGACAAACGCATTAATCTAGAATAATCTTTATACAACTAGATTGACTACGAGTCTGGATCTATTGCGGAGTTACTGATTCGATGGACAAAACTATTAAAATAGTGATTGTCTATCAGCGAAAGATCAACCAACTATTAAAATATATAATTGGCTACCGATTTGACCGTAATAGAGCGGCTAAACGTTTGGCTTCGGTGCTGTTGTACGCGGGTTCGATTCCCACACGGAATAAGTGTTTGTAAAGCTCATATAAATTAACTAGTCTGGGTGTTCATCCCCGTTTTTATTTACGTAAATGCATCCACATACTGGAGAAATTCCTTCCATTTATAAACACTGCTTTTTGGACTAGTGTTCTATTTCGTGACTAGACTTATTTTCAATGACTTGGGCATAAAATGTATATTATGTATGTTTATGATAACATATATAATGTATTAGCAGGCAATAATCAGTCCATCCAACGATTATTCATATTGAAATACTGATAGTATAAGTTAAACTGTGAAATTAAATTTGAAAAAAGGTAACATTTAAAAAAAATCGTAAGCATAAAATAGTCTCATTTTAAAGAATTGGGAGTTATCTGCCAAATTAACTTGAAAAAATGAAACTAACTTACATATAAGAAAATTGTAAGCAAGAAATAAAATAGTCCCATTTAAAAAAAAACTAATTAATTGTTTATATAGTACGTGAGGGTAATATTAACCATATTCCAGTTAATACGGTCACTTTTTTATAACTCAAAAACTACAGCCTTGTTTGCATAGATGGCTCTGTAATACGATAGTTCTTCATCAGTCAATCAAATAATAAAGGGTGAAAAGGGCGCTGCTTCATCGAAGCCATTTTAACAGTTGATATTATATATAGTAAATATTTTAGTCTCATCGAAGCCATTTTAACAGTTGATATTACATATAGTAAATATTTTAGTCGATTTTAGTATGGCGTAATATACTTAGTTAGTTTTTATTAAGGTGATTTTTTGAAGTGTTTCTAATTATTGCCAAAGTTTGTTTGCTTTTTTATTGATATATTGGTTATAGTATAGAACTTTGTGCTTTTGTACCTATCGTCCTCATAGTTTTGGTTTTATAGAACGGCAAAGTTTATGATGACCATATTATTACCCTCATGTACCTTAGTTTAGTTTTAATTCATATAAAAATTATACTTTAGTTTTAATTTAGGTTTTTAAATGTCCTGCAATTATAAAATTCATTCATGGGGACTCTAAGGCCGGTCGATGGCGTACAGTGTTAAGGACGCCACAAGCAGGTCAAGAAGACTGCCGCCCTAACATACTAATCGTGACAACCGGTCCACATGCGCTGTCGACCAATTTGCACACCTGCGGGGCTGGCCAACTTGTCTTTCTACTGTCGTCGACGCTAATGGGAAACTATTAAAATGAAGGAAATCATACGTCACGTAACAACGCTTTTCACATTACTAATTTTCCCCGTCACCATGTAAGCTACCCTTCGGAGAGCGTGGTAGCTCAGATGGCGCTCGCTGTAAATTCACATTACGCGAGCAACCCGGGTTCGATCCCCGCCGGCACCAATGAATTTCATTATGCATGAAAGCAAGTGCTGATTTACCACGTGCTCGGCGGTGAAGGAAAACATAGTGATGAAACCTACATATGTCTGAGAAATAAATAAAAATATTTCGAAGACATGCGAAATTCGCCAACATGGATTGGGGCAGCGCGGCGTATACTTCCTTGCCCTAAAATTCTCAGAAATGAGAGAAGGCCTGTGCCCAGCAGTGGGACGTCGTATATAGGCTGTAACTTTAACTTTAACGTAAGCTTAAAATGTTTATATTAGGAGTGGTTCACAACAGTAGCCGAATGGCGGATTCGAACCCACGGTCTTTAGAGTTCGCGTTGGCAGGGCCATTAGGCTACTTTCGCTTCAAAACGTGACAGTCATGTGTCTTATCTTAACGTGATGTTATTTCCTTTTTATAGTTTCCTAGATTTTAGAAAGTCAACTTAGCTAGCCCCGCTGTTACAATACAATGCAATTAAATGCATAAACATCCCCCTGCTACATTATATACTGCTACTATCTATACTACACTGTGTGACGTGGTAGAGCCATGCTACAACTGTATTATTGGCAGTACAGCTGTCACTAGTGGGTCGGCTCGACCGGGGAAGGACCACGCTCTCACAGAATACCAGCGTAAAATATCACATTAACTCTGATGTGTTTCTTACGGTGAGTGTAGAGAACCGAAGACCCTTTTAGTTAAAACGAGGCATTCCATCTTAGTCCTCACAGGTCAGTGGTCAGGCGGACTGTGCGCTCGTTTGTCACCATGTCCTATAAAAATACTGTCTGATATCACTTTTAAAAAAGCTAAGTAACCGACTTCAAATAACTGAAAAAAAAAAACAATTAATTCCGCATACCATAGCTGCTCGCAGCTTACACAAACTGTATCGAATAATTAAGACCCTTACTATTAAAGCATTATGTATCAATTTCTTCTTATACATAATATAAACTCTCATGCGTGTCACCGATAGAGGTAAGCAGAGATTACAAACTTCCATCTGGCATGATCCTGACATACCTCTCTCACTTCTTTCAAATGTTTTTTTATGGAATAAGGTTGACAAACGAGTACACAGTCCACCTGATGGTAAGTGGATGCTGTGGCCCATAGACATCTACTTTTATCCTCAATTAAGAATTAAAACGTCATCTACATTGTCACCCCTGAGGACTAATATGGAATGCCTCGTTCCCATTAAAAAAGGGTTTTCGGATCTCTACAGTCACTATACGAAACAGCAGTATTAAGCTGTTATTTTACGGTTTTTGGTGTTCTGTGAGAACGTGGCCCTTCCCCGGTCGAGCCGACCGATTCGTGCTACTACCATAATATAGCTGCAGCGTGGCTCTACCACGTTTAACACCCATCCATACATACATCCATCACATCCATATATCTTAAATTCAATCGCATACATGCTGAGGTTATTTCCGGTTATTTCCGTTTCGGTTCAGGTTATTTCCGTTTCGGCCCATTTTTAATTTATCGCAAATCTATAAATATCTGCCTAGGTCCCTTACCAAATCTATCACTTTCTTCGTTCGGTCATTCTTTCTACGTGTCCAGTCTACGGTAAGCTTTGCTTTTTTACCCCGGTCAGTACATCTGATCACACAATTTATCACCCTATAATTCAAAGTCACCCCTTACATTCTCGTATTTCTTAATCCGCATTTCTACAGCATTTTACATTCATGCTACGTTTGCCACACCCAATACTCATAGGTACTAATATAGTATTGTGAATTGGCATACATTTTTTATTGACACATTCCGACTTCTCACAATAGAGTGCGGCGCCTCATTTACTCTGTGTCACACATTCAGTTTTCGTTCTATATTAATTTAATTAGTTACAGTATTAGTTCTATAATGTTGTTAGGGTTGCCATGTGGTCAGGATTCGTCTGCATTCTCGCGACATTTTAATAATCTCCATACTCCCGACAAAACTCTAAAATCTCCAGACAAACAGCTTCTCTTTACATCGCAGCTGCCTTTGATTTAATATAAGCTGAGTTAGGTAATTGGACTGAACGTTGAAATAAATTGTTTGAATTTTAAATATTTTCTGAATACTAATAAAGGATCCAAATTGGTGGCCTGGGTAAAGTCCAATGCCAAATATATGTGGTAAGCTAAAAAATTGGTGTACTTAAATTGGTTATGAGTCAACAATGTTAAGTCTTTTTGTAGCCCATTGATTTATAAAAAAAAATTATATTTTAATTTTTTTTTTAATATTTATTTCTCATTATTTCTATTTTAAAATTTTGTCCAGAATCCAGATATTTTGTTTTAGATCTAGCATTACTAATAGTTGTCATGTCTACCACTCCTGCTAAACACATATCCTAAATAGGTACACAAACTCATCCACTTGCTCAACCAATTCCCTACTATTTTTATTTTACATAATGCTATACTTTTTTTTCTAAATATTTACTACTTTTTCAAAAACCACCACTTTCGTCATTCTTGAGTTCATTTTCATTGGTCTTTTTTTTTGAACGATTTTATCCCTCCATATTTATTATTTTTAATTTTTATTGAGGCAGCTATGTAAGTTTTACCATATAAGTACGGTATGAGTACACTAAAGCACCAATAAAAAAATATGGGAAAATAGTGACAACCAAAGCCACTAGGGCGGGCAATTTTAATAGCCTAGGGCTATGAAGTGTAGAAGTAAGGAGTAAAGACTGTGTATTAAAAAGTGTCCATAGAAAACCGTAAAATAAGGGTGGCGCCACTTTAACTACGGGGTATACTTTAAAGAACGCACCGAAAAATATTAGTGGGATAGACGACTTTTTCGAGGTTATATTTACTAAATAAAATTATTTAAGATTTTAGAGCTACTGAGCAGTTTAGCAGCACACTTTAAATCGTCGACAACTGCTAAGTTCATTTCATCCCATTAGCTACTCCAGCGCTGTTGTGGAGAGTTTTTGAACTGTTATTTACTGCTTACCGATGGCCACTTTTTCAACTATTCTACTAGGGAGTTGGTACTCCTTACTTCTACACTCAGGCAGCGTTGAATCAAATAGGTACCTACCTACCTACATCACTGGCCACCTGCATCCATCAACTTACTACCTACTACTTATGTAACAAAAGTACCTAGATTAAAAGACGAGTATCCCTGGGAGTTTTAAAGACGCTTATGAATTAGACTTTCAATATGCTTTACGATAGCAGTAATGACAACCCAAAATAACAATTTATAATTTTTACTTTTTCTTCTTCAAACTTTACCAATGCCTGGTTAAAACTACAAAAATATTTTATGAATAAAAACTAGAACAACACCATCTACTGGCGATTGATGGTACTAATATCGCTTTAACATCAACAGTTAGTCAAATACGCAAGCGATAGGTGGAGCTTCTATCAATTCAAAGTGCAATTGTTTACAAAAAATAATGACTTCAACAAAAATAACATTAATTACTTACTATTTAAGTACATATATCGTTATTCTCATTAGACCATTTAAAATGATTATTATATGATTTATTATTCCCAGCACATTTCCTGTTATTAATATTCGTACGAGGGGAGGTCATAAAGTTCGCGGAATGGCAGGGTTGGCGAGCGTGAGTTTACTCATTCTGCTAGTTGAGTAGTGACTCATTATTAATATATATACTAAATTTTAACCTAATCAGGTCATCTGCTTTTTAGTTATCAACGAGTAAAAAAGTCAATCGGGAAGTAATTAGTCACTATGGAGGAAATTGAATATCGCGCCGTCATTAAGTTTCTCACTAAACAATGAAAGACTCCTCAAACCATTTTTCAAGAGATGTCAGAAGTGTATTGGGACTCCGCTCCTGGGAAAACTATGATTTATAAACGGCAAGCCCTTTTCAAACAAGGGAGCCCGGATTCGATCCTCGGCGGCACAAATACACTTGCAATTTGACGACTCCGTGGCGCAGTGGCTTAGCAATGAGTGGCTGCGCTGGGGATCGCGGGTTCGAATCCCGCACAGAACAAGTATTTGTATGGCCTACAAATAGTTTTTCCGGGTCTGGATGTTTGTCCTTGTGCAATTTATGTTTGTAAACTGCCCCCACGATACAAAAGAAAATCTTAGTGTAGGGGTAACGTTTAAAAAAAAATTAATTGTTGATTTACCACGCGCTCGGTGATGAAAGAATCCCATCGGCGTAGTAGTCGGTTGAGGAACCCATTTTATCACTAAAAAATATAATAAATCGATAAAGCGTTATTAAAATGTCCGTTACGATCATGTGTTCTTTAATAACAACTTATAAATAGCCGTAAAATCTTAATCAACATATTATGTGGTAAGCAAGATGATGTTGTGACCAGGATTAAGAAAGGAATGCTTCGGTGGTTTGGTCATGTGGAAAGAATGAATGAGGAAAGAGTGACAAAGCAAATTTATATGGCGGATGTGAACGGCAGAGTCGGAAAGAGACGTCCTAGGCGAAAATTTATCGACCAAATTGGCGATTTATTGAAAACGGGCCAAATTAGGAGTATCCTTAACCGATGAGCATATATGCGTAGGTATAGGGATGTGAAGGAGGCGAGAGAGGTGTGTCAGGATCGTGCCAAATGGAAGTCTTTAGTCTCTGCCTACCCCCCTGGGTGAATGGCGTGAGTGTTTATGTATGTATGTTATGTAGTAACAAACAATAAGTGCTATAAACCGTTGATATAGGTTTAAAGAATTTAATTCTCATAAGAATGAGTTTCACTTATAATTAGATTAAAATACATATAAAAATTACACGTAAAATTACGTAAATAACCTATCCTATAAGTATACATATAAAATAAAAAATATAAATTTAAAATTTATGACTATATAATAACGTAAGAAGAAAATAATGTGCAAGCATATTTTTTTAACTTTTAAAAATGTTAACATGGTCATATACTTTAATGTCATTTGGCAAGTAAGTGTATAGCTGCCACTATTTCTTACAAAATTGTTTTTTTATAATTATATAGATTGTTTAATAGCGAGTTCAAGATTGTGTTTTTTCTTAGGTTGTGCGTTTTTTTTTTTGTATTTGTATTTTCGAATAAACGGAGTCTACGGTGATATTTTTTATTAAAATGCATGTATAATATGTGCTAAGCTTAGTTATATTTAAAATATTAAATTTCATATCACGCGTCTAACGCAAAACAGAAGTTGACTTCGCTACATCAAGTAGGACGACTCATACCTACTAATATATATTTACATGACACTGTTTTGCAGCGAATTAGTTTTATTGTAGTTTCCATATATGTACAGTAGTGCAAGTAATTAAATAACGCTACAAATACAGCTATTAAAAAATAACATATTGTTATTTGCTATTTGCATAACCGTTATGTGTCTAATTTAAGCAAAAAAAGCTTGCTAATAGCTAATACCATGACTGTCACTAGAACACTTTTAAAACTAAAGGATTAATATAAAGTTGTTCCGTAACTGGTTTTAAATTTCCTGTGCAGCAAATTTTTAACAAATAAATAAAACAGAATTTTATATAACTTTAAATGTGCTTTTATGATAAATATAACATACCAAAATATCCTAGTAAAAGAAATTTTACATCGTCTTTGCAACGTAGGTCTGCCATTTTTTGATTATTTTTAAAGGATAGTCTGACAAACGAGTACACAGTCCACCTGATGGTAAGTGGTTACTGTGGCCCATAGACATCTACATTTATCCTCGATTTCGAATCAAAATGCAGATGCGTTTTCGCGCTAATATGGAATGCCTGCTTCGAATACTACGCATACGAAACACAACAGCATTAAGGTACTATTTTACGCTGGTGTTCTGTGAGAGCGTGGTCCTTCCCCGGTCGAGCCGACCCATTCGTGCTACAACTATACTACTAATATAACTGCAGCACGGCTCTACCACGTATAAAGTTGTGAGCTACTTATGTGTGCTATTTGTTTTATATCAAAAAAGTCCTAAACTTATGTAAGTTTCGTCCATCGGCAAGACAAGCGAAGATGTTTGGCGAGTTTTGTTTGGTGTTTGTTATGGTTGCATAACAGTTGGGCTGAAAAGTTCGTATCGTTTTATAGAAAAACACATTTTTTTGGCCAAAATTCGATTTTATTATTCAACATAGTTGCGCCGCGATCTTCCAACTTTTCAATACCATTTTTGTAGTACGATTTGTGTTTCGCCTCAAAATAGGCCTCTGTTTCGGCGATTACTTCCTCATCGGCTTTAAATTTCAATACAGCTTTCAGAGGCTTAAATCAAGCACGTATACCTTAATGATTTCTTAATAGCAATTACTCAAGATTTTAAATATATATTTTTTTTTATAGCGATAGGGTGACAAACGAGCACACAGTCCACCTGATGGTAGGTGGTTGCTGCGGCCCATAGACACATTACATCTATCTTCCTTTTTGAATATTAAATCCCAAATCAAAAATGCAGATGCGTTGTCACCCGTGAGGACTGAGATGGAATGCCTCATTTCCAGTAAAAGGGTCTCCGGTTGCTCTACACTCACCATACGAAATACAGCAGCATTAAGTACTATTTAACGCGGTATTCGTGAGAGCGTGGTTCTTCAGATTCGTGCTACAACACGTATACCTTGTATAATTGCAGCATGTCTACCACGATTTTAAATATATATTTAAAAAGGTTTTATTTTCTTTTACTATATAAAACCAAATCCCCATATCGTTCCGTGGGTTATCATAGGGTATCACCTCATTCCTGAAAGGGAAAGCAAGAAACCGCAAAGCTGATGAAATGATTTTTTTTAATATTCACCGCCGTGTTCCAGCCTGACATTTAATTCAAATTATGAGACACTACATCTTAGCGCTCAATGTTGACAAACAAACACACAGTCCACCTGATCGTAAGTGATTGGTGGGGACCGTAGTCATTTCACATTGACATTTATCCGCTTATCCTCTAATCACCTCCGAGGACTAAGATGGAATGCCTCGTTTCCAGTATAAAGGGTCACAACAAACAAACACAGCGTAAAATAGCATAAAGCTGCTATTTTACGCTAGTATTCTGTGAGAGCGTGGTCTTTCTCCGTCCTAGCCGACCCATTCGCGCCGCTAATACATACAACTGCAGTATGGCTCTGCCACGTATGCGCCATTATACCTAAATTTACATAACCACTAAAAAAATACTTACATCATTGGTAACAAACATAGCTTTTTTTACACTAAACTTGAGTCCATCAATCTCTTATTACCTGAAACGTTGCCAAGTTTAGCGGGTGTGACTAATGAGTAGGAATGCCGACTGTCTGCCATTCGATATGTATTATTTAAACGCGGACACAGGCATTTAAAATAGGAATACAGGAATTTAAAGCATTAATTATATTAAGAGCCACAAATTTTCTACGTGGTAAAGTCGTGCTGCAGCTAGATTATAGTGTAGCAATGTTATAGTTTTTTTTAATATTTCATTAGACAAAAATACAGTTAGTTATTTCTCTTATAATACTTTTGCCAAACTGCACGGCAGTATGTTGGCGAATACATCACCCACTTCCATTCTATGTATGTACTGTGATTACTATACTTATAACGTTGGTTTTAAAACTTGAAATAATTACGGATTATAGTTTTTATAACTACGCATATAAATATTAATTGAAACTATTATTTTTAATTTAGAGAATATTAACTATTACACGTTTATCCAGCAACGTTCCTTTCAACTTCAATCTCCCAATCAGCACCAGATTTCCCTCTTTGGTTGCTGTAAATTTTTATAGAGAATGATTCTCTGTTTTCATTTCATATTAATTTTTTATTTGAAGTGAAATAGTAACAATTTTTAAATTATATTTTAATTAAAATACTGTTTTCCTTTAAATTTTTAATTGCGAAATCCCTATTATATCCCTATACTTTGATTAATTATATTTTTACACGTATACAAAACCTGCGCTGCGGTACTATATTTCCATTTTACTATTAAGTTGCATAGTTATAAAATTAATAAAAGAGCCGTGGTAGCTCAGGGGCTAACGTAACCGGAACGCGAGCAGCCCCGTTTCGATCCCCACGAGTACCAATGATATTGTTCATTGCAATTTTAAGTGCTGATTTACCACGTGCTCGGCGGTGAAGGAAAACATCGTGACTAAACCTGCACGTCTAAAAATAAGGAAAAAATACTTTGACGACATGTGAAGTTCGTCAACACGCATTGGGGCAGCGCGGCGGAAATATCCTTGCCCTAAAACCCTTTTAGAAATGGGATGAGGACTGTGCCCAGCTGTGGGACAAAATAAAGGCTGTAAACTCTTATACTGAAAATACGTGCAATATGAAAACAATACTACTCATTTATGGATAACTAAATTTTCAAAAAAAAAATTGTTTTCTTTTTTCCATTTAGAGTTATGTTTCAAAATAAAACATAATATACATAATTTTGTATCATAAGTTTAAGCAATGCCCTCTCTGCGGTGATGCCATAGGTAAGTGCCTAATGTGCCTTATTGTAAATCCATCACTTATTATAGTTATAGTGCATGGTCAGCTCAATCGATAAGGACTACGTACTCACAGAATACCAGCGTAAAATAGCAGTTTAATGCTGCTGTTTCATATGGTGAGTATAAAGAACCGGAGACCATTTTTACTGTAAACGATGCTTTCCACCTTAATTTACACGGGTGACAACGCATTCAAATTTGATTCTTAATGGAGGATTGATATAGATGTCTACAGCATCCAATTACTATCACGTAGACTGTGCGCTAGTTTGGCCCCCTTATTCTTTATTTCCTTATTTTTTAAAAATGGAAGAGCCGTGGTATCTAAGAGGATAACTGCTCGCAATAATTTTCTGATAACACAGACTGACACCAACAAAATTTGGATTTGTAAATAAGTGCTCGGTGGTGAAGAATAAGTCGCCAAGAAACTTATATTTCTAAGAATTTAAAAAAAATAGAGGAAATTTTAACGTTATCAACGGGTTTTGGGTTAACTTGGCAAATCCTGCTCTAATGCGCTTGTAGAATGCGAACTTGGCCGTAGACGGATTGTCGCTCCTGTTTTGTCGCTTGAATAATGGTTTGAAGTGGATTTTGATTCGTAAAAGTGATGCGATTTTGTGAATTAAGTGTCCGCGCGTGTGAACTATTAGAGAAAACGACGAAACAAGTGCTTTGATGTCGATATAAACCGCAAGTTACTTCGATCGCTTAGGCGCCTTATGAACTTGAGTGGCTGTCGTCATCAACTGTCCGCTGGGTTGAGCTGGCGTCAAAATCTCCCAAGAGCTTCGCAATGTGACGCATCAGAATATTGTGAAGAAAAAAATGTGAAAATGAAGATTCTGAAAGAAATGATAGGCTCAGAAGGGCTAGAACCCAGAGCCGTAAAGCCAGTTAATAAAGAAAATGAGAGAGCTCTACCTAGGATTATATATATGTACATATTATATAGGTTGTTACTTTCTCATTAATCAATTACCGGAGAAATCAACTCCAGTAAATGTAATTCAACATAGAACATCTTTGATATTCTCCTTCCGCAAGATCCTAGCAGTATAATAATAATAATGTTTATAATTAAAATACGCGTTCTGTGTGAGATTAGAACCCGCGGCCCTCGCCGCCGCAAGTCATCCACGTAGCCGTCAAAATAGCTATGTGAAACAGTCGAAGATCTCGGCTAGAGAATACTATAATATTCCTTGAGTCGAAGAAAGTAAAAATACCAAATACAAATGTTATCAATCGGTTTTCATTTTAAAACAAAATGGCGTTCATTAAGCTCCTTAAATAACAATAAAAATTATAAATACGGTCTATATATGCGTCTGTTTTCATAATTATTTTAATTTGTTCCGCTTATGGAGGTAAATGAAATGTCTTTTTAACCGACTTCAAAATTGAGGAGGTCATTGATCTCAATGAAGGAGGTTCACAATTCGAGTGTATGTTTTTTTCGTATGTATGTTAGGCGATATCTTCGCAGATTGTGGACCCATTTTATATTTTTTTATTAAACGTGCTATTATTAAGCATGCTAGGACTTCAAGGGTGGTCCCATTAAATTTTGAAGAAAAACTGCCGCCCCCAAATGTGTAAAATTAGGAAGAAAGTGTCATATTGGACTATAAGGAATGTCATATGATTATACTTCAAGGAGGGTCCATATGAATTTGTAGAAAATATTCCACCCCTAAGGGTTGCAAATAAATAACTTCTTTTTTAGCAATTTGAAGTCGGTTTTTACTTTTTGGTTAAAAGTTATTTATTTTTATTTGGCCCGATCCGGGTTTCGAACTCGGGACCTAATGATCAGCAGTTGCGCTTAAGACCACTTAAACAACGAGGCAGTCAATACTTAACTACATTAGTGACAAGTTAACAGCACAATTATCGTTTAAAAGAGAACTACCGTCCATTAACACTTGCCACAAACTAAAAAAGCCAATGCCATATATGCCATGTCACCATTTAGGGCTAAACTAAATATCTTAGATATTAAATAAAACTAACTTTTACGGATTTTATCGTGTATATTAACTTATTTTATAATCATTAAAGTTAAAGTTACAGCCTATATACGTCCCACTCCTGGGCACAGGCATCCGCTCATTTCTGAGAGGGTTTTAGGGCAAGAAATTGTCAGCCGCACTGCCCAATGCGAGTTGGCGAACTGCACACGTCTTCGAAATATTTTTTCTTATTTCTCAGACAGACGTTTTCCTTCACCGCCGAGCACGTGGTAAATAATTTCTGATATAGTTACAACCCTGTAATTATATAAGAAACTGACCAACGTTGTGGTGGGTAAAATTGGCGAATATACAAAAAGAGATGACCTTGGCGTGTGGTTCAACAGGAAACTCTCAGACACTTTGCGGATATTATGAAATGACTAGATCCCAAACATTTTAAAATAAACAGTGATGCAGTAACACAGTACGTGTCTCTTGTAAGGTTATGTATAGAAATAACAATAGATGAAAATGAAAATTACGACCACAGAATTGAAAAGAAGAGCCCGCGCTCGTGTCAGAAATCACGGTCAACATTTTGAGTACGAAAAATAAATTATTTTAACAAAAATTTTGTTTTATTGGTCCCTTAAAAATAAAAAAATATTCGTCTGCAATTTACTTTGTACACACTAATTCCAAGAGTTGAAGAGACAACCTGCGTGTAAATAATACCTCAAAAGAAAGGACAATAGCTAAGTACGTTTTTAAAAAGGTTACAAACAGCAAAGGCTATTTTATTTATTTTTTTATGATGGCATAAACAACATTTCCTTAATTTTTTTCTGTTTTTTTAAACTTCAATATGCGTAGAATGTTTTTCTGATGATGAAGATGCTTGGAAATTATTTTGTTTGAGTAATCACACATTAAATAAATAAAAGTAATAACATAACAACTGCTGTTACTGGATACTAGTAGCAATTAACTGAAAGAAGAAGAAGTTTAGCTTAATATGTTCTAAATAGTTTACGGTATTATCCCTTGCGGGATTTGCACCCATCTTCCAAACACTCTGTATATTTTTTTATTATGGTAATAAATAGTGTATAAGCTGTGGTCTCACAAGGTATTCCATCTCAGTCTTCATACGTGACGAGTGAAAACGCATCTAGTAGCCTCTCAGCCATCTAAATTTATAAAAAAGTCGTTATAAGGAGCTATAAGGAGGTGGTTATATTGCCACTTACCAGAATCGGAAACCTATCTATATAAGATCCTACCATTTCCCATAGTCGCGACTTGCACTACCACGGACTAAATCATCATCATCATCAGAACTCTTTACAAGTCCACTGCTAAACATAGGTCTCCACCATAGATTGCCTCAAAGGGGAATATTTGCTATAGGATATTTGCCACAATCCAGAATTAACGGATTATCAACTGCAGTTCTTTTATTTTTAGGAAGACGCTGCTACTCATCTCCTAATCTTTTTCCTCTGTCGCCTTTTACAACACCCAAGGGATGATATGGAGATAGTGGATATTCTTCACCGCTACTACAATGTGTACATTTATCCATCGGGACTAAATGCGGTGACGGATTATCTAGAGCCGACAGCGGTAATAAAATAAGGAAAAATGGTCCCTAGCCACAGATAAAATGACTCGTTTCTCACATCACACTTCAAGTACCTGGATGACTATTTTTTATTTAAAACGTGTGTTGTGGAAATTATATTTAGATACAAATTACATACTGATGACATATGAATAATATTTTTTTAATCTTACCGACATAATGGAAAAAACTGAACCGGTTATTTGAATAAAAAATCATGAGTGCAATTAGTTTAATTTAAATTTTCGTGCTTTTAAAAAAAATACTAAAAATGGGTTCAAAATAATAGATTTTCTCAAAGAAGAATTTGAAAAATTTGAAAAAAAAGGAAAAAAGACGGGACTCGAACCGGGTACTACGATTACGGGACGGCCCGATATCCCATTTGAACTACTATAATCATTAACGCGCTTCCAAAATTTACCTGCTTGTTCTAACGATATTGTAGTTGTTTTTCATTGCATGAAAACACGGACGAAAAGACATTTTCTAAAAATAAATCCTAGCTAGAGCGATTTATTGCCCCCGAAACTCCCCGGACACTAAATTTTATGAAAATCGTTGGAGCCGCTCGTTTAAAGGTATTAGATATATTGAGAGTTATAACAATAACATAAAGATGCCGAACGATCTACGTACTAAAACAACAAAGGCAAGAATCCGGACTCGGTTTGGCAGATGCTGTACTTACTCGTAGTTTTGGCAGCGCCAACGCCGCATGTTTATACGCGCAAGTCTATTTCAGACTTGTCCCCGTAACTAGCAAGTTCAAGGGCTGCGGTCTGCGCCGCTCGTGTTATAATATATTGTGGCATTTATTACGCGTAGTGATTCGACGTATTTCTACAATAAAATATATTTTTCTCGTAAAATCATCCATTGTTATTTTGTCGTAATCGCTCACTGTTGTAGGAAATAGTTTACTGGTTTCTACCCATTCATATGTGTACTATATGCCCCTGATTGAAACCACCAATGGATTGCTTGACAACTACTCTATATTATAGCTAAATTTTATTATATTTTAACTAAAAAAAAACTACCAAATAAAACAACCCATACTTTGGTAATCTCACTACCTCTACCTCTATTCTATACTTCAAACTATTAGGTCTTTACCTTTGAAATTGCTGTTTTTTATGAAATAAGTTAACGCAGGTAAATTTTATGTGTATTTTTTATTTCTATTAATCAAATTTAACACCCATGCAATCTATGCATCTTTACTTTACCAGCACAGTGGGAGTTTATTGATGCCCTTTTTAAGAAAATCAGCTGGACGGGAAGCAACAAATTCTTCAAAGGCATTTTGTACTGCCTCTAGGGTATTAAATTTTTTTCCGATATACCTGAGATTTTGAGTAAGATTGAGAGGATCTACGGGCAGCTGTAGTCGTTATCATTGGAGTCACACGCAAGTGTGAGTAACGATTCAAGAGCAAGTCTTATCCGACGCTATTCCGATGATATCTCAGACATCAGTCTGAGAGAGATTAGAATGGCTCTCCAGCACCTTAAAAACGACAAACCCCGGGCGAGGATGGAATTACAGCGGATCTTCTAAAATCGGGCGGAAGGCCAGTACTTGAAGTCCTTCAGAAGTTCATTATTTCATCCTCCATGGAGGCACGGAGCAGAAGTGCGGTGGTCTTGTTCTTGAAGAGAGGCAACAACTCTCTCTTGAAAAACTACAGACCATTTTAATTTCTCTTGTGAGTTGCGTCTACGTGATGTTTCGCAGGAGTCAATACGATTCGCCCCGCACGCAGACTCGACGACTTATAGCCTCCTAGATTACCCGGTTTCCGAAAATGCTACTATACCATAGACAATATACATTCTCTTCTGAACCTTCGACTTAGCTGACAATGTAGTCCTTATGGCGGAATCGCTGTAGAACATAATTTGCAGCACATATACGTCCCCCTGATGGGCACAGACCTCCCCTCATTTCTGAGAGGGTTTTAGGGCAAGGAAGTATCCGCCGCGCTGCCCCAATGAGTGTTGGCAAACTTCACATGTCTTAGAAATTTTTGTTTTTTATATTTCTCAGACATGCAGGTTTCCTCACGATGTTTTCCTTCACCGCCGAGCACGTGGTAAATCAGCACTTAAAATTGCAAATTAACAATTACATTGGTGTCGACGAGGAGCGAGCCCGGTTTGCTCGCGTATTGTGAAATTTACAGCGAGCGCGAACCATTTGAGCTACCACGGCTCTCGGCCTTAGACCAGGGAGAACCTAAGCACTATGCTTAATGACCTCAATAGTGCCTCCTAACGGACGGTGTTAACATGTACAAAACAAAAATCAACGTCAATGTCACACCTATGCCGTTAGTTGTTGGGAACACAGGAGTATTTACCTGGAACAATTAATCCGACTAGGTAAGTCCAACTTCGACCGAGAGGTCAATCGACATATTCAACTCGACTGGGCAGCGTTCTCGAGGTTACGACACATCTTCTCGTCAGGTATACCTCAAAAAGATTTTACGACTGTTTATGTTTCCAGTGATGACTTGTGGATCAGAGACAACAGAGAGGTTCTTCACTGCTGGCCGTATAGAAAGGTTGCTCAGCAAGCTATGGAGAAGGCTATGCTCGAGATTTCTTTGCCCGATAAATTTAGAAATGAGGATATTCGCAGTAGAACCAGTGTAACCGATATAGACCAACGGGTTCAGGTTTAAAAAATCCCAAATTAGTAAGCTGAAACGGCAATGAACCGTCTATATATCTATAGCTCGAAGAACCGACAACCAATGGGGGAAAAAGGTTCTCGAGTGGCAGCCTCGTACCGGTAGGCGAAGTATAGGGCGTTCCCCCACCAGATAGAGTGACGACCTGGTAAGACAATCTGGAAGTCGATGGATGCAGGTGGCTCAGGACCATGCTTTGTGGCATTCCTTGGAGGAGGCCTATGTTCAGCAATGGACTTGTGAAGGGCTGTAATGATGATAACAATGTCATAAAAAAAAATATACGTTGTTGTCGTCGAGATAGCTTTTATTCTCCATATTACTTACTAATATGATAATATGGCTGAATGATGATGATAGGTGCACTATTTATGATTTTTAAATGTCTTCCGTAATGAGCGCGTGTGGGACTGCATTTACGCGAGTGTGACAGCCAATCGCGTTCATATTACCATTAACAGTTCTTTGACTCGCGCCCTAGGTCCTCCAGCGATTCTGCCATAACAAATATATCGTCGGCAAACCGAAGGTGAGCGAAGTAATCGCCAGTGATGATAATACCCTATCTTTTCTAGTCCAGTAGCTTGAAAACGTGTTCCAATGCAGCGTACTCGGATTGCCATCGTAGCCCTACTGTACAAACACTTCAGCACTTCGATATACCAACAGTCAACTTGGCACCGCTGAACTGACTGTAGCACCGCCCAAATTTCGACGGAATCAAAGGCTTTTTATAGTCCACACACGCAAGGCAAAGTGGCAGATTGTACTCTTCGGTCTTCTGTACAATCCGCCGCAGGGTATGTAGTTGATATAATTAGCTATAACCATAGAATACTATAATAAACAATAGAAGGGCTGTAAACTTTATTTTGTACGATGCTTGGCGTCGCCAAACCCAATTCGCTGTGTTGACAGACTGAAAAAATTTACATATTTTAGACTATTAACTAATGTTCAAGATCATCATTAAAAAAATCGTTTAAATTTTAATACATACTTATTTGTACATAGGGTGCAATTTGGCAATTTCTAAATAATTTGCATGCGAAGTTTGGAAACTATTATGACGTCAAAACACATCTCGAGTTGACATTTATACGTGTGAATTGGCGTGTTAGTGACATTTTAGTGGCTACGCGGTGTCCGCCCACTCCCCCGTTCTATTATGTATGTATTATAGTATTCTATGGCCATAATAAATATGCATAACTCGCACACTGCGGCCTAGTGTGCAGCGTGGCGATTAATTGCGCGAGTAGAGCAGTTTGGACAGATGGTAACATCGCAGCAGCGCGAGTAGCAGAGCGATGAGCAGAGCGATGAGCAGAGCGATAAGCAGTGCGAGGAGCAGAGCGAGGAGCATAGGTGGTCGAGCCATTACCGTTTTTGTGTATCTAAGTCATATATTTTTTTCCAGACCGTATACATCATTATAGAAAACAGTTTTTAGACTTGATTAGTTTGATTAATTTGATAGGCCCCCAAGTAGTGTTAGCCTAGGGCCCCACAAATTCACGGTTAGGTCCCTGCTGTAATGTTAATAATATATTTAATAAATGCAAGTATTTAGCAATGTTATCTATGCACCTTCACCATCGGCGAAAATCTATAAAATAATATTTGAAGGCGGTTTTGACTGCTTCATTGAAATTGATTTTTTTTTCCTGCAAGAAAGTGTTTAAATTCCGAAAAATGTGGTAAACTGTTGGAGCAGGGCCCAGGGAGTATGGTGGGTGTCGGAGACATTCCAATTGCAGCTCCTCAAATTTAGCGACCGTCGGTTGTGCAGTGTGTCTAGCGTTGTCCTGAAGCAGCACTAGGCTAGAGCAATTGACCGGGCTCTGTTTTTTAACCGCTAGCTTTTAAATCACAGTTTGAAATTGTTAGGAAGCTGTAGTGGATGACACCAGCACTGGTCTACAAACACTTACCATTACCTTTTCCTGAGTCAACTTTCGTTTAGGGGCAGGATTCTGCCGGCCGGACAACCGCAGTTCTTTTATTATTTTGAGCTGTTGTCAAGAAGATACTGATGCTCATCTCCTGCTTCAGTATCCCTCTGTCTCCTTTTGTGACACCCACAGGCCGATATTGTGTAGTGGACATTCTTACACCGCCATTACACGGTTGTAGGTTAAAGGGTAAAATAAATTTTACTATTGTTAAGGGGATATAGTAAGTCAGCTCAAATTCTAATTTCGTCCCCACTTGCCCGCGAGTCGTATGCTATGTACCGACATGTTTGTAATCACTAATACTGTAAGTAGAAAGGTCGTTAGAAACTTATTTCATTAGGTTCATCACATTTATGCCTGTTTCTTAACGCCAAGCCAGTCGCTTCTTATTTTTATTACGGTTATTTCCCATTTTAATTTTACGTCGTCCTGTTGCGTAATGTATATTCTGATCGTAAGCGACACAACCTCCCCGTTCAAAGGGAAGTGAACGTGCGGCAGGAATCACGCTTCAAAAGGCCGATAGTTTAGGTAATTACTTTTTACAGTGAAAATAATGGTATTTTAAAAAAAGTTAATAACATAAGCACTGCTTTATAGTTAGTTCAGTTAGTATGCAAAGTTTCATGATCTTATTTAAAGTATTTTATGAATAACAGCGGTTTATTGTTTATTTTGGAGGTAACTTTGGATTTTTTTTTCTATCGAGAAAATTTTATGAAATCGTGTTTTTCGTTTAACGTAATCCTTAACATTAATCCTCAACTTTACCATATATTTATTTCAAAATTAATGCTGCAATATTTTCGGCATAACGAAGGATCTTGCTAAGCCATTTGAGATTATATTTCCCCTTAACAGTATTGATGGTACTATTGAAAAAAAAAATAGAAATTCCGTCCGGAATGATCTCGCAATGTTGAAGACGGCCTTGAAAATAGTTCAATTGCCAATAAACGTGTTTCATTGGTTAGCGTGTCGGCTAAATTCCGTGCCGACGACCGGCGAGACGGTTTCTTATAACTTATGCTAGGATTTACACGCAGAGATAGTTGAAAGAAATTATGTATATTTAACGCTTAGACGCTATGCAATCAATTTGAAACAATTGATCACAATTAGAGATTTTTTTAAATTAATTTACTGTTGTTTCTTAAGGGGTGACTACGTTTTTTGATTCTCGATCGAGGATAGACGTTTACTTTCGTTTATACTTACGGACTTACGGAAAAAAGTTTCATTAGTGTATAATTTAATAACGTTTATTATATGATTATTATTGTGTAAACTACCCGTCAGTGTGAACAGCTTCATACATAACGTTTTGCCACTAGAAAAGTCGATTTTCTGTCGGGCCTAACACCCGACATGTGAGAACGGGCTCTAAATCTTTTTATCTTTCATTTAGCAATAGGAGCCTTTCGTTTTTCCTTTATTTAAGTATATTTTCATTAAGTTAAGCTTTTCTGTAGCATTCTTTGTATGTTATTCAATTATATTGTACGGTTTTGGAATTTGTTTTTGATTTCTTTTTATACAGAATAAGGGCTACAAACGAGCACACAGTCCACCTGATGGTAAGTGGATGCTGTGGCCCACAGACATCTGCATTTATCCTCCATTAAGAATCAAAACGCAGATGCATTGTCACCCCTGTGAAATAAGATGGAATGCCTCATTTCCTGTAAAAAGGGGTCTCTTTACACTCACCATACGAAACACAGCAGTATTACGTTGCTATTTTACGCTGCTATTCTGTGAGAGCGTGGTCCTGCCCCGGCCGGGCTGACCCATTCGTGCTACAACCGTAATATAGCTGCAGCGTGGCTCTACCACGTATAAAATTCATGTTCATGTTGTGATTCACACAAAAGTCACGACCCTAGTCTGAGAACCGCTGGAATAGAAACACGTAATAAATAAACATAGCACATCTGGTATATGTAACACCTCACGTAAAAGCATCGTGATTCCGCTTTAAACCTGTGGGAACGGGGTCTACAAGATTAAAAGACTAAGCGCTTATCCAAACCTTCCAAACTAGCCTTTATCGTTATTACAACCCGTCCCAAGCAGAATGCTAAACACAGGCCTCGACATGTCCTGCACACTGTCAAGCTACTACCCTATCTAGCGCGGTGGCTTTCTTGTCTAGGCTTGCAACGATATATCTATACACTATAATATAGTAATATTTTTATAACTCGATTAATTTAACAACTACTAATATCGAGAATATTGACCCAACAATATCGATATTATCATCGATATAACCCATCAATCCATCTAACGCGATTGCTCTACATCAGTCAAAAAAATTATGCATGCAGTGTGCCTGCGGATCATTAACAAGCGACCCCTGACATTATAAATTAAGAATTCACTCAATTCACATAATCAACATTTGGAGTCATTAGTAAAAAGGGGTATAAAGTAAGATTTGTATACCAACATATACGACAAAGTTCCATAAATTCGATGATGCAGCCGTTATGTCTTATGCCGGCTTCTCACTTCGTGTGCGCGCAAGCACGCGCCACCTGTTTTCACTAGCGCGGCGCGGCGCGTGCTTACGCACACAAATCAACTCGGGCGCGGCGCGGCGCGTGATAACACACGCAGTGAGAAGCCGGCTTTAGACATGCACGCCGCGCCGCGCCGCGCCTTTGAAGTTACCGACTTAAAACGGATAGCACACGCCGCGCCACGCCTGCCCGTGCCGCGCCGCGCCAAGCCCTTCACACTGCGCGTGGCGAGTGCGTAGTGAGAAGCCACCATTAGGTTGCGCGCCTTTCCTTACTACATATTCACTTATCTATGCGCCTTTCCGCTTGCATTGGCTTACTTAGCAAGTTCATAAGCATGTATTCTTTTTTATAATCTCAATAGAACAAGCAGGCTAGACTTGAAATTATTTTAATAATAAAAATTAATGAAGTAGTTTTGAGTTTATTGATAAATTAATAGCTAACACTCTCTTAATTTTGTAAATGGCTTTAGAAAATCGAGTTTGACACCTATTCTATAACTTGTTCTGTAACTGTACGGTATTCTTTTTTATAATATAACGGAGACAAACGAGCAAACGGTCTAATCGACAGTAAGTACACTTTACGTGGTAGTCATGCTGCAGCTATATTGTGATTGCAGCACGAATGGGTCGGCTCGATCGGGTTAGAATCACGCTCTCACAGAATGCCAGCGTAAAATAGCAGCTTAATGGTGCTGTGTTTCGTATGGTGAGTGTACAGAACCGGAAACCCCTTGTACTGGAAACGAGGCATTCCATCTCAGTCAGGGCCACAGCATCCACCTAACATCAGGTGGACTGTGTGCTCGTTTGCCACCCCATACCACAAAAAAGTAGATGCTATGACCCAAAGACATCTACATCTATTAAGAATCGAATTACGGATGCGTTGTCACACCTGAGGACTAAAATCGAATGCCTCGTTTCTAGTACAAAGAATCTCCGGTTCTTTACACCCACCTTACCTAACACAGCAGTTATTTAAATCAGCTATTTTACGCTGGTATTCTGCGAGCGCATGGTCCTTCCCTGATGGGGCCGACTCATTCGTGTTACAACCATAATAATTGCCAACTACCGTGCTGCAGTCATAATAGAACCGAATGTAATCTTCTCTCTGTCTGTTCCATACAGCAGCAGAGTGCGTCTCGCTCTTCCAATAGAAATTGTTAGACCTCAAAACTGTCCTGATAATATCTATTTTATGTAATTTCTCAGACGTGCGGATATTCTCATTCATCCATATTGCGTTCCGTCTTGAAATACGAAAATACTTTATCGAGCGACGAAATGAAATATTATCATTTTGATAATTTGTCAAACGTCTGAACTCTGTTTGTCAAACAAATGCTAAAAATTAACTGTATCATTACATGTTCGTCCAATAGCAAGACTTGATTGTGGGTACGCTTCATCTGCAGTAGCACACGACCGACGAGTGATAGTGTTATGTTTTGCCAGATAACATGCGCTGATACGGGTATTAAGACGCTATCTGTATGCAAATAATAATATAAATGCTACGTAAGCTGTTTGCGTTGGTCTGTGGTAGACGAAAATTTTTTTCACATTATTTTATGTACTCGAGGCGATATGGTACCTCTGAACTTTGATCAGATATTAGATAATTATGATAGCATATAAACCGGAGATAGAGTTTTGTACTTATGATAAAAATTGAGATTCGGAATGATGGAAATTATATTTTTTATTTATAGAACAAGGGTGACAAACGGGCACACAGTCCACCTGATGGTAAGTGGATGCTGTGGTCCATAGACATCTACATTTATTCTCGATTATTTATTTGCGTTTTAAGGGAAGTATACAGTACAATTAAAAATACATTATAAAAACATATAAAAGTAATCCTAAAACCAACGAAGTTTCCACAGATATCTAATACATATTAAAAGCTTGCAACCACAATATGTTTAAAGATTTAAAAAAATAACTAAATGGAAAGTAATACAATACATTCAACCTATAGTGTAGCTACCAATTCTAAATTAAGTTTTACAATATTTTTAGTTAAAATTTTTACATGTACGAGATACAAAATTATTTGAAGCATACTTCGTTTTAACTTTACGTAATGCAAAAAGAGGTGGAGGCACCTAACCGGTGACACGCAAGATTCACTTTGCTTAAAAGTAGGGGAAAGTCGATAATATTATGTAGTAATTTGTACAACAACATTTGATCTCTTATATCACGGCGTTTTACCAGTGTATTACTGTCTAAGCTATCAATAACACAGAAGAAATTCAACAAGAATCAAAACGCAGATATGTTGTCACCTCTGAGGACTAGGATGAAATGCCTCGATTCCAGTAAAACGGGTATCCGTATCTCTACATTCACCATACGGGACACAGCAGCATTACGCTGCTAATTTACGCTGGTATTCTGTGTTATTATTATTATTATTATTATATTAAAGAAGGCAAACAGCGTGTACATTATTACTACTACTACCAATTAATAAATAATATACACATTCTTTATTGATTCATTATAGCCTTTGAGTATTCAACCAACTAGAGATGTCATGCGCGTTAATTCTAAACAAAAATTCTGTCAACATCAGGGGGGCGCAAGATAAACACACAACTGTATACTTAACTACAAATGCAAAATTAAATCGTGTCACTATAAACGCACACTACAACATTTGTGTTTGTGTTCATCGCGTTTACGCATACCATCAAATTGTACACGTGTCGATACACTGATAGCGCTGGCTGAATGCGTAAGCAACGTAAGGCGTAGACTATGTCGATATTTTTTATCGATAAACAAATCACCATAGACCGCACAAGTTTTTATTTGATTATAAGTAATACATAGATAAATAATACCAAGGTGTTATTTGAAATTCTTTTTTTTTAAGTTTTTAAAAATGATCTTCGGAAAAAAACTTATAAAATTTTAAAAGAAGCTTTATTATTTTACTACAGGTTTATTTTACATTATGCAGGATAAAATTTAAAATATTTAACCAATCAAAATAGGCCGTTTAGTTAACTTATTTATAAAATCAGATTTATGAAAAGAAAAATCCTATCAGTTTATCATCTTAGATGGTGTTAACCGAGTTTTTGTTTTTATTATAAGGCTTCAATCACAAAACCGCTATTTATAAAAAGTTGTTGATTTTGAAGAGTTATTAAATGAACTATCTGGAAAATATTTAATAAATTAGGAAAATAAAAAGTTTTACACTGTATAACAGTTGAACAAAGTGAACTTTAAGCAGACAGCTGCTTAAAAATAAAATGTGACATCTACCTAGGGCTTAGTATTCCCCAGAAAGATGTTTTGCTAAACTAATGTACAATTGATGGCCGACGACCTGGCTGCACAAAAAAAAGCGTTAACTGTTTTAAAAGTTAGACTAGAGAGTAACTCTGACAAGAAATTGTATTGTATATTAGTGATAGATGAAATGAAAATAAAACAATTGACGGAGTACTATGCCAGTTCTAAAAGACATTTTGGTTATATACATAATGCCTTTGGCTGCTAGCATGGTATTCCGTCAATTGCCTAAACTTCATTTCATCCATGACCAAGGTACAATAATTTTTTTTATCAGGGTTACTCTCTGTTCTCAATTTTAATGCCGTCAGCGCTTCTTGAGTAAACCCTGGTCGGCGATCGATGGTAGTGTACCACCTAGTCAATGTCCGTGGAGCAGGCAAACATGTTTCAAAAGTTTTACGTACATAGCGATAGGCTTTTGGTGAGTAATAGTTAAGTGTTAGGGCAAAGTATTTCTTGCAAACTTGTGAAGCCTGTTTATGCTATTGTTTTTTATGTCAAGGAATTTTTTCAGTTTTATTTCCCTTGGCCTAAGTGTTGGCTCGTACTCGCAGTTAGAGTAGGACTAGTTTGGGCTATATAAAGCTTTTTTTTTCGAATTGTGACTTTCGAGACAACTAATGGAATTTTTCCGGAACATCCAGCTTTCTTTTTTCGATGTTGCTGATGTTGTGCAATCACCACGATCACCCTAAAATAAATAATTTACTAATATATTTATATATATATATATATATATATATATATATATATATATATATATATATATATATATATATATATATATATATTGTATATATATATATGTATATAAATATATGAATTTAGATTAATGCCTATGTAAACTTAATAAAATGTTTTCAAGTAGAACAATATTGGGGTCACAAAGGTAATAATAAAAATATTTATTCTAAATCTAATTACAGCCAAACATTACCTCACACAAGGTCATGGTTGGTACTGCAGTGTCAGCTAAGCTTCTTTTATTGTAAGCTTGGGGTATGAAATATGATTTTTCAAAATGTTGGGAGCAAATGGTGCTAGTCTGTTTGGGTATCCAAGATTCATGGTTTCTACAAGCTACAATCCAAGTTCGTCGCCTAAAAGGATCCTTTAGAAATCTGTGAAAACAAACCAATAATAGAAAAGTTTAATACTTTTTGTAATACTTTACTGTAAAAGCTAAATAAAAACTACAAACCGCTTCGGCAAACAAACCCGCCTGGTTAACTAACTTATCGATAGCTAAAGTTGTGGCGTCCATCACTATAGTGCAATACTTTCGGTTGCGGTGATACCAGTTTATTTTTATAAAAATTGCACACTTTTGCTGCGAAGTAGCAAGTTTCGATTTGACTTATTTGGCCTTTATTTTGTATAATATTTTGATAAATACTAGTTACCGATTATATTAAATTATAAAATATTCAGTGTCGTGTTGAAATTGTGCTGAATATATAAATCATTTAACAAAATCCACTACACATATATATGTAGTGATTATTATTCATCACAAACTGATTTAGTTATTAGGAAATATATTTTCGTTAATATATTTAACTTGTGTAGTAAATTATATTTATTTAAAAATAGATTATTTTTCACTTTATGAACTATGATGGCCACACTTGGTATTGGACGAAAATATTCACAAAGTACGAGTTTTAATGATAAAATTACTTTAATATTATGTTAAAAATACTCACAGATGAAAAGTCACATTGTCCTTTTGTATACTTGATGTTTTTGATTGTTTTTTTTTTTCATGTAAATACACTGCAATTCGGCATTTTGTCGGAGCTCGATTTACTGGCACGATCATTTCGGAATGACGCACGACGCGGAGCAACTAATTTTATATAACGAGTATGAGTCAGACTCTCGTACCTTTTACAGAGGGGTATGCCTTGCGATGCCGTCTCCTTTGGTTTAATACTCAAAGATTATAGCCTATCAAGTTCACCGCTGAACAAAGATTGACTCATAGGCGGGTTTTTTGCTATAGTTGGCCACCACGAGACGATATGAGGTAGTGGAAATTCTTACACGATAAAGGATTCATAGCAGTACTCAACAAATTAGGTTTTTCAAGAGAAATAGCGTAATAATAATTCTGGCAAAAACGTAGCCTTTAATTTAAGTAACGCTTCCTAAAGGCAATAACCCGACCAAAACCTTGCAAAAGTGCGTTTTTCTGGGACTATTATCTCATTAGTTATGAGAAATAAGCTACATCTAAAAGCACATTATTAATGTTCGATACTCTATCATCACATTCCACATTATAATTTGTTTTTATGTGTTATAAATACGTTTAAAATCTACTTTTAAAAAAATGTTCATGCATCTGTTGCTAAAGGCAACGCTCTAACTCTAACCATTTGAGAATTACACTAATGGATAGATAATTTAAAAATCTAACGTGAATAAACGTTTTATTTAATTTCTTAAGTTCGCTTTTCTTTCTTAACTGAAATAATTTTAAAAATTGGGGCGTATTTTTACGTGATTCATTGTAGCGAGAGCGCGTGGATTGTATAGGACTGAACGCTCAAGGTCATTCGCTAAGGGAAACGCCTTAAGAGCATTATTTTCTTTCATTCATCAGCATCTCACTCCTCAAAGATGTCAACGGCTCAGCAACCTTCATTGCCTAAAAGTGTAGTGGTAGCCACTTACCGCTTTAAAAAAAATTAATATTAATATTTATCTTTCTGATATCATTGAGGTGATCAGTATCTTTTACGTGATAATCAGGGCAACGCACTGCAATATTATGTGGCCTCGCGGATGGTTTTGACAGACACAATCACGTGGACGTCGCGTCGTCGACAAATAGACGGTAAGAAACATGCAAACAATACTCTGCTCCGCTGCCAAACGTATGTGGTTGTTAATAATAAAGACAATAACATTCCGTATGACGAGAACCTCGTGAAAGCCGAAACAGGTAAAAGGCATTCTACACGATCGGGAACAACAGCTGACCATCGTGTCCTTGGTCGGGTTGATGTAAAAATTGACAGTGTAGAAATCGGTTGACTGACCAATATTTGGTTGATGTCAACGGCCTTGGTCGCGAGCGCATCCCTCGCGACAGACTGTGTCCGAGGTCGGCCCCGACCGTCTGAACTATGTTGGTCATTAAAAGTGTCTTGATCAATTCTTAGAAAATTTCGAAAGTCTTTAGAATCAATAATCCTTAAAATATTGAAGTGGTTCAAAGTAATTCGCTCTTTTAACCACAGTTTCATTCACTTTCTTTTTTTCTTTGCTTTTCATCTTTACCCAACATAAAAAAGTTATTGCCAAATCGATCTTTTGTTGCTACGAAAGACTAGGCCGTCCATACCTTTTTTTTTTTGCTACGAACAAGGAGACATATTTAGCTAGGGTTTTACGCTTTGAATGTCGGAGAGAACTGACAAGTCGAATCAACCAACCGACCGTGTAGAACGAATACAAAAATCGGTTGACCCGACCAAGGACACGATGGTCGGCGGTTGGTCCCGATCGTGTGGATGGCCTTTTAGCAATCAAAATATCTGGACCTG
The DNA here is from genome assembly GCA_907164705.1 of Parnassius apollo. NCBI lineage: Eukaryota > Metazoa > Arthropoda > Insecta > Lepidoptera > Papilionidae > Parnassius > Parnassius apollo. The sequence continues at coordinate 5,235,037 of CAJQZP010001668.1, read as the reverse complement.
GCTCACGAGGTGACCGACATGTGGGGAGGTCCGCCAACCGAAATTATTCCTGTAGTCGTTTCTGCAAACGGGCTGATCCCAGTCAGCCTCTCGGGTCATCTGAGGCGGCTGTGACTCCGTGACGGACCGCTTCGGGCTCAAATGCAGAAGGCGGTGCTCCTCAATACCGCCCGCATCGTCCACCGATTTTTCCCCTTTCCCCTTAACCCTCGGCCGTTTTTTCTCCCTTGCTGAGGGCTTCCATCTGATTGAGTTTTTATTTATTTATGTATTATTTATTTATTTAGGTTAGTATATTAAATGTATATTTATGTATATTTCTCAGTTCCTTTTATATATTTATTCAGCCCAACCAGATGAGACTACTCTATGAATACCCCGAAGATAATACCAAATTTACAGCACTATAAGCACTGACATGCCCCATTTCTCAGGCAAAAAAAAATGTTTAAAAGGTTAGCCAAGCCATCTTGCATAATTGATTAGAAAAAATGTTGTACAGGATTAATATAGCTGCAGTGTGTCTCTACTGCGCTAAGTGATTGACTAAACTATTATAAGTATTAGCGATTGTGTTCTGGTTTGCTTGAGTGGTAAAACTATATATATATAATTTTAATGGTTTAGTGTGACAATCGAGCACTCAGTCCACCTGATGGTACTGGTATCCTCGACTATGAATCAAAATGCAAAAGGGTTGTTACTCGTGAGGATTACAATGGAGTGCCCCGTTTCCACTAAGTGTCTCCGGTTTTCTACACTCATCATACGAAACACAGCAGCATTAAGCTGCTATTTTACGCTCGTATTCTATGAAAGCATGGTTCTATTCCCGTCGAGCCGACCTGGTGGCGCTCTTGGCTATACCACGTATATGTCCAAAGGGAAAAAATAAAATTGATTAAATTTGTATTTTTGAGAACGTTAGGTTAGTAAAATCAAAAAGTATTATCTTCTCAATTTTCATAAATATCACAGTAGACATAAATACATGTATACTGTAGCACAATATCTATACTGATAAATAAGTAATATAAGGGGACCTCCTTATTAAATTGTATATAAAAATCACTTTTATTTTTGTAATGTGTCCGGCATACATCGGAATCCTTCTGGCACTTTTTTTCAAATCAATAATCCAAGATGGCTTGCCTAAACCCCTTAGCATTTTTTTCGTCTGTGGAATTTAGAAACCGACCACAAAAAGGAGGATGTACTCAACTGTATGTTTTTTTTTTAATGTGTGTTACCTCAGAACTCTATTCATAATGAAACGATTTTGATAATTCTTTATTTGGAAGCTGGTAGTTCTCGTGCGGTCCCGTATAAATTTGATCAAGATCTGACTGGTAGTTTTTCAGTTATCCTTAATAATGCGTATTTAATTGACCTCGAATACATTGATGATATTCTCATTTTATTTATATTGAAGGCGCTTGTACAAAATTTTTAATTTTTCCACTTGTTTTACCAATGGGTAATGGCCCATAGCAAATCAAAATGAGCACTGTACAGCACAATATATGTACGAGTAAATTCGAAAAATTCATTAGCATGTTGTTCATATTAGTAAGCCCTTTTTATCAGAATTTTTCTAAGAAGTTTATGTCACATTGTTGCACTATATCCAGAGATTTGGCTATAAAATTACTTGCATTTACTGCCCCATTTTTGCCCACGCCGACCCTAAAATTATTAACGAACTCCAAATAGTTCAAAACCTTTTCTGTCGTCGAGCTGCGAGCGCACCTTGGTACGTCCGTAATGTCGACCTTCATCGGGACCTAGAGCTCCCTACAATTCAACAATTTCTTAAAAAACTCTCTGAGAACTTCTTCAAAGCCTCAGAGTCGCACTCTAATCATCTTATTCGTGAGGCAGCTACTTATGCAGCCCCACCCCCCTCTCGCTATCGAGTCCGCAGGCCGGGAAACTCTCACTCGGACCCGCCTAATAAACTGTCAAACGACCTGAACTGCCTCCTGGCGGCTCAGGCAAACTCTAATTAAATTAAATTAAATTATTCATAATTAATTTGCCTTCGTAGGTACTCCCTCAGCGGCTCATAGCCGCCCGCGCCCTCTTTTCCCAAAAGAGGGTCGCTCTCGATACGGCATAAGAAGCTAAAACAGCCAGTTGCCAGTCCCCAAAGGCGGTTTTTAGAGGGTATCACTTAGGTTCCCCCCGGTAGGCAGTGAGTCCCTCATAACCACGATAGACCGGCTATCGTGGTATGTGTAACGCAATTTCCGCCTCCCTTCATAAAGGGTAGCCCTTTCCAATTGCTTCGGGCGCAAAAAAAATCAAAAAATATTTTCTAGTTTTTCTTTGTTGCTTCTAGCTTGTATAGTTTCACCGAATTTTAACGGGAAATGAATAATAATTCTTAGGCATGCTTGTTTGTTCACGGTGTTTTAGTTGACAAAATAAAAACAGCTTGGCCCTTACAACTTATGCATTCCCGCTCAAGAAAAATATCATAGCAATATGTCCATCAACGAATGGTCATTGTGATTTCTGAATTGGGTATAATAACGTTCGAGGAGGAGGCAAACTGTTAGGGTGACCGCAACAATTGTGTAATTATGGGCTTCATTTATATAGAAAAGTCTATTTTGAAACATTAGATAGTCTTAATATTAAAAATGTTTGATGACGAAACACCTACCAAGCTTGGGAATAAAGTCAAATGTGGGATATTGATTGATGTAGAGTGAATTGATGATCCCACCATGAGACAATCTGTGGTCGATGCCTAGTTTCAGCAGTGGACTTTTGATTGGTTGTAATGATGATGATGATGAAGAGCATTAACGATTGTAGATGTTAACTTGGCTCAATCCGCTGATCTTTTTTTTATTAATATGAGGTGACACACGATCTTACAGTACACCTAATGGTATGTAGCTACTGCAACCAAAGAACGAAGACCAGAAGACTCACAGGAAACCAGCGTAAAATATTAGCTTAATGCTGCTGTGTTTCGTATGGTGAGTGTAGAGAATCGGCGACCCCTTTTACTGTAAACGAGGCATTCCATATTACGAGCTCAGGGGTGACAACGCATCTGCATTTTGATTCATAATCCAGGATAGATGTAGATGTCTATGAGCCACAGCAACCACTTACCATCAGGTGGACTGTGTGCTCGCTTGTCACCCTATCCTATAAAAAAAGAACGACTGCAATAAACTTCAAACAAAAAAGGCTACAGGTACGTTATGACCTCTGAGGACTATAATGAAATGCCGTTCAACCTGTAATTATGCTGGCCTTTTTCCCCTTGTTCGGGGGTTTTTTTTTGGGGTGGCCTTGCACCCTTATATTGTGCGTACACAACAACAAGAAGAATTTTAAGAAAAAGTAGTATACATTTTGGAGACACGAGGTACAATCATAAGCTAGTGATACCAAATATCAAGTATTCAGAGAGTTATGTATACAAGGAATGGGCAATGAAAAGGCTGATCTACTAGATCCGACTGAATATGTTTCAAAGTTTAAGAGTATATGTTACAAAAATTGGAATAACTATTTTGAAGAAAAATCTAAATAAATGGCACCTGGTATAGAACTACACAAAGCGAGCCTCATCTTGTATCTAGGTTTAATGTTTACAAACTCGACAGAAATTTTGTTAAGTTCGTTCTGGTCATATTTCATCAGCAAAGCTCAACCGAATTGTGATGTATGAAACAAAATTAAAGATATAATACCATTTGTTGATGGAGTGTGTACAGAACTAAGATAGGCTGTGCTGAATGCAAATATTTTAGATGTCAATCTAATGTAAAGAGTTTTATGAGACTCTAAAGCAAGGATATTAAGAGAGTTATTCCTATTTGCTAATAATATGGAATACGTAACTGTTCTCACATTTTCAATATATATCAAAGATATTTTTAGTACAGCATTTTAATTATTACGTTTAATTTACGTGATAGAGCCACGATGCAACTATACCAGTTGTAGCACGAATTTGTCAGCTCGACTAGGGTAGGACCTCGCTCTCACAGAATACCAGGGTAAAATGGCAGCTTAAAGCCGCTGTGTTTCGTATGATGAGTGCAAAGAACCGGAGACCATTTTAACTGAACGAGGCATTCCGTCTTAGTCTTCAGGGGTGACAACTGACAACGCACCTGCATTTTGATTCTTAATCGAGTTGTATCTATGGGCCACAGCCTCCTCTTATTATCAGGTGGATTGTGTGCTAGTTTGTCAACCTTATTCTATAAAAAAAATTATACTTTCATATTTTTAATTTAATTGTATAGATAGTAATTAGAATAAGAAATTGTGGGATTGACATGTCGTTTCGACAAAAATCTCAAAAAAAAAAAGAGAAAAATCATAAAAGGAACAATATAAATATTATATTCAATCCTACTTCGCCCGTAGCCCTCGTAGGAGGCAACTTCGTAACTTCATAGGCAAATGCCAGTATTAACGTACAGTGTAAGGTAGGTTGTAGAATCAAATAAAATATAAAATCTTGAGATAAGTAAATAACAAGAAATTTTTTTTCAATAACTGCATAATAACTATATTATGCATAATTAATTATCGCTAAATGCTTGATACATTCATTAATACGCTTTCGACAAAATGGCGATATAGCGGACTGTAAGTGCAAGGCGTCTGATAATGTCAAACGTGGTTATGATAGCATAACCTCCCAATTCAAATAAGAGTCCGTTTATAGCATTGAACTTTTATAGACTTATGAAAAAGAAAAAAAAATATTCAAAAGCTAGTTTGACATACTTGGCATATTATCCTTGTTATAAGACAACCATTGTCACCTTATCCGACGTAATTGGTTTATTTACGCCCGAACCTAATATTCGATCTTAATCTATTTTCAGCTATCCACGATTGATAAGCCTTCGAGATTCAACCTATTACGTATTTTGTTTTATTTTATTTGCACGAAAATGGATTTAACTTTACTATCCAGTGACAGTGACAGTGATTTGGAAATGCTAGCTCAGTTATCTGACTCGAGTGATGAAGATGAAACCCAGTAACATATACCCTAGCTCTTACAACTAAATCAAAGCTGTTGTTAGGACTTCAACGTTCACTTGGTTATTGTTTTGCAACTATCAAAGCTACCATTAGGTATCTTAGTTTGTTTTTGTATTTAATTAGAGTCACCGCATTACCATCTCCTTAATACAGCTCTTGACAAGTTTGCAGCTGAACATAGGCCTCCCCCAGGGCATCCATCGACTATCTGCATGTTTTACAAGGTCGTTACTGCACCCAATGATGCCGTTCCTACATTACGCGGCTGCCACCTACCTTCACATCCAGTCAGTTCTACGAATTCTATTACGCAAAGCGAAAAATAGCTCCTTGTGCGATTTTAAAGACCCTGCTTACTTATTAACGAGTATTTAAGGGTTTAAGTAAAACACTTAATATAGCGCTAGGCACTGATTTGCAATGTAGCTGAAAAAAGCGTTAAATATGTAGCACTTAAATCTATCTTAATATGGATTTGCTTGAGACTAAGCAACTCAAGGATATGACGGTTCTGTTCCGTAACAGACGATACGCCTCTACACATCCTGACTGATTGCGGTCCCTTAATGAGCAAAAGGGGTAACACTCATCTGGGAAACTATGTACTCCGCCCAGAAGAAGTAAAGTTGCTCACGGTTAAGCAACTCCTTCTACCATCTATTTATTGAAGACATAGGGCTTAGCAGTGAACTATAGCCATAGCAGCGATCACAATAGATCTTTTAGGTTGCAATGATACTGGTCTTTTTCCCTAGACCTGCATAGCTGCTCGCACATAATAAAAAAATATGTTATAGGGCCCGCGGATCCACGAACACAGATAGTACGTGGCATATTATATCTTTTTGGTCATTGCTTGTTTGTATATGACTTTAAGGGTATACTTCCTTCAAGTTCATATATCTCACAGTGGCAAGAATTCGCGAAGTATTTACCTGGCCAGCATCAGGATAGCAACCAACCAAGTAGTACAAGTCCTCTACTTTTAAGCAAAGTGAATCTTGCGTGTTACCGGTTAGGTGCACGAAATAAACCTCTTTTTGCATTGCGTAAAGTTAAAACGAAGTATGCTTCAAATAATTTTTTTTTCTTATTTTTTAAAAACGTTACCTCCACACTAGGATTTTCTCCTATATCGTGGGGGCAGTTTACAAACATAAATTTTACAAGGACAAACATCCAGACCCGGAACAAATTACTTGTAGGCCATACAAATACTTGTTTCGTGCGGGATTCGAACCCGCGGCCCTCAGCGCTGTAACTCATTGCTAAGCCACTGCGCCACGGAGCCGTCAAATTTGTATCCAGTACATGTAAAAATTTTAACTTAAAATATTGTGAACTAGATATTTTTCCCCTTAAATATAATGGTTATAAAAATATTGTAAAACTTAATTTATAATTGGTAGCTTCACTATAGGTTGTATGTATTGTATTACTTTTAACTGCTTAGTACTTAATGTTTAATTATCATCATCATCATCATTACAGCCCTTCACAAGTCCACTGCTGAACATAGGCCTCCCCCAAGTAATGCTACAAAGCACGGTCCTGAGCCACCTGCATCCATCGACTTCCTGCATATCTTACCAGGTCGTCACTCCATCTAGTGGGGGGTCGCCGTACACTACGCCTACCGGTACGAGGCTGCCACTCGAGAACCTTTCTTCCCCATCGGTTATCGGTTCTTCGAGCTATATGGCCGGCCCATTGCCACTTCAGCTTACCAATCTGTTGGGCTATGTCGCTCACTCTGGTTTTACTGCGGATATCCTCATTTCTGAGTCTATCACGCAGAGAAACTCCGAGTATAGCCCTTTCCATAGCTCGCTGAGCGACCTTGCGCGTCCTCATGCGGCCAGCAGTGAAGGACCACGTCTCTGATCCGTAAGTCATCACTGGCAACACGCAGTGGTTGTACACTTTAGTTTTCAGACATTGAGGTATACCTGACGAGAAGATGTGTCGTAATTTCCCGAAAGCTGCCCAGCCGAGTTGAATCCGTCGATTGACCTTATAATTTAATTATAAATACCATTTTTTATTTTTTACATCTTGTGGTTGCAAGCTTTTAATATGTATTAGATATCTGTGGAAACTTCACTGGTTTTAGGATTACTTTTATATGTTTTATAATGTATTTTTATTATACTGTATGTTTCCCTTAAAAAGCAAATAAATAAATAAAAAAAATAAAAGTCGTCTGGTTCATAACATTTGGAATGACCTTTGTTCAGCAGAGAATTTGAAATGGTTGTTAAACATTGTTGTGTTTGTTTTTTAAACTTTAGGGAGACAAACGAGCTCACAGAATGCTGTGGTACAGACCCTACATCTATCCTCGAGAAAATATCAATATGCAGATGCAGTGTCTCCCCATAAGAAGGAAGACTGAGATACAATGCATCGAAAGCAGTCAAAAAATAAAATATGTCTTCGGTATGTATATTTTCCTGGTTTTCCTTCTGTGCCTGAATTAGCTTACATATTTCCAAGAATGAAAATATTTACAAAGCTGAATAATTTCAGGTGATCACTATACAAATATAATATTTACTTTAAAATTATCTTGATGTTACGGTTATCTATATAGAATTCTGATAAAACTATTATATGGACCAAAGATTGTTTTGAAACGCGACGGCGTGTATTTTGTAACCTTAATGTTTACACTTGTACACTTAGTGAAATAGGATCCTGTGTAAAAATTCGCAACACTAAAGCAATAGTTTTCCACGCGTGCAAGATAACTGATCGGACTTAGAGAGTAACTTGAAGTATGTATATTTATAAAATGGTTATATTTGTATATAAAACTTTTAATAGCATTAGGGGCGGCCCCAACAGCTACCTACAACTGTTAGCCTGGCGCATCTTCGATCAACAATACCATGTTGATCGAAGTGGCGCATGAATCTGGATTGCCCTATTATAATATGACACTGGACGGTATATGCTGAGCACTCCGGATTTGAACCTAAATATAGATGACGTTAGAGCTGTGCATCTTTTGTGTTGTGTTTGTGTATTTTGAATTTAGTTTAAATGAAATTGTTATTATAATTATTACTATTTTATTATATAATTGATATAAATTTTTTTTAATGACATTATAACTTATATACATTTCGATTTCGTGTGTATGACTTGTAATATGGACTAGTTCCAAAATAAATTACTTTTAATTTTTAATTTTAATTAGACACAAAGGCTCACACCTTATTGGTTTGGAACAGCCTCGGCCGCTACGGCTCGCACGGGTTCCTGCAATTAGGGCAGACAAGACTACGTGGAGTCGGGGCGTGCTGATTCAGTTTTAGAATCTAACGAAATGATTCGACCAATGATCTAATTAGCCGTGTTTTCGCGATCACCATAGATTTTTTCCGAAAATTCGGTTTATCTTATTATCCTACGACATACACATAAGTAATTATATTTAATTATGATAATGAATGCCGTAAAAAAAGTGTGTGTCAAATTGACAATTAATTGTATTTCTCGTTGAAGGTAATTGGACATTTTATGAAGATAAATAAGATTTAAGTGCCTTTATAATAAAAATACTACTTTTATAATAAAAATAATTTTGTCTTGCACAAAGGACTTCATTGTTTTAACAATTAAAATCCTTTAAATTGCCGTAAAGTAATAACTACATGATTTTTTAATATAATGACATTTAGGTAAGCTTAATAAATTTCTGAGCTTGTATACTTTACTAATACTTGTTACGCGTTTATATCCGAAATGTATACAATGTCAGTACATGTCGGTTCTAGCCTTATATAATCTCTTAACTAATTTACTGAATCAGCGTTAGAAAGTATATGCGACTAGTACGCAGAAATCGTATATATTTTCTGAAAATTTTACTTGCTACACATTCTGAAAACATACAGTGTAAGAACACTATGAATGAGTGCCGTCCTTGTATGCGATACATTTCGTGCCTAATATACGCTAATTAGGCATGAAATGTATCAGACGCATCGACTAAAATGCGTCGGCTGAATATCATTCAGGCCGCTTGCTAAATAGCGCTGTTTATTAAAAAGACTAGGCTGTTAAATAAAAGGATAATTAAGCTAGTTGACTGCGAAATATGAGTGATGAAATCATAATGACAAATAGCGAAATGTAATGTAACGTGATGTGTTCTAATGTAATGAATAATATGACTTTGTGATTATTTATGTGTATCTATTTTTTATTTAATGTATATTATTTTGGATGTCCTTTATAACTAAATACTTAATATATCTATTCTCTACGTAGTACCTATAAAATAAAGTCGCTTCCCGCCGTCTGTACGCTTAGACCGTTTAAACTACGCAACGGATTTTGATGCGGGTTTCATCAATAGACAGAATGATTAAAGAAGAAGGGTTATATGTATATTTCCTCACAATGTTTTCCTTCAACGCCGAGCACGTGGTAAATCAGCACATCAAATTGTAACTAAGTTTCATTGGTGCCGGGGGTCGAACCCGGGTTGCTCGCATACTGTGAAATTTACAGCGAGTGCTAACCATCTGAGCTACCACGTCTCATTACTTAGAGAGTAATACAGTAATAGGTTTAACGCACTACACCAGTGTGTTAGCAGACTTCACATGTCTTCGAAATATTTAACTTGTTAAACATTATTCTTCCGCCGGTTCTATGAATCTCTGACGATGTTTTTTCACCGCCGAACATGTGATAAATCAACATTTAAAAACGCATTTAACAATTTCATTTATGCCAGCGGGGATAGAACGTGAAAAGATAGATTGCTGACGTATTATAAAATTTACGACGAGTGTTATTTCAAGCTAACACGGTTTGTGAGCTACAATTAATATTTACTGGTGTCTTTCACCCTTAGTTACACCTTTTTGAAGAGAAAGAAATTTCATTTCCAAATCGAAAATCCAATAATGTTATCTTCAAAAAGAAAAATGACTAACCAAAAGTAACAAAGGATCCACAGAGCACCAAACAAACAGAGATTTTATTGAGCCCAATATAAACAGCGCCGATATAAATGTCGCTCAACGAGAAGGTCTTTAGGAATGATAAGAACGTGAATTGAACTCATTGTGCACAATATCTAACATGTGAAATAACAACCCTAATAAAACTACGTAATGAGTAATAACAGTAATGTAACAGAGAGAGAATTGTACATATTGTGTAGGTACTAACTGTTACCGGCGACTTCGTCAGCGTAGAACTTAAACTAAAAAATTGGTTGACCCTGCAGGCCATTCCTGGAACTTCCCGCTAATTTCAAATGCAAAGCGCTCCAAATTTCACCAAATTATGGCGTTGAATATGAAATAAGTATCGGAAATTTTTTCGTTAATGAATTTGACCGGACCGGCGGCGATCGACGTGGTTTTTCAAGGTTAAAAGCTGATTAGTTTGGAATCGATCGGTAAAGCCGCTTAAAAGGTAATCCAAAAAAAAAAGTTTTTCAAAATTTTTATTTTTGAGATTTCTCAAAATCTACCGGTCCGAATTAGTTAAAATTCATAGGAAATCTAAGTTTGATGAAACAATTTGGAAATCCGAACACAAGCGCGCGCGCGCACACACACGTACGCACATGCACCCACGCACACACGCACGCGCACGCGCACGCACACGCACACACACGCACACGCACACATACATGAAAACTCAATTTTCGAAAAACGGGGTAAAAACAATAACTTCCCGATTTTTGAAAATTTTCAATTTCCTTAGCGGGAAGTTGAAAACCTAGAGATCAATAATAATGTAAATTAGTCTTACGTCACACAGTGCCATCATCATTAAAAAGTTGTGATTTATTTATAATTTTGTTTAGCACATTACAAAACACTCCAGTCACCCAGAGGGGTAGGCAAAGATTACGGACTTCCATTTGCCACCATCCTGACACACCTCTATCGCCTTCTTTACATCCATATACATACGTATACATGCATACATACATGTATACATAAATGCGGAACATCTTCAATATATCGCTAATTTCGTCAATAAACTTTCGTCTAGGGCATTCCTTCCCGACTCGGCCGTTCACTTCTGCAACATAAATTGGCTTTAGCAATCTTTTCTCTTATCACACAATTTCTCACCCTGTCGTTCAGATTCAGCCTAACATAATCCCCTGTAGTGTAGTGCTCCCACGTTAATATACTTTAGTGTTAAGGTAGAATAATGAGGCAGTCTAATTAAAGTTTTAGTACCAACCACACGTCTCCTTCATTGACACCTTTCCATATTACACCCCAATGACCGCATTTCTACAACATTTATTCTACTCTAATACTCTATATTCTATTTTAACGTGTTAGAGTCGCGCTGCAGATATGTTATGGTGGTAGCACGAATTGATCGGCTCGACCGAGCTAGGACCACACTCTTACAGAGAACTTACAGTCTATATACGTCCCACTGCTGGGCACAGGCCTCCTATCATTTCTGACCTCTCAAAACTGAGAGGAGGTCCGTGTTTAGACGAGAAAATGTCCGTCGCGCTGCCCTAATGCGATGCATGTTGCTGAACTTCACATGTCTTCGAAATATTTTTTTTTTTCTTACTTTCAGACATGCAGGTGACATGACATGCACGTTTTCCTTCCTCAGTACGTGGTAAATTAGCACTTAAAATTGCAATTATAAATGTCATTGGTTCCGGCGGGAATCGAACCCGGGTTGTTCCCGTACTGTGAAATTTACAGCGAACGCTTAACCCCTTGCTACCACCGATCGCTCTCACAAAATAGCACTTAATGCTCCTGTGTTTCGTGTCGTGAGTGTAGAGAACCGGAGACCCTTTTTACTGGAAACAGGGCATTCCATCTTAGTCCTCAGTGGTGACAACGCATCTGCATTTTGAATCTCAATCGAGGATAAATGTATATGTCTATGCGCCTTTGAATCCACTTACCATCAGGTAGACTGTGGCTCGTTTATATCCCTTATTCTACAAAAAAAAAAACTCGTGCTTCTGCCACACCCAACTTTCACTACCATACAATGTGAATTGTGAATTATACAACCAGCGATCCCGCCTTGAATTCGCCTGTGTAGGGTCTATGTGACTTGATGAGATTTAAGATCATTTATTTTAACAATTATTCGATAAACTTATCAAAAATAAAACGTAATAATGATTTCTTAAATTTACGCAAACACTACACATTGAATAAAACTATTATTTACGGATTTTATCGCGTTTAATTACTACTTTACTTATTTTTATTATCCCGACGTTTCGGGTGCTTTACAGCACTCATTGTCACTGAGGGGACTGAGATGTTTGACGTCCCAATGTCATACTTAGTCAGGACCAAAAATTAATATTCAAAAACTGAAGGTACCCGGACTAACTATGACATTGGGACGTCAAACATCTCAGTCCCCCCCCCCCCGTGTGTAAGCACCGAAACGTCGGTATAATAAAAATAAGTTAAAGTAGTAATTAAATGCGATAAAATTCGTAAATAATGGTTTTATTCAATAAAACGTGATGTTAAGATCAATAAAGATTTATATCAGTTTTCACTTAATAATATTAGAGGACGTGCAAGGGCAGAGTAAAAAAAAATATGTCAACACAAAAGCTCTCGCTCGTCCTTGTCTTTCTACACTAGATGTGATAAGATCAAAGGAAGATTCGGATACAGTGTCGGGGGCACGGCACACAATATTAGCAACACAGTGAAGTATTCATTCAGATAGATAGATAGCAGAAAGTGATAACATTTACAGTTACAATAGGTTGTATTTAGCCATAAATCTCAACCTTCGACCTTTCATCCTTATTATGTCATACTGTGACATACAGTGCAACAAAATATGAACTACTTAAAATACTAAAAATATGAACTAAGTACTTAAACTACTTTACACTAAATAAGGGCTGTATAGCTCACAGACCGGTCGCTCACGGTAACGATGAAAGTTCTATCCCTATTGTGAGGAAACCTTCATTCTTCAAATTTTTGTCACATCAAGGATATTTGAGAATTGTTAACTAGTACGAAAGTAGCAAATCGGACTACTTCTTGCTCCATTCTCCTTTTCATAAAATATTTAGACGTTCTAGTTCTCATTTTTAAGCGATAAACCATAAATTATTCCCCGATAATATGAAAGGCGGTTTATTCAATTAGATTCTTAATTGGCTAGATTTTTGTTTAGATTCCTCTATTTCCTGATAATAAGCACATACGTTAAAAATAAAGTAAATTTTTGTTTACTGAGTGTCGCAAGCTTATTTCGTGCTTGTGCAAGTACAGTAAAGGGAGCGCTAAAAGTGTTCAAACGTCGGAAATGCTCGCCTTAAGGGGATAGAGTAAGTCAGCTCAAATTCTAATTTCGTCCCCACTTGCCCGCGCGTCGTATGCTATGTACCGACATGTTTGTAATCACTAATACTGTAAGTAGAAAGGTCGTTAGACACTTATTTCATTAGGTTTATCATATTTATGCCTGTTTCTTAACGCCAAGCCAGTCGCTTCTTATTTTTATTGCGGTTATTTCCCATTTTAATTTTACGTCCCCTTTTGCGTAATGTATATTCTGATCGTAAGCGACACAACCTCCTCCTTCAAAGGCCGAAGCGAAGTGACCGTGCGTGCGGCAGGAATCACGCTTCATCAGGCCGATAGTTTAGGTAATTTCTTTTTACAGTGAAAATAATGGTATTTTAAAAATAGTAAATAACATAAGCACAGCTTTATAATTAGTTCAGTTAGTATGCAAAGTTTCATGATCTTATTTAAAGTATTTTATGAATAACAGCGGTTTATTGTTTATTTTGGAGGTAACTTTGGATTTTTTTTCTATCGAGAAAATTTTACGAAATCGTGTTTTCGTCAAACATAATCCTTAACATTAATCCTCAACTTTACCATATATTTATTTCGAAATTAATGCTGCAATATTTTCGGCATAACGAAGGATCTTGCTAAGCCATTTGAGATTATATTTCCCCTTAAGTAAAATAAATGTAACTTTTACTACATACCGGGTTAAAGGCCGGTGATGCAAACGAGTATACACGATAGCGAAATGAATATTTTACAAAACTGCATTCCGAGAGTTGATTATCAACAGAATTTCCCCTTCGGAAGTCTACATTCCACATGTCCGAGCAAAACAAGCAAGCAATGCGCCGCAAACGGTTGTTATGCTCCAGACGAATTAATTGTGGACCGCCAGCGTCCGGAGGTCAAGTGTTTTATGGACGACGAACAATTATCATTCGTCTGTGGACTCCACATCGCGCTGTACTAAAATACTACAAGCTCTACTTTTCATTGAGCAATTGTGAACTTCTTGTGTTATTCCTCTCATATGGTTTTTGAAGGGTGACAAATTTGCACATAGTCCGCGCGGTTGTAAGTACTTCATGTTGTGGTCCATTATACTTTTTGCTAGGACACTTGGATTGTACCTACATTTATTCTCTTTTGAAAAAAAAATTAAACATTTAATAAATTACTTGAATTTTTAATTTATTGAAGTGTAACCTCTTTATTGACGTAGTGGGGAAATTCAAAACGGTATTAAAAATCAACTTCTTGTAACTTTTCACCGCCGACAGTACATGAGTATTGGGATTACTATTAGTTAACCTTTCTATGTGAAATATAAAATAAAATAAGAATGATATATCGTAAAGAATTTTCACATCGTACCTATGTACACAATTACACGCACAACTTATTTTTTATTTTTTGAAGTCGAAGAAGGTTACTCCACCTTCTTAAGTAGTCTAGGGAATAATACAAAAGTTCAAGTCGTTTATATAGGTACATTAAAAAACTTAAGCGACAGTAGCCTAAGGGCAGGATGCAGACCGCGAACTCAAAAGGTCGTGGGTTCGAATCCGCCATTCGACTACTGTTGTGAAGCACTCCTCCCACAAGCATTTTATGCTTACTGGACTTACTATGAATATTAGTAAGTAATGTCAGTAGCATTGCTAGATTTTTTAAAATATTTTACTTATAAATTTAATTAAAAAGTCATAAAAAATATGGGCATTTTAATCGGACACAATTATTGTTTAGAAAACAAGTGATTTATCTATTTCATTAAAATTCTATGGAACTTTTTGTAGTAAGATAGCTGAAAATTTCATTTTACATAAGATAAAGTTAAAGTAATACAAAAAAACCATCGAACATTAAAAACAAAAATCGATATCATTTCTACGAAGTTCGAAATTATTTATGTAAATAAATAAATTAAGTTTTGCGTGTAACATTTCCGTGTGACGTGCGAAACCGATGAATGAACATTTTAGCCTTTGATTATGATAGGTATACCTGTCACTGGTAGGCCTTTGATAGGTATACCTGTCATATAATCAAAGATTTTAGCTTTTTACTCAATGATCCTCACGTCCATAAGATAAGATCTATATTCGTCCGATGTTTATTTGCTTATTTTCCGTCTAAAATTTTTCATCGCATTAAGGTGAGCGAGCGCATACTTTGCAATGTACATCGTAGTTAGAATAGAATTACCATATTCATAAACTTTAAACAGCCTACTATGGCAAAATCCGCCCATTGACACAATCTATGGAGGAGGCTTATGTTCTACAGTGGATTCCTTTATGACTGAATGAAGGAATGGAATGAAAACAGTACACTCGGCAAGATACCTTTTTTCACAAATATGACAAAGGTGACTAACGGTAAGTGGATGGACAAGAATTTAAGTAGATGCTATAGCATGGACTGCAGATGCTGTAGTAAGGACTCTTAGTTAACCTTTCCCTGTTCCATGAATCATATATGTACATTTTGATAGTTTAACTATTGTGTCTATATCGCGAACAGGGAAACTTCAGATTCAAAACGCAAATGCGTTTTCATCCCTTAGAGCCCATCTCATCCCCAATCCCCTGGAGCCCGATAAATCCTCTTGTTATCATAGTGTCTCGGGTTTCGTCGAAACTACGCTAACTACGTATTTAATTCTTATCAGTTTGTGTGAGAAACACTGTACATTTTTATGTGAGTGTGTCTGTAGTTTTTTAACCGAGTATCAAAACACAAGTACTACTCGTATAATATACTGGACAGGTGTTTGTTAGGGTTCCGTAGTCAACAAGGAACCCTTATAGTTTCGCCATGTCTGTCTGTCCGTCTGTCCGTCCTCGCTTAATCTCTGTGACCGTTAGCACTAGAAAGCTGAAATTTGGTACCAATATGTGTATCAATAATGCCGAGAAAGTGGTAAAATAAAAATTGGAAAAAAATGCTTTATTAGGGTAGCCCCCCTATATGTAAAGTGGGAAGTGATTGTTTTTTAAATTTCAAACCTGACGTGTGACATATTGTTGGAAAGGTATTTAAAAATGAATAGGGGTTTACTAAGATCATTTTTGATAATGTCAATAATTTCGGAAATAATCGCTCCAAAAGTAAAAAACAATGTGTCCCCCCCCCTCTAACTTTTGAACCATAAGTTTAGAAAATATGAAAAAAATCTGAAAAGTAGAACTTTATAAGGACTTTCTAGGAAAATCATTTTGAACTTGGATGGAAAGTCGGAGCGCATGCCGCGGAGCGTGCAATGTTGCACGCTCCATGTTCGCGCACGTACCCACTACCGGGAGCAGTTGCAGGAGCGCGGAGCGCTGCTGGAGCGCGAACATAATGGATACCTTTAAACTCATAAGTGGGAACACTTATTGTGACGGACGGGAAACTACGGAACCCTACACTGAGCGTGGCCCGACACGCTCTTGGCCGGTTTTTTTTTATGTATGTTTACCAACTCCTCGGCTGAACCGATTATTCTTCTTTTTTCAAATAGCTTGTACTTCAGGGATGGTCAAATAAAATTTAAACAGAAATTCAGTCCAACCAACGGTGGTGAAATGTAATGTTTTCCTTAACAAATATTATATTAGATGATTTTTTTTACCGTCTGGAAAAAATAAGGTGTAACAGGTGAACGGAATGTAAGCCTATGTCACTGATATTTTACAATTTGTTTTCTTTTACATTAACGTATTATGAAATTAATCCATCAATAAATACTACTAATTTGAAATAAACTTTCGGTAGTAAAAAAATAAAAACAAAATTTTTTAACTAAATAAATAAATCAATTAAAAGCTATCGAAATTAAAATAATACGCATCCAATTAGTTTCTAGTATTTATTGATAGATTAATTTCATAATATATTAATGTAAAAAACAATTACACTGAGTACCTATATATACAACACGTAACATAATTAACGCACTTTGAGAAAGTAGTTTGTTCAGAATCGATTACTGAATCGATTCCTATCATTTTTAATATAGGTAATTTTTTCTCCCAAAAATAATTAAAACGGTCACACTAAATCTGTACAGTCAAAACAAACTGAAATGGACCGTAACTTAAGGCAATAAGACTTTTAAGAGTGCAGTTTTATTTGTATAAATAATCAGTGCATAAAAATGTTTAACTAAAAATTCAGTGTATGTATTATGATTATAACATAATATACTAATTGGGGTGTCTGAGGGTGTGCGTTAATAACGCTACATATAATTAATATATATATATATATATATATATATATATATATATATATATATATATTAATAGAATTGAAATAATATCGGTCATTGTGTCAATTCAGCTTTTCCATTATAATGGATGATGATAGATATCTACACTAAATCTCTATCTCAGGCACAGTCAATCAGTAAATAAATACTTTTAAGCGTTTTGCTGCACAAACTGCAGACATATATTATCCTAGAACCCAGATGGTCATAACCGATAAACCGATAACCACAAATTCTCGCAAAAGAACATCGATTCCTACCAACGATACGTAAGGCTATTGAAATTAAAAAAACAACCTAATCTCAATAGATAAGGAGGCTGGGAACTGCCACTTGCTGGAATTCCTGTAATTAATAAAATTAAAACTAAACCCATGCATTCCACTGCAAAAACACAGTAAGCTCTTCTGCGTGGACCGCACCAAAAGTAATAATTAAAAAGCTGAAGGTACCCCGGGGCTAACTTTGACATCGAGACGTCAATCACCTCAACTTCCCAGGATCATGCACTTTTTATAGCTTTGCAGCAGCCGAAACAACGGGAATAAAAAAAATAAGTAAATTAAATGTAAATATAATTTTATTCCACATGTAATTTTTTTTTTCAAATCTAATACCGTTTCGATTATCGGTACTTTTTTGTAATTTTTTTAAAGTTAATATTACAACATCATAGTAACCACACAATACAGATTTGAAATCAATAACGACTCATGTACTGAAGCAAGTTCTTCGATGCACTCAAGAAAGAAGCCCAAAAATTTAGAGATCAAGTTATAGCCTACATACGTCCTTCTGCGAGTACAAACCTCTTCTCATTTCTTGATGCTTATGAAGCTACTAAACCACCTTTTTTTTTTTTTTTTTTTTTTTTCGGGTGGGGGGGGGGGGGGGTGGGGGTCGTTTTTATGTTTTTTTGTTTTTATTTTTTTTTTTTTTTTTTTTGGTGGGTGTGGTGTGGTGGGTTGGCTTTTTTTTTTTTTTTTTTTTTTTTTTTTTTTTTTTTTTTGGTTTTTTTTTGTTTTTTTTTTTTTTGGGTTTTTGGGGTGGGGGGGGTCAATCTTTAAATAGCCTACAATTCCTCGTAGAATATTATTAGCTGAACATTGCAGTATTCGATGCGTGTGTTCGGCGAATAGCGAAACATTAATTGATGCAGACCGGTAACAATTCAATGTACACTCAATCATAGCTCGTGTACGTGAACGTAGCCTAATAGACTTTAACATATCTATTGTATATGTACATCCTTATACTATCTATGATTTTTTTGTTATTTATCAATTGAGCTTTACTCTTATTTACGTGCTGCGTCTATATTAATAACATAGTTGTAGCATTAATGGATCCGCTCGACCGGGAAAGCACCACGCTCTCACAGAATACCAACGTAAAATAGCAGATTAATGCTGCCGTTTCGTATGGTGAGTGTAAAGAAATGGAGACCCTTTTTACTTGAAACGAGGCATTCCATCTTAATCCTCACGGATGACAAGTGACAACGCATCTGCATTTTGATTTGTAATCGATGGTGGATGTAGATGTCTATGGACCACGGCGACCACTTGCCATCAGGTGGACTGTGTCCTCGTTTGTCACCTTTATCTTATTAAAAAAAAAACAGATGGGCAGTAGTCCTCCCTCTAACGACTAAAAATATAAAACTTCGGTTGCCAACCCGCTTGCCAAGCGTGGCAACTATGCCAAATATCCCCCCTATGATGCAGTGTATGGGGAGGCCAATATTCAGCAGCAATTAATATGAGTCAGTAGCGGACTTTTAATTGGCTGGCGTGAATAAATGAAACACGGCGCAGAAGTTATAAATCTGGTAGGCATGCTTTTGGAACTATATACAACTTACGAATATTACTTTTTTTAAATTATACCAATGAACACCCATACATCTATATACTCAAATATTTTCACAAAATATATCTTGAGAATTTTGATCCTACTGGTAGGCATCGCAAATTATCAGTAAGTATAAGACTGTCCCTTAAAACATTGTTGTTTGGTAGTGGTATGATAAATAATTGAAGGTGTTGTACTGAACGAGTTGGAACTTTAAAGCGAAAAAGTCTGCTATATAGTCTGTTCGCGATGGCCTAACAACGCTAAGAAACAAAGTGATAAAGAATATTGTTTTTTGTATTAATAGTGAAATTACCGACAAAACTGGGTGAAAACATGTCTTAATATAGTTGTGTAGCATGTTTATAACTCTCAGTATATTTGTATAGAATGTCGTTTTGATAACAAGTGATATAAACAACTTTTATTATATTAAGAAAAATCGATCAATCGCAGCGCGTCCTATCGTAGAACTCTCTAGAAGTTTTTAATTAACTGCGTAATAGTTCATACTAAAAATAACGAAAATAATTTTATGTTCTAAAAGAGTTGTAAATATGACGTTGAATTAGCATATGGCTTATAGATTAAGGAAGTGTAGGAATATTTTGTATAATTAAACGCATTTGATAGTTATAGAAAAATCAAAGAATTAATGTACTCAAATATTATGAAAATTTGGGACATTTCACTTAATAACTTTTTACAATGTTAATGTTTTGAGTAACCTTTATGATATACTAATAAAGTACCAGACTACCGATTTGTTGATGTATAGCATGTTAGTGTAGCAATTAGTTTTGTATAGAAAATATTGTAATTTATGCCATTTGCATAGTGAAAAGTTGCAATAAAGAGGCAAAACGGAAAATGGCAAGCGGCTCACTGTAAAGTATAGCCAAAGTCTACCTTAGGGGCTCGGGACCCAGTACCAGTAGTAGTGTGAAGAACTACCAGTGACAAATGAAGTGAAGTGAGTGGTATCCGGTGGTAGCTGAAGTGACTAGTAGCAGTATATAAGTGAATAGTGAAAGTGTTAGCTAGCCGAAAAAGGTCGTAACTGATATTCGCAGTTACATATAGTGAAAGTGTTAGCTAGCCGAAAAAGGTCATAACTGATATTCGCTGTGACATATAGTGAAAGTGTTAGCTAGCCGAAAAAGGTCGTAACTGACATTCGCAGTTACATATAGTGAAAGTGTTAGCTAGCCGAAAAAGGTCGTAAATGATATTCGCAGTTACATATAGTGAAAGTGTTAGCTAGCCGAAAAAGGTCGTAACTGATATTCGCAGTTACATATAGTGAAAGTGGTAACTGATATCCGCAGTTACACAAGTATAAAATATAAAATCAGCTAGTTTAGTTGATAATAGCTGCTAGTCAATCAGTTGCTAAACGCAACGCTCTAATCGTTTGAGGATAACACTAATGGCTAGATAATTAAAAAATCTATATTCTCCACGTTTTATTTAAATTTTTAAGTTCGTTTTTCTCTTTTAATTGAAATAATTCCGAAAATTGTGTGACTTCTATGATAAAGGGGCGTGCGCAGAGTGCGGGCGGCATTACGCTGTATGCGTTTGTAGGGATGGCCGTGTCCCTCGTCGCCGTTGCCATCGTCGACGTTCCGTATTTCGCCGCAAACATAATATTATTTGAGTACCTACCAACCGATGCGCTTACGTCACGGTAATATTATTTATACAGTATTGTAACTCGGCCGTATCTGAAATAAATCCTACAGCCGTGCGGTACGTAAACATGCGATAGGGCTGCCTGCCTCCAGCATTTTTACATTTGCCCATTGATATATATGTTGTATAAACTCAATGCATTTGCCTACTTTGTGTTTCCATTTAGTTTTATGATTGTACTTAAATATACTTTTTTATATAAACAAATATATAATAGGTACTTTGTGAATTGAATAGGAAGTGTTCAATAAAAATGCGTGTCGTTTTTTGATTGGTAGATTTAATTAAAAAACCATGTTTATTTTTGAATAACAAATCGGTCTTATAAATTTGCGGGCGAAAAATATTTGCGCCTCGGCTAAGATGTACGAAATGCGTTATTATTAAAATTTTAAGTACAAAAATCCGCATTATAATATAAAGCTTAATTAAAAATTGTTTTGGGAAACATGGACAAGTTGGAGTAAAGGAATGTCTTTTACTTGGTTATAGATACCTGCAGCTACTTTACAATTTATATGTTTGGTTTTAAATTAAGTTTGGATTTATCTATATTTTTATCTCCTAAAACGAGTTTGAGTTGGCAAAATCAAGGCAAACTTAGGGTAGGGTAGTCAATTATTATTTTGATAATAAAACTAGTGAAATTCCGCGGTTTTATATGCGCAAGCGTGAACGTAGTTAGAACATAATATATCATTTATGTTTTACATAAATAGCGTAAAAAAACTTATTATTTTAATATGTTACTAAGTACCTATAAAATTAACAAGTTTATTGCATTTTTATTTGAGTAATTTTTTTATGCAATTTCTTTATCTACGTCTATTTTTAGGAACCTTTATTTAGTCTGAATCATACATAACACTATATTACTGATTTACTTACTTATTGTCGAAATCACTAACGATTGTTATAGCTCAGGTGGTATGTCGGTAGTGATTGCAATCCAGATTCTTCGAAATTCGAAAATAACTGAAAAATCCGGATTTTCCAGAGTTTTATAAATCCGGTTTTTAAGATTCAAATCCGGATTTTTCGGATTTTAGTGAAAATTGAGTTTAATGGATAATATTTTACATTTATCCACAAATTTTCATTCTAACTAATGAACAGGTAGGTGTTACCTACTCTAATGCGCTAATACGTTCAGTTTATGTTGTGTTGTGTTTTGTTGTTTATTTTCATCATCACCACCATCATTACAGTCCTTCACAAGTCCACTGCTGAACATAGCCCTCCCCCAAGGAGTGCCACAAAGTACGGTCCTGAGCCACCTGCATCCATCGACTTCCTCATGTCTTACCAGTTCACCACTCCATTTAGTGGGGGGTCGCCCTACACTACGCCTACCGGTACGAAGCTGCCACTTGAGAACCATTTTTCCCCATCGGTTGTCGGTTCTTCGAGCTATATGGCCGGTCCACTGGTCTTAAGATGAACAGGGACACTGTTCATCTTAAGATCTATCTGTTGGGAGACACTATTGAGTTCATTAAGCATAGTGCTTGGGTCCTCCAGCGATTCTGCCATAAGGACTATATCGTCGGCAAATCGAAGGTGAGTGATGTACTTGCCATTGATGTTAATACCGTATCCTTTACAGTCCAGTAGCTTGAAAACGTCTTCCAATACAGCGGTGAAGAGTTTCGGGGATATACCGTCACCCTGTCTTACACCTCTCTGCAGTTAGATAGGTTTCGAACTCTGATTCTGTACTTGGATAGTCATCGTAGCCCTACTGTACAAACACTTCAGCTCTTCGATATACTGACAGTCAACAAACTGAAGGGACTGTAGCACCGCCCAAATTTCGACGGAATCAAAGGCTTTTACATAGTTCACATACACCAGGCAAAGTGGCATATTGTACTCTTTGGTCTTCTGTACAATCTGCCGTAGGATATGTATGTGGTCCATGGTACTGAAGCCTTTTCAGAAACCGGCTTGCTTGGACGGCTGGAAGTCGTCGAGTCTGCGTGCGAGACGATTCGTAATGACTCTCGAAAACGGCACGCAGACGCGGCTCAAAAGGGAAATTGGTCTGTAGTTCTTTAAAGAGATCGTTGTCACCTCTATTGAAGAACAAGACCACCGTACTTCTGCTCCACGCCTCCGTAGTGCCACCATGGAGGACGGAATTAAAGAACTTCTGAAGGACTTCAAGTACCGGTTTTCCATCCGCTTTCAGATGCTCCGCTGTAATTCGAATTTCGCCTGGGACCTTGCCGTTTTTAAGGTGCTGGAAGCCATTCTAATCTCGTTCAGACTGCCGTCCAGGATATCATCGGAGTGGTGTCGGATAAGACTTGCTCTTGGATCGTTACTCACACTTGCGTGTGGCTCCAACGATAATGTGTACAGTTGCCCATAGAACCTCTCAATCTCACTCAAAATCTCAGGTGTCCCTGAAACGATGATACCACACTCAGTCTTCAGCCTTGACAGTTGGCTCTTTCTGAGAGACAGAGCTCTGGCAAAGACTTTGGAGCCCTTGTTCCGCTCGATCGCTTCTTCAATACGAGCTGTATTGAAGTTGCGTAAGTTCCACCGCGTGCATTTGGAGATCTGTCTGTTTAGTTGCCTGTATGCTGTCAAATCTGCTGACGACTGCAGCTTTATCTCTTGTCATCAACATCCATGAGATTAAGAGTGTGATCGGAGAGTTTTTGTGTTCTTCTGCGGCGGGTCTTGCAGAAATCAGTTCCGAAAGCATAGACAGTTTCCACGAGCTTGTCCTTCATATTGTCCACTGCATTGCAATATTCTAGGCACTGAAAAAGGTTTTGTAACTCCAGCTATAAGTTTTCGGGATTTTAGATTAGAGCACAAGGGGACTGAGTATTGACTTCATTAGACGAGACCTCTCCAACTTAACGTTTAGGTTCAGTGTACCTCTAAGCATTCGGTTTTTACCCTTACGATCACTGAGACATTACTGAACAGTTGCCGTGTAGTCATAATGAAGTCAATCTCATTTTTTCTCGAACCGTCGGGATTCGACCAGGTCCACTTTTTGTGAGGCCGCTTCTGAAAGAAAAGAGTTCATCATAAAGAATCCCTCTTTCTCCATGAAGTCGTCCATCTGCTGGCCCCTTGCCTTATCCCAAATTTCCCTACTTTCAGCTCACCGATTTTTCTTGTGCCTAGCTTTGCGTTGAAGTCTCCCATTAACACCGTATAGTGGTTTTGAAGGAATGCATGGTTTTAGACATATCCTCATGCGTTTCCTCCACCTCCTCATCGGGTTGTACCGACGTTGGTGCGTAAACCTGTATGACCTTCAGTGAATACCGTTTGGTGATTCTGATTATAAGGTACGCAACTCTCATCGACACACTCCTTTATAAAGTTGTTAACGAGAGACTTGTGTACGATAAATCCGACACCTCCTTGGGACAGATGGTCATCCTCTCAGTGATAGAACGAGTTGCCGGATTCGAGAATCACCGTGTGGGGAGGACTCTCTTCGGACCTTGGATATTCCTATAATATTCCAACACAACCTGTCTATCTCTTCTTATGCTCCAGGATCTTCTCGTCAGTCCCCAGGCTGCATGCGTTGTAATTTGTCAGGTCGAGTCGTTTTAGGTGGCAACTGAAACTCCATTGGAGATTCTTATAGCAATCCCTGCCCTGCCGTTACCATAGTCTGGCGGCCGTATATTTGTGTCGTTGCTCATGTGGGGTATATTGCCGTAGTTGCCACGCTTGTCGAGCGGGTTGGTAACTGCAGTTTTTTGTTACTTTTATCAGGAAGATGCTGCTGCCCATCTTCTGCCTGCTTTCCTTTGTGGCCTTTTACGACACCCACGGGAAGATATGGGGTAATGAATATTCTTAACCGCCACTACACGCTTTTTGTTTATTTTGGTTGATTATATTCCGTCGTGTCAGAATAAATGCAGATTTTAACTGATTTATGCTGTTTTATTTTAGTTTTATCAAATCACCCTAAAACTTCGAAAAATCCGGATTATCCGGATTTTAATCATTCAAAAATTCGGATTTCAAAAAAAATCCGGATTTTGCAATCTCTATATGTCGGTCGGGCGTGATATCGAAGTTCCGCGGTTCGCGTCTTGGCGTTGGTCCGGCTTTTTTTCCTTTTTTTTCAAGTTCCCTTCTTTTGTGAGAAAATCTATTATTTCAAACCCTTTTTTTTAGTAATTTTTAAAAATACGAAAATTTTAATAAAACTAATTGCACTCATGATTTTTTATTCAAATAATCAGTTCAGTTTTTTCTATTCTGTCAATAATATCAAAAAATATTATTTAAGTTTCATCAGTATGTAATTTATAAATGTAATTTCAAAATAAAAACCGGCCAAGAGCGTGTCGGGCCACGCTCAGTGTAGGGTTCCGTAGTTTTCCGTCCGTCACAATAAGTGTTCCCACTTATGAGCTTAAAGGTGGGTATCCATTATGTTCGCGCTCCAGCAGCGCTCCGCGCTCCTGCAACTGCTCCCGGTAGTGGGTGGGTGTTTCCATCCAAGTTCAAAATGATTTTCCTAGAAAGTCCTTTTAAAGTTCTACTTTTCAGAATTTTTTCATATTTTATAAACTTATGGTTCAAAAGTTAGAGGGGGGGACACATTGTTTTTTACTTTTGGAGCGATTATTTCCAAAATTATTGACATTATCAAAAATGATTTTAGTAAACCCCTATTCATTTTTAAATACCTTTCCAACAATATATCACACGTTAGGATTGAAATTAAAAAAAATGAATTCCCCCTTTACATATAGGGGGGCTACCCTAATAAAACATTTCTTTCCAATTTTTATTTTACCACTTTGTCGACGTGATTGATACACATATTGGTACCAAATTTCAGCTTTCTAGTGCTAACGGTCACAGAGATTAAGAGAGGACGGACAGACGGACAGACAGACATGGCGAAACTATAAGGGTTCCTATTTGACAACGGAACCCTAAAAAACGAGCAAAGCTCGGCCATCCGGGTACTATATATATATATATATATATATATATATATATATATATATATATATATATATATATATATATATAACCACTTATATATATATATATGGGCGTATGTATGCACATATGTGTTCATTTAATAGCTGCAGCTGTTTGTATATAATTTAAGGAAGTTAAAAAATTTGTAATCAATTTCTTACATTCAAGATAATAAAATTGACTTTACATTTTATTTTGTTCTATTTATTTATACCCACCCAGTATTACTAATCACAAATAATCACAATATCTCATTAGTTATTGTAATTGGATAAAAAATATCTATTTAGTTACTAATGCTATATTCATTATTTTAATAATTACCTACCCAGTAGGTAACTATTAAAATAATAAATGTAGCATTATAAACAGTAAATCTCCGTCAAATTCAATTTACTAATATTGTTCCTAAATAAGGAATAGCAGATAAAAGATTAGTAATAACTGTTGCTCCTCAAAATTATATTTGACCTCAAGGTAAAACATATCCTAAAATTCTGTATCTAAATAAAATAATAATACCTACTATTCAAGTATATTTTCAATATGTAAGTAAATGAAAATAACAAAAATTAAGCACCATTAGTATGTAAAGTTCGAATCCATAATTAACATTTCGACAAACATTATAATTTACACTATAAAAAGCTAATTCAATATTAGTAGATAATATATTAGAATACATAATTCTAATATAATGCAACTAATATACCGAATAAAGAAAATTAAAATACATTTATAATTGTACGCCGTGTCTATTTCCATAAAATAGTTCATTGACATTGAAAAAATAATACTACGTTCGTAGCAGTAGGTGGCGTCTTGCAGATTTGATTTGATTTGACCGAACGCTCAAGGTCGTTCGCTAGAGGTATCGCCTTAAGCTTCCACAATTATGTATATATACATAATTGTGGAAGCTTTAAGTGTACTGCTGATGGAATAACAGTTCGTTTTAGTTGGTTTTAAGTCTTATGATTTGCAATGTTTGCCGCAAATATGTTTTAACATGTAAAGCTTTTTAATTGGTACATCTGCCAGGTTTTCCTTCCCATCTAATTTCACCCATTGCTTACATCTGAAAAAATAATATGAATAAAATTACATTTTTATTTAACAAATAGAATGTAAGCAATCACAATTGATAATATAGTTTCTAAGTATAGCTCGTTAAGGATTGCCATCTCATCCAACTATCACAGTTAGGAAATAGAGTGTGTTTGTATTTAGGCACACAATCGTACACTATAAAATATAGATGGCTAGTCTTCGGTGATACCAGCGTCCGTGATCGAAGTTAGGTTAGAAATACATTACTACAGATAAAGGTTCAAAAATGTATTCGCGTTTTATATCATATTACAATCAAAGTTGAAATCAGCACATACCTTTCATCATCCACGAGAAATATTGCTATGAATCTTGAAGTAATACCTATGTACTTTCGTACTAGAACAGCTAATTCAAACAAAAAATGTGCGCTACTCTGTCACGGTAATATTATCTATATAATATTACCGTGACTCTGTGTTTGCGCGGTTGGTTTTTTATCATAGAATAAACATAGGTAGAATGATCAGTAGGTAATAGTATAGTGTATTGTTAAATAGGTAAATTATATCGAGAACAATTTTTAAATTTTATCATTTATTTTGTATATTATATTTGTTTATTTAATATACCTTTTAAGTAATTGTGATATAATATATTACATAATATTATATTAAAATTACATTTTAATGATATTTTTATCTCAATATTATAAAAGGTATCTATGTCAAATATAAAAAACATACTAAATGTATGTTTAACAAAGCTTATTTATATAAAATTTAAATTACATTTATATTTATTTAAATTAGAATAAGAGTCGTTCATAAATGCTGGGCACGCATGAGTTAAAAATGGACGAATTTATTCCACTTTGACTTTGATGTGGAAATCTAAAAATAAAATAAAAGAATAATGAGGAGATTTAAATATAAAAAATTTAGCCTAATTACTATAACTTATATATGTTTATACAAAAAAAGATGTGTATAGTAATATATTTGTCCTATACTTAAGTACCCACAGAAATGTCGCATCTAAACAAATTAATTTCATAATCTACTGGGTGTCCCAAAAATATCACGTCTGAGTGACATGGAAGATAGGTTAGCCTTGGGTCTTGCAGATAAAAAAATGACCATAGTAAAAGTATTTTAGTTCTTGAGATATCGTCAATTGTTTTATTTTCTCAAAAATCTCTACTTTAAGTTAGTGTTTCTACCGTTGTCGTTAGAAATACCTTGAAAGTTGTTGGTTTTTATGTATTTTTCTTTTATTTTTCAAACAGTTGTTCCATGCGTTGAAAGTAAATTTCTCCCAAAATCTAGTGTATTTTTTAATAAAATAAAATGATTTGTGTTACTTTTTAACCTTTGACAAAATTGAACTCCAACTTTGATGACCTACCGTGAAAAAAAAATTTACTGACGTAAACTGGCAAATAATTTGAAAAACTGCTCCAATTACTACAAATTCAGAAATCAACTATTTAAAAAAATGTCAAAATTACTATTTTTATTATTAAGGGTAATAAAAATAGTAATTTTGGGTCAGCGGGAAGCTGTACTTTGTTATTGAATAAACGAATTCTTTTTTTCAAAAGCAATGAAAAGGAATGTTGTTTAGTTATTGTGTTTAGCATCCCATCAACCAGTTCTCCGGTCATAAACTGAGCGAGATAGCTGTGAATAGAGGGAGAACAGTGCTATCTCAGTCTCGCACAGGTAGCTTCGGACTTCGGTGGTTGATTTTGTTTTTAGTACGTTATTTTCAGTTTTTTGTGATACTCGTGCGGTTTTGTGCTTCTTTCGTTATTTTTAATATTTTTGACTACTCGGCGTTTATTAATTGGACTTTGATTTGCTTACTACTCGGACTGTTGTTGAACTGATTGATTTTGTTGTGAAAGTACTAACAATGGAAAATCCACGAAGAGGCGCTGTTAGTCGCTTTACACATCGTGAGTACGCTGACATGTACTTGATTTACGGCGAAACCAGGAAAGTTTCTACTCGAGGCATAGTCTCATTAAACGCAATGTTGGCTGCAAGATTGTACGCGGAACGGTATCCAGACCGTAGACATCCGACGTATGAGGTGATTGAACGATTGGATTCTGCCTATAGGGAGAGCAGAATACCTGGAACTCGAAGTTCTCAATCTGGGAGACCACGAATAATCAAGGATGACGTCGTGCTACAGGAACGCGAAGAGGATCCCTCGAATTTGGTTCGTATGACACAAACCCGCACTGGAATACCGAAATCATCGGTTCGTCGTATTTTAAAAAAAAAGGTATCAATTTCACCCATACCACATTCAAAGAGTGTAAACTCTCCTTGAGGGTGATTATGTAAAACGAGTTCTGTTTTGCCGACGTATGCTGGAACTAAATAGGCAAGATCCCGACTTTTTTCATAAAGTTTTGTGGACTGATGAGTCTCAGTGCAGAAGGGACGGATATCTTACAGCATGAAACCAGAGAAGACCGTTCACAATACATGTTTAAATTCAATTTATGGACAGGAATCTTCAATGGTTCAATATTAGGACCAGTAGAGCTACCTCCTACATTAAATGGTGAAAATTATTTGGCATTTCTTCAACACTAATTGCCAACGCTCCTAGAGGATGTGCCACTACAAACACGGGCAACGATGTGGTACCAAAATGACGGTACGGACGGCACATTACGCTCGAGACGTTCGAGCCTATCTTGACGACAGGTTCCCAAGAAGGTGGATTGGGCGATTGGGGCCAATCTTATGGCCCCCGAGATCCCCTGACTTAAATCCTTTGGATTTTTTTTATTGGGGTTGTCTCAAGGATAAAGTGTACCTAAAACCAATTCACAACGAAAGGGAACTCCGTAACCGAATAAACATAGCGGCTCAAGAGATATCGTAAATAGGTTAAAGAAGATTAAAAAATAATTTTATCAGAAGATGTAGATTATGTATTCGAACTAGAGGGAAACAATTCGAGCATCTGCTTTATTAAATAAGTTAATTAAAAATTCCATTTTTTTTTTTGGCAAAATCCCATAGCTGAGCCAATAAGTTCGGCTTTAGCGCTACCCTTAATGATAAAAATGGTAATTCCAACATTTTTTTTAAACAATTGATGTAAGTGTTATACCTTTCCTGAATCTGCAGTAATTGGAGCAGTGTTGCAAATTAGTTGCCAGTTTACGTCAGTACATTTTTTTTTTCACGGTGTTTCATCAAAGTTGGAGTTCAAATTAAAAAAGTAATACAAATCATTTTTTTATTAAGAAATACATTAGATTTTGGGAGAAATTTATTTTCACCGCATGGAACAACTGTTCGAAAAATAAAAAAAATATAAAAACCTACAACTTTCAAGGTATTTCTAACAACAACGGTAGGAACAATAAATTAAAGTAGACATTTTTGAGAAAATAAAACAATTGACGATATCTCAAGAACTAAAATACTTTTACTAAGGTCATTTTTTTTATCTGCAAGACCTAAGGCTAACCTATCTTCCATGCCCTCTGACGTGATATTTTTGGGACAACTGTATATCCCATGACACGAGATGGCTTCTTAGGAATAATTTGTTTTATTATTTAATACTTTTTTATTGATTAAGTATCTTATTAACCGATGAAAAGTAATTCCTTGGTTTTTACTGACATTTCTTGAATTATTTGTGCAATATCTAGGTACACACGACGGCATATTTTTATGAATAGATTTTTTTTATATCAACGCAACACGTGACAACTCTACAAGCGCCTAGCGAGTGACTGATTAAAGTGCGGTGTAAGCACCGCAGTTGAATGGAACAGTAGCTGAACGCAGTGTCGCTTCTAGTACGTATTACATAATAGCTCAATGCTATGAATAGACTTTTTTATGTAGGATAAGAGTAGCAAGTGGATGCTGCGGCCCATAGACACCTACATTTAACCTCAATTAAGAATCGAAATGCTGATGCATTGTCTCACCCTTGAGGACTAAGATAAATATATAATATAATAATGCCTCGATTCCAGTAAAACGGGCTTCCGGTTCTCTACACTCACCACACGAAACACAGCAGCATTAAGCTGCTATGTTACGCTGGTATTCTGTGAGAGCGTGGTCCTACTCCGGTCGAGCCGACCCATTCATGTTACAATCATACTCGTAATAGCTGCAGCGTAGCTCGACCACGTACAATACTTTTCTTGTAATTAGTTTTTTCGCTTCATACACCATCTATTTGGCAAGTTTTATAATGCATATTTGATTTTTTAACAATTCTTTAAAAGGTCAACGACTCCTTTAGCAAAATTAAAAGCAATCTAAATTATTAAAATAAATATAATATATAATAGTTTGATTTGACATTTCAATTTATTTGATTTGACAATGACGTTTATAGACATATTACGAAAAGTAAAAAGAATAACCACCATGTTCACGTTTCATACATACAATTTTTACTGTGGAAGATGCACCAGCCTGGCCCGACCCACAAGCACAAGCCCTTTTCGCTTCTCAGCGCTCGCACTGTCGGTCTCGGAAGTCTGCAAGAATCCCTGTCGGTCGTTGTAAGTTCATGCTAACCATCTTTATTTTAGGTTCTTATAAATTGATAATGATAACGATAAAATTTTCAGTGTACTATGATCAATGATTTCAAAAGAAAAGATAGGCCCAGCTAAATATTTTACTCATAACTTTTTCATACAAGACAAAGTAGCGCATCTGTCATAATACAAAAGTCATATACACGACGTAACCAGGGTCGAATTTCGAAGTATAATTATTATCCTAATTGTACCATTATTTCATAGTTTGTAGTATGTAGTATCGTAAATTATTACGATAGTACATAATATTAACTAAGGGAAAATACCATAAATTTCCCTAAAGGTCAACTTGTATTATTATTATTATATATATTTACTTTTTAATATTAACATTAAGATATCGAGAATTTCTGTATTGTACATGAGTACCGCGTTTTTTATATAAAATTAGAATTAGCTCCCTTTCTGGTCAATTGGTGCTCGATCTATGTATTTATGTTGCATCCTTGATACAACTTTAATGACCCCTCATACCACGATAATAACTCTAAGCCCCTAAGCAATCTTTCAATCGGTTTGAAAACAGAATTTCAATAATGATTTCTTAAATTTACGCGAACACTACACATTGAAAAATAGTATACCTATTTTTATTTTCCATGTACAATATTTTTTGAGGGTCTTTTTTTTATAGAATAGGCTGACAAACGAGCACACAGTCCACCTGATGGTAAGTGGTTGCTGCGGCCCATAGACATCTACATCTATCTTCCATTACAAATCTGAATCAGGTATACAGGTCTGAATCCAACCCTGGCCTAATTTTAGTAACGTTACTAAACTAACTATATAATAAAACTTTAAAAATGCGTTTATATAATAATTTAATATTAACAAAATGAATATAAGGTTATTTAAGACGACACATCGAAAAGTGGCTCCGGGCTATCGCCCTACTGATCCGAATACATAATTTCTATAAAAACTTAAAAACGCCGTCTTAAGGTCTAAAATTGCGTAGCGCCCGCAACGATTAAAACTGCTAAGAAATTGTCAGTATCTTAAAATATTTTTTAAAAAATTTATTGATTTAAGTAATCAAAATAATGAGCAAGTTAATTATGAATATTGATGTTATTGAACATATTTGAGTGATTCCCAAGGATATAGATTAAGTAATATCGTTGTACCTATAGGTATTTTCGCAAATAATTATGATCGAGTCAAAATTGTACAATCGTGTTTTTGAACAAGCAAATTCAGGATAAGGACATGAATTTACCTATATCAAAATTGCACTTTCGTTAGTGGTGTCATAGTCCTATACTATTCGATGAAAGGAGGTGCATTTTTTCGCGGTGTCGCCCTAACCGATGATACGATATCCCGTGTTCTTATTTAATCTTTATATCGTAATTTTTGCACCCTTTTACCACGCAACTAGACATATTTATGACAGGCAAATCTGTCTTGCGCGCGCACCACTGTCGACCGAGTCGCGTTGGCCCTAAACTGTAATTTTAGGGCCAGCGCACTGGTCCGTTTTAGTTATTCGGTCGGCCCGGTCCTTACGCTAGTAATATATAAGTAAATGACTATGATATAAAAATTGTTTAGTTTCTTAGTCTAAGGCAAATAATAAATTTTTAAAGTAATTAAAAAATTTCCTTTATTCAAATGTATTTATTTTAAGCAATCTCCACGTTTGAATCTAAAAATATATTTATTTATTTATTTTGTACTTATAGCCACCATTACAGAGTTACTTTTTGCAGAAGATCACACTGGTATATTTTGATTTTATACAACTATATTAAATCTATGGTCTCTACTATCGAATATCTCATTATAACAATATACTTTTGATGTTCATTAATTGAAATAATTTTAAGAGTATTTTCTAACAAGTTTTAATGGTCCAGTTTAGTTTTAATGAATATTCCGAAGATAAAGAAGTCCAGAATAATGGGTGCGTTTGGCAGAAAAAAGCGCTACCAAGCGCTTACAAGCGCTGAAATAGTTTTCAGCCAGGACACGATTGCTACTTCAGTAGCGCTGACACAATCCGCCATTTTGCTTATTTAATTTGTTTGTTTTGAAGTAGAGTTTATAAGTTGTTTTGTGCAATATTAGTTTTAAGTAATATATTGACATGAATAAACATATACATGTTATTAAAAATTCATGATTGGTAAGTTTTTAATATGAATACTTTACAAACATATATTTAAATTAGGTTAGGTTCTCCGGTTAAAACTAACATCGTGTCCTGGAGGAAAATAGCTAATTACGATTTGACAGCGCTTACCGCTTATGATCGCCATTTTGCTTACAAGCGCTTGCTAGCGCTTTTTTCAGTCAAACGCACCCAATGTCAACTGTGATAATTCAGTACAATGCCAAGCTATGTTGTAATTTTACTATAAGCTACGAGGATTTATGTACGTTTATTATATAAATAGCCGAGTAGGCATCTTTATCTGTAATACATATATTACCACGTGGTAGAGATTGTTGTAGCACGAATTAGTCGGCTCGAACGGGGAAGGACCACGCTCTCACAAAATATCAGCGTTAAATAGCAGCTTAATACTACTGTGTTTCGTATGGAGAATGGTAATAAGAAATTCTAGGAAAAAAAAGAATTATAAAGAGTTAAAAAAATAAGATTAAAAGTCTTCGCTCATATTTTTCGTGGCGCTGAAGTCGATGAGTTATATCACTCACACTTTTTAACTCCATCGATGTCCAAATTATATTCAGTAGCCAAAACTTGCAAACCATCGTTTCTCTGGATCCCAAATTTGTGGAAAACTTCTGTTATCTTTAATAAACAGGTGACCAAGTAAGGCGCAAATATTCCACCAAGTAAAATGTTCTCGTCGTACATGTTTCAATATGCTGACAGAAACTCAAATAACTACTTTGACGTCGCATTCGTTGACGCATTCAATTATTGAATGCGTCAAACGAAAGTTATATAGAAAGACGACAACGAAAGTTGAAGATGAAAGGGCATAAGTGTGGACATACCTTATGGGCTACAGCATGCACTTACCATCATGTGGACCGTGTGCTCATTTATCATACTTTTTCTATAAAATAAAAACATATTCATAAGTCAATGATGGCAGACTTGGGTATGTCATTTTCGCTTAGAGGGTTCTTCCTGCGATAGCAGCGTCAACGGGTGGTCCACTTATTAACGTCCTATCCGAATTTCGGTCACGGCGGCCAGTTTCAATGGATACTAGCCATCTGGCTTGGTGTGTGCGCAAAAACAGATTTGTATTTCCTAGTAGTCCGCTGGGACGACAATTTTACGCGACCGAAGAGTGCAGTACAGGACCAATAGCTTTACGTGTTTTCCAAGGCACTGGGGTGAAACAACGCCGAAATCCTGACTCCGGGCTGCTATCGAGAATTTCTTTACAGAAATTTTGGCTCGACTCGGGATTCGAACCCTGAACAACACCATCAACAGTCGCTCTTACTATCACATAGACGCCCGACGAGTCGGTCAAAACAGTATGAACGTAGTAGAACAAGGGTTGGTCTACTCAAGTATCTGCTCTAAAACTAGAGGAAAAAATTATTCCACAGGAACTTATTCCTCCGTCTGGTTCTATTATTTTTTGTTAATTATCTTCTTCTTCTTCTTCTACCTAGCGTTTATCCCGGTTGTTTATCCCGCCCAGCGCGGGAGAACCCAGGGTCCGCTTTCCTACACTTCCTCCTCCACTTTGCCCGGTCTTTGGCGTCCCTCGCAACTAGCCCATTGGCGCGCATGTCATCCTGCACGACATCAAGCCAGCGTTTCTTGGGCCGTCCTCTACTCCTGGTACCAGGTAGGGTCATGTCCAGGCATTTGTTTCCCACGTAGCTTGCCGGTCGTCGTAAGACGTGGCCGTACCAGCGGAGGCGGCTTTCCTGGAGCTTGTCAGCAATGTCACGGACATGGAGGCTGCCGCGGATTTATGTATTCCGTACATGGTCTTTCCGTGTGACGCCACACATCCACCGCAGCATGTTCATGTCCGTGACATGCAACAAGTGCCGGAGTCGCTCCAGCACCGGCCACGCTTCACTGCCGTACATAAGGACAGGCCTTATGATGGTCTTATTGACCTGTCCCTTCAGCTTGACCGGCATTTTGGGGTCAAAAATGACACCCGTCACCTCGCGCCATTTCGCCCAGGCCGCTGATATACGGGCCTTGATGTCGCGATCGATGTCCCCGGACGCATCAAGCACAGATCCGAGGTACCTGAAGTTGTCCGTGCGCTCGACGGTGTCGTCGCCTATACGTAGAGACGTCAGATCTGTGCTGTTGCAGGCCATATACTCCGTCTTCGCCACATTTAGCTTCAGCCCACCGTTCTCAAGCGCCTCTCTCCATGCGTGCACGCGTCTGGTGAGCCGTCCTTTGTCCCCATCTACCAGTGCGATATCATCAGCGTACATAAGCAGCCAAGGCTGCGGTAGTTTCTGTACGCTGGCTGACAGTTCATCTAATATCACACTGAAGAGATAGGGGCTTAAGACGGTGCCCTGATGCACGCCTACGGTTATGGGGAAGGGGGTGGTATCACCAACAGCGGTCCTGACTATTGAATCGGAGTTGCGGTACATATCACGTACGATTTCCACGTAGGTCTCTGGTACCAACTTCGACCGCAACGCCCACCAGATCATCTCCCTAGGAACACAGTCAAAGGCCTTCTGCAGGTCTAGGAATAAAAAATGCAGAGGCATATTCTTTTTCCTATGCTTCTCCATGAGGATCCTTAGGGCGAATATAGGGTCCATGGTACGGCGTCCTGGTTGCAAACCGTACTGGGAGTCCGATACTGTACACTCCTGTCGGATCCTGGTCTCAATAATGCGCTCGAAGAGCTTCATGGTGTGTGACGTCAACTTTATAATTAAACTTTAAATTAACCGCGATAATTACCGCAATCCTGAACGGACCCTTTACCCTTGTGGACCGACGTTATTATACTAAGCCGCCATTAATCGGGCATTATTCGGTCGCTCAGGATTCTATTATAAAGGTTAGTAAGAATGCACACACCACGAGCCCCCAGCGCTTTCCACGCTTCAATTGGCACCTCGTCCGGTCCGACAGCTTTCCGATTCTCCATGTGAGGAAGAGATGCGAGGACCACGTCGGGCGTAATCGGTGGCACGAGTCCATGGTTCGGGAGTTGTTCGGGAGGGTGCACTTCCCGGTGCTGAGTATTCAGCAAAACGTGGAAATGAGAGCACCATCTCTCCTTCACCGCACGATCATCGTACAGGAGCTCGCCATTAGGGCCGTTGACGCTGCAGCAGCGAGTAATATCTTGCGCTGCTTTGGCCCTAGAGCGCGCCAGTTTATATATGAGCTTGTGCCCCTCAGGAGTGTCCAACTTAGCATATAATCGATTTTGCGACCCCGTTTCGCCACGCCGAGGACTTGCTTTACCGTCTTTGTGATTGCTGTCTGAATGATTTTCCAGCACTCTTGGACGGACTTGCCTGCTGTGTCGAGACTAATATCCCCAGCGGCAGAGTCAAACTCTGAGTATCTGGTTTGATCCAGCAGCCACCACTTGATTTGACGGCGGCAACGTTCGGCGTGTCTGCGACGGGGTTTTACGCAGAGGTCCATGATAAGAAGTCGGTGTTGGGCAGTGAGATACTCACCGGGTATAACCTTACAGTTGGCCACGCCACTGATATGACTTCTCCTGGTCAGTAGATAGTCGATTTGAGTGGCGTTCCGACCGCTCCTGTAGGTAATCAGGTGCTCGGTTTTCTTTTTGAAGAACGTGTTCACGACGGCCAGGTCAGCTGCAGTGCAGGTTCTGAGAATGGTTTCCCCCCTCTGCGTTTCTTCGGCCGTAACCATATCCGCCGTGGACATGTTCATACTCCCCCTGCACCTCGCCCACATGACCGTTCAGGTCGGCACCCAACACAACATCGTGGGACAACGGTATGCCGCGTAGTACATCTCCGAGCCGATCCCAAAACAGCGTCTTATCCGCGTCGCTACAGCCGACCTGTGGGGCGTAGGCACTTATTAAGTGGGTCACGACCCCCTCAACAAGCAACCTTACTATCATAAGTCGGTCGCATATGCGTCTAACTTCCAAGACGCTATCGCGGAAATGCTCGGCGAGCACCACTGCCACACCGTTCTCCCCACCAGAAGAGCCTGTATAGATCAGCTTGTAGCCGTGCCCGATATTCCGGCTCCTGTTGGCCTTCCACCGCGTCGCCTGCAGGAACGCCACTGCCACTTTACACCTGGCAAGTATGGCCGCAAGTTCTATGGAGCGTCCCGTAAGCGTGCCAATGTTCCAGTTTGCAAAGCGAATCTTCGTAGTGGGAACGTCTTTAGCCGGGCTCGCACGGGGCCCGGTAGCCCTCGCATACTTGTCGCAGGGTTAAGGCGATCCCCATGCGCGTCGTTATGCGGCGACGCCCTAGTCCTAAACGTATATCTCTTTCTTTTATTTTCCATTTTTGAGTGTTTACCAATTAGTGTTTACAATTACCGGGGCGACTGCCGTTTGACCCCCCGAACCCCTAGGACGAATCCCAGAGGAGTGGCATCGCCAGAGCCCTTTCCGTTGTTCAGCAGGTGCGCCACGAGCAGGCGGGGTTGGCTTGAGCTCCAAGATCTTAGCGAAGCCCCTTACACCCTAAAATTATACTATTTTTGATTAATTATAGGACATGCTTTGGCTATCGGTGGCTTTAGTTTACATCCATCCATTCAAGTCCACTGCTGAACAGAGGCCTTCCCCAAATGTTGCATCATAAGCGAGATTTTGCCTTAGTTGCACGTTTAGTAGGAGGATTCGCAACCACGGTTTCTTTACTCTTTTCGGTTGTTATCAGGAAGATGCTGCTGCACATCTCCTGGTTCAATTTCCCTCTGTCACCTCTTACGATACCTATAGGGCATATAGGGTAGTGGATATTCTTACACCACTAACACGGTCTATTTTACATACATCTTATAAAAGCATGTTGGTTGCGCCAACGCACACACCCATCGTGTCGGCCAACGCATCAAATTAATTTCATATCAAGTATATTGTCCAAAGTCCACCACGTGCCACGTCCGCCATTTTGTTTTGGTTATTTTCGAACCACGCTAATGCAGTCCTCTTAGTCGTTCGCCCCGCCATATCTTTGGTCACTTTCGCACACCCAGATGTTAATAATAACTTAAATTAAAACATTTTAAAAACCCCCGAAACAAAAAGGACGATCTTTAAAGGGATTTCGGAACGGAACTTCAGATTTTCTTGAAACATAGCTCGATAACGATTTCACTCGATTAAGACACTAGGAGCCATGATGCCACGGACAGACACACAGACACACCGATGGATACTACAAACTTATAACACTGCTCTGATATTGTCTGGGGTTAAATATGACCGTTGACAAATGGAATTTTCAATAAATTTCACTCAAATCAGAACGCGAGTAACCTGGGTTCTATCCCCGCCGGCACCAATGAAAATGTTAATTGCAATTTTTAGTGCTGATTTACCACGGTGCTCGGCGGTGAAGGAAAACATCGTGAGGAAACCTGGCATATCTGAGAAATAGGAAAAAAAATATTTCGAAGACATATGAAGTCCGCCAACACGCATTGGGGCGACGCGGCGAACACTTCCTTGCCCTAAAACCCTCTCAGAAATGAGGGAAGGCCTGTGCCCAGCAGTGGGACGTATATAGGCTGTAACTTTACATTTTTACTTTTCTTCACTCAAATGAAACTTTTTAATTTGCTGCATTTTGTTTTCTAAAAACTTCAGTGTCAACGAGCAACATAACATGAAGATAAACTATTTAAATTATTATGAGTCAAGAGAAATTAGGAACATCTCTCACATTCGCGGATTTCATTTAAAAATATCTTGTTTTCGATTGTTTTTAGTGCGTCTGAGTCTGAGATCACTGAGAGTTGGGTTTTATGTTTTTGTTTTATTCGTCTGCTTTGATTTACACACGCGGTAAAGCCATGCCGTATTTACCACCACGACCCATTAGTGTTACGGTGGTAACACTAATGGGTCGGCTCGACCGAGGAAGGACCACGCTCTCACAGAATACCAGCGTAAAATTGAAGCTTTGCTTTAGAAACGGAACAATCCATCTAGTCCTCAGGGGAAACCACATGTACGTTATGAGCTTTAATCGAGAATAGATGTAGAAGTCTATGGGCCACAGCATCCACTTAGCATCAGGTGGACTGTGTCTTCGGAAGTCACCTTTATACTATAAAAAATCGCACAGCATCATGCCTTGTAAAGTTTTAGACCGAATTAGATATAAATTTACCCTTACACTTTTAATAAGTACGTCCAGTATTAAGCAGACTTCAAAAAGGAAGTTCTCAATTCGTCTGTATTTTCGCGATGTTTTCGCCAATTGTAAGCAGATTATGATTTTTCTATTAAACAGGCTTCAAGGTTTATCCTGGTATTTGATATTTTTTATAGAATAAGGGTGACAAATAAGCACACATTCGGCCCATAGACATTTACATCTATTTTCGATTAAAAATCAAAATGCAGATGCGTTGGCACCTCTGAGGACTAAGATGGAACGTCTCGTTTCCAGTTTTCAAGTAAAAAAAAAAAAACATAAAATATTTTTTCTCCATTAAAATTTGAACAGCTTTTGGTCGGCCCGAAAAGGGATTGTTTTGATATATTTTATTTACAAAGTACTTTCAGTAAGTTTCAAGTCAATCGGCCATAAAATAAAAAGTTTTATACAAACTGTAACAACACTCCATTGCACCTTCTTAGGGGTTGAGTTTCCAAAAATCCTTTCTTAACGTATACCTACGTCACAAAGAGCAACTACTGTCCAAATTTCAGATTTAATACGTCTAATAGTTTGAGCTGTGCTGTGTTGATAGATTAATCAGGCACTCTTTTATATACATATAGATATATTTCAAAGATATGTGTAGTCCGCCAATAAGCATTGGGGCCGCGAGATAAACTACCATTCCAAAGAATCCTCTTAGAAATAATAAGAATAATGTCGTGCATATCGAATTTCGGTGGCAGCCGGACCAAACTTCTGAATGACCTTTTTTACATAACAAAACTTTTACATTTTAATCATGTGAACGGAGTAGGAGCCTATGGCACTGATATTTTACAAAAAACAAAAAAATCTATCGAAATTCAAATCATATCCACCCTAGCCTGTGACCCTGCGAAGTGTCACAGCCTAGGGTGTGACACTTCGCAGGGTCACAGTGTTTTATTGCCGTTCGTAAAGTAGGGTGTATGAAGTAAGTAAGGAGAAGATAAAGCCTCTCCTCAACAACTAACTCCTATTCCAACGCTATCAACACAAGACCGCACTCATATCTCTTACAACTCCACAAGACTACACTTCAATCTCTTACGTGCCTTCATCCTCTCATCAACAACTAACTTTTATTCCTATACCATCTCCACATCAATAAACAAGCTTTTTAGAAGGGAGTATGTCCGAAATTAAAGGTTTCTTTATATTTAAAAAAAAGATATAACCTATTTTATTTTTTTAAAGTTTTAGTCCACAAATAAAGATTACATTAAAAAAATAAAAGTACACATTACATATTATTACCTATACAAAAGTATTTTATTTCTTTGTTTGTTGTGTGTAGGACATAACCCGATTTTGACCAAAGTAGAAATGAACAAAGAGAAGAAATAACTAAATAGCATAGGTAGGAGAAATTGATGTTTTTATATAAGTGGCAAAATCATTTCTAGATGGTTTTACAAACTGTCATCATCCATCCGGAGAAAATTAATCATGTCTTTGGATTACAGATCATTTAGTACGTTTATGTGGCTTAATTTTTGTCTCTTTTGGAGCCATTTTTTCACCCAGCAACTCCTCTTTTTCTATTTTCGAATAAATTAACCGAGAGGGCTAATGCCAAACCAACACGTTGGTGTTTTAAGAGAATTGAAGCTATTTTGAAGAAATCTACCGCATATGCGTTCCGCTCCAAGTCCGAACGCGTACTGCTACTGCTAGGCAGGCCCATGTGTAGGGTCTACCCCGATAAAAGCCCCGATTTCTTTCCACCCTAGATCGCCACCGATATCGTCTCGTATGTAGCCCGCTTAAGTCAGCTCAAATTCTAATTTCGTCCCCACTTGGCCGCGCGTCGTATGCTATGTACCGACACGTTTGTAATCACTAATACTGTAAGTAGACGGTCGTTAGACACTTATTTAATTAGGTTTATCATATTTATGCCTGTTTCTTAAAGCCAAGCCAGTCGCTTCTTATTTTTATTACGGTTATTTCCCATTTTAATTTTACGTCGTCCTGTTCCGTAATGTATATTCTGATCGTAAGCGACACAACCTCCCCGTTCAAAGGCCGAAGCGAAGTGACCGTGCGGCAGGAATCACGCTTCAAAAGGCCGATAGTTTAGATAATTTCTTTTTACAGTGAAAATAATGGTATTTTAAAAAAAGTAAATAACATAAGCACTGCTTTATAGTTAGTTCAGTTAGTATGCAAAGTTTCATGATCTTATTTAAAGTATTTTATGAATAACAGCGGTTTATTGTTTATTTTGGAGGTAACTTTGGATTTTTTTTTCTATCGAGAAAATTTTACGAAATCGTGTTTTCGTCTAACATAATCCTTAACATTAATCCTCAACTTTACAATATATTTATTTCAAAATTAATACTGCAATATTTTCGGCATAACGAAGGATCTTGCGAAGCCATTTGAGATTATATTTCCTTAATTAAAACTACTTTTACGGATTTTATCGCGTTTATTTTACTATTATTTTTAATTCTCGACGTTTCGGGCACTTTCCAGCACCCATGGTCACGGGGGACTGAGGTGACTGACGTCGCGATGTCATTGTTAAACCCGGAGTACCTTCAGCTTTTTTTAATTATTGTTTATGGTCCTAATTGTGTTGGTATGGTGGTAATAATTAAAAAAAAGCTGAAGGTACTCCGGGTTTAACAATGACATCGGGACGTCAGTCATCTCAGTCCCCCGTGACCATGGGTGCTGGAAAGCGCCCAAAACGTTGGGAATTAAAAATAATAGTAAAATAAACGCGATAAAATCCATAAAAGTAGTTTTAATCAATGTGTAGTGTTCGCGTAAATATAAGAAATCATTATTATATTTCCTTTTAAGAATAGTAATCTGCGCAGGACAGGATTATAGTTCCCGAGAGTACGCAAGCACTGCACTCACTGTTACGCGCTTTCCGGGGCACGGAAGTGAAATCGCAACTTTGCGGCTACAGACTGAGAATTGCTTGACATAAAACGCAATAACTGACTTCGGTCTGATCTAGGATTCAAACACAGGACCTGATACTTAGTAATATAAAAACTAGTAAGAAAAATATTATAGATCTGTACATCGGATCGCTGTGTAGTCGCGGAATTAAATATCGCCTACCCCATATAATCCTGTGGGTGTCGTTAGCGACAGAAGGAAAATAAAACAGATGCTGCATAAGAAAAATTTGCAGCCATCGCGTTTACTACCACTAGTTCAACGTCGAATTCAATACAGGATACATACGCATTAGTTAGACCGACAAATAGCATTTGGCTGCCGACCAAACTCAATAGTTTTCACTTGTTACAGTACGACGCAAATAGATTATCCGAAATTTTAGCTCTATTAATAAACGTTAAGATAAACACTGCATTTACCGTGTAGTGGCGGTGTAAGAATATCTGCTACCCCATTCCATATCATCCCGTGGCTGTCGTAAGAGGCGACAGAGGGAAATAAATCAGGAAATGGGCACTAATGTCTTTTTTCAAGAATTAGGGTGACAAACGAGCACACAGTCCACCTGGCGGTAAGTGGATGCTGTGGCCCATAGCTAGCGGTAGGGAGATCACTCGTTAACCGGTAATAAATCAATAGATTTTGAACTTGACACATCCGATTTGTGCTTTAGAGATTTTTCAGCCAACACTTGTAAAAAATGTAGCATTTTTAGATCCAGTATACTCTTCAAAATCGACTGCCTGTCGATGCTGAAGCTGATCATGAGGTATTGGGTTCGAATTTCATGTCA
Source organism: Parnassius apollo (assembly GCA_907164705.1). Classification (NCBI taxonomy): domain Eukaryota; kingdom Metazoa; phylum Arthropoda; class Insecta; order Lepidoptera; family Papilionidae; genus Parnassius; species Parnassius apollo. Next base: position 5,191,202 of record CAJQZP010001668.1, on the reverse strand, counting down.
GGCCAAAATTAATTATTGGGTTTTTCTGTTACGAAAACCAGAGTAGCGAACCCGGAGTTAGGAAGTTGGTGGTGTTTCATCAAAGCGCCTAGGCTTGTTCGCAAATCCATAGGTCCTGCGCCTGATTTCTCTCCAGTTGCGTCGGATACCGTCCCATCGGACTACGAGTGTGATGAAATAGAGGGAGTGCACTTGTGCTTGCGCTTAGACTTGGGCAATATAATCGTGTCCAGCGCAAGTGACTAGTCTCCGTTGAGGCCGGCCGCCGTGACCGAAATTCAGTCTAGAGGATACAGTATTACTGGTAAAAATAATAGATCAAGAAAATTCGAAAACAATATATAGGTAGTAGTTTCAAATATTAACTTTTTATGAAACACACTTGACTGACACTTAACGGATCCAATTATGCCTTATAACCTTTGCGGAAGTGCAAACAATATATTGACAAAGTTTTACCGCGATCTGGTGAACGGTATGGCAGCGCATAAAGTACGAACAAACAAAAATTAATTTTTATATAGGTATTATCACTTTACTTTAACATTATTTTTAAACATAGAACTTATGTCGTAGGGGTAGCAATCCAAAATACAAAATATCTCTGTAAAACGAATTTAAAAACATAAAAATTTACAAATTAACTAAAGTAAAGCATGAGTCTGTCCAAGTTATACACCACTGGATTCATGACTGAAGGATGTCTTACTCTGAGAGGTTTTTGGAGCAAGCATCAAATCAGCACTTCAAATTGCAACTAGCTAAGAGAACTGTTTATTTTTATACGAGAAAGGAAGACAAACAAGCGCGCAGTCAACTTGTTGGTAAGTAGATGCTGTGACCGATAAACATCTACATCTAAGAATCAAAATGCGTTATCAACCCTGAAGAAACGACTTAGGGACTTTAAAAAAAAAGATAATTCTCTGGTGTTGCGGTTGATCATGGGCGGCGGTAGTCACCATCAGGTGAGCCGCATGCTCGTTTGCCCACTCTTCTATAAAAAAATAGAGTACAGAGTTGAAATGCCTCATTACCAGTAAAACGACCGTTGTATCGTGGTATTCTACGAGAGCGTGGTCCGTTCCCAGTCTCAATGCACTATACAATTATTGCAGCGTGGATACAGTACATTGTGCCAACAACGATTGAACTGAAGTTGCATGCTTGCATGTGATATGACTATAACATTTAGAACGATCATCCATCGGCTATAATATTATATCGCGATGTTTAAGGGAATTAATTACTCGACTGGACAAGATAACGCGTCCATTGATCCAATCGTCCAATCAGTAACATGGCCGACGTTACTGATTTATCAATTAGGAAGGCAAATAAATGTCAACAAGTATGTTTACTCGCAATGCAAGAGAAATGTCACAACGTATTCGAGATTAAAAGTTCATTAATATGAGTATGGTTGTGTAAGTATATAACAATACAATAAACTTTTTTTCTGTAAACGTCACCTATATAACTCTTATAAATAGAAGTTATATTATATTTTTCCTAATTTTTTTTAATGGAATAAGCGTAACAAAAGAGCATACATTCTACCTTACGATTAGTGGATACTGTGACCCACAGACGTTCACATCTACCTTCCATTAAAAATCAAAATAGAGATGCACTGTCACACCTGATGATTAGGATTGAATACCTCATATCCATTTACGCTGGTATTTTGTGAGAGCATGGTCCTTACTCGATCGAGCCAACCCATTCCAATACCATATATAGCTGCAGCATGGTCCTAACACGTAAAATAGTAGGTCAACAATAAACATTGCACTGCTTCATCATCAGCACCATCTTTCAGTACATACAAGTCATATTTTCTTATAGGATAAGGTGACAAACGAGCACACAGTCCACTTGATGGTAAGTGGATGCTATTGGCCATGGACATCTATATGTATTCTCGAATAAGAATCAAAGTGCAGATGCGTCGTCATCCCTGAGGACTAAGATGGAACGCCTCGTATCCAGTAAAAAGAGTCTCAGGTTCTCTACGCTCACCATACGAAACACAACAGAATTTAGCTGCTATTTTACGCTGATATTCTGTTAGAGCATGGTCTTTCCCCGGTCAAGCCGACCCATTCGTTCTACAACCATAATATAGCTACAACATGGTTCTATCACTTATATATTATGTGGATACTTTGGTCCTTAGACACACACAAATCTATTCTCGATACGTTGATGCTTTCTCTCATAGACACACACGTATATTTTATCGATTGGTGGATGCTGTGGCCAATAGAAAAACATCGATTCTTAAAAGGTGGGCGCTGTGGTCTACTGACTGATCTACATCTACTCTCGATAAGTGGATGCTGTTGCTCATAGACAACTGTCAAGATCAACAGTGGTCACATCAACACACAATAAAATCAACAGGGTTACATTAATAATATCAGCGTAAAATATTAGCCATCTTATTTAGTGACGAAAAGCGATATTTTTACTGGCAACGAAGCACGCACGCTCTAGACGTGACAACTGACAATACCTACATCCGCAATTTTTAATCTTATCGCATCCACTTACCATCAGGTGAAATGTGTGCTCGTTTGTCACCCACATTCTATAAAAATAAATTAAAGAAATTGTAAGCAATTAATTTAAAAAAAAATTAACACTCCGGACGACAGCTAACAGTTTTTGATATTAATATGGGCGAAGTCTTAACTTCCAACCAAACCATCATAGATACAGATTGAACAACTTCATCATGTTACGGGGTTTCTCTAGACCTGTGAGAGTTCACTTTGATATTTTAACCGATTACAAAATAAGGAAAAATATTTTTTATGTACGGTTACATATGTATTTTTCGGATATACGTCTAAGCAGACTTATGTGATTCTTTTTTATTAGGTTGTACCTCAGGTGTAACAAAATACGGAATGTTTTTTTCTTTTACAGTAACTATTTAAACGACATTCTTGTTCTTAAAGTACTATAATTTCTTGTTGTTGCATTGAGCTTGTGTTATTGGTTAGTCTTCACAAACGGGTGAATTTTCAAAACTTTTCAAAATAAGTAACCGACTTCAAAAATTAAAATACAAATAATAATTTCTCAATAATAGCTTCCGAATTCGCTACTATGACTCTGAAGTACTGAGGAACTAAATAGCCTTAATATTATTTGTAATGCTCTTGAATCGTAAATTTTTCTTTTTCGTCTTAACAGCACATTTCCGTGTCTTCGACCAGCGTCTCATTGCAGCTGCTCAGAAACTCACTTAGGGAATATCATAATGATTTCTTATATTTCCGCGAACACTACACATTGAATAAAACAACTTTTACGTATTTTATCGCGTTTAATTCTACGGTGCTTTGCAGCACCAGCGCCTATGAAATGTCGGGATTGAACAATAGTACCTACACGTGGTAGAGCCATGCTGCCGTTATATAAGTAGCACAGTTAAAGCACAAATGGGTCGGCTCGACCGGGGAAGTACCACGTTCTCACAGAATACCAGCATAAAATAGTAGCTTAATGCTGCTGTGTTTCGTATAGTGAGTGTAGAGAACCGGAGACCCTTTTTACTGAAAACGAGCCAAAAAAAATTACATCTTAGTCCTCACGGGTGACAACGAGATGATACATGTAGGATGTCTATATGTCACAGCAACCACTTACGATTAGGTGGACTGTGTGCTCGTTTGTTACCCTATCCTATAAAAAAATAAGTAGAATTAAACGGGATAAAATCCGTAAAAGCAATTTTATTCAATTAGGGAATAACGTTACGAAAGCTCGTAGCTTCAGGTCTTCTTAATAATTCGTGAAATGGTTTTTCCCTTACGCGATAATATTTTTGATTACTTATGGGGTTCCGTCAAATACTTACGGTAACAGCGTTCACAGCTCTCTGGTCCTAAAAGCATGGGGTCGCTTCAATATTTTATAGTCTTTGGCAGAGGAATTGTAATAATGAAGTGTACATGTCGATAGTGCGATGTACAAACATACGACTGATGACCTAGCTTTTTAAGTACTACACCATTAGCTAACCCATTCGAGTTACAACCATAATACTGTACCGTGATTCTGCCACATAACTTATTTACGTAACACAAGAACAAGAAACCTGTTCAACCTAATGGTGTTGTAATGCAAGAGCTAAACAATTAAATGTTTTGATTCCGATGATTATAGCAATGATTGAAAACGATCGATAAATGGAATCTATTTTATCTTAGCCCGCGACTTTACGTGCGGACTTTGAAACGAATATTATAAAGTACATATTTGGTATTAAAGTTGATTACTGTTTGTTGTGTGTTTAGTAAAATATCAGATAACGTACATCCCAAAACTGGACTGCCTTTCATTACTGAAATGATTTTTAGGAAGAAGGAAGAGCCCATGTCCCTCAATATTTTTTTTGACTTCTCAGATATGGAGTTTCCGTCACGATGTTTTACATCAACATCAACTCACGTACTGCATATACCTACACCTACTTCTAGTGCATACTCGAAGTAGGTGTAGGTAGGTACATTTGCTCATTAAGAATAATGTATTTAGTAGGTACATAATATCTCACCCAATGCATTAGCTTATTCGTGAATTTCCGATCGGTTTTATAACAACTGTAAATATAAAAAGGGATAAGTGCACTTACGCTTAAATAGTTTATATTATTTAAAAACAAGTGACGATACATAACCGCATGTTAGGGTTGCCAGATGGTCGGGATTCGACTGGATTCTCCCGACATTTTTAATGATCTTCAGACTGCCGACAAACCTCAAAAACTCCAGACAAACAGCTTGTCTTCCATCACAGCTCCTTTTGATTTAATAAAAGCTGAGTTAATAATTAGACTGCACTTTGAAGTAAGTTGTTTGAATTTTAATTTTTTTCTGAATACTAATAAAGGATCCAAATTGGTGGACTCTAAAGTCCAATGCCAAATACATGAGGCTACCCAGACATTAAGCGTTCTTAAATTAGTTATGTTAACATAGTTTTGTGTAGCCTATTCATTTAAAAAATATTATTTTACATTATTATTTATAATATTTGTTTCTCCCGACAACAACCCCAAAATCCCGACATTTTAAATTTTGTCTAGATATTTTGGTTCTCCGATCCGGCATTCCTACCGCAGATCAACAAAAAATGTAAGACTGAGCGCGACGCGCTTTCAAGTGACGCAAATTCCAAGCCACAACCATGCTCGATTTAATTGTAGGAACACTACGTACACATATGCATCTTAATTATTTGCGACCAACATGGTTTTAGGTGTATATGTATGCGTTAAGCAGTGAAGTTTTACGAAAAGAAAGAGAAAAGATGTCTGTGTGTGCGTGACAAAAAGTTGAGCATGATTTCAGCATCGCTTGAAATTCACGAAATGTTTTTAACTTCCCGCTACGAAAATTGAAAATTTTCAAAAGTTATTGGTTTCGCGGATGTTTGTATGTATATGTGTGTGTAAGTATGTAAACCTTACATAACTTTCTAACGTCTTGATCGATTGAGATGCGGTTTTCTAAAGATCTCAATGTAAAATAGATTTGTTGATAATATGAACTGATTCGGACGAGTAGATTTTGAGATCTCAAAAAATTTTTTTGAAAATCTGTTTTTTTGAATAACTTTTAAACGGCTTTATCAATCGATTTCAAAAACTAACCTCAAAAAATGACTTCGATTGCCGTTTGGAAACTAAAAATCGGTTCATTCGTTAGTGAGATATCGAAGAGGAAAGAATTTGAGAAAAAAACCTTTTTTAACATAACTTCGAGATTTACTGACGACTCCGAGGCGCAGTGGCTTAGCAATGAGTGGCTGTGCTGGGGGTCGCGGGTTCGAATCCCGCACGGAACAAGTATTCGTATGGCCTATAAATAATTGTTCCGGATCTGGATGTTTGTCCTTGTTCAATTTATGTTTGTAAACTGCCCCCACGATACAGGAGAAAATCCTAGTGTAAGGGTAACGTTTTTAAAAAAAATCACAACATAATTGGTGAAATCTGGACCGCTTTGCATTTGAAATTAGAGGGAAGTTCCAGGGATGGCCTGCAGGACCAACCAATTTTTACTTGGATAAAATGTTTACGCGGCGCATAGTCTATCTATCTTTTTTTGTTGGTCTGACAACTATCATAACACAATAAATCTTCACTGCTTTCCAGTCGCTTGAAATTGACAATAGGGTCAATTTAGAAAGTATTCACTGTTTTAAAAGTCGCTACGATCAACAAACAAATAAACTTGATATTTAGCTCTCTTTTAGGTTAAGACGACAAAATATTTACGCAATATAATGTACCAACAAAATTAAAAATTTTGGCGGGAAAATTTACAAGTGGTTTTTTTTTTAAAGATAATAATAATCAGTAAAATATTACTTAAAAATATGTTAATAATTATTCGAAATTTAACAGGATCAATGTTTGCAAACAAAATGTAGAGAAAAATAAAAACAATAGCAATCTGAAAAGGTCTAACAAAAATACTTATGAATGCTCGCGAAATATTTGTTGTAAAGAATGGATGTAAACATAGCAAATCTGGGGGCTTTGCCAAGTAAAGTTTTCAGGGTCACGAATTGGCTTCAGTGAAATTGTTCCTCATACGTAAAATGTGCTAAAAATATTCACAAATTATGATGTTTAATTTGACATCACGTGCTGAACATCACTTACCTTTCAGTCACTGGCACTGCCTTCGACTTAAGTTCGTAGTACATGAAGTCCTGATGCTGAGCTGCAGTCATCTCATCCAAGATATGGTCAACATGATTATCATTTGTCAAGAAAGAGGCGAGATCAAATCCCATATCAATACCGGATTCATCCATTTTTAATAAAATACACAAACACACTTTCACTGATATTGTTACTAGTTACTTATAACGTTCAAAGACATGATATTAAGAAAACAAAACGTAGCTGTTTACATGAGAATGGGATGAATATCCTATACTATCAGCAACAGCATCCATCCTCCCAGCTGTCTACTTGTTGCTATTGTTGATTGCTAGCATAGCATAGATATACCTACTATACAATGATAAAATGAGATTATTCTACAAAATAATGAAGATACCATTCATTCAAGGCACAGGTGATAATAAAAGACTATCCAACATTGCTGCCTAATTAAAGATTTTGCAATGGTAACATAAGCGAATTCTTTTAAAAACATATTTTTTCTCTTAATTTTTAGGAAAAAGACTGTTTTATATTAACTGTTAATAATATGAAAATAATGATGAAATTTGACGTTGAAATCATCTTTCAATATTTTTATAATTAGTCATTTGTGAAATATCAGAACCATTCATAATGACAAGTGGCAACCCAAAAAACGCTTGATTAAGCATACGTTCCGAAACGTAATATCGTAATATTCATAAATAGTCGCAACCCTTGTAAAATTTTTACTTTAATTTATTTAATCAGCAATATTAAAGTTATTATTAATACATGTATTGTAAAAATTAAAACAATTGCTTTCATGAAAAAGATTATTTGCATGGGGAGCATACATATAGCCATAGACCATAGAGTAAATTTTATTTTAGCATTAAGGCCATCACACACATCCCGCTTAGCCCCGTCCCGTTATTAATGACTGATGAGAAAAAGACGTAACACAATGCTCGTCACGCACCCACGTTTAGTCGTTAGAGATAACAATACTCCTGACAGTTAGTGGGAGTAATATTCGATTTCAAACTAAAAAGACTGCATTGGCGTTTTCACTCATTAAACTTGAATTAACATCATGATGCTTCAAATATGAACACTAAAAATAAGTCGAAACATTATAAAATAAATATAAATAAGTTAAAATTAAGCATTTATTTGTGTTCGCACAATTGTAAAACTTCTAGAACGACCATCCGAAATGAATTACATGAATCTTACTAAGTGCGTTGGGGTAAGATCGGTGTTAGAGCAAGAACGTAATATTCAAATTTACGGCAAACAATGCTATATTTTTAAATGCTAGCAATTACCATACAAGACGCAATTTCATTCTGCCCCAACCCCAGGGTGTATCTTTTAAACTACTTATCGAATTTTGAAAAATTTATATAACTTTAAAAACATGATTAAAACGACTTTTACGGATTTTATCGCGTTTATTTTTACTTTTTATTTACTTTTATTTTTAATTCCCGACGTTTCGGGCGCTTTCCAGCACCCATGGTCACGGGGGACTGAGATGACTGACGTCCCGATGTCATTGTTAAACCCGGAGTACCTTCAGCTTTTTTAATTATTGTTTATGGTCCGATCTATGCAAAATGAACTGACTACGTCCTGAGGTCTTGTAGTGGTATGCTTGGGTTTAGTTTTTATTTTATTGATTATAGGATCCCAAGTAGGTGGTAGTACCCAGCCTCTTTCTCTATTGACAATTAGGATGTTTTTTAATTTCAATAGCCTCACGTATCATCCTTGGTAGGAATCGGTGTTCTTTCGCGAGGATTTGTGGTCTATCAAATCTGATGTAATGGTTGCGGACCCAATTCCTACCAAGGATGATACGTGAGGTACGATAAGAATATTTTTGTCATTCTGAATACTGATACATGTTATAACTTTTTTAAACTATATTAGTATTTAATAGTTTTTTTAAATAAAAATGAAGTGTCCAATGAACTTACAGTTCACCTGACAATGATAAGTGCTTACTGCAGTCTATGAAAATTTGCAACTAACTTCAAACAAAGAAGGTTGTTGTCACCTCCACGAACTGAAATGTAAAGTTGCTGACACGAGTCTTGAGCACAAATAAACTGTGGTGGGTGGTAGGTACACTGTCGGGCAAAATTATTGGGTACATTTATTATGACATTCGTAATTGAATATTTTCGCCGACTTTTATGAAAACGTTTACTTGAACACATAAATTTTTACTTTGATACAGTAATGTTGCAGATATTCGTGTGCGTTATTTTATTATCTACTATAAAGTATTTAATGTATACCTCGTGTTTAGAATTGAATATTTTATTAAGAAGTAGGAAGAGGTGATATGCCTTCCATAAAATCTGGTGTTGCCGTGCTAGTAGGGGCCCCTTCATCTGTCAGTTCATCATCATCACTATAATCTTTGTGGTCGTCCTCATCCTCCGAACTAGCCTCAGAGTCATCATTGCCCATTTGAATGATAAACTCTTCCGTTATTTGGTCCATTATGTGGTCGTTTTTCATGTACTCCTTCTCTATATCTTTTACTTTATCGCATAATTTTGCCCATTCACTAGCACCCATTAAATTAAGTTTTTCCTTAATAAGGATTGTTATTCTGCTATAATTCCAGTTCACATTTTTTCTGCTAACATAATGTTTACGCCAAGTTGTGGCATTTGAAGCGTGCAAGCGCGTCTCGAGCGGGGAACCGGTTAGCGTTGCGCAGAAGAGGGGTGCTTGCTATGGGCATATGGTGCTGCCAGCAAGTGCAGTCGGCGGGAATCTTGGAGCGCTACGGCCGTGCCAGTTAGACGTCGGGTATTACATAATAGTTGTTGCGTGGCGTATCGACGGCCTCCATGTTGTTGTATTTTGTCGTTAATGTACGTGACAACGAGGCTTTTTTGCGTTTTGATAGACTATTTTAACTTCGATTGCTATTAATTGACATCGACGAGTGGCTTGTGCTGTTAATTAAAGTTATAATAAATTAGTTAAAGTGTACGAAGGAATTTTGCTTTCGTGTGGAGCGCTGAACTTTGTGATCCGGGTGTAGATCGCGCGCGATTATAGTTCGTGCTAAGGGACGCTGGACTTGAGTTCCGATAGCGGTGAGCGTCTTGTGGAGCGGTCAACGCACGTGGTGCTGCTATCTGATTGTATCTACACTACACGCATACTACCTTTTACTTGCCCCTGACGCCACCTTGTAGTAGACCCTACTTCTGGAATTCGGTAAGATTTGTGTTTGCGAATCTAGCCGTTATAAATTAACTATCCATAGGCAATTTTGGGCTCGACCCTCTAGTTACTCGTCGAATTAGGTTACTGTTGGGCCCTAGCTCAATCGACCTTTGTCGGGGTAACTCAGGGCCGTAACATTGCTAAATATGCGTAAATCCAGTCTTGGTGTCCTGTAATTCTTTGAGGCAGCTGGATTTACCAGTGGACCAATGGTCCTTTTTGTTGCTCCACATTGTGCTGTCCCGCCTGCCTCTCAATCTTCAGATCCAATTTGAGGAGAGGTACAGCCATATTCCGCCTTTCAGGGACCTGCTGCGGTTCTTGGAGGAGCAGCAGGCAGACTGAAAACGCAGCGGGCCCCGTCGACGACCTACAGACTGCCAACAATCCGTGCCCAGGGAGCAGCGGAATCCCCCGGGCAAGTCGTCGCCAACCCTGCTCAGACCGAGCCGAGCTCCCGCGGGAGAGCGCCGCCCCCTGCCTTCTTATAGTGGCATAGTGGCCAGGGAGGCGCCCCCCTGCTCCTGTTGTCGAGCATCCGATCACCGGGTGACGATGTGCCCGAAATTGTTGAGTAAGCCGGTCCCAGCGAGACGAACCATCGCCAAGGAGCGCCGTTGGTGCTACTCGTGTTTGGAAAGGCATCTCCAACGAGACTGCCCGCACCAGCGGCCCTGTCCGCACTGCCAGGGTAATCACCATGCCGTTTTGTGTCTGGGTGCGAACGGCGCTTCCTCTTGGGGCTCTGCCGGGCCCTCAACCCCCACGGGCGGGGGTGCTCAGCCACGCCCTCTGTTGGGCGACGCTGATCGCTCCCCTGCCGGCCACCGTGCCCCTGGTTTTGAAAGCGGTCCCTCCCTCGACCAGTCGGGGAGTCGTTCCCCCAGGGGCGGGGGTCGTCACCCCCCCTCAGCGTGTTGAGAGGAACTTTACGGCCACTCAGCGGTCCGCGAGACCTTTCTCACCCCCGTTGGCTGAGAGGCCGCGACTGGAGTACCACCCTCCCTCCTTTGGTCGGTACCGGTACTACGGGGTCCCTGCCACCTCGAATTTGTCCCGGGCCACAAAGTCGAGGTTCTCCGAAGCTCCCCAGGTCGGCCCGACCCCCGGTTCGAGTGCCGGTCCGATGAAGGCTGCTACAGCTAGGTAGCGGCCGCCCTAGCTCCCACCATGGCCGCCTCCACTGATCCACTGAGCCGTCAACAGTCCACTTGTCAAACTGTTCTATTGCCGATGGCCTCAGTGAAGGTGTACAACCCGAGTGGCGACTGTTTAACGGTTTGCGCTCTGTTGAATTCGGATTCACAAGCTGTGGCCTCCACTAGGTTGGTGGGAGACTAGGGCTCTAAATATCTAACGTTTCCTTTGAAGATAAAATATTTGAGTAACTTATTATATTAGAACGTTACAACAAACGTTACATTCAACGTTATATGTTAAAAGATTGTTACTATCAGAGTTTGTGACATTTTACATTTTTACGATGTAGCTCTTAAAACGTGTCCCTTTTTTTTCTTTTTTTTTCTTGTGCTTTTATTTTTGTGCTTCGGCTATTTGCAGCGGGAGCTTTGGATTTTGGCTGGCTGACGCACCATTCGGAGCGTCATTTTTAGGTGCTACCTTGTTATAAATTGAAGGCCACCATATCGCAGCCGATGATGGGTGACTTACCACCCGACCGTGTGAGGGCCATCCGACCATTTGCTGGAGTCGGAACCGACTTTTCTGGCCCCTCCCTCGTCAAGTCCTCCAACCTACGTAACGCGCGTTCAAATAAGGCCTATCTGTGCGTTTTCGTGTGCCTCGCCACTAAGGCCACTTAGAACTTGTAAGTGCCCTCAGCACTGAAGCCTCAGCGCTGAAGCCTTCCTCTTCCCTCCGGACCGCCACAATGTGTAGACGTGACCTTAAGTTAGTGTTAATTTAATTTAAAAAATTGCAAAGTTAAATCTATCAAGCAAATCAGTTTGAAATAATAGGAGATTATAATTTTACAAGACAAAACGTCGAAGAACTTAACACTTCTGCTGCACTGGTACCCCTGTTTCTGTGAGTGTTAGCAACATCGCATTTGCTTTACAACAAAACGTCTAAGAGTTAAACGCTTCTGCGGCCCTGGTATCCCGTTTCCGTGAGTGTTATTTGTTTTACGAATTTACAACGAAAACAATACTGAAGAGTACCAGTGTAATTCAATGAATGTGAAAAGTAACGTCGGTAGTCCTAGTACCTAAACAGATCAGAAGGAGACAGTATTACTTAATTCATTCATTATTGTGCGTATGCCAATTAACTAGCTCCTCCTTCTTCTACCTGATTGGTAATTATTGCACATCATATTATCCGACTAAAGGTACCTTTGTTTTGTGTTTCGCCTATCGGTGTGAGTTTAAACTCGTCTCACTGGAAACATATTTCGTTTTGCGTATTGTGACTGCGATTTGATATAATAAGACAATCGTCGACAAAAATAAGGGTGCGGGCGCCCATATTTACATTACGTTAAGTGATTTTTACTTTCGTGATTTACAAGATTCATAGTCTTTTACCAAACTCAAATATGGACAAATACTTCTCTGAAGCTGATTTATGCCAAACGGGACAAAGAGAGAACACGCCACCTAAATTTGAGTCGATGCGTAGCAAACGCCGTAGGGATGATGACATTTCAATAGAATTGAATAACTTCAAGGATGAAATTAAGAAAATGATAGCTACTCTACTTGTCCCGCAAGAACAAGAACTTAAGAAAATTACACCTACATTAAAGAATATACAACAAACAAACCAAAACACCGAGAGCTCTATTACTTTTCTTACTGCACAAAATGAGGAGTTTAGGAAGAAAATTGAATATTTGGAAAACCAAATAAAAGAAGACAGGAAATATATAACGATACTGGAGGATAGAATTGAGGATATGCAAATGGGAAGCCGTAAGATGAATTTTGAAATGAAAAACGTTCCTAAAAAAGTTAATGAATCTAAAGAGGACTTAATAGACATGTTAATGTGCTTATCCAAAAGTATTGAGAGTAATCTTAACAAAGCAGATATAAAAGATATATATCGTATTCGTAGTAAAAGAGAAAATATCCGCAATACTCCCATTGTTGTAGAGATTTCGTCAACATTGCTAAGAAGTTACATATTAAAAATGGCAAAATCTTTTAATAACAGGCACAAAACTAAACTTTGTGCAAAACACCTTGGCTTTCATACAGCTGAAGATACTCCCATATACATAACCGATCATCTAACTGCTAAAAGTACACGATTACACTTCCTAGCTCGAGATCTTGTCAAAACAAAAAAAAAAATACAAATTTTGTTGGACTGCCTACGGAAAAGTTTATGTTTGCAAAGATGAGACATCTCAAATAATAACCATAAAGAACGAAGCCCAGGTTCACCAGTTATTGCGTACCGCATGACTAGAACAGAACGCGCAATTTTTTCTAAATAATGAAATTACTTTTTTTTTCTTCTATATTTCGTTTAGTTCGTAAGTTTTTTCTAAGCATTGTAATTAATTCACTAATTATCAGTTCTTATATGTATTGCACACAACTTATACATTTTTACACACAGCTTACACCTGCATTTATTAAAACCCTATCACTCTCACTATCACAAAAAATTATCATAATATATAATACTATCGTTAATATACAGCTCACTCTTAAAATGAAAAATTCTAATAATCTAGAATCGTATACGAGAAAAGCAATTTACATATTAGGATGCAAACATATCTTTTTATCTATAAATGTATACATTATAATGCATATATTAGGGATATACACATATGTATACATATACAGACGACAGCTAATACTCCTACTTCTGAAATGAACAGTTATTTAATTACCTGGAAAGAATTGGATAAAATTGAAATTGCAAACGCTATTGAGTGCTACATTGAAGACCTCTCAAATTACATTACTGTGAAAAATAATGATATATCCATAATATCTCAAAATATAAGAAGTGTGTATAGTAACATAGATGACCTAAATTTAACACTATCTTGTTTAAAATTTAAACCTGATATTTTGATTTTGACTGAATGCCGTCTAAGCCTCAACAAAACAATTCCATGAATTACTAACTATACTCATTTTGCTACAACCTGTCACCTCAACCAGAGTGATGGAGTAGTAGTGTATATCAAAAATACTATAAATTCTAAGGTTAAAGAAGTTAAATTAGAACACGCTTCATGCTTACAAATAGACGCATACAACAATACAATCTTGGGAATATACCGCTCTCCTTCAAATACAAACGCCAATAAATTCATTAATTCGTTAAGTTTGCATTTAGAAAACATAAAATCAAAAGAAATCATGATTTTAGCTGGCGACATAAACGTTAACATTGCACCTAAAATAAATGAAAATTCATATGAACATAGTAACAGAGAATATTATTTAAATATAATAATAATAATAATAATAATAATAATTTCTTTATTCAGGAAAAATTTTAACAATATATATTTGCATCTGCGCCTGAACTAAGCAATAAGCTTGTATCTCAGGCAACAGTGCTCTTTCTTATGGGACAATTCAACAGAAATCTTTCTGATTAAGAAACTTACGTAAACATATTATATCAAACAATAATATTATATAAAGTATGAAAATTAAACCTACGTATATAACTAAATATATTTTTGTGCGTAAATTGTTCCTCTCGTATGTGGGTGCGTGCTAATGTGTGTGTGTGTGTGTGTGTTGTGTGTGTGTGTGTGTGTGTGTGTGTGTGTGTGTGTGTGTGTGTGTGTGTGTGTGAGTGTGTGTGTGTGTGTATGCGAGGGAGAAGGTGAGTAGTATACATTAAAGTAATAATTATAATAAGAAAATATAATTTAATGGTATATTAATTATACGTTATAGAAGTAAATCAGTTATTTAGGGATTTCAATAATACTTCTGTTTCGTCATAATCTAGTTTTTGAAGCCATTTGAATAGGGTTTTTTTTACATTGATTCTTATTTAAAATGTATAAATTTAGTTGCTTATTTATATTATTGTACAAGAATGGACCAAGAAAACAAAAATATTTATGTGCATACCAATGTTTAAAGGTAGTAGTAAGGCACACTTTGTCGGATCTTCTCTTTATTAATTGAGATGAGGTAAAATTTAATAACCCATGTTGCTTTAAAATCGTCAGATAAATGTATAATTGTCGGACTGTTAATACTTGGCAGTGTTCATATAGTTCATATGTTGGATAGAGAATGGGTAGAAAAGTACAAACCTTTAAAACAGCTCTCTGAGCTCTTTCCAGTGGAGCTAAAGTAGTTTTTGGGGCTCCGCCCCATATTGTTATACCGTAAGTTATAATGGATTGACACAATGCAGTGTATATTTGTTTCAGTAGTTCAGGTTTAGCTACATGCCTCAGAATTTTAAAGACATAAATAAGCTTTCGAACTCGGGACGTTAAAACTTCTAAATGATCTTTAAAATTCAGTTGATTATCAATAAGAATACCTAAATATTTAACACAGTTGGTTTTGGATAAAGATGGGCAGGTACACGGTAATCCTAAAGGTTTTATTAAATTTAAACAAATGTGAGCAGTTAACCTATAGTTGATAGTTGATTGAGGATCAATTGTCATGGAAAAGGTAATATATTTAGTTTTTTCAATATTAAGAGATAGGTGGTTATTACGTAACCATACTGAGACAACATCAATTCCTGTTTGAGCGTTATCAAAAGCCTCCTTCCATGTACTTGCTGAGAATAGGAGTGCTGTGTCATCAGCATATGATATGATTTTGCCATGGAAGGATTTAAGTTTTAAGAGGTCATTTATGTAGACGAGAAATAGAATTGGGCCCAGAATACTCCCCTGAGGAACTCCGTAGCTAACAGGTACATCAGAACTATACTGGTTATTTATTGTAACACATTGTAGTCTTCCAGTTAGATAGCTTTCAAATAATTTTAGTTGTGTACCCCGTATACCAATTTTTTCAAGTTTCCTTAGCAGAACGGGGATAGAGACCGTGTCGAACGCTTTGGCAAGGTCCAGAAAAATCCCTACCGTTTTATTGCCTTTGTCTAGATTTTTGATGATATTATCGGTTAATTCATGTACTGCATCATTGGTAGATTTTCCGGATCTAAACCCGAATTGACAGTTTGATAGAATATTAAAGTTCTCTAGGTATTTTACAAGTCTGATATTAATAACATTTTCCAATACTTTTGAAATAGAAGGAAGTATAGAAATAGGCCTATAATTATTCACATGGTCTCTATCTCCAGATTTATATATGGGGTGAATTATGGATTTTTTTAAAATAATTAGGGAATATTCCGTTCACGAAACATAAATTAAAGATATAAGTTAATGGTGGGATTAGGATATGTCGAAAAGTTTTTAGAAAGTTATTAGAGATTTTGTCCCAACCAACTGTACATTTTGATTTTAAATTTATTATAATGCGTTCTACTTCGTCCACATCAGTAGATAATAATACAAACGATTCTCTTGTTGTATCAAGGTTAATTTGTGATAATTCTTGTTTTTCTACAATATTTTTTTCTGCGATGTTTTTCCCAACAGTTGCAAAGAAATTATTAATACTATTTAAGGAGTCTTTAATACAGTCAGTTTTCAGTAATTCCTGAGACGATGATTTCTGCTTAGATGTGTGTGTAATAATTTTAATGGCTTCCCACACTTTTTTACTGTCTTTACCCGCTAATTTTAATTGAGTTTTCTCATACTCTCTTTTAAGCTTTTTTAATAGACTATTGCAATAATTTCTGTATCGTGTATATGTGAGTTTAAGTACTATATTTTCTGGTGCACGTTTTACTTTCAGATGCATTTGATCCCTATTACGCATACATCTTATTAGGCCGGGGGTTATCCATGGCTTAATGTTTTTTAATCGTCTAGATGTATATACTATGCTTGTATTTTGTTCTATTGCAGTTTTTAAAGATGTAACTAAAAATTCTGTACAAAAGTTAGCGTCATTTGACTTATATATTATTTCAAAGTCTATATTACCCATGTCCGCAAGTAATCCTTCATGATTTAATTTAGTTCTATGTTTTAAAGAGGACTTTTTAATTTCATTCTGATTTAAGCACAGGAGTACTGCTTGATGGTCAGTTAATGTAGAAGTAATCACCAATGTAAGAGCTGGCTTTTTTGTTTTGAGCAAGACGTGGTCGAGACACGTTTTATTTTCCCTTGTTGGACAAGTGTGGGCAGGTAATAAACCATGGCTAGCACAAAGATTAAGATAATCGTGAGCTCTTTTATCTCTATTTTCTGGTCTAATGTCTATGTTTAGGTCACCTATAATTGATATGTTTTTAAAAGTTGATAAATTTGACAAAATAACGTTAAGATAGAGATTAAAAGAGTCCAATTTGCAGTATGAAGGCGAACGATATATAGCTATAATTGCAGTTTCGTGACCGAGTTTCATAACAAGACAGTTTCCTTCTAGAAATGTCGGTTCTTCAAAAGTAATGTTGATATCAGATTTAGCATATACCACGATTCCGTCATTCTGCAATGCATGTTTTGTTGTTGCATGACTACTATATCCATTTAAATTAGGCAATAAAGGATCAGAACCAAGCCAGCTTTCGGTCAGAATAATAATGTCACAGTCAACCTCAAGTCTTTTCAATAATACTGTGAAACCGTCAAAATTCTTATTGATACTGCGAATATTTTGAGTAATAATAATAATACTATTGGGTTGGCCATGTAGCAATAGTTTAGTTTGCTCAACTTCACATATGGCAGATTCAGATACAGAAATTTGATCAAGTTCATCTCCTATATCTTCATCCATTTTTATAAATTATATGGCATTTAGGTTCTAGTTTAAATAGTTCTACTAAGTATATTAAATTGATGAGAGAGAGTAATAAGTTGAGAGCAATGTTATTAACTATATAAATAAGATTTTTATAAGTAATGGTTGTGTATTGTGTAAGTGTGTAGTGGTATGTTATGGAGTTATAAATATCAAGGAGTATCATTAGCATGTAGAGTGTAGAGTAGTTAAAAAAGTAATAAGATAATGTGTACAGAACAAGATAAAAAAATGAATAATCTAGGCTAGTACAATACGTTATTTGAATAATTAGTAGTAAAAACATTTTTCTTATTATATACACTATAAACTGAAATGATAGTCATATGTTGGCTTCCTTTAGCTTTGCAAGATCTGCTTCTTCATTAATTCTTATTTGTGGGCTTCCTTCCTTCTTCCGCAAGTATATTTTTCCATAAGATGACCAACAGAAAGCATATCCATGTGTTTTAGCAAAGTTGCGAGCGAGGAAAAATAATCTTTTACCCTTGAAAGTGAGACTTTCAGAGATGAAAATAGGCACTGAAGGGCCATCCAATTTCAGAAGTGATGTGTTAAGTTTCTTTTCACT
Organism: Parnassius apollo; assembly: GCA_907164705.1. Lineage (NCBI taxonomy): Eukaryota > Metazoa > Arthropoda > Insecta > Lepidoptera > Papilionidae > Parnassius > Parnassius apollo. Next base: position 5,172,832 of record CAJQZP010001668.1, on the reverse strand, counting down.
CCCAGATTTGTTATAGGCTTTAACAGATTTTAATATACTCTCCTTCTTAAGGACGGATACAAATTCGACCACGATAGGTTTAGGCGAATGGGGTTTGGCGAATCCTCGATGTAGATCTTTTATATCCGTCGTTAGAATTGGGGTATTTATAAGATCTCCAATGCTCTGTACCACCCTAGTAAGTTCTAGTTTTGACTCATTTGAAATTTTAGGAATATTACGTATTTCAATTTTTGCAGCACACGTGTTATTTTCGAAATTATCAAGCCGGTTTTCAAGTATTTTTATATAAGCGAGTTGTTCTTTACGCTCATGTTTTAACAGATCCAACTCCTTACGAAAGTCATCATATTTATCCGATAATAATTGTATCGTGGCCGTAATTTCAGAATTCTGTGTTTTAATATCTTTAATGGCAGACTGTAGGCTTTCTAGTTTATTATTTTGTTGCTCAGTGAAATTATTAAATAAACTGCGAATTTCGTCCATAAATCCAGATCCTTCGATCTCCCGCTTACGTTTCTGTCTTAACTTATTATTCTGTGATTCTTTTTCCATTACCACTTTGTCGCTTAGGCCCACGTCGTCGAGATTAGAATCCGAAACTGATTTTTGAGGCGGCGGAGTGCGTTTTAATGGCATTGTTAATTAAATGTAATTAGTCGCGAAGTAAAAGTAAAGTTTGTAGCTCACCACAGTTCAACAGCGTAGGTGTTTCGTAGCGCTGGTTACGAAGAAATTGCAGCCAGCAGTAATTAGCGCGTCGTAGCAGTTCGTAGCGTTGATCGATGATAAGGAAAGCAATTATGCAACCAACTCTTTCCCTCGAGGTGTGCGGGTCGGGGAGAACACAGCGACGAAGCGGCTACGGCGATCAGCTTGAGTTCGAATGTACGAATGTATGTTACACAGTTTTATTCGTTATCCTACATTCATATAAGGTGTACAATTATGTGAAACTATTATTAGGTTTAAAAATAAAAACAAAAACACGTCTGCTTGTAACGCGATCTCGGACGAAAGAGGATACAACAAAAACAAAATTGTTGCATTTAGAAAGAGCTCAACGTGCCTTAGTAAAGACAATGTACTTTTTGCCTTATAAATTCCCAACTAAAAGCCTGTATTTAAAAACTGATATACTAAGTATAAGAAAATTATATATTTTGCACACAATATTAAAAAAGCATAAAGGTCTGATTTTCGACCCAAATATTTTGAACAAAAGAAGAAAAGACATTGTACTTAATTCATTTTGTGTTAAAACTGCTTTCGCTAGACGTCAGTTCATTAACCAATCTATCTATCTATATAATTTTGTCAACAAAAAGCTTAATATTTACCGTAGAAATGCCAAGGACTGCAAGATTTTGATTATAAATTGGCTAAAGACCCTGTCTTACGAAGACATAGAAAAACTTATGTTTCGACACATAGGGTGAGAGAAAAAAACCCACACACACACACACACACACGCGCATTTATTTTTGAATATTATATTTTTTTTTTGTATAATATGTAATCTCACGTCTCTTGAACGTTTTTTTTTTGGCTATGGAAGAGCGGGAGTCTCTGACACAAGTGCCTTAAGGTACTTAAAAGATGCTCCCTACCCTATGCAAATTGTAAATACAAAGAGAAATAAACTATTATTATTATTATTATATTTACGGGCAAGGATAGATATTTGAAGGAGGTCGTCGAATTTCTGTCCAGCAACAGGACTTATTTGGCTGCTGCGATGTCCGGGAAGGGCATCCAGGGGAAATTCGACCCTCCGGCTTGCCACGCTGGGGCGGTGATTTTGAGGCGGTGGTTGGAGTTGCAAGAGCGCATCTCAGTCGCGTTATTGGCGAGGCTATTTTGACATTTGAGGAGCTTGCCACCGTGTTCTGTAAATTGAGGCGGTACTCAACTCTTGGCCCCTCTGTCCACTCTCGTTCGATCCGAATGATTCGGAAGTTCTAACCCCGGGCCACTTCCTGATTGGCCAGCCGCTTATCGCCCTGCCCGAGTACCCCTTCAGGGAAACAAACTCTTCGCGGTTGGGCAGATTTGACCTGCTGCAACAAATGACTCAGAGCTTTTGACACCGATGGTCTCTGGAGTACCTACAACTTTTGCAGCAGCGCGTTAAGTGGTCTGACAGGACGGATCCTCCTCGGGTTGGAGACCTCGTGTTAGTTAAGGAACCTAACGCTTTTCCCTTGTATTGGCGCCGTGGGCGCATTGTTAAATTGTTGTATGAACCGGATGGTAGACCCCACTTCTGGAATTCGGTAAGTTTTGTGTTTGCGTATCTAGCCGTTATAAATTAATTATCTATAGGCCATATTGGGCCCGACCCTCTAGTTACTCATCGAATTGGGTTACTGATGGTCCCTAGCTCAATCGACCTTTGTCGTGGTAACTCAGGGCCGTAACACATAACCTTTTATGGCAGCCCAAGACATCTCAATTGGATTGAGATCTGAATGGTATGGAGGTAATCTTAAGACCTCGTGACCGTGTTCAGCCATAATTTTGTCTATATTCAGCAGTCTGTTTATATACGTCTAAGATGGTTTTTGCAGTACCTCATTTTTTCATGTAACTAAACACTGAATAGACCATTTGTCGGGATTTGTCTATTTAACACCGAATTATTCCTTCTCTACATATTTAGACCAAAATCTGAACACTCAAATTATAACAACAAATAATAAAAAACAAGAAATAACAAAAACAATTAAAAACAAGGAAATACAAACAATAATTAACAACGAGGTAACAAAAACAATTAACGAAAATAAACTAATTAAAAATTTAGCACTAAAACGTTCGAACCCAATAAACGACAAGAATCGATTGATGAACCAATCACGTTGAGCGTCAGCGTGGTCAACGTCGTATCGACCAATAAAAAGTGTGTTCACGACTTGTGCCGGCAATTATAATGCCTTACAGCTTGTATTTATAGCGTACTAGGTAAGTGACATAAAACTACATAAATAAATGGGGTCCTACCGTTTAGTTCATACATAAGCTTAAAAAATTGTCAATATAAAATCGCTGAAAGAAACGCTGTTCTTAAAAAATAATATCCGTGTTATAATGTGTATATATATTATATAGTATATATATATATACATATATATATATATATATATATATATATATATATATATATATATATATATATATATATATTAAATGTTACTAACTAAAACCAAACTGCGTTAGGAAACGTATACTAAGTAGATATTAAACAAAACTATAGTATCAATACTTTAGAATCCTTCAAAGAGAACTAATTTATTGTAAAAATTTTGTGACCTTTTGTTTTTTGACGTTGTACAGCCATGCTGCATTTCATCTTAGTCCTCTGGGGTGACAACGCATCTGCAATTTGATTATTAATCGAGGATAAATGTAGATGTTTATGGGCCACAGTATCCACTTAATCCATCCGGTGGGCTGTTCGTTCGTTTGCCGTGTTGTGTTTATGGTTATATGTGTTGTAGTTTTACCCTTAAGTCACCCCTATGTTACTGTTACAATATATTTAACACCACTGCTGAACATAAGCCTCCCTCATACATTGCCTAATATATCCCCTATATTTGCCACAGTTGCCATACTTGGCAAGCGGGTGAGCAATCTCAGCCTTTTTATTTTTAGTCGTTATTAGGAATACACTGCTGCCCATCTCCCGAGTTGTTTTCCACTGCCACCTCTTACGACACCCACAGGATGATATGGAGTAGTGGATATTCTTAGACCACCACTACTCACGCCTGTCACCCAGAGGGGTAGGCAAAAAAACATTTCAAAGTATTTACTTGCTACATATAGTCTAATATTTCCACGGAACCATTCTTTCTTTCTTTCTCCATTTTTGTCTTTTTCAAGTATTTTATCGGACAATAATATTTTGTCAAAATCTCTCACTGTATCCAACTTACCACCAGATTGACTTTGCGCTCGTTAGTCACTAATAGGAAGAATACTGAGCTACGGAACCCTGAAAAAAAATACTAAGTTGAATAAGGCTGCATGCAAGGCGTTCAGATGATTATGATTATAAAATATGATAATTTTTACCATCTATTTGAGTACAAATTGTTTGTACCTACTCCGAATCACAGCATTTAGACAGCTAAACTCTTCAATTGTACCTACGAGTTAAATATATAATAATGTTGGATTTCTTTCTGAGGTGAGTTGTATTTAGGTGATGCGCAGTAAGTTATAATTAATTACGTCTCTTAATCACTAATTTGCGCATTAAAACCTGAGGTTTTGTAAATACAAGTGAGTTTCGTTTTGTTCAGGAATGATGCCATGCTATACAGACCGATAGCGTGTACGTGAATGGTCTAGTCTAACTAACTTTCTCGCTCTAACATGCGCTTACACTATGCTCTTTTTCCTTTTTATTTCCAATCTATTCTAACGTTAGTTTATACTAAATCTATGTTATAACAATAACATACAAGTTAAATAGTTGAGTGGTATAAGTATTCGAAACATTATAACGTGCTCATTATTCAAAAAATTACTACAATAATATTCAAATAATTTAATTATATTATTTGATAATATTAAACGAATATTGAGGGTTCTGATAAAAGAAAACGTAAATTTTATAGTCTATTTCTCAACAGTTTTGTTGTTTTCTGCTAGTATAAATTAAATTTGACTTTGTATAATATCAGTGACCCATCGGTATAAAAGAAGTTTTTTTTGGTGCACCTGTTTCCAAATTCTACGAAATCGCGACGTGTCAAAACGTGAAGGTTTAAGCTACCCAAAAAGGGTTCTATATAAAGTTATGTTATATTTATATTATATATAAAAAGTACTCTGTGATTACTGATTTACCCGTAGACAGAGAAACCTATAGACAAATTGACGCCTTCTTTCGCATTCGCACACGAAAAAGATAGATTTATGCATAAGTCTTGCATAGAAATGAGATAGAGCGGTGTGATTGTTTGTCCCTTTCATCGTGTCGGTTTTTTTGTTTAGCAAGCTTTGAAAGCGTAGCGATTTAAGGAGTTTACAAGTTGGTTTAAGTGAGAAAAAAGTGTTTTGTGAGCCTAAGATTGGTGAATCTTGTTCAGTTCAGTTCTTAGAACAATTAAATTTTTTATCTAAATGTGTTTAAAAGTCATAAAGATTATTGTATAACCTAAAAATTCGTTATCGTCCTTTCTCACTCGAGGCCACGCCGATCATTAGTCTATAGGTTTCTCTGTCTACGGATTTACCTCTAAGTCTATGGTCTATTCTACTATATGCTGTGACAGTGACTCTTGACTCTTCGTCTTCCGGTTTTGCTTTTTCGCGGGTCTGTCTGTGTAGTGGTGTAGCTTTTAACATATTTGATAATTTGTAAAGTATCAATACTTCTAAAAATCTTATCTTAGTATCTTAGCTCACTTTAGCCTAAAATGTCGAAAGCGCATCCTCCAGAATTGAAAAAGTATGTACACAGTGATGTTTCTCATGAATAACAATTTGTAGTTCCGGCACGCCAAGCTAACCTAACTGTTTTCCTATTCCGTATCCGTATATGTTATACAGAACATTATTTATTTATTTTTACGTATTATAATTAATAAATTCCGCTTTTCATAATTAATTAGCGTTTTTAGTTTATTTTTGTACTTCATTATTTTGATTCTGTTACCTTCAATTTTCAAGGTTCATGGACAAGAAACTGTCCATAAAACTTAATGCTGGACGCGCCGTGACAGGTGTGCTACGAGGGTTCGACCCGTTTATGAATCTTGTTTTAGACGAGTCTGTTGAAGAATGCAAGGATGGACAAAGAAACAACATTGGAATGGTGGTTAGTATTCAACATATTTTTATTGAATTTTAATTACCTGTTGAGAGAATCATCATAATAATTACAGCCCATCAAAAGTCCACTGTTGAGCAAAGGTCTCCTGCACAAATTGTCTCATGAAGAGGATATTTGCCATAGTTGCCAAGCTTGGTAGGCAGGTTTGCAACTGCATTTTTTCATTACTTTGATTTGTTATCAGGTAGTATTGATGCTGCCCTTATCTCTTGTTTCATTTGGCTATGTTGCCTCTTAAAACATTCATAGAACATTATGGGGTAGTGGATATTCTGATACTACCCCACATGATGTGACATAATTGTTATATGCACTGTGTTGTGTTGGTGTTAGAAAACAATTACCCCATTTGTTTCGTCAGTGTTGAATGAGGTGATGACAGAAGTAAACTGACATAGTCTTACACCTGCCAAGTGTGAAAACTTTGCCAAATGTCCTAGGTCACAATATACAGAGTTATTTTTCAAAGTAGCCAAATTTTAAATTTGAGTTTAAACATATAAATAATGATGATATACCATTATTGCAGTTTTTGAAAATACAAGTAAATAAGGCTTCTACTTTTATTTAAAATTATCCCAAATTGAATGTGATTTATAGGCAACAACATTTTTGTATACCGATCGACCCTTACAAATGTGTGAATGCACAGTATAAATAATATAATGCATTACCACCCATTTTGAATTTAAAAGATAAAAGTACAGGATGTTAGTTTCTCTTTAATTAATTTTTCTTCACTATTTGTCTATATTACTTATTCTGAAGCTTCTCTGCAAATTTGGCCAGTTATTGCAAAATAACCCTGTATGTTCAGCAGTAGACTGTAGATAGGTAGTGATGATAATGATGATGGTTTGAAACAACTGGTCTCTTTACTTACGAAGATTCCAGATGAAAACTACTATACTAAATAAACTAGTATTAAAAAAAGTGACTTTCAATAAGTATTATTTATAATCTATATTGAATAAAAAAGTTTCTGTTTCTGTTTCTATTATATTGTGTTTCAAATTTAGTTTATACAATTGATATTCCTATTGTGCTAAATTTTAATTTTATATATGTAGGTATATTATATCTAGAAAATACAATCCCGAGCATGATTTTCAATTACAGGATTTTTGTTGAGTAATTCTGGGGCTATCCTGGGATTACATTATGTATTTCCTAATTGGGCTCATGTGAAAAAAAAACTATACTTTTGCAAGAAATCAAAAGGACTACACAAAGAACTACACTCAGCGGTATGAAATCTTGGCCAAGCGCTTATCTCACGATAGCAAAAGCTTCTTTTTCTCTTTCTTTCTTTTGTGGCGGTTTGATAAAATTCGCCAATTGAGTATTGAGTGGAAAATGAAAGCTTATGAGTTTAATTAAAATAAGAGTGTTTGATAAAACAAGGATTGTTTTTGATGAATTTTTGTTATGCAGGTATGTCAAAAAATGATTATCCTTAAGTTCAAGAGGGTAATTCATTATGTTTAAGTTCACCATGACGAATTCTTTAATTTTTAGTTGATTCAGGTAATTTGAGCAACTAAGTTCACATTTTAAATTTGTGTGCTGTGAAAAGTTTACTGTAAGGTTATTCAATTATTGTGATCTAGTGTCTTAGAGTCCCCACAGACTACACACTTTCTATTGGTCAATAGCTTGGTCAACTTCTTAATCATATTACAGCGGATCAGTATCGGCTAATAAAAAGTTTGATGGGCTTCACAATTGCCTTCAAACTAAACTATCGACGAAGTATTGGCTGACCGCTTGATCAGTATGGAGCTCTTCCCCGTCCACACACTCATCAATTATTTCATCGGCACGACCGATAGCTTCACTTCGCTTGTTCGCTTCACATTGGATGCGGGAAAGGTCATGTGTCATAATGGATTCAAATTCGTCACTGCTTGTAGATAATATGTTATATTGAAAACCTAATTCAGGAAAATAATATATATATAATATAAAAAAGAACTTCAAAGAGTACTCTGATTCTTCTTCTTTGTATCAAGTAAACAATAATAATATTTCTGGGCACCATTCCACATGTCTGATCTCTTCACCAACTCCAGCGAATATATCAATGGGCCGACTGTTGGTAGGTTAGTCTGCACACCCACATCCAACCTAATTGTTTTGTTGGCCCAGGTGTGCACTAGCAGCCCAATCCAATCAAACTATCGGCCGATAGAAAGTCTGTAGTCTGCGGGGACTCTTAATTCAATAACTAAAGGTGCTTTAAAACCAATAAAAATGCCATTAACACCAACACAAGTTGCACAAGCAGTAGTGTTAATTGACCAAGGGCTGGCACAGCGTGAAGTTGCTATTGTGCTTAACATACCACAGTCCTCAATGCAGTATGCAGACAGGCGGCTATACCCACAGACCAGGCAGTGGGGGTGCACATTAAGCACAGTAAGTTGCACATCAGCCTGGGATGATCGTTTTATCGGTCTGAAAATTTTGAAAAAATGTTACCTGACCGCTGTTGAGATACGCCAGGGGCTTCAAATCGCAAGAGGCGTTAATGTTAGTGAGCGTATGGTGAGAAGATGAATGGAGGAAAAGAATTTGAGAGCTCGTAGACCAGCACGAAATTCAGAAATTCTCAGACAGCACTGAGTAGCCTGACTTCAGTTCGCAAGAGGACATGTCAATTGGACCCACAAACAATGGCCTAGTGTTGTTCACAGATGAGTGTCGTAATCGGCTTGCTTACAGCTACTCTATACATCGAGGAAGTTCTACAGGAGCATGTAATGCCTTATTCGGGGCCATTGGACATGACCAATTCCTTCTTATATATGATAATGCATGCCCACATGTCGCACATTTTGTAGAGGAATATCTGGAAGAGGTTGGAATACAAAAATTACAATGTATGGGGCTAGCCTGAAAGAAAGTCTAGCTCCAAACCGCCACAAACTCTAAATGAGCTCCGAAATGCAGCGCTGGCCGCTTGGGACATCATACAGCAAGTTGATGTCAGAAACATCATTCAAAGCATGCCAGATCGAATGCAAGTGGTTATCAGGGCTAGAGGAGGAAACACCTGATATTAAAACTGATAGACAATAAGGAAATAGACTTAATTATTAACTTTGTAGTGTTTTTAAAATGTCAATGAAAAGATGTTAATTTTAGTGAAAACATGTTATCTTGAAAAGAAAAATTTTGGTAAAGTAAACATTAAATTTCTACATTCTAAAACCATTAGAAACACTTATTTATCTCTAATGGTAAACTAAACTAAATTTACTGTTAAAAAATGCTTCAGTGCAAAAAAAATCAGCAAATTCACAAGTGGCCAAGTTTCCGTGCCGGGGAGTGTATTTAGAATTCCAAAAATACAGTCGCGGAAATATCAAACCATCTTCCAGACTTTCGAGCCTGCTTTGTAGTTTATTGCCAACATAAGCAGCAATTGAAAACACTCGCTCTGGTTCTACGCTGGTCGGAGGAATAGACAATGGATAATACTTATATGCTGTTTCTAAGTGATACCTCTCCTCCATTTTCTAACAGGCTCATTTCACATCTTATACTATTTTCCAACCCCGATTTATTTTGTACTTGTTGAAGTACAAGGATCTAGTGATTTCATACTCTTATGAATTTCCAGCTGTAACTTTTCCTTTAATGTCAATTGTGGTTGCGAGGTTTCTGGCCGTAGCTCATATGCTTGTGAGCCCAACCATTTGTCTTCTTCTGTTTCATCCTAGCAATTTTGTCTTTTAACAATACTCTTTATTTGCTTCCTCGCTAAAGTCTGTGTAGTAACTGAAAAGAAGTCATGCCATTTCAAATCCGGTAATAACTGATTTTCATCATTTTTTTCGTGGATTTTGTAAATAGTTTAACACACTAGTTACCGTTGCTCTATACATTTCACTAAAGATTTTTTTCATATTTTTGGCAAGTGCTCTGTTTTTGCTAGGCAGTTGTTTTATAAGAAATTTTAAAGCAGCATCAGCTGTACATAAATTGCTTCTACTTTCAATTTAATTGGGGTCAGCACGTCAACAATATATTTACCAATTGAAAGTCAACATCTTAATAAATTGAATGATTGAGATCAATAAGAGCTTTTTGAATGCAGTTGCAGTTTTTTAAAAGATTGTTCTTTAAATTTTTCTCTAAGTTGTAAAATGACGTAAATTTAAAAAAAATGGTCTTGTATTAAACTTTAATGACCTCTTTTATATATATTTTTTCTCTTTTGTATAGTTTTAATACTTTTTATAGTTCATGATAATTGTCCAAAACCATTTATTTCAAAAACTAGATCCTTCATTTTTTCCAGTTAAAATATAGCCTAGATCACTCTTGGCATATTACTCTATATGATTGTGAAGTTTCATCACAATAAGTTCAGCCATTACAAGGATTAGCCCACACAGAGAGACAGATGACAAAAACTATAATAACTGGCCTTTTTAATTTTCTTTAGGAATTCTAGAGGAATACCCTTTAATTTAATAAAGTTAAATAAAAACTGGAGTAACCAACTCATTAGATCAGTAAGCTGAAGTGGCAATGGCAGGCAATCTAACAAACAATAGCGAAGAAAGGTTCTCAAGTGGCAGCTACGAGTAAGCAAAGTGTGGGACACCCTCTTAGATACAGGGACAACCTGTTAAGAGTTGCAGGAAGTTGATGAATGCAGTGCAGGTGGCTCAGGACCATACTGTGTTGCATTCCTTAGGTAGTATGTTATTAAATAATAGTTGATCTTTTTTACCGTCTGGAAAAAATAGGGTGTAACATGTGAACAGAGTAAAAGCCTATGACACTTATACATATTTTACAAAAATAAAAACAAAAATTTCGAATTAAATGTTTGAAAAATTATTTTTGAACAATTACTTTGCCCTTGAGCCTGTGACCCTGCGAAGTGACAAGATCAAAGCTGCCTAATAAATTTATTGTTTTATTGCCGTTCGTAAAGTAGGGTGGATATGATTTGAATTTCGATAGATTTTAATTAATTTATTTATTTAATTCAAAATTTATGTTTTTATTTTTTATAAAATATCAGTACCATAGGCTTCTACTCCGTTCACATGTTACACCCTATTTTTTTTTTCTGACGGTAAAAAAGGTCATCTCAAGATCATCTGCCGTATGTTGGCGGCGTAACAGAATTGATCAATCCATTTCGCCCCATTGGCTTACGTCATGTTTAGGGTAGCTATGTAATACAACAATATTCAAATGCTTAAATGAAATGGTCACCGGGTATTTAGGTGGTTTAGTCTCTGAGCTGCCACAGCTTCCATTCATAGATTACCTTCATTTATTTGTTTCAATTGTCTAATTTCAGGTAATCCGAGGGAATAGCATCATAATGTTGGAGTCATTAGATAGAATATAGAAGTAATGTAAATCCATTATTATTAATTTATGTAAGGTAAATAAAAAGTATGTCTTAAGATTTTTTTTTTAAATCTAAGCTTATAAACATACAGTCTCTACTGTTATAACCAGTAATTTCAAAGCATTTAAGCATTGCAAAAATTATAATGTTCAAAAGAAACATACTTAAAATTTTCTGGGTCACTTTTATTTCAGTTTATCAGGTGTTTGTGTGAATAAATATAAATTGATCCAAAAAAAAAAAAACTGTTTTATTACATTTCATAATATTAACTAAGTTGTTTTGTTCATATCACTAGCTTTTATATTAGAACACATGACATCACTAGTCCTTTTATAACCACAGTCGACTAACAGGTAAGCCTTCTCACGATTTCTAACCCCATTATACATAGTTTCTGAACATACATTTCTAACAAGTGCTGAAAGTGTTGGTTGCAATAGTTGTACACTCTCCTTTTCAAGTTTTGAGGTATACGCGACAAGACTTATCGTGATCCAGCCCAGCTAAGTCGGATCCGTCAATTGACCTTTCAGTCGACGTTGGACTTCTAGACTGACATCTTGTCCAAGTTAAACATATTCGTCACATCGTGTAATCCACCATTACGAATAGTAAGAACATCAACTACCCCCATAAAGTCAAAGGGGAAACAGGAACGGGAGATGGGCAGCAGCATTTTATATAATTATTATAATAATATCCTCCAGACCGAATTGCGGCGACGGCGGCCTGCCTCAACGGAGGCTAGCCATAGGCGCAGGACAGGATTATAGTGCCCAAGTGTATGCGCAAGCACAGGTGCACTCTCGTAATCCGATGGGACGGTAAACCGCCAACTTCCTGTCTCCGGGCAGCTACTGAGAATTTCTTGACAGAAAAACTAATTGATTTTTTGGCCCGACCCGGGATTCGAACCCAGGACCTCATAATCAGCAGTCGCACTACTACAACCACTAGACCAACGAGGCAGGCATAATTATTATAAGCTGCAATTATTATGTGCTACATAATTATTATAAAATATTATGCCGTATCTGCACGCTTGGCAAACCTCAAGATAGTGTATGGCTTGGTTTGCGTATGTTTGCAAGCGCTTGTAGCCAATCCGTGAGTGTGGTGTCACAAACGTTTGCAATGCTTTCACACGTCTGTGCCCACTCAGTTTCGTTTTTCCACTGGTGGCAAAAATATGTAAAATAATTTCAAAATTATATGGTACGGTATTTGAGAATTTTTAACATATTCTTTGTCGTATTTTTCGTTTTTTTTTTTCACTTGTTTTCTTCTATTTATAACAAAATAACTTCAGTGTTATGAAACGACACAACAACCTCAATGTCCGTCATGCTTGTCTCTTCAGAACAAACTTACGTACTCGCAAGGGTGTGAATAGCGACGTTTGATTCCCAAAATCAAGGCAACCGTTTGTAGAGATTTAGCCAGTGCCAAGCGTGCGTATGCGGCATTTTGAGCTGGCTTTACATGTTGGCCGAGCGAAGGCGAGCACCAACGTATAGACAGCCCATTTATCCAGCCTCGCCATTGCTCGTCGACGCTCGCCTAGCTGGCCGAGTGCGGGCGAGCACCAACCGACGTATATTACTTGTATACGTTGGCGCTCGCTGGTTCGTTTAGCGCGCCTTACCGCCAATCAGGATCGCTCGCTACGACTCATCCACTTCGGAATCGGAACAGTATCGGTTTTTCTGCACAAAGGCGCTCGCCTGCACTCGGCAAATCGCGTCCACGTATTAGTCGGATGTCAGTTACAGCTTGGCGTCCGTCCTGGTGAGATATGGTTTTAAATATAATGCTCAGCATCCACCTTCTATTCTGCCTCTTCTTTTTAATAACTTTACTGCGGAGTACATTGACATAATAATTAAATGCACTCATTAAATAAATAGCATAAGCCAGTGGCGTAGCGTGGGTCTTCGCCCGCCGGGGCCACCCGGAAAGTCACCCCCCCCCCCCCCCACTTTTATTATTTTAATTTAAAGTTTAAATATTTTATTCAACGAAATGAATATACATCGTACAGCTTATTGAAAGTCAATATAAACTTACCCTGATTCGAAAGGAACACATCTATGGGAAGAAATGGCGCAACAATTTTGAAGCGACAGTAGCCTAATGGCAGGGCGCGGACCGCGAACTCAAAAAGGTCGTGGGTTCGAATCCGCCATTCGACTACTGGCGTGAACCACTCGTAACACAAGCAATTTAAGCTTACCACAAGTGGTTAAGGGGAATATTAGTAATATTTATAGCATTGTTAATATTCTTTTTTAAAAAAAGAAATAAAAAATAAATAGATAAAGAAACCAACAGGACGTTTATCTTTTAAAATGTCAAATTGTTTACAAGGCATAACTTTATTAACTTAACACTAGGTACATACACCAATGAATAATAATAATAATGAACAATTGGATTTTAAATTATACATAGTGCAACACTTAGCAACCTTTACAGGTATTGCAAAAAACATAGTTATAGTTAAGAATGACACCCATCATTTTATTTCTTTACTCCTAAATCAGATCGAATAAAAAACTAAAAGTAACTTGATTAGTAAATTACCTGTAGTATCACCCAACAATAATTTATATCAACTTGAATGAAATAAAACATTTATGTAAGAGGGTGCCTAGTATTATTGTTTATGTCACTATTAGTTTTAAAATTAGATTGAAAATGTTCTTTTCGTGTTTTTTTCGAAGCAAAATCTTAACACAATCTTCAATATCAAAATGTATGTCATGTTCCATTTCTAGAATAGCTAAATTTCGTTGTCGCAGCGTTGACGCGGTTCATATCAGATAACTTTTTATTAACTTTAGTTTAAAAAAATTTCTCTCGCAACTTGCATTACTAACGACAGATGTTAAAAAACCCTCAGCATTATAACACTTCAAGTTTGGACACAATTACGTATTTTAATGAACTCAGAAAGCCGGACTTAATAAGACCTTTTTACAGTCTGGATCTGTTGTACGCACGTAGACGTGCGCGCTCCTATTGGAACTCTTCTGTATTTATGTCCCAACAAGTTAAATTCTTCCAGCCCAATAATTACTACAGGCATTAAAAAGGCATATTTTTGCGCTAGATTTTGCAGCTGTTGGAATCGATCATGAATTTCAGCAGTTACTCTGTCTACTGAAGTAAACATTGTTTGCACTAATTCCGTGACGGAATTGGTGCACGCAATTGAAGGAGGGCGGGAGGTGCTCTTCAATCCAGGTAAGACACATCATTGTATTTAGTTAGCGGAAGGTTGCAAATTAATTAGTATTTTTATTAAGTCCAACTTTAACCAAGCGGTCAATCGACGGATTCAATGCGTATGGGCAGCATTCAGGAGATTACGACACATCTTCTCGTCAGGCATACATTAAAAACTTAAAGCGAGATTGTGCAAACAGTGTGTGTTGGTAGTGATGACCTATAGATCTGAGACATGGTTTTTCACCGCTGGTCATATTAAGCTCAAGGTCTCTCAGCGACCTATGGAGAGGGCTATGCTCGGAGTTTCTTTCCATGATAGCCTTCTAAACGAGGATAACCGCAGCAGAACCAGAGCAACCGACATAGCTCGACGGATTAGTAAGCTGAAGTTAATGGGCCGGCCATATAGCTCGGAGCACCGACAAAAGATGGGGAAGAAAGGACACGTTTTAGTAGCAGATGGTGCTTTTGCACTCAGTACACATTATGAAGCCCTATCCTGGAAATCATAACATCAGTTCACTAAAAATAATATTTAATCAGAATTTGTCTAGATCCCGGGTTGTAGTGGAAAACACGTTTGGAATTATAACTTCAGTATTTAGAATTTTTCGAAGACCTATTAATTGAGATTCAAATATTGTAACAGAAATTACGATGACCTGTGTTTTACTCCATAATTTTTTAGAAAAAGTAAGTTCTTCCGATATTAAGTACCTGAAAACGTCTGGTACATGGCGGAATAACATAAACAACAAAAAAAATAAGAGAAGAATTTACTTCATATTTTTCAGAAGTATAAATACTTGAGTTACAACTTATTGGTATTAGGAATGCTAAAAATTTACTTTTATTTTAGATTTTTTTAGTTCTTTTTTAATTTACTAACAGTCTGTTACGTATATTAATGTGCAAGTTACTGATTGTTTAATGTACAAATATTTATATAAAAATAGATAAACTATTATACTATATTCTATTAACTTATTACTATGAAGTTTTATTTTTACTTATCGTTTCTGAATTTACACTTATATTGCTGGTATAAATTGGTAGCAGAAAAAAATTCCACAAATGGATACGCTAACCACGTAAGTTCATAAATGTCACCGACACCTGAGGGCAAAAAATAAAACTTAGGACCGTTCAAATAGATTAGAATCGTTACCAACATTAAAAATTCATGGAATTACGAGGGACAGTTTATCATAACGCACATTGAGAAGAAGAACGTCACTAAACAAAACTAAGGTAATTTTACATTAAAACGCCATCTTTTTATTCAAAAAACAATCTCTGTATTGCAAAGACTCGTTTTGTCGTAGTTCCTCTAATTGTGGCTAGATAGCGTAGTGACGTTATGGTTTTCTGGCGGGGCGGCACGCTTTAGGACAAGAAAGAGCGGCATTTTTTTAGTAGTGACAGAGACACGACGCGTATCACTACAGGGCCTACGAAGAATAACGTTGTTGTTTGGATAGTGTCGTTGTGTAGTAAAACTTTTTGGTAAGTTTTTAAGATTGCTTGAAGTAATAACGTCTTTATATGAATAGTGTCGATATTCTATCAATTTAGTACACCACAAAGTGTCGAAATACAAAGTTACATAGTGTCATTTTGAGTATAAATACATTATTGTTTTAATATTGATATGTTTTTTTAAAATCTTTATGACATTTTGCATTAAATGTCAGTATTCATATAATACCAAACTAGAAATTAAGTTTTTGATTGAAAGTAAAGGAGTCATATTTCGTTTAGTGCCTACAATTAAGTAGCAAATAGTATAAAATTAGTTGTTGTACTTTTTTGAAGATTGTCGTTTTAAATTGAAGTTTATTTTATTTAAGTTAGTTTTTTTGTAAAAAAAAAACAGTATCATATCGACATATTGCTGGAAGCAACAGTTATTCACGTCATCATTTGAAGATAATACAAAAAACTTTAAGACATAAAGCCACATTTTGTTTAACTACACAATATTGATATGGTTTTAATGTTTTTTCTCTTCTATTTCAGTCAAAATGTCACTACCAAATTCCAGAAGTCTAGCATTAAAAGAAATTATTAAAGATCTCCAAAAAAATAGTTCGACAAATATCGAAGTAGAAAAAGAAAATTTATTACCAGTAAGCCCAACCGACCAGAAAGAACCGATAGAAAATCAAGTTGTACCTTCTACTTCAAAAAGAAACATACCTTTAAATGAACGTGCTTATAATGTACACCAAAGTTTACGTGATAAAGGATCGTCCTACTCTTCCGATCAAAAGTCTGATCAAGATTTTTCGCCTGCTTCCGATGATGATAGGGAGTATATACCCCCATCTATAGCTTACAGTTCGCCTTCAGACGATGATTCCAAGCGACAAAATAAATAAAAACAAAATAAAACTTACAACCATCAGCCAATCAAATCCGTGGAAGAAACAAAGCAACCAATTAAATCCGACTCGTCAAGATCAACTTCTGTGTCGTCGTCTTCTAATACTTCGAAATCCAACTCTAACACCAGCTCCGATTCCAGCTCCGATTCCAGCTCAGATTCTAGTTCAGATTCTTCTAGCTCAGATTCCGAGTCTGATTCCTCAAAATGTAAAAAAAATAGTAATTTTGTTCCTTCACCAGCTAAATTAAAACGCTATAGTTCTCCGGTTGTAAATACTTACCCCCCTCAACCAAAAACTTCATCAAACTCAATGCGAAAATTCTGTATCATCAGATTCAGAAGATTACACATCTCATTTTAAGGAAGTTTCTTCCATAAAATCAAATATTAATACAAATAACATTTCTGGACACATCCCTCTTTCTGAAAATTTACTTAACATCAGTCCAAGTGCTTTAAATTTATCTACAGAAATTTCAACGGATGTCCGAAAATTCCATAACTCGAATGAACCGTTACCACTAAAAGTTCTTGCACAGAAAATTGTCACCTCATTAATTACACATCAACAATCTTATTTGTCTGCTTCTCGTTCAGCGGAGTGCCAAAATTCTAACTCTTCTCCTAAAAAGACACGCAAAAGAAAACGAGGAATAAACAAAAAAGCCTTGGCAAAAACATTGCGCAATTTAGGGCAATCATATACATCTACCTCAAATGTTGTTAAATCTTGTAGAAAAATAGGAAATCCTTGCGGTGATGGTTGCCGACAAAAATGTAAGGAGAGGATTTCGGAGGAACAGCGTCAAATTATTTTTAAACGATACTGGAGCATGGGATCTCTAGTTAAACAAAGAGAATTTATATCCAGACATATTAGGGAAATCAAGCCTAAATACCAATACAAAAAAATTGATAGCAATAGAAAACCTAAACATTCTTTTTATTTCACTATAGATGGGGAAAAAATTAAAGTTTGCAAAGTCTTTTTCAAAAATACATTGGGATTAAATGACAGACCTATTCGCACCGTGATTGAAAAATTGAATTCGTCAGGAATCGTTGAACCAGAACTTCGAGGTAAACATAACAAACATCGTCAAGTACCAGTGGAATTGTTAGATGGAGTCCGACAGCACATAAATAGCATACCTAGAATCGAAAGTCATTTATTAAGGAAACAAACAAGCAGAGAATATATTGATGGAGGAAAAACACTAACCGATTTACACACAGACTATAAAAATGATTGCGAAAAGAACGGACTGCCATATGTTAAAATCCACACGTACCGAAAATTTTTTAAAGAAGAATTTAATATTAGTTTTTATATTCCGAAGAAAGACCAATGTGGAGACTGCATTAAATATCAAAATTCACAACCTTCAGAAAAGGAAAAGCTCGAAGAAGAACACAGAATTCATTTACAAGAAAAAGAAAAAAGCCGAGTAGAAAAATTGAAAGATAAGGAAGCCGTAAGCGAAAAAAACATAGTAGCCTGTTACGATTTACAAGCTGTTCTACAAGTACCTAAAGGTAATGCGAGTCAGTTTTATTATAGATCCCGATTGAATTGTTTAAATTTTACAATTTGTGAATTGGCAAAGGATCATACTGAATGTTTCTTTTGGACTGAGGTTGAAGGAGACAGAGGTGCCAATGAAATAGGCTCTTGTGTTTTAAAGTATTTACAAGATAAAACAGCAGCTGCATCTGAGGCATTAGATTTCATTTTTTACAGTGACAATTGTGGTGGGCAGCAGAAAAACCAGTTTGTATTTTCTATGTACATTTATGCAGTTAAGAATCTCGATAAAATTCGGTCAATAACGGATAAATTCTTGATAAAAGGGCATACTGAGAACGAAGGAGATACTGCACATTTCACGATTGAAAAACAAATTAAAAAGAATCTACGGTCAGGACCAATTTATGTTCCAGACCAGTATGTAAGTGCTATAAGAGATGCAAAAAAAAGGGGAAATAAATATATAGTAAAGGAAATGAGTCATTACGAATTTTATGACATAAAGAGCCTACAAGAATATAAACTTGTGAAAAATAAAGAAGGAGAAAAGGTTAAGTCTAGTGATATTAAAGTTTTAAAAGTTGAAATGTCGGAAAATGTGTCTGATGGCATAAAAGTTTTTTTTTATAAAACTTCTTATTTACAAGATGCATTTAAAGAAATAAATTTGCAAAAGTTAAGCCGGGCCAGACCTCAATTAAAACAATTATATTCATCAAGAATACCTTTATCTGCTGCTAAAAAAGCCGACCTAAAGAAACTTATTAGCAAGCGTGCTATTCCACTTTACTATGCTTCTTCTTTCTACAATTTTATTCTTAATTGATCTCAATTTTTAACTGATCTCATGTTATTTGATTTGCTATGTAACTTGTTATACTTTATTTTGCTACACATTTATGCCTTAATTATGTTCTAACAGTAAATGTTCTTTAGTTTGACTATTGATTTTTATAGATTTTATAAAAAATGTTTTGGTACTCAATTATTATTTTTAGTTTTTAGATTGGTAGTTTAGTACTTGATCTATAATGTTCCTAATACTTAAGTAAAATAATATTAATATTCTAATAAATAACGACAGATTAATGATTATTTACTACGGAGACTGATTTGGTAAGCTTACAATTAGAATAATTATTCATAAAATTAGTCACCATTACTATTGATAGTAATAGTTAACACTCCCAAAGATAACTGTCAGACAATAAAAAATACATAACTATGTATTCCTTTGTTTTATTTTTCGATATTTCGCAACTAATTTGAAATTAGTAATGTAATTTTAAAAAAATTACATCGCTTTTGTGACTCTTATGACTACAACTTGTCACTGGTTCTGCAGTAATAATAAAAAGAAGAATGACACTAAACAAATTTTTATAAAAAAATCAACATTACAAGTCAAAGAAATTAATAATAAAAAGTAAATTATAATATTAAAATAGTTTTCTATTATTTTTAGTGAAAACAGCATCAAAAAATAGTTTCGAAGTCAAAAACTGCAATGGTGTCATTTTTTCATACTTTAAATGCTTATTCCTCAAAACTACATTTTTTGTTTAGTGACGTTCTTCTTCTCAATGTGCGATAAGTCAGCCATTCTCTGTGTGAGGGAGAGGGCTGTAATCCACCATACGGGTCCAGTACGGGTTGGTAGATGTCACATGTCTTCGAATTTTTGGTTTAGGACATGATGATTTCCTAACGATGTTTTCCTTCACTGTTTTGAGTGGTGATGAAATAAATTACACAAAGTAATGCGCCTGGCTGGGTTCGAACGGTCAGTTACTATAAGTATATACGTAAAAAAAAATATAGACTGCCTGTCCTTGAAAATTTGTAGAATATATAGCGGCGCTGCCGCCGGTGAGTAGTGGATGCAAAGTTAGCTGTTTATGAGTACAAGATGAAGTTAGTTGAATGATCTTTAAATTTTCTTCGCGGCGTTGGTGAGAAAATTTTCATGCTCCATAATTTTTAAATTTTTGCCAAAAAGAAACATTAAAAAACGGAGAAATATTTCATTGTGCGTAGATGTTCAAACAGTTTAGCATCTGATCAGAAAAATGGACTGAAAATGACTTTTATTGATCAAATTTAGCGATCGCAGTGCCTCACATAGGTATGGTGTCCATATTTCTGGGACACTATTTTCTACGGCGATCGTTTTCCTGTTCTCAAACCTCCATGGTTATGTTCTCTAACTTCTATGGTTGATTGTCGATATCTTAGTCTAAGTTTTTTTTTGGCGGGAAATTGGTCGTAGACGGATTGTCGCTCCTGTTTTGTCGCTTAAATAATGGTTTGAAGTGGATTTTGATTCGTAAAAGTGATGAGATTTTGTGAATTAAGTGTCCGCGCGTGTGAACTATTAGAGAAAACGACGAAACAAGTGCTTTAATGTCGATTTAAACCTCAAGTTCTTTTGATCGCATGGGCGCTTTATGAACTTGAGTGGCTGTCGTCATCAACTGTCCACTAGGTTGAGCTGTCGTCAAAATCTCCCAAGGGCTTCGCAATGTGACGCATCAGCATATTGTGAAGAAAAAGAACATAAAATGAAGATTCCAAAAGAAAGGATAGGCTCAGAAGGTCTAGAAACCAGAGCCGTAAAGCCAGTTAATAAAGAAAACTTAGTCTAAGTCTATGTCTATGGTTAATAGTTGTTGAGTTGACAGTTGACACAAGACCAAAACTAGCTTGCTACATCAGTGTTGCCATATATACAGATTTCCCCGTATTCATACAGATTTTCGGTGTGTGATACAGATTAGCACTGGATACAGATTTTTATACAGAGTTTTCTAACTCTATTGATTGGATTACCATAATATTCAACTTAAAACAGAATGAAGCAAAATAAGTGACTAGATACCGCGTTACACACATCATTGCATGATTCTATTCTTTATGGTTAATTTATTTTTTCACAACGTAATTAGTTTGGCAGAATTAGAAGAGTATTATAAAATATGTGTGAATAATGCATATATAAAATATGTATGGCTTAAAATAATAAAGTAATTATATGTTCATTTGGCAAATGTTTGAGTTTTAATATGTTGTTTGCTTAAATTAATGTTTTCAATTTTGCTATATAAAAATTTAGTATATAGTGTATAATTTTATACGTGGTAGAGTCACGTTGCAGCTATATTATGGTTGCAGCACGAATGGGTCAGCTCGACCGGGGAAGGACCATGCTCTCACAGAATACCAGCGTAAAATACCAGGTTAATGCTGTGTTTCGTATGGTGAAAGTAGAAATCCGGAGACCCTTTTTTACTGGAAATGAGGCATCCCCTCTTAGTCCTCAGGCGTGACAACGTATCTGAGTTTTAATTCTTAAGCGAGGATAAATGTGCATGTCTATGGGCCACAGAATCCACTTACTATCGGTGGACTGTGTGCTCGTTTGTCACCCTTATTATATAAAAATATTTTCATTTAATAACGATAATCATAACTTATCAGCTAATCACGTTAGTAGTTATTCCTTGTTTTTCAAAAAAAGAAATGATGACTATGATGATCAATAATTCTATTTTGGTTTATTAGATTATACGGATTTTATACAGATTTTAAGTTTAAATAGCATACAGATTTAATACAGATTTAAGCAGTGTCTAATACAGATAAAGGTTCAAGGCATCTGGCAACACTGTGCTACATATTTATTTATCTATGACCAAGACACAACACAAAACAACACTAATTGTATTTTATTATTTTATCAAAACGTAGTGATCGATTTTCAGTATTTTCTTTTTGACAATTAATTTGTGATTTCAGTATTTTGCTGTCTATAATAATGCGTTATGAATGAACTAACATTGTAAAGTTTACCAGTGTGACAGTAAATTGTAAAGTTTGACTACAAGGTGAGAATTTATTTATTTACGTTATTGTGATTCAACTAAGCCTGTATTCTTACGCGATGAAACATTTTTTCTTATATTGATTAACTATACCAAGATTAACTATACTGCTGTGTACTGACGACTTAAGAATACCTTATATCACGTAAGTGTCCTAAGGTGCGACAGAGGGAAACAAAAACAGGAAATAGGCAGCAGAATCTTTTGGATAACAACTTATAATAATAAAAACATGCAGTGGCCAATCCCAGAATCCTAGGCAGGTTGGCAACTGTATGCCAAGGTTGACATCTACAGTATTTCTTCTCTTTGAGACAATTGCGGAGGTGACCTGTTTTACAATGGCTAACCAGAATCCATTTAGAAGCTTTCTGTAAGCAAGTAAATTTTTTAACTAAGCAATGGATGTTTTTAAATGAATACAAGAATAATTAAAAGTGAAATAATGGTCATTTGTGGTAATTATATGGTATTTATTTAGTTATTTCTGATTAGACTTAGAAGTTATGAGATATTAAATGTTTTAATATTTAGCACAAATGCTTCTATTCAGTTATAAGGGTCAATTCTAATAAACAACTACTCTTTACAAATCAAAGAATGCAAAGATATTATTGGACTCTGTAAATTGTATGGCTGACATATCTTGGGTGGAATATGAGAGATTTATAATAATTTGCATGTACCACCTATGTTATGACTCATGACAGTAATTTTAATGATTTTGAAATGATATTATTAATTACGGAGACAACTACAAATGCATAGACTATATATTAATATAGGTTTAATTAAAAATAATTCTTTTAGTCTTGATAGTGCGCTAATACCAAATCACATACAAAGGAATTTTTTAGTTTCAATTTTAAATAACTCTAAAATAATATATTTAGAAGATTAAAGGTGTATCTCACATATTTCCATTATAACAGCAACAATCTACAAAATGTGTAGATACCTAAACAGAGCTGATACATTTATAACACAAACAGATTTATTTGCGGACATAATATGTTGTCTCTGACCACATTTACTCAATGGAATTATCTGAAAATGATGAGTCACATAAACATATATGTGTATGATAACTACATAATATGCAAAGAGATTGTGATTTGACACTATGTAAAAAAGAGGTGTTTTTTAAACTTTTCTTTTATTTAACTTTATCCATCTGTATGATTTTTTATTACCTATTATACACCTATTTATACCAATTTAATTTTTATCACCGATAAAAATACCTATATCAATTACATACAACAAAAACATAACATCATTTATTATATATAGCATACAAGGAAATCCATCTTACTTTTAAGTTTTCATCAATATCATCATTATCATTACAGCCTACCAAAGTCCACTGCTAAAGATGGCCTCTCCATAGATTGTCTCATTTGTATGCTTGGCAATATACATTGTATGCTAATTGCTATGCTTAACAGGTGAGTTGACCTACAACTTTCAAAACATGATAAGTTCTTATGTAGCATTATTTTTATTTCAATTAAAAAAGTTAAAAAGTTACAGCCTATATTCGTCCCACTGCTGGACACAGGCCA
This sequence comes from Parnassius apollo, assembly GCA_907164705.1. Classification (NCBI taxonomy): domain Eukaryota; kingdom Metazoa; phylum Arthropoda; class Insecta; order Lepidoptera; family Papilionidae; genus Parnassius; species Parnassius apollo. The sequence goes on along the minus strand of CAJQZP010001668.1, from coordinate 5,149,004 downwards.
CCTCTCATTTGTTACAGGATTTTAGGGTAAGTTTAGTTAGTTTAGTTTACGACGGGCTGTTTTCCGCAACTCCACGTCTAAGCGCGTATTTTGCGTGTGGGCAGGAATAATATGCTTATTCGAGCCATGATATCTCCACGAAGAAGCTCAGCAGTCCCTTGATGTTGCAAGCAACTTCCGGGAGCGATCCCGGCGTGCCGAGATGTTTAGCCCTGTATGAAGCGACTTCTGGACATGTCAGCAACACGTGAGCCGCCGTTTCTTCCTCTCCCATGCATGCCCTGCACAGGGGGCTGTCAGTAACACCTATGGTGAACAAATGTTTGTTAAAAGAGCCATGTCCTGTGATAGCACTTGTTACTATTCTGATCTGTGGCTTGTACAGTCTCATTAGAACCTTGGTTAGACGACTGTTTATTTCAGGTAGGGCCTCCCTAGCTTGTCTACAGTCTACTAAATTTTTCCAAAGCTGAGCGTGTAAATTATTGAAGTATCTACGTACCAGTGAACGAACATAGCCAAAGGGGATTGGTATTATTGGTTCCGGCCCTATAGTTGCTAGGGCCGATCCCCTTCTGGCCAGTTCATCTGCTGCATCGTTGCCTCTAGATCCACTGTGTCCCTTGATCCATTGCAGAGTCACATTGTTGTACTTACATACCTCATTCAATCATTGATGGCACTTGTGTATCAGTCCCGAGTTCGTCACATTGCAACTCAGAGCTTGTAGTACCGCCATACTGTTGGTCAGTATTCTGATGGAGAAGTCTTTCACCTTCCTAACATCTATTGCTATAGCCGCTTGGATGATACTCATGCATTCAGCCTGGAAGACTGTGTTGTGGGTACCCAGCGGTGTGCATATGTGGATATTAAGGTCTTCAGAGAAAGCCCCAGACCTCACACCTTCATTTGTCTTAGAGCCATCCGTGATAATTTTGAGCTCTCTTGGACCCAATCCTTCCAGATGGTCAGTTTCCTTCAATTGTATCCTGTACTTCTTATCGAATACAAATTGTTTTGGGATCCTATCATACTTGGCTTGTAAGATAGGAATTTTTGAGTAAATTCTATCGATTATATCTGTATGGGGGATTCTACTCTTACTTAAAAGATTTAGGGTCTTGAGTCTAGTGGCAGCTAAAGTTACTTCTTGTTGTATATGTAGATGAAGCGGTGTTAGCTCCAGCATAGCCTCCAAAGCTGCTGTTGGTGTTGTCCTTATGCAGCCCGTGGCAGCCATACAAGCTAATCTCTGGTAATGCTGAAGCTTTTGTATAGTGGTGGCTTCATTGGTTTTGGTCCACCATACCAGAGAGCCGTATGTGATCATGGGCCGAATTACAGTTTTGTACAGCCACAGTGTAATTTTTGTCGTTAAACCCCATCATTTGCCGATCATGTTTCTGCACTGCCAGAAAGTTGAGCTGGCTTTGCTGATTTTGTTTTCTATGTGTTTGTTTCAGTTAAGTTTACTGTCCAAGGTAAGACATTTTACTTCGGAAGAAAGTTGGAGTTTTGTGCTGAAAAGACTTGGAAGATGATAGTTATTCAGCATTCGTTTTTGTGTGAACATTACTATGACCGTTTTATTTGGATTAACGGTTAGGTCATATTCCCTGCACCATCTCTCCACAATACGGAGAGCCGCTTGGGTCAGGTCGCACACAATGCTTGCTGTCTTACCAGAGACCAGTATTGTCAGATCATCTGCATAACCGACTGTGTAGAAATGATTAGCGTTTAATTTGCTGATGAGTTCATTAATGACCATATTCCACAGGAGAGGTGAAAGAACCCCACCCTGCGGGCATCCTTTCATGATCAGAATTGTCTGAGATTCACCAGCAATCTTTATTATTCGTAACTGGATAGTAAACATGTTACTATCCAGTTAATCAGTGCCGGTTCAACATTATGTCTACTTAGGGCACCTTCGGATTTTTCTTCAATTCTATGTCTATGAAGGAGCCTAGACATATTGCTTTGTTTTGGATGGCCTCTTCAATCTTTGTTATTACCTGGTGAAGTGCCGATTCTGTTAATTTACCTAAGCTATAGGCGTGTTGTTTTTCGTGTAGCGGTAAGTTAATTAGCGCCGACCCTCTCAACTCCCGTTCACACATCCTCTCCATCGTCTTTAGGTGAAAGGATGTGAGGCTAATAGATCTGTAGAATTTAGGGTCTGTATAGTCGTTCTTACCTGGTTTGGGTATGAACGTGACTTTCACTTCCCTCCGTCCCCTAGGAACATATTTAAGTGCCCGACACGCTCTCATTATGGCAACAAGTCTGACTATTAGGACTTTACCCCCCCACTGAAGAAGTGTCGGGAATAAGCCGTCAGGTCCTGCTGCCTTATAGGGTTGGAAACTATGAATGGCCCAATGGATTTTGTCCATCGTCACCACTCTTTGTGCTAATTCCCAGTCTTTTTGTCGCCTGCTGGTTCGTGTTCATCCTTTCAACTACACAGCAACCTGGGAAGTGAGTATCAATTAGGATGTGTTGGGTTTCATCCGGCGATGTTGTGTTGTGTGTGTTGTGCTTCCGTCGGGTTTCTTTAAAGAGATAGATCCCGGCGTGTTCTGTTTAGCTAGGATTTTCCTTATCCGATTTGCTTGTTCACAGGTTTCTATGCTACCACAGAATTTGCGCCACCCTGTTGAGCGTCGATACCTGATACATTTTTTGTATTCAGACTTAGCTTTCTTATATAGAAGCCAGTCTTCATCCTTTGAGGTATTCATTGCCCTATTTAGGGCTTTTCATACCTTCTTACATTTCCTGTCTAGTTCTTTACCCCACCACTGTTGCTTTTGCTCAGCATGTTTTGTTGGAGTGATTCATGGTAGCTATCGATCATGGCTTTAGTGACAGCTGTTACCTGTTCTTCTAGGAGCGATTGATCTGATATGGTATTAGTTCCCCCGACACCCGCAAGCGAAGACGTCAGCCTATTGAGGTATTTTGTTTTATCCTTCTTGCGGGGATTTCTCCATGGTGGTATAGCGGGGATATCGACCTGTAGTACGCAGCAGATCCATCTGTGGTCTGAGCATGAGGCCTCTTTCGACACATGCCATCCCGTTATTAGCTTAGCTGCTCCTTCTGTTGCAAGTGTGAGGTCGATTATTGTGCGACAGCGTTTATTTATGAAGGTTGGTTCAGAACCAGTGTTTAATATGGTTAGGTTAGTGCTAAATAAATATTCAACTAAAACCTTACCTCGTTCATTAGGTTTTTCCATTCCCCAAAGGGGATGATGCGCGTTGGAGTCTGTCCCGATTACAACCTCTAGTCCGGCCCTCTCACAGAAATTCACCAGCCTGACGAGGTCGTGAGGGGAGGGGTGTCTTCCTCAGGCATGTGGACCGAGGCGATGACTAACCTTTCCTCCTGTGTGTTTTGTAATGCTACGGCATACATGTCTCTGGAACAGAAATCTGTTAGTGGTTTTGCACAGATATCTTTAGTAGTATAAATACACGCTCTAGGCTTGTCGTGCTCAGAGTTGTAGAATAACTTACCTCTTAGGTTGTTTAGGCCTTTAATTTTAACGGCCCCAAGCCATGGCTCTTGGATTAGGGCTATGGCCGTCCTTTGTGCCTCCAACCACTTGCGTAATTGAGCCGACGCTGTCTCACTGTGGTGGAGGTTGGCCTACACTAGGCTAGTTTTGGACGAAGTGCACGCCATCATCGATCGCGTCATCCCCGTCCCCGCCTAAAAATAAGCCTGCCAGCAGATCTTTTTTTTCATTGTCAGATTCATCGTCAGCCACCGAGTCGGAATTGGACGGCAAAATGCAGTCCTCTTCGTCGCTCAGTGAGCTGCCGCTGAGCTCAGTTTCCACTGGGGGCTTCGGCTCTGTTGTGCAGGCAGTTTTTTCACTGGACTTGACATCCAGTGATTTCGATGTACCGGCAACCATGGCCACGTTATCCATGACTTCCGGGTTCTTTTCTGCCTGTTTGCTAGGTGGGGAATCAACGATTTTTCCTCCACGAAACTTCCTCCCACTTCCTTCCTGGAATTTAACGTATACCGCCCCACATACACATGCGAGACGGCGCCCGGCTTTCATCAGGGTCGGGATATGATCCTCCGGCACCGAAACAACGAGGAACCACCCGTCCGTCTGTTTGTCCGCTTTGAGTAGTAGCCAGTCCTTGATGTTTACCCAGCGGTTCTGGTACGCAAGCACACGACCAATGTCGCGTGAGTCCTTCCAGGCACCTTGGGCATCAGGGATAAGGATACCACATTTGATTCTTTGTGGTATCTCTGACTGTTTCTTAATAGTCAGCGAGGTGTTGGATTTGAGGTCGAGGGTATTAATATTCCCCTTCAACCAGTCCAGAGCCTTCTGGTCATCGCACCACAGCTTTAGGACACCCTCCGTGTAACGGTTTGCCTCTAAAAACCGGGCCCGACGCATTAGGGTGCTGGTTACTCCAGGCCTCGCTGATCATCTTCCTCTGTATGGCCACGAGGATGTCATCAGCTATTTCCTTTGTTATGTGACCTGAACGCGCACACGTTAGGGCCACACTCAAATCTGCTTTAGCAGCAGAAGCGTTGCTTGTTCTTGGAGCCTTTGTTTGCTGTTCAAGTTGCACATTTTTGTGCTCTCCTCTCGGCGAGGTGGACTCCTCCAGCAATCTTTTGGCTGCTCTTTCCTTCTTTCGAGGACGCTTGGCTGCTCTCTGGTTCCTGGCGGATTTCTTAGAGCTGGTTCCGGCGGCCGTGCCTACTGCTCGGGCTGGATTTTCATCCTTCCCAGTTTCAGCACGACTACTGGTTCCAGCCCCAAGCACCGCAGTAGCAGTAGCTTGCCCAGCTCGCTGAGTCTTGCTCTTTGAAGCAGCGAGCGCGGCTCTTTCTCTGCGGCCTTTTTCTCACTTATTCTTATTCTTCTTTTTGACCTTTGCGCTACTGCCTGCTGGGATAGACCCACCTGATGGTGCGTCGGGTCGGCAAGTCACCATTTTGGGTGCCTTGCGCTTCCCCTTACGGCTCACCACTTGCCAGGCAGCGGAGAAAAGGTCTTCGGTCCTTTGGGGCTCTGCAGGAGTTTTGCTACTCGCGGCCCCTTGCTCATTTTTCTCGTCCAGCTCCTTGAATTTGGAACTGGATTTAGAGACATCCAGCGCGGAAATTGCCACCTTGGTGGGGCCACCTACGCTGGGTGGTACAGTCAGTGGAACGGCCGGTTTAACGGCGGTTCCTTCTGGTTTATCAGTGTCTAAGGTAAACACCTCTGACACTTCTCCTTCTCTACTAATAGGCCTTATGTTGTCCATAGTTTCTGACATGTGTAATAATTCGTCCCCCCCGGCTTCCCACCCTCCATGGGGCCCGCACCTTTGGGAATGCCCTACTTTATTAAAAGAATTTCAGGCGTTAGGATTACCGGGGGAATATAGGGACGCAGAGTTGGCTCACAGCGCGACATCGGGAGCTCGAGCCGATCCAGCTGGCAGATAGGGCTGAAAAGGTCCATCCCCACTGCCCGAGTTGACTTTCACTTGCCCCGTCAGCATGGCCTTTACCACCACCTAGCCCTTTTCAGAGAGACTAGGCAGCCCCCACATCCCTCGCCTGCGACCCTCTGACGGGACGCTTGGCCATTTATTTATCTGTGGCTAGCAGATAAGGCCACCGTTTAGCTTGAAATCCGGACCAAAGAGGGCGTGTTGCCTCTCGACACTATATACCCCAGTGACGATCGGCTCAACCCTCCAGGACTCCTTCATCCCCGCATACGGCGCTCAACTGCGCAGGTCCTAGCGCAGGTGGGTGTGTTAGTCCACCGGATACACCCACTCTCTCCGGCGGAACCGTTCCCTCCTCCTTTCCGGGCTGGGCTTTTGTGTGTTGGCGAACTTCACATGTCTTCGAAGTTTTTTTTAATTTCTCAGGCATGCAGGTGTCCTCACAATGTTTTCCTTCATCGCCGAGCATGTGGTAATAATAATAATAATAATAATCTCCCCTCCAGTCGCTCCCATCTTGTGGAATTGCTAAAAATCACTTGTGAGTTTAGCAGTTCCATTGGAATGGAGCTGGGGACGGATAAGTGTGCGGTCCTCCATGTTGAGAGGGGAAGGGTTGCTAACTCTGAGGGCATAGATTTATCTATGCCCGTCAACTTAAGGACCCTTTCCGAGGCTGAAACATACCGATACCTGGGTATGTCACAGAACATCGGTATCGATGAGGCTGGTGTGAAACAGTCAGTTTGCGACGTGTTTTATGCACGCTTGACCAAAGTGCTTAATAGCCTTTTGTCCGGTGTGAATAAGACACACGCATATAACGGTTGGGTCATGCCTGTCCTTATGTATACCTTTGGCATACTCAGGTGGACTCAGACTGAACTTAACGCCCTGGATAGAAAAGTCCGCACTACCATGACGTCCCATAGGATGCATCATCCGAGATCGTCGGTAATGAGGCTGTACTTGCCGCGAAAGCATGGTGGGCGTGGCTTTCTAAGCGCGCTCACTATGCATAATCGTGAAGTGTGCAGCCTCCGTCATTACTTCCTGGCGAGATCGGATGATCCATTCTATAATGACGTCATTTCTAGTGATAAAGGGCTTACCCCTCTATCCTTGGCCAACGAGCAATGGCAGGACCCAGCAGTGCTTAGCATTTCCGACCGGGAGACCGTATGGAAGGAGAAGGAGCTCCACGGGAGGTACTACAGGGTTCTACATGAGCTCTTCGTAGATACAGTCGCCTCCCTCAACTGGCTACGTTTCGGTGACCTCTTCGGGGAAACCGAGGGTTTTGTCTGTGCAATACAGGATCAGGTTATTAAGACCAACAACTATCGGAGATACATCCTAAAGGATGGCACCGTCGACGTCTGTCGAGCTTGTCGCCATCCCGGGGAGTCACTTAGACATGTCATCTCCGGTTGTTCGGCGCTTTCTAACTCTGAGTACTTGCACAGGCACAACCTAGTAGCCAGAATTCTACACCAGGCGCTCGCTCTGAAATACGGTCTCGTGGACCGGAAATTGCCGTATTACAAGTACTTGCCGGAAGCCGTGCTCGAAAATGACCGCGCCAGGCTCTACTGGGACCGGGCCATCATCACAGACAGGACTATTCTTGCAAATAAGCCTGATATTGTGCTGATGGACCGGGCACAGTCAAGGATATTTTTGGTCGACATTACCATTCCGTATGACGAGAACCTCGTGAAAGCCGAAACAGATAAGCAAACAAAATATCTGGACCTGGCTCACGAGGTGACCGACATGTGGGGTGGTCTGCCGACCGAAATTATTCCTGTAGTCGTCTCTGCAAACGGGCTAATCCCAGTCAGCCTCTCGGGTCATCTGAGGCGACTGGGACTCCGTGACGGACCGCTCCGGGCTCAAATGCAGAAGGCAGTGGTCCTCGATACCGCCCGCATCGTCCGTCGGTTTCTTTCCCTTTCCCCCTAACCCTCGGCCGTTTGGTCTCCCCTGCCGAGGGCTTCCATCTGGTTGGATCTTTATTTATTTGTGTATTTTTTGTATTTATTTTATTTTATTGATATTTATGTATATTTATCTTTTCATTTTAATTTATAATTATATATTTATAGAAACCAACCAGATGAGAAAACTATACAGATACCCCAAAAATAATAATCTTTTATTTAAATAAAAGTACGATAGTAAAGTGAAGACTCTGATCCCCAAAATAGACGAGTCTGTATCTTAGGGATCAGCACTTAAAATGCAATTAATAATTTATTTGCTGGCAGTGGGGATCGACCCCGGGTTGCTATCGTATTGTGAAATTTACAGAGAGTCACCATGGCTGGCCATCTGAGCTACCATGGCTCATTTAAATATTAGCTATAATTATAAAAGTTTGATTTTACTTTATATATATTATTATTATTTTTTGTTTTGTAAAACCATCTTTTGGATTTTTATGGTATTCAAAAAATTTACATCTAATAAAAAATAGTTTGTTACTTTGCAACATTGGCTTGGAAGGAAAGTCCAAAGTCATTAAGTCCATAGTCTATCCTCCAGGTAATCCTCATTGTGATGTCGAATACATCATAGGTTAGAGTAAATAAATAAATAGATGATATATAAACATACAGGCCTTCTTATTAATAGATATAATTTTAGTTGTATATAAACATATTTTGCTCAAATCATAATCCATTTCTCCAAGTAAGGTCATATAGTGCTATATGACAGTGTTAGCGTGTCTTGTCTAGATGAAACAAAGGATGGGATATTGTTTCGTCTAGACAAGATGCGGTAAATCCACCAAATTAGCTGTTCTAGTGCCTGAGGTAACGCTTCTTTGACCGCTGTGCCTTTTAACGTCTAGCGTTAAATTAATTAACTCTGCTGCGGTAGCGCAGCAAAGCCTTATTGCATGGAACGTAAACACTGAGTGTGTGGAACACCCATTGTTGCAAAAAATAACTGAAATCTTTTCGCAGTGACGAAGCCATCTGGCATGGATGAAACTATAGACCCGTTATCGCCTGGGATAAATAGCCCTCGAATGCCAGGAATCATGAATAAAATACGGATGAGGTTCAGCAGATCGCCGCCATCTAGGCCACCAGGCGAAGGTAAATAGGTGTTCATTTTACTTAAAAAGAGCTAGTCGATAACTGCATCTCCTGAGTATTCTTTTATGCAATAAGGGTAGGGCTGCCATCCGTCCGAGTTTCCCCAGATTTGTCCTAGTTTGGAAGACGTCCGGGGAGCGTCTGGGCGGGGTTCAAATTGTGGTCCGGGTAAAGCCCTAATACAATTTAAACCCAGTTTGTTTCACCGCTCGCGCTGCCGACGCTATTTTAAACATATTTTAAACAATATGTATAAAGAATTTCAACTTTCTAAAGTCAAAATCAGAATGGTTCATTCATAATTTTTTATTTCATTAAACAGCAATTGTTACTAGAATAAGTCATGAACATTTTGTTTTTAACGCTATGTCTGTTGACAAAGGTGCAGTGAAGAACAGACAAGAAATTTGAGGTTTGCTCTTTTAAAAAATGTTTGTGCAATTTTTCTCATTTACTTTAAACTGGTCTTTCCATCTAGTTTATGTTAGTAAAAATATATTGATGGTACTGTCATAATGATTCTAGGTGTAAGGGTTTGGGTTGGGCTTTGATGAATTACTGAGTGAGTCCTGCAATTTAATACATGAAGAATTTTATTAAAATTCTAAGAAATATAGATATTTTCTATTCATTATTTATTATTTATCATTATAAATTTTAAATTCTATTCACTATTTATATTATTTAAATGTAAATTGACTGTACATTGTCTGAAAGACTAACTAACACTAGTTTTAAGAGAACTACCATATTCGTTTAATTAAGTGTTACCACAAAGTTAAAATTCATGACATAAGCTATTTAAGTTTTAATTATGTCTAGTCTATTTAAAATTTGAAGGCATTTTAATGTTATTGCTTTAAGAATTGCCAAATAATTAAAAACTATATGTAGTTTTCTTTTTAATTTAAACTATTTACACCTTAGATTTACACAGTTCTATGAATGTAAACAACAAATTGTGTTTTGTTTGTCTGTAATCTATAGAAATAAACATGTAGGATTGCTTAAAAAGTTACAATTTATAGTTTTTTAAGTTTTAGTTCTGATTATAGTCTATTTTAAAATTTGAAGACATATTGATGTTATTAAAGTTATTAAGATCGATTAAACACACTACTTCATGCAACAAAAGAGACTTAAAATTAAAGTTTTTCTTCTATCAAGTACGGAGTAAAATATATTTTAATCAAGATGTAAGTGAATGAAAAAAGTATTGGAATGTCCGGGGTGAAAGCTCCAAAATCCGGGAAACCTACTCTTCCGGTCCTGGGGGGCGGGTTTCAGAGATGGCAACCCTAAATAAGGGTGACAAAGTGGATGTTGTGGCAAATAGATATGTACATCTGTCCTTGATTGAGAATCAATTTGGTGATGGGGAATCATAGTGGTTGTGCACTGAGGATTTTGTTGTAACTTATAAGAAATTATATCTGTCATATAAGATTGTGTACTGCTACCTATCGGAATAACAAGGTCTCACAGTCAGGACCCTCATGGCGCGATGTTTCTCCTATGCTGCAACTGCACGGTATGATGCTTATGGTTGATAGATTCGAACATGGTCTAAAACTTGTTTGAAATTGGCCAGGAACATATTCATGAGGGTTGACAGCACATTTATTTATTTAAGGACAGCCAGAGGTAATTACAATAATATATGTTCATAAATATAATATATAGGATTAATTTTTAAATGTGAACCCTATTTAAGGCAGCCACAACATGCTTCATAAGGAGAGTAAAAATTTTATAACATAATTTATAAAATATTAGAAACAACCTAATAATAAATTAAAAGCTAATATAAAAAGAAAGGAGAACTCACAATAACCATTAAACTGGGGCTGATGCAGATGTAAAGGTAAAACCTTTTGCTACCATCATAAACGGAGCGCAGTAAAAGTCTAGTCATAACAATCTTTATTTCAACGAAAGATTCAATTACATTCCAATTGTATTAAATTATTTTTACTCAATAATTATTACAAAAGCGCGCGCTTTTGCTTTACATTTATTTTCCTATAGGCAATTTAGTTTTTGGTTATTTTTTAATATCTTTTAGACAAATTCAGATTTTTATTGTTTACAAACCCTGTCTGCATTGAGCTACAAATATTTCCGAAAAAATATGTTAATTGATTTGTAAGAATTGTTTTCTTGCGCCATGGGAGCTCCGCTCTAATTAAATAAAATAATTAACATTTTATACTAGCAAACTCTTAAATATTATCTCTTAAATTCTTTAGCACTGTTTTTTCTAACATCCGCAACACCAGAGGATTTGCAGGTGCGTTGCCGGCCTTTTAGAAAGGAGTAACCCCTTTCCTGAAGATTCCTAGGTCGTATCGGTCCGGAAAAATTGCCGGTGGTAAACTATTCCACAGATAGGTCGTACGCGGAAGAAAACTCCTAGTGAGACGTACAGTGGTGGACTGTCAAGCATCCAGATGGTGTGGATGGTATCGGGAGATTTGCCGCGTAGTGCGTTCATGAAATTTGGCGGCTGGGATTAATTCGAACTATTCCTCAAAGCACTCCCCGTGGTAGATGCGTAAGAAAATGCAAAGAGATGCAACATCTCTTCGTAGCGCCGGTGAATCGAGCCGATCGGAAAGCACTCGGTAGTCGACGATTCGAGCCGCTCTGCGTGGATGCGGTCAAGTGAAACGAGCTGGCACTGGTAAGCCCCAACCCAGAGATGGAAACAGTATTCCATGTGCGGCCGAGCCTGCGCCTTGTAAAGTTGAAGGCGGTGTGCCGGCATGAAATACAGTCCCGCTCTGCTGAGCACGCCAAGCTTTTTAGAGGCCAATTTTGCCTTTTCTTCCAAGTGACCACGAAACTGCACGTCACTCAATATTTCGACGCCGAGGATTCCGATACTGGCTGAGGCAACAAGGGGAGTGCCTTGAAATTGAGGAGATACGACAAAGGGGTTCTTTTTAGCGATTAACGCGCAAAGTTGTGTCTTCTGAGGGTTAAACTAGACTGGATTTAGTCGCCCCCAATCCGAGACTTTGTTCAGCAAAGACTCGACTTCAGACACAAGTTTGTCCCGGTACTCGGAGACGTTTTCCCGAGAAATATTGGCACGGCCGGTGTACAGAGCATCGCCAGTGCTATCATCTGCATAGCAATGAATGTTGCCGGTTTGCAACGTATCGTTGAAGTGCAGAAGAAGCAGCGTTGGTGATAGCACGCAGCCTTGTGGAACACCAGCATTAATAGGCTTGTAATCGTAGCTTGCACCGTCTACAACAACCTTGATGCTCCGATCTGCAAGAAAGCTGGTGATTCAATTGCACAATATCTCGGGAAGCCCATAGAAAGGGAGCTTCGAAAGAAGCGCTTTGTGCCAAATCCGATCGAAGGCCTTCGCAATGTCCAAACTAACGGCCAATGCCTCCCCCATGGACTCTACTGCCGCGGCCCATCTATGAGTCAGGTAGATCAGAAGATCACCAGCTGATTGACCACGACGAAAACCGTATTGGCGATCACAAATCAGCAGGTGATCCTCAAGGTGCCTCATGAGCTGTCAGTTTAAAATGGACTCCATTGTTTTGGAGAACAAGGAGGTGATGGCGACGGGCTTGTAGTTGGACTGGTCTGAGCGGTCGCCTGTTTTAGGGATCGGGTGGACGAAAGCCGTCTTCCATGATTTTAGGACTACGCCTTGGGAGTAGAGGAGTACCGGAAAAGACGCGTTAAGACCGGTGCCAACTCTGGAACACACGTCCTCAGCACAATTGGGGGGGGGGATACCGTGAGGCCCATTCGACTTCTGGATGTTCAGGACGAGGAGTGCTTTGCGAACCGAGCGCTGTGTGAACCGCACCTCCGGCATGGAGCACTCATACCGCGGGATGTTCGGCGGCATACTTCCCCCGTCATCGAGACTGAGTTGGACGCAAGGAAAGAGCCTGACAGATCGGCTTTCTCCTTTGCGGCTTGGGCCAGTGAGGATGGCCGACAGAAATTCCCTTGGACAGCTTTGGCGAGAGACCAGAATGCACGGGTTACAGAAGAAAGGCTGACTAGTTTCTCGCCAATTCTGCCTATGTGCTCTGACTATACCTTTGCAATGACTCCTTTGAAGGAGCTGGAAGCGAAATAATACTTCTTTTTTAGAGCACTGGTGTTGTCCCGGGACGTTGATGCGTCAGCCCAGGCTTGGTAGCACTCCTGCTTATAGCGTGATGCTATTTTACAGGAGTGACCAAACCATGGCTGAGATTTGCCTCCGATGGGCACCACAGAGGAAGGAATAAAAAGTTCCATACCCTGAAGTACCACATCAGCGACAAAATCTACAACAACGTTGGGATCGTCCGGCGAGAAGCAAACCCGCCCCCAAGGGTAGGATGCAAAGAAAGACCGCATCCCATCCCAATCAGCTGACCTATAGTGCCAAACACGGCGGTAGCCTGCAGAATGCAACCGCGATTTCAGCGTGGTCACACTCCGGACAAGACAATGGTCCGGGGAGCCTAAAGGAGCGTCGACGGAAATCTGATATCCATCCGGATGAGAGGTCAGCAGAAGGTCAGGTCAGAATAAGGAAGGTGCATGATCCGCCACATCTGGAATCCGCGTAGGTGAAGTAACCACTTGTGTCAGACCATATGCCAAGGCAAAATCATGAACAGATCTCCCCGGATAATCGGTTAAACGCGAACCAAGACAATCGGCGTGGTGGGCGTTAAAATCTCCGAGGATCACGATCTCTGCGGAGGGGATCTGCTGTAGCAACGAATCTGTAGCCATTTGGACGTGGTCGAAGAGTCGGTCTGTTTCGGCATTATCGCTATGGGACCTTAGAGGCACCCGTATACGCGCGGATGGTCGTCGCTGTCTACGCGTAGCCAAAGGATGGACAGTTCCGAACATTCAAGACTGCCGAGGCGTCGAGAACAGATGTTCTCTGTGACGTATACGCAAACTCCAGCCCGAGGCACAAAGGAGTGTTCCAGTTTGTCCCCCGGGTAGGAAAGATACGAAGCATCAGCCGGAGAGGACACCTGCGTCTTGGTTAGAAAGAGTAGAGCCGGCCTCGCTGTCTCGAGATGGTAGTGGACAGCGTTTAGGTTAGAATGAAGTCCCCTAATATTGCAGAAATTCAAGCATAGCGTGGCGGGGTCGCCTTGGTCTTGTTGTTCTTGCGAGCAGTTGTGGTCTTGAGCGGAATTCTAACCCCCCCCCCCCAGAATACGCGGGGCAGCCTGAGCACCCACGCTCAGGAGTGGAGTAACTTGGTCGTGGATGCTCAGCGAGGGATTCTCCAGGGGTTGGGCTCCTGGAGTAGATCTTCACTTAATTCCACATCCATGTTAAGGGGGGGGGGGGGGTTAGGCCTCCGGCCACCTACACTCACCAGACGAAACGTGGAAGCAGAGCTTCCACTTCACGCCGGTATTCTGTGAGGTCGTGGTACTACCCCGGTTTGAGCCGGCCCATACGTGCAACGGCAAAGCTGCCGCGTGGCTCTACCACTGTTATTGCTAAAAATGTCCACAGAATCCGATATCAAATTCAGCTAACGTGACATTCTAGCTAAACTATTGTTGTGACCTAGATTAGATTTGGAAGGAAGTGGATAGATAAAGTCTTGGAACTTTAAATATTACTTTTCGCAATAGCTCTGCTGTGTCGGTAGTTCCGGCCACTATTTTATAAAACATTACCATGTCAAGGTACTTTTTGCGGTTTGACAAGCTATTAACGCTAAAGAATTTTAACTTCTCATTATATCCGGTAAGTTTCTTATCGTTTTTGTTACTACAATATCGTTTTGTATCCTTTCTATACGTACATTCTTCGAATACTTCTTCATGAGCCCATAAAAGTCTGCCCATAAAAGTGGCATTCTAGTAAGACATGGGCCTGTTCTATTGCATAGATGATGCCTCATTTGTCACACTGCAGATGGATTGGATTGAAGTACGCACAGCTGCTTTTCGTCGTCGTCTAGGTATACCTTGACATACTTAAACAAAAATAAAATAAATATCCAAAGATGTAGTCTCCCTGCTGAGAACAGGAATTTCATGAACGCACATTGCGGTAAAACTCCCTATACCATCCACACCATTTGGATGCTTGGCGGTCCACCACTGTACTTTCACTAAGAGTTTTCTTCCGCGTATCTCTCTGTGGAATAGCTTACCACCGGCGATTTTTCCTGACCGATACGACCTGGGGACCTTCAAGAAAATAGCTTATTCCTTCCTGAAAAGGCCGGCAATGCACCTGCAATCCCCTGGTGTTGCAGTTGTTCATGAGCGGCGGTAGTCAGTTAATATCAGGTGAACCGTATGCTCGTATGCCCACCCTCCTATGAAAAAAACAAGTCTTCTCTTATTTTTGAAAGTGTTTTGGAACGAGTAAACGTCTGAAGCACTGCCCTGATGTGATGCATGCTGGCTTATTTTACATGTCATCGAAATAATTTGTTTATCAATGTTTTTTTTTAAATGAATATAAGCCAGTGTTTGACTACAATCCCAAATGGTACTTAGTACGAGCACCAAATAAGCTCGACGATGTATTTATAATGGTTATTAACATTGTCACTGGTGCCTTTTTTAAAGGATAGGGTGACAAACGAGCACACAGTCCACCTAATGGTAAGTAGTTGCTGCGGTCCATAGACATCTACATCTATCCTCGATTACGAATCAAAATGCAGATGCGTTGTCACCCGTGAGGACTAACATCGAATGCCTCATTTCTAGTAAAAAGGGTCTCCGTTCTCTACACTCACACATTTCACGCTGGTATTCTGTGAGAGTGTGGTCCATCCCCGGTCGAGCCGACCCATTCGTGCTACAATTATACTACTAATATAACTGCAGCATGGCTCTACCACGTATAAAAGTTGGTCTGGTCTGAGGGATGAACTCGGTTTTCAAGCTGCCACGGCGGTTTGTAAGAGTTTCATAATAATATATTAATTATAAACAATAATTGCACTCATTATTAATGATTACAAAATTCGCTATCTTTACACTGTAAGTGAGTCAATGTAAGTAAACTCAAGTATTCAAGGTTGCTTGAAAAACAATTTAGTTCATGGATGCGTTAGTGAGTTGAATATTATCAGTTTGAACTTGACAGTGAATTAATTCATACGTTAAAGCAATGTCAAAGAAATGCAGAGAAGGTTGTATTTAAATATTCTTGTGTTGTTTTTTTAAAGATTGTTATCATTTATTTAATAATATTGCCTTTGTTAAATTTAATGATATAAAACATTGAAAATTGGAGGAAGGTTTGAATGCAGAGGGAGACTTAAAGTTATATTAATCTTTGCTCTTACATTATTATTTTATTTGGACGCATCAGGGCAATAATGTAAATCATACTCAGCAATAAAATAATACTAAGCTGTTAACCATAGCAGCCTTATAAAAATTCTTTCTCCGACAAAGACATTTAAAGTAGTGTATATATATATATTTAAATCTCTTTGTTCTCCGACTTTCCTTTTGAACTAAAAATTGCTTGCAACTTCTTATTATTAAATAAATTGTAATAAGACATTTTCTTTATGTAACAGGATATGTGGAGTTTGGGGAATTTAGGACGGAGATGACTGGTGTTAAGAAAGTGGGCACTTTCGCTGGTGTCTTCTGCCCAGTAGTCCTATCTATGTTTAGTGCGTTAATCTTCATTAGAATGGGTTAGTATAATCTATAGTTTTTGAATTTTTTAAGTGTCTAATATAAGATAATCGTAAAGAAATGAAATTTAAAAATGTTTAAGAATTTAGATATTTATAAGCTGAATGTTTTTTAACTTAGGAAAATTTTAAATAAATTTACCCTTTTTAATACTTGACACTAATCTCAATATATAAAAATCAATTGTTGTTCATTAGTCTCGCAAAAACACAAAACTGGTTCGATCGATTCTGATGAACTTGTGTGCATTTGAGTGTTTTTTTTTTAATAGTATAGGGTGACAAACGAGCACACAGTCCACCTGATGGTAAGTGGTTGCTGCGGCCCATAGACATCTACATCTATCCTCGATTACAAATCAAAATGCAGATGCGTTGTCACCAGTGAGGACTAAGATGGAATGCCTCGTTTCCAGTAAGAAGGGTCTCCGGTTCTCTACACTCAACACACCATACGAAACACAGCAGCATTAAACTGCTATTTCACTCTGGTATTCTGTGAGAGCGTAGTCCTTCCCCGGTCGAGCCGTCCCATTCGTGCTACAACTATACTACTAATATAACAGCAGCATGGCTCTAACACGGTCCTTACATAGCTTAGATTCTCAATTGGGCCAGGTAGGTTGAGCTGTTGTTGAGATCCATAAATCACCGCGCGAGACCGGGGTGGATAGTTAAACATAAAATAATAGTTGTGATTTCTTACTATATGAAATTAAACAAGAAGTTTGGGAAAAATAATTAATAATAATAAAAATTTTGAAACGGAGGAAGATATACTGCTTAATAATTGTTCAAGATAATACAAGACATGTTCAACACAACAATTCAGATATTATATTAGCGACTTATTTGGTACGATAAGACTTCCAATTTTGTTGCAGTTTATTCGTAATTTTCAGACATTGTTTTATAAAAAAGATCATTGACGTTTTATATATATTTGACTTTGGTTACACTCGATAAAATGTGAAATTAAGCACAAAGTTACCTACCACGAACACGTGCATAGGTTTGTTTACGTGAACGGTGGCGTTGTATGCATGAGTGAAATACAAACACAACTCGCACGTTCGTCCTTTCGCTAAAAGCATATTAAGTATCTATTGAATGCCGGGCAGTATGAGGTAAGTCTGATGGGCGGGAGAAGGTCATTAGCCATATTCTGTACCTAGTACTTTTACGAATTTTGGATCATATGAGAAAGAAACACAGCACAGCAATAGCGTGAAATATCTGTTAATGCATGGATGGTTAATGGACTGGAAAGGATATGATATCAGTATCATAGCAAATACAACACTCTCCTCTGATTTGTTGACGATATTATATCAATCGATAGGCCTTATTAGTATGCTCAACAAATTCAAAATGAAGATTTTCGCAGTAGATCCAGAGTTACTGACAAAGCCTAATGAATGGATCAGTAAGCTGAATTGGCAATAAGCTGGCAAGCTGAAAGAATCTACTGACCGATGAGGAAAGGTTCTCAAGTGGTAGTTTCATATCGGTGAGTGCACTATAGGGTGGCCCCCCACTGGATAAATTGATGACCATGTGAGAAATGCAAAAGTCGATGGATGCAGGTGGCTCAGGATGGTATTTTCTGGCATTAATTGGGGCAGGTCTGCGTTCAGCAGTGGACTTGTGAAGCTGTAATGATGATGATGATATTTATTATAATCTTTTGTTTAATATTCGCAGGTTACCTGGTGGGGAATGCCGGACTGTTAGTGACATTAGGACAATTTGGGTTAGCGTACCTTCTTGTTTTCTTCACTGTAACTTCAATTTGTGCAATATCAACAAATGGTGCCGTTAAAGGCGGAGGAGTTTATTGTATCCTTTTGAATCTACTTTATAACTATTGAACTTACATCGAAGGACTACCAGTCCTAAAAATGAAGGAAGAACACAATTGAAAAAAAAAACATGTTTACACACAAACCTAACCCAAACCACAGTTTGTTGTCACATGTGACAATAACATGAAATAGCTTCTCGTTTCAGTTACTGTGTTTCATCTATCACTGTCAAATGAAGCAACATTATGCTGTATGCTGATGCAAAAAGACATTAACCTTTGGGCACACGGTCGGATCCGACAAAGGCGATGTTCCGTCAAAATTCAAGCGGTCGGATTCGACCGCACCCACCCACAACAACACTTTAACTCATAAATACTTGAATTTAGAGACTACTTTTCTATGAAGAAGTTTGGTGTTATAGAATCTATACAAAATTCTCTATCCTGTGGTCTAAACAAAAGTCAGTTACTCTATGTATTTTTATTTGTATTCTACTTCAACTTACGACATTTGCCGACCGTACGAAAATGGCGTAATTTTAGTAGATTAAAAATAAAAATCTATAGAGTAATTGATTTGTTTAGGCCGCAGGATAGAGAATTTTGTATTAATTCTATAATGCCAAACTTCTTCATAGAAAAGTAGTCTCTAAATATAAGTTTTAATGGTTTAAAGTGCTGTGGGTGGGTGCGGTTGCATGCGACCGCTCGGGATTTGACGGACTCATGTAACTGCATGGGAATTTTATGGGATTGAAGGGTTAAGCTATATGTTATAGCCATTAGGTAATTTCCCATACATTTTTTGGGGTGACAAACAAGTACACAGTCTTACGTGATGATAAGTGGATGTTGTGTCCTTTATACACCAACGTCTATCGTCGATTAAGCATCAAATTAGAAATGCTTTATCACCCCTGTGGACTGAGATCGAATGCCTCATTGCCAGTAAAGGAGTCTTTGGTTCTTTACACTCACCATATGAAACACAGCAGCGTTGTTTTGCTATTTTACGCTGGTATTGTGCGAGAAAGTGGTACACAGAAGAATAATATCGTGACGTGCTTGTGCTGCAGCAAGTACAGCTGCCGCGTGGCTCTGCCATGTAAGAATTTATTTAAGTATAGGGGTGATTACTGCACCGTTTGATGAAGTACGTCCCTAACTAAGCTTAATATGTATTTATCCTCGGTGTTATCTAGGTTTGTACGTAAACGGAACTTTATAAGTATTGGTTTGAAAGTTATAAGAAACATCTGTATTTTAACATTGATTTTAAAGCAACTTTGAGTGTATGTATGCTTATGTGCATACATATATCGTTCAAAAGCGTAATATGGCAACTACATGTTCATCTACATAGTACGAAAATATAACTTACGTACACACTCCATTTTTACTGCTAAATACTGATTTTTTTCCTTTCTCTCTCGATGCTAGGTGAGACATCACCCATTTTAGTCGCTCTGACCGAAGAGTTCGAGTATTTGCTTGGCGTAGCCTTAAATCTACACAATAATAGCCTCAACGAGAAATCAGTTATGATAAGTAGAACATTAGGTCCAGAGTTCGGTGGCGCGATCGGGACTCTATTTTTCTTGGCCAATGTGGTGTCCAGCGCACTATGCATATCTGCTTGTACTGAAGCCTTGGTGGAGAATTTTGGACCTAACGGTAAGAGAGATACGGTAATTGCAATTATTTTATCTCGGTATGATTGTGTTATTTATTTTATTTTATTTTATAGGATAGTGTGACAAACGAGTACACAGTCCACCTGATGGTAAGTGGTTGCTGTGTCCCATAGACATCTACATCTACCCTCGATTACGATTTAAAATACTGATGCGTTGTCACCCGCTGATGCGTTGTCACCCGTGAGGACTAAGATGGAATGCCTCGTTTCCAGTAAAAAGGGTCTCCGGTTCTCTACACACTATACGAAGCACAACAGCATTAAGCTACTATTTTCCGCTGGTATTCTGTGAGAGCGTGGTCCTTCCCCGGTTGAGCCGACACATTCGTACTACAACTACTACTATACAATAATATTAATATAACTGCATCATGGCTCTACCACGTATTAGTCACTTCGTCCCTGGCTGAGAAATCCCAGAAAGAACTTGTGGCTTTCGATCGATGGCGGTGTATTTGAAGTGGTTATAGTGGATCGATTTGTTTATCTATGCCACTTACTAAAAATTTGCTTAACTGAGAACTATTATAGCGCAGAGAGTAGCTTGAAGGAACGGGACGGGCTTGCAAGATCTGAAGACTGCAGAGTGCAGTTAATGTCTGCTTGGGAGCGGATGGATTGAGTACTTGAGGACGACGACGAAAGATTGAAAGTTGATTTTTCCGAAGGTTGCATTGTTGCATGTTCAGATCACGTCGGCTGGTCACCATTTAGCCGTGAAAGGAAAAGCGGACATCTCCCGCTGGGCAATGTTCAAGGAAGATCGGAGCTTTTTTATATACAGGGTTATTTTGCAATAACCAGTCAAATTTTCAAATAAGGTTAAGAATATGTGCCTTTTGATTCTTAATCGAGGTTAAATGTAGATATATATGGGTCACAGCATCCACTTACCATTAGGTGGACTATGTGCTCGTTGGTCACCTTTATCCTAAAAAAAAAAGTAATAAAATATGGTGAAGAAAAATTAATTAATAAAATCTCAAACATTCTGTCTTTCTTATCTTTTAAATTCAGAATGCGTAGTAATGCATTATTTTAACTGATTGTCATTCATAAATATCTAACGCTTACTATTTTACTACGCACGCACACATTCGTAAGGGTCGATCGATTGGTCGGATATCGCACACAGAGGAGCGCGTGCAAGCGTAGTTGTTGCCTTTAAATTACATACAATTTGGGATATTTTCAAAAAAAATTAGAAGCCTTATATACTCGTATTTCCAAAAACTGCAAAAATATTATAAAAAGTAAAGTAAAGTTACATATATGTGGGCACAGGGCTCCTCTCATTTCTGAGAGGGTTTTGTTGCAAGGAAGTGTCCGCCGCGCTGCCCCAATGCGTGTTGGCGAACTTCACATGTCTTCGAAATATTTTTTTTTCTTTTTTCTCAGACATTCAGGTTTCCTCACGATGTTTTCCTTCGCCGCCGAGAACGTGGTAAATTAGCATTTAAAATAGCAATTAACAATGTCTTTTATTCTCTGCTTAAGTGACATAAAAATGGGGATCTCAGGATTGCAATGGGAAGATAGGCGGGTACATCCTGAATTTCTTTAGCTAGCAAACTTTTAACGATGTTATCTTTCTTTCGCCGCTCACTTAGCGGTCTTAGAGTCTATATCACGTGAAGATGCCGCGTGTAGGCGAAACACGTGTCGTATTATTGTCGATGGTGTGTCTTTCCCAGAATAGTGGTGTTAGAAGTAGTGGTGACGGGATTAGTGCACGCAATTGAGGGAGGGCGGGAGGTACTATTCAAACGAGGTAAGACACATCATTTTATTTTATTCAGTGGATGGTTGCAAAGTAACTATTAATATCTTTATTATAATGGATTTCCGCAAAGTAACGCCTGATTCTATTAATTATAGTCTTTGAAAAGTAATCCTGCATCCCGCAGTACTTCGGAACTTAGATAAGCGCGATCTGGGCTTCGGTGCGTTTCGCTTGTGGCGCGACGACAGAGCTTCCACCGTATTCTCATATAACTTTTCCTTCTTCATCAGCCCGTAACCATCCACTGTTCTAGACAGACCTTTTCCATCGCTGGGACGATTTGCCTATAGACATACTTATCTGGTAGATTCAAGATTTTGGTACCAGACATGTTATATGAAAGTGAATGGATATAAGAGTAAAGGGAGGCCGAAGAAATGGAGGGTGTCAGGGATAATATGCGTAAGAAATTAAGTAAGTGGGGAGGCGACAGCTAATACAGGAGAATGGATGCAGAAAACGTGCCATGCCAACCCCAAATAACTTGGGATCCAACCTCAAATAACTTGGGATAAAGGCTTGAAGTGGAGTACCAGAAGCCTTTGAAGTTACTTTTATTTACATTTTAGATCCAATAGATGGTGTTGTTTCCAACTAATGTAATACTGGCTGTTAATATAACCTACATTGAAAAAGAAAAATACAATGAAAAAAAAAATCCTACTAATCCTATCCTAATCCGATGTCTTGCTGGTTCTTCCCAGGACCGAGGTTTTCTCCAAACCACTAGTAAAAAAAATGACACATTAAGAACTACTTGTAATCCATATTGAATAAAAGATATTAAATTATATTCTATTCTATACTATCTATTTTTTTAACGAGGTTTTTCAGTATCTTTACTTTTTATAATTATGATGGTCATACATCCGGACAGCCTGAGGTTCGAGTGGGGCCAAAATCAGTTATTAGGTTTGTCTGTCAAGGAATATCCTATTACAGTAGCCGGTGTTTTACGACCCAAGTTTCCTATTTTTTTAATAATTCCGCTAAGTTTCGTGCTGGTTTTTCCAAGGACAGAGTTACCATTGGTGAATAAAAATTGGCTATAGATAAGTATTTTGTAATAATTATATATTGAATTAATATATTTTACTCTACTCTTTCTTAGCTGTTGCAAATCTTCATTAAAAATTGCAATAAATAATTTCATCAGCGGGGGTTGAATCCGGGTTACTGTAAAATTTATAGTGATTAGCCCCAGAGCTACCACATTTCTTCACATTAGGTTGCTACAGCTGTTTTGCTTTGAATATTCCAGGGTACCTGGTGGGGTCGAGCCCAGGTCTGCCGGATGGCTGGTGGTTCCGCTTCCTGTACCGCTCGCTGCTGAACGGGCTGGGGCTCGGTGTATCGCTGGCGGGCGCTTCGCTGTTCGCGCGCACCAGCCTCGCCATCTGGCTCACCATGCTGGTCTGCCTCGCCAGCGCCTTCCTCAGCTTCTTCCTCACCAGCCCGGCGCAGGTACATAAGCTACTAGCGGCGGTAACAGCTTCTATCTGGCTCACCATGCTGGTCTATCTTTCTAGCGCCTTCCTAATCTTCTTCGTTACCAGCCCGGTGCAGGTACGTGAGTTACTAGCGGCGGTAACAGCTTTTCTATCTGGCTCACCATGCTGGTCTACCTGTCTAGCATCTTCCTAAGCTTCTTCGTTACCAGCCCGGCGCAGGTACGTGAGTTACTAGCGGCGGTAATAGCTTTTTTATCTGGCTCACCATGCTGGTCTACCTCTCCAATGCCTTCGTCAGTTTCTTCCTTACCAGCCCAGCGCAGATACGTGAGCTGATAGCGGCGGTAAGAGTTTTCCTATGTGGCTCACTATGCTGATCTGCTAGCGCTTTCCTCAACTTATTACTCACCAGCCCGGCGCGAATACGTGAGTTCATCATGCTGGTTTTCTTCACCAGCGCGTTGCTTAGCTTCTTCCTCTCCAGCTCGGCACAGGTACATGAGATTTTCTATCTGGCTCACCATGCTGGTCTGCCTCCAGCATTTTCCTCAACTGCTTCCTCACCAGCCCGGCGCAGGTACATTTGCTACTAGCGGCTGAAACAGCCTCGCCATCTGGTCTACAATCGGCACAAAGTACCCGCTTGAAATAGTAGCATAATTCAGCTGGGTTTATCTTTATATAAATAAAGGAGGCCAAATGAGCCGACAGTCCACTTGATGGTCCCGAAGTGAATGCAGTGGCCAACAGACACCTACTTATTATTTTCGATTAATTAGTCTACCCTGTGTATTAAGATAGAATGTCTTGCTACCAGTAAAAGGAGTCACGTTCTTATCACTTACCATACAAAACAGCAGCATAATTTCGTAGTGGCTACGTAAGTGCATCTGCTACCCCATATCATTCCGTGGATGTCATAAAGAGGCCACAGTGACTAATGAGACAGGAGATGGGCAGCATTTTCCTTATTACAACTCAAAATTATAAAAAACTATAGTTGCAACTATGGCAATATCTCCTCCCCACCACCCGCTATAAAGCAATCTATGGAGGAACCTTCTTTAACATGGAGAAACGTCTACACATACCCGCCTTGCGGGCAAGGACGGGTTATGCCGGGATCGCTGACTAAAATTCCATGGTGTTCCGCCTTCGACGCATATTCGCTGGCCACAAGAACGCTTTCGTACACATCCGTGGTTCCACCGGTGTCGGTTTACCCATGGCGATCCTTCCTCGGTAGGAATATTCCTCTCCATCTTCTCAGGCAAGCGCATGAGAACACATGGCGCGTCAATCCGACAGCCAAGCGTGATATTTATGTCAAATATCCTCACTATAAGACAATCTATGCGGGAGGCTTATAATAATAATAATAATAATAATTTTATTTCAGATACAAGCTCCATAATTTTTTAGTAATAAATAATATAAACTTAAAATTAATGTTAATAAATATATTAATAAATATAATGTTAATAAATATATAAAATATTATGTTCAACAGTAGACTTGTTAGGACATAATAAATGAAATAAGTACTTCATCTAGCATATCACATTCCAGATCGAGAAGCCGGACACGAATCAGCTGGTGAACGTGACTCACTTCAACTACACCGGGCTGAGTTCGGAGACGCTGTATTCAAACCTGTACTCGCAGTACGGACGCGACTACACCACCACCGACGGCGAGTGGGTCGACTTCGCTTCGGTTTTCGGTGTTCTGTTCACTGGAGTGACCGGCGTCATGGCCGGCGCTAATATGAGTGGTGAGGTGTTTGTGTCTGTGTGTTTTATACAGTTTTTTTTAAATAATATACGCTGCAGCTATATTATGGTTCTTGCATGAATGGGTCGGCTCGGCCGGGCGGGACCGCGCTCTCACAGAATACTAGCTTAAAACGCTGCTGTGTTTTGTATGGTGAGTGTAGAGAACCGGAGACCCTTTTTACTGGAAACGAGGTATTCCATCTTAGTCCTCAAAGGTGACAACGCATCTGCGTTTTGTTAAATTTAGATGTCTATGGGCCAAGCATCCATTTACCATCTATGGACTATGTGCTTGTTTGTCACCCTTATCCTATAAAAAAAAACTTGCGATCCACCTGATGGTAAGTGGTTTATACAGCCCATGGACACCTGCAACAAAATTCAAATTAAGAACTAAGAAAGAATGCCTTGTTTACAGTAAAAAGGTCTCCGGTTCTCTACACTTATTATGCAAAAAACAGTAGCATTAAACTGCTATTTTAGGCATGTATTCTGTGAGATTGTACCCCTTCCCCGGTAGAGTCAACCCATTCAAATTACAACCATAATATCACTGCAGCACAGCGTGGCTCTATCATGTTTAAACATCTAAGTCAGTCTTTCTTAAAGTGGGCGATAACGCCCCCCTTGTGGGCGCTAAGGGGCCGAGAAGAAAATAAGGGCGTTGGCGTGGTTTAGGGGGGGGGGGGGGTGATGGTTGATTTGTAATTTCATTTAGTTTAGATACTTTATATTTTAAAATTTACTAAAATAAAATCTACCTATTACTCATTATCGAATAATTAGTTTATATTTCTGCTCTGTATAATGAAGTTGTATATAAATATACTATACTAGAAATACTTAACATAGATTTCGTAGGATAGCCCCTACGCTGTATGCAATCAAGTTGTAACAAGTTTTTGTTAAATAACGCTATTGGTGCAATCCAATAACAATCGGCTGGTTCATCGATATTTGTCTTAACTTGCTCAGTACGATTGAGCGTCGAAAGAGATAAACTAGTTTGTGCGTGTTTGTCTTATTTCTATCGGTGCGTGATGTATTCAAATCGTTTATAAAAACTCGTAATATTTTTTATATTTTCATTAGTGGTTTCGCGCGCAATCTTTAAACAAGTATTTAAGTTCAAGACTTTATTTACATATTTGTAAAATCAAAGATGAAGTCTTTAAGACTTCAAGATCATTTGAATAAAATGTATCGAGATAAGAAGGACAAAAATGTAGCCTATTTTTAAAACCTGGAAAAGAAGCATAATACTCATCCCAGTGTATCAAAACTTTTTTCGGTGGCTGCTAAGCAAGACGTTGACGGACTTCGAGCTTCATACAATATCTCTTTGTAAATTGCTCAAACAGGTAAACCACACACCATCGGAGAAACGTTAATTTTGCCGGCAATAAAAGAAGTTATAATCACTGTGCTCCATCAATCGGCGGCAGATATAATTCAAAAAATTTTCTGTCAAAAGACGAATTGATGAAATGGCTGAAAATATTAAGTCATTGTGCAGTCATCTGAAGACTAATCAATTTTCAATTCAATCAAATCAAGATTGTTGTTCAAATGTTACGAGGGTGGATTGAAAAGTACTCGGCCTCACCAAGAAAATAAACACATACTAAATGAGTTATATTTTTATTTTTCTACATAATCACCATCAAGTTCAATACACTTTTGCCACCTCCCCTTCCAAGCATTTAGACCGTTGAAAAAAAATGATTCTTCCTTAGAGTCAAAATATGCGTCTACAGCTGCTTTGACCTCGTCGTTTGTCGAAAATCTTTGACCTCCCAAGTGCTTTTTTAGGTTAGGGAACAGAAAGAAGTCTGATGGTGCCAGATCAGGTGAATACGGTGGATACGGTAACAGTTCAAAGCCACAGTTGTGAATTTCAGCCATTGACTGTACTGACGTGTGAACACGGGCGTTATCTTGATGAAACAGGACTTTTCTTCTGAGCATTCCTCGACGTTTTTCTTCTCGTAAACGACGTAGTAAGGTGCAGTAGTAATCAGAGTTTATAGTCTGACCCCTTTCAAGATAATCAATCATAATCACACCTTTCGAGTCCCAGAATACTGAAGCCATCACCTTATTTGCCGACAAAATCGACTTAGCCTTTTTAGGGGTGGTGAAAAAGGTCTTCTCCACTGTTTTGATTGTTGTTTTGTTTCCGGTGTACAGTAATGAACCCATGTTTCGTCCATAGTAACAAAACGATTCAAAAAATCATCTGCATCGGCTTCAAATAACTCCAAACAGTCGCGTGAAATAGTCAATCGCGTCCTTTTTTGTTCAACTGAAAGCAGTCGCGGAACCCACCTCGCAGACACCTTGTGGAAACCCAACTCGTTGATAATGATGTTTTGAGTTCGTTCATAAGAGATGCCTATAATATCGGCTATCTCTCTAATTTTTAATCTGCGGTCTCCCATTATTAAATCAAGTACTTTTTTTAATATTTTCGTCAGTAGTTGACGTCGAAGGCCTTCCAGAGCGGGGTTCATCTTTCACACTCTCTCTACCACGCTTAAATTCTGCTATCCATTTTTTGACGGATGAATATGACAGAGCACAATCGCCTAATGTACTGACCATGTCAACATGGATAGCTTTTGATGATAGCCCCTTCTTATATATACTTAATGACGGCACGCTGCTCGATTTGCTCCATTCGCGGAAATTATGTCCGATTACTTTGTTAATAAATTTATAAAATCACAACTAATTATCGCACACGTTTCGAACTTCACACAATGAACTAGTCTGAACTGAACTAAATAATGTGGGTAGATTTGATTTTTAGAATTGCATGGATCTGTGTTAGGCCGAGTACTTTTCAATCCACCCTCGTAATAAAGAATGTCTTGTTTACAATAAAAAGGTCTCCGGGTCTCTACACTTATTGTGCAAAAAACAGTAGCATTAAACTGCTATTTTAGGCATGTATTCTGTGAGATTGTACCCCTTCCCGGTAGTCAACCCATTCAAATTACAACCATAATATCACTGCAGCACAGCGTGGCTCTATCATGTTTAAACATCTAAGTCAGTCTTTCTTAAAGTGGGCGATAACACCCCCTTGTGGGCGCTAAGGGGCCGAGAAGAAAATAAGGGCGTTGGCGTGGTTTAGGGGGGGGCGATGGTTGATTTGTAATTTCATTTAGTTTAGATACTTTATATTTTAAAATTTACTAAAATAAAATCTACCTATTACACATTATCGAATAATTAGTTTATACTTCTGCTCTGTATAATGAAGTTGTATATAAACTAGAAATACTTAACATAGATTTCATAGGATAGCCCGTACGCTGTAAGCAATCAAGTTGTAACAAGTTTTTGTTAAATAACGCTATTGGTGCAATCCAATAACAATCGGCTAGTTCATCGATATTTGTCTTAAGTTGCTCAGTACGATTGAGCGTCGAAAGAGATAAACTAGTTTGTGCGTGTTTGTCTTATTTCTATCGGTGCGTGCTGTATTCAAATCCTATTTAAAAGCTCGTAATATTTTTTATATTTTCATTAGTGGTTTCGCGCGCAATCTTTAAACAAGTATTTGAGTTCAAGACTTTATTTACATATTTGTAAAATCAAAGGGGAACGAATGAAGTCTTTAAGACTTCAAGATCATTTGAATAAAATGTATCGAGATAAGAAGGACAAAAATGTAGCCTATTTTTAAAACCTGGAAAAGAAGCATAATACTCAGCCCAGTGTATCAAAACTTTTTTCGGTGGCTGCTAAGCAAGACGTTGACGGACTTCGAGCTTCATACAATATCTCTTTGTAAATTGCTCAAACAGGTAAACCACACACCATCGGAGAAACGTTAATTTTGCCGGCAATAAAAAAAGTTATAATTACTGTGCTCCATCAACCGGCGGCAGACATAATTCGAAAAATTCCTTTGAGCAATAGTTCTGTGCAAAGACGAATTGGAGAAATGGCTGAAAATATTAAGTCATTGTGCAGTCATCTGAAGACTAATCAATTTTCAATTCAATATCAATACCAACTAATGAAGGATTGTTGTTCAAATGTTATGTTGTCCAAAAATGCGTAAGCTGATCATGAATAATTTTTTCAAATATTTTTCAACGCTAAGAATTGAGGTTAAGAAATCTATGTTAAGAATTGATAGTAGTGCAATTAGACGATAATTATTACACCTTTTTTTTAATAATGGATATAATACAGCTTATTACAAATTGTTTAGAAATATTCATTTATTACATACTTCTTATACAGATTATTTTAAATTTATTATTAATATGAATGAATTTAAAATAGAGTTAGTCTCGAGTTATATTATATTTATTAATAATAAATAGTAATTTATTATTAATAAATATAATATAACTCGAGGCCTTGGATTTGTGTTTATGGACTATCTACTTTGTAAAAAATTGTACCCTGTGTCTATCTACCTACTAAAAAGTGTGGTTTTGAAAAGAATAGGTCTAGAGATAATAGATAATAACTCTAGCAGCGAATTTTTAAACGATATTTTTATTTACAGGAGAGTTGAAAAACCCGTCACGCAGCATCCCTGTGGGCACTCTAACGGCGTTACTGTTCACGGCACTGTCGTACGCGGCGCTGAGCATCCTCACAGCGGCGACGTGTTCACGGGAGCTGCTACAGAACAATTACGTTTATCTGCTGCCCATCAATATCTGGCCACCGTTTATTGCTGTTGGTGAGTTATTACACATAACTCCCTTTTTGTCGTTTCTACAAAAAAAAAATTGTCAAAATAATATTTTGTTGGATGTGGCAAGAATTATTTATCATAGTTATTAAAAATATTAAATCATACAAACATATATATTAATGTGTGATGAGAAAACTGTGTACACCTTTCAAAGCAAAGTTATCACCTATCAAAGTTAATATGGAGGAGAAGTGAAAAAAGCTAAAATTTATTTATATGTCTTGCAAATACATTAAATTAAATAAAACATAATAGTTTGTCGTTTGTTTATGTTCATACCATGAAGGTTAGAGAACAGGAGAACGATCGCCGTGGAAAATAGTGTTCCAGAAATATGGACACCATAAATAAGGCGCTGCGATCACTATGTTCGCTCAATAAAAGTCATTTTCAGTCTATTTTTCCGATAAGATGCTAAATCGCTTGCACATCCACGCACAATAAAATATTTCTCCATTTTTTAATGTTTCTTTTTGTCAAAAATTACAAAATTACGGAGCATGAAAATTTTCTCACAATGCCGCGAAGATAATTTGTACATTATTCAACTAACTTCACCTACTTGTACTCATAAACAACTAACTTCGCAGTCACTACTCACCGACGTCAGCGCCTTTATACATTCTACAATTTTCAAGGACAGGCGGACTATGCTTTCCTGTTCTGTAACCTCCATGTCATGTCAAACACAACAGTCTGTGGTTAAATAGTAGCACAGAGTAGAAATAGACGCCAAATAACTATAAAATGTGGTTTAAAATGTTCAATAGTCCAGACTATTCTATATAGTCATATATAGAATAGTCTATCTAGTATAGAATAGTCATACAGTATACTTGTATGTAAAGAAAAAAAAATAAAATTTATACATATATTTTCTATACTAGATTACATGTTAATTAGCAGTTGAAAGTGAAATATAACTTGCTTAATACACTGCACGAGTTTAAATGATTATAAGTATGTAGTTTTTGTTCAAAAAGTGCATCCACTAATAAAACTAGTCTAGTAATCGATTAAAGTACATTGTTCCATACCGTTACTTGTTATTGTATTGTCCCTGGCGTGACCTGTGAGCAGGCGTAGACTTTTTTATTTCGTATACTTTGTTTTTTGAACTAGTGGTAAATTAAAAAATTATTTTCAATTAGAATTACATAATAATAATAATCTATTATTTAAATAAAAGTACAAGAATAAGGTGAAGACTGATCCCCAAACTAGATGAGTCTGTATCTTAGGGATCTGGGGCCTCTCCCAGTGTTGTGACAACAGTATTTAATTAAGTAACTATTAATATTTAATTAATAATTAAGTAAGTACTAAGCTTATCATTATTAAGTAACTAAATAGCTATTTAAATGGATTTATTTACAACTAAACATGACTAACTTAAAGCGACTAAAGTAATTTATATTTTATATAATCATAGGTATATTAAAATTAGTTTGTAAACTGTAATTTGTTATAATATAATTATATATATATATATATAATGTGTGTGTGTGTAAAATAAATATAGAATATATTATTATATAATTTCATATAGAATATATGTTTTATTCATTATAACCTATAATGAATAAATAATTGTTTTAAACAAAAAATGCTATTTATAATTTTAAAATATATTAATTATATATTTTAAAATATATTTAGAATATATTTTCTAAACATGCAATCTATCTTGAATAAAAATATTCTTTATATAGACCACACTCTCACAGAATACCAGCGTAAAATAGCAGCTTAATACTGCTGTGTTTCGTGTGGTGAGTGTAGAGATCCGGAGACCCTTTTTTACTGGAAACGAGGCATTCCGTCTTAGTCCTCAGGGGTGACAACGCATCTGCGTTTTGATTCTTAATCGTGGATAAATGTAGATGTCTATGAGCCACAGCGTATCTACTGACCATCAGACGGACTGTGTGCTCGTTTGTCACCCTTATACTATAAAAAAATACATCCCAAAAACCCTAACCGACGACAGGGAGACGTCTATGGAAACAAAAAATTGCCGTGGTCCGTACGTGCTTCGTGCTTCGTGTTTCTTTGTCTCGTATATCTCGACAATAATCGTTATCATCTCCAAATGAGTTTATTCGACGCTTAACCTTTAAGTACCGACGTGTGGTCTGACAGACACTTTGAGAGTTTGAAAAGTCTAGTTACATTTGTTAACGACGGTGTATCCCCCCGCGCTCCTCTCTACCCCTCGGAGAGTTTGTGCAGAGTGGCTGTGTGGGCATGTGCGATTTCCGTAAGTTTTGATAATTTTTAACCCGTAAGTTGCGATCACAAGATCGCGAGTGGTCTGTCGGACCACTCGTCTGTACTTATGTAACTTTTTATGGCACGACTTTTGTCAGATTATATCATTTTTCTCAGTTATTTTCATACAATTATAAAAATAGACCAGCCGAGTACTTATGGCATGCAACGGGCAGCCATAATCTCTAGTCGTTCTACAAATACAGCGGGTTCTGTATATACATCTTCCAAGAAAATTGCGCTTGTGAAAAATTAGAGATCTTGGGCCAGATGCACCAAAAAATGTAAGAACATGAATCAGAGGGAAATCAAACATGAAAGCTGTCACACCTATCCTTCAAAATTAAAGTGCGAGACTGCTTATGTGTGACTACAATGCAGCACGCCTGTATGCAAAGACTGAACTGTTTGTAAACTTTCGTAATTCCTATGGTTCAATGCCTTTTGATTTGCAAGAAGAATGTTGATTTTTTGTATAATTTTTGTTTTTATTGTAAGTATCTATTTTTAGTAACTACTTAGGGAATCTGTTCTTACTGAATTACATACATATTTCCTCTTTACTTTTATAGGTATGTTGATGGCCACATTCTCCGCGGGGCTGTCCAATCTGATTGGTGCGTCTAGGGTGCTAGAAGCTTTGGCTAAAGATAATATATATGGTGAGTACATTTTCAATACTCTTACACCTTACAAGACCGTGTAGTGGCGGTGCGAGAATATCCACTACCCCATATCGTCCCGTTGGTGTCGTAAGTTGCCACGAAGGGAAAATGAAATGGAAAGGGAGATAGGCAGCAGCATCTTCCTGATAAAATAAAATTATAAAAAACTGCAGTTGCTAACCCAAGCGTGGCAAATATGGCAATGTCCTCCCTATGAGGCAGTTAAGTTTTATGAGTTTTAATGGATGGTTGGATGATCGTATGAGAGAGATGAGATTAATAAAAAAGTTGTAATAAATATTAAATTACTTTTAATAATAAGTAAAAACCAACGTCATAGAACGAAGTGGAAAATCCATCATGGATTATCTTGTGCCACTTCTACAATACGAAATGATTGCTTACTCAACCCTTAGTTATAATACATGCAATAAAGGAAAAACTTGTAAATTTCTTTGCTTTTCAGGGTTTCTTCTCAGACCAATGGCCTCGCACAACGACAACCCGGTTATGGCTGTATTAGCTTCCTGGATCTTAGTTCAGATTGGCATTATGGCCGGATCTCTAAATACGATTGCTCAGGTGAGTAGTTCATTTATTTTGATCTGACCGATTCTAAGAAAACAGAATCCAGTTTCTGCTAAGGTTATAGACTCCTGCATCTTTTGAGGCATACAAACGCTTGGCAGATGGTAGAAATTAGTTGGCCATTTGTATATGGAATATATATTCTAATTATTACATATGGCCAATTAATTTTACTAATCCAGTGATTAATATTTTTTTAAAGAATAACGGTGACAAACGCACACAGTCCACCTCATGGTAAGTGGATGCTGTGGCCCATAGACATCTACATTTATCCTCGAATAAGAATCAAAAGCGTGGTCCTTCCCCGGTCGTGCCGACCCATTCGTGCTATAATCATAATATAGCTGCAGTGTAGCTCTACCACGTATGGAAAAATTATATTCATACTAATCGGATTTTATTATGACTTCAAACCTGTTCTGCATAAATTGGTCTAAAATTAACGATCAAAAGCGAGACAAACACGTGCAGTTTCGTTGTCACTTGGAAGAGAAGGCCAAATTGGCCTCTAAAAAGCTTGGCGTGCTCAGCAGAGCGGGACAGTATTTCATGCCGGCACACCGCCTGCAACTTTACAAGGCGCAGGTTCGGCCGCACATGGAATACTGTTCCCATCTCTGGGCTGGAGCTCCCCAGTGCCAGCTCCTTCCACTTGATCGCATCCAGCGCAGAGCGGTTCGAATTGTCGACGACCGAGTGCTTTCTGATCGGCTCGATTCACTGGCGCTGCGAACAGATGTTGCATTTTGTTACGCATATACCACGGGGAGTTCTCTGAGGAATTGTTCGGATTACCAGCCGCCAAATTTCGTGAACGCACTACGCAGCAAACGTCCCGATACCATCCACACCATCGAGGTGATGCTTGGCGGTCCACCACTGTAGTGTTTCACAAGGAGTTTTCTTCCGCGTACAACCTCTCAGTGGAATAGTTTACCACCGGCAATTTTTCCGGACCGATACGACCTGGGGTCCTTCAAGAAAAGAGCTTACTCCTTTCTAAAGGGCCGGCAACGCACCTGCAATTCCGGTTGCGGTTGTTCATGGGCGGCGGTAGTCACTTAACATCAGGTGAACCGCATGCTCGTTTGCCCTCTCTTATATAAAAAAAAACAAACACAGAGCCCCTAATATTATGTATCAAAATGTATATTTTTGTTACCCCTGCAGAGAAAGACGAAATGCCTCCCTACATATAAACAAATAATTAATAAGCCAGACAGTAATTATAGCCTGTGAGGCATTCCATCTTAGTCCTCGCAGGTGACAAAGCATCTGTAGAATGTAGAATTTGTTTGAAGACAACTGCAGGTGCCCATAGTTTACAGTAGCCACTTAACACCAGGTGGACTGTAAGTTCGGTTTGTAACTTCAGTTTTAAAACGAATAAACAGTTTCTTGTTTTTGTCACTCAATTATCTGTGCAAGCGTGGTTCTTCCCCAGGCGAGCCAATCCGTTCGTGCGGCAGCCGTCATACAGTTGTTGCGTGTGCGTCTTGTTTGACTTGGTTTATCTAGGTTACTATGAGGTCTCAACAACCAACACCTCACTCTGTACGTGACCATGAATCCTGCAAGAGAACCTAAACATAGGGAATGTAAAATAATAAAATTAAACGCGATAATATCCATTGAATAAAACTATTTATATGGATTTTATCGCGTTAAATTAATTTATTTTTAATTCCCGACGAAGTTTGTTTTTAAAGCACCCGAACGCTTTACATTTTTACACCCATGTTCACGGGGAGGGCGACACCCCCGTGACCATGGGTGCTGTAAAGCGCCCGAAACGTCGGGAATTAAAAATAAGTTAGAAATAAATAAATTAAACGCGATAAAATAATCGTATAAATAGTTTTATTTAATGTGTTGTGATCACGTAAATTTAAGAAATCATTTTGCAATAATATCCGTAAACATTGGTTCCATTCAATGTGTAGTGTGTATGAGGTAAAATCTCAACATTGGTTTATAATTTTCAGGTGAACTCTGTGCTTTTCATGACAAGTTACTTCGCTATTAACTTGGCTTGCTTGGGCCTCGATCTCGCTTCAGCTCCTAATTTCAGGTAATTTTGCATTTTCCATAAACTTATACCTGAAGATTCGCTTGCATACAATAAAACATGTAGTTATTCAGAATAGGCAAGTGTTGTCAGGATTTTATAAAGCTAAAAGATAGTAAATAACATTCTAAGTATGTAAATTAATCTTCCGTCAATCCAAAATGGAAGCAGCCACCCCCTGCTCTCCGTACCTATTTGAGAAATTTTATTACTAAAAAAGTTGTTTATATTATTGCGAACTAGTAATGAGTAAAATATTCTTGAGCGCCTTAGACATTAAATTTAAATTGTACAAGAACTAATGAAAACCAATTGGTGGAGAATTAAATTATAGTAGAGAGGCACTAACTTGCAAGCACAATATCAATATAATAATAGCTATTTGTTATTTTTATTAATGACATTGCTTTATGTTTTGAACATGCCAGTCTTATTATACGCAAGCTATTTACAAACTAAACCGAAAGAGTCTCACAGAAAAATTTAAAGAAATAATTATGTTAACTTTGGACTCTAGGTATATTTACGAAAATTTAATTTATGTTCACAAAAATAATAGTAGTATTAGTAAAGAATGTGATATACTACTCTGTGTAAAAAGTATCGGGAATATGTCAATAAAAAGACCCGCGTAAAAGAGGTCGTTCTAATTTTTTTACTGCATGTTGGACAGCACTGTACTGATTTAGCGCGCAAAGTTTGAGCGGGATCTGTCATTTAATTTGTTTTAAACTACACTTTTTGTTGGTCATACTTTTGAGTTCTCGGCGATTTTTACAATGGAAAATATTGTTGAACAAAGAGTGTGCCTTAAATTTTGTGTTTCGAATGATATTTCATGTGGTGAATCACTAAAAATGTTGCGAAATACCTACGGCGAATCGTGTATATCGATAACAAGGGCTTATGAATGGTATAAGGCTTTTAAAGAAGGCCGAGAAGTAGTAGTAGACTTGCCTCGTTCTGGTAGACCTTCAACCGCTACGACCAAGGAAAACATCGACAAAATCAAGAAGCTAGTGCTCGAAAATTGACGTATGAGTCTGAGAGAGTTGGCTAGTGAGGTGAACATATCTTTTAAGTCCGTCCACAACATTCTCATTGACATTTTAGGCATGAAACGCGTCGCCGCTCGACTAGTTCCAAAAGAGCTCAATTTTGTTCAAAGAGCGCAGCGAAAGCATGTCGCTGAAGACATGGTTTCCCGAGCTTCTACGGATCCGACCCTTATGAAACGTATAATAACTGGCGACGAGACATGGGTTTATGAGTACGACATGCAAACAAGCCAACAGTCTTCAGAATGGCGTCTCGAAAACGAGCCGAAACCCAAAAAAAATCGCGGCAAAGTCGCTTCAAAATCAAGGTGATGCTGACAGTTTTTTTTGACTACCGTGGTGTGGTTCACTCCGAATTCCTTCCAAAGGGAGAAACAGTGAATAAAGAATATTATTTAGGCGCCATGAAGCGTTTGCGTGAGAGTATCCGCCGAAAACGTCCAGATTTGTGGCAACACAACTCATGGATGCTGCACCATGATAATGCACCATCACACACAGCCATTATAGTGAAAGAGTTTTTAGCGAAATATTCAACAAAAGTTCTCGACCAAGCACCGTATTCACCTGATATGGCTCCGTCTGACTTTTTTTATTTCCCAAGTTAAAATTATCACTTCGAGGAAAACGTTTTGAGTCGATAGAAGCCATAACAAAAAATTCGCTGAATGAGCTAAAGGCCATACCGCAAATAGCCTATGAAAAATGTATGGAAGACTGGGTGAAGCGTTGGAGATGTTGTATTGCAAGCGATGGGGCCTACTTTGAAGGCGATAAAATAAATTTAGATGAATAATTTGTATTTTTTGTTTTATTGACAAATTCCCGATATTTAGTACACAGAAGGTACACTCTGTAAACTCTAGGAACAAACACAAGCTAGTACAAACACAAGTAGAACAAACACAAGGTAGTTTCTCAACTCCACAGAGTCAGTAATTCATTCAACGTGGTAGAGCTATGCCGTAGCTATATTGTGGTTGCAGCACGAATGTGTTTCGGCTCGACCGGGGAAGGACCACGTTTTCACAGAATACCAGCGTAAAATAGCAGCTTAATACTGCTCGGTTTCGTGTGGTGAGTGTAGAGAACCGGAGAGCCTTTTTGCTGAAAACGTGGCATTGCATCTCAGTCCTCAGAGGTGACAACACATCTATTTTTTTACGGGGGGAACTTTTCTGCGTTTTGATTCTTAATCGAGAATAAGTGTAGATGTCTATGCATCCACTTAGCATCAGGTGGACTGTGTGCTCATTTCTTACCCATATTCTATTTAAAAGAAAATACTCGTATGTATCAACACAATCAAAACCGCGAGTGAATTTTAGCAAGACAATAATTGGTACCTTACCCTTATTGGATGGACAAAAATATCATCAGTAATATTTAAGAGAGCTGATGTTCAAGCAGTTATCGGGCGAC
This sequence comes from Parnassius apollo, assembly GCA_907164705.1. NCBI lineage: Eukaryota > Metazoa > Arthropoda > Insecta > Lepidoptera > Papilionidae > Parnassius > Parnassius apollo. The sequence goes on along the minus strand of CAJQZP010001668.1, from coordinate 5,111,402 downwards.
GGTGGAGTACTGTCGCTTGTCACCTTTATTCTATATTATGACAAAAGTGGGTGGTGTTGTGCGGCAGGCCGACGTTCAAGCAGTTCTCGTGGGCGACGGCGGGCGCGGGGCTGGTGGGGTGCGCGGCGCTGGTGTTCGCGCTGCGACCCGCGTACGCGAGCGGCGCCGCGCTGGCTTGCTGCGCGCTGGTAGTGGCGCTGCACGTGCTGTCGCCCGCCGCCGCCGACCCCACCTGGGGCAGCCTGGGCCAGGCGCTCATCTTCCACCAGGTATTGCTGTATTGCTGTACTGCTGCGCGCTGGTGCTGGTGCTGCACGTGCTGTTGCCCGCCGCCGCCGACCCCACCTGGGGCAGCCTGGGCCAGGCGCTCATCTTCCATACTCCCTACTATATACATAGACTATGATACTACCCCATATTATCCCGTGGATGTCGTAAAAGGCGACAGACAGAAACAAATCAGTAATCAGTAATAACGACTAAAAATAAACATTTGCCTTGCCTTACAAGGCAAGTAGGCCTAAGTCGAGCAGTGGATTTTAATAGGCTTGTACACAGTAGTGACATACATTTTGCTGAATTGAAACTTTGCACCTGTGTCATTGTCTACGCTAGGCCGCTACCAAGTAGGAAATATTTTTAAGCTATTGCATAGCTTCTATCGCGGGCCTTGAGCGCGGGGACCGAATCCAGAAATTCCGTAACGAAAAAAACCTCACGCTCCCCACTCCGACGGGCACGGAGGTGTGGCGTTGAAAGCCGTGCATCGTCTAACGTCGTTTCAGTTCGGCAGACTTCGGCACTCTCGAGGTGTTTGTGTGCGTGCGACTAGACGTATGCGTGTACACTAGCTGCTAACTCAATGATAAAAATTCCTGAATAACCTACGTGTATTGTAAGATATTAAAAATATTTTAAACAATATTAACTTCTCATTTATTCAATAAGAGAAAAAAATTGTTTTCTTATCGGTCACCACGCTCAAAAAGTGTAACTTGATTTAATATCAAAGACTTAACTGCATAAATAAAATAAATAAATGATTATAATTGCATAAGTTGATAAAAAATGGTATGCAATAGCTTTACCGCGGCAGTCACCGAGTGCCACACGTATTTTTTTTTATAGAAGAGGACGCAAACGAGTATACGGTTTACGTGATGTTAATTGACTACCGCAACCTATGACCAACCGCAACACCAGGAGAATTGCAGGTGCGTTGCCGACCCTTTAGAAAGGAGTAAGCTCTTTTCTTGAAGTTCTCCAGGTCGTATCGGTCCGGAAAAATCACCGGTGGTAAATTATTCCACAGAGAGGTCGTACGCGGAAGTAAACTTAAAACTTAACTTAAAACTAAAATTATTGTATGGCCAGTAACAATATCCTAATCTGTAAAATTGTTATTCTGAATACAACATCAGTGACATTCGTAATTTTAATTACTGAACCCTATAGGCACATTCGGCACCTGTTGTAAGTCATATTGCGAGACTATTAGGCGTAAGTAACTAGAACATTATTAGCCATGACTTCCGTACAGGCTGTAACGATAATGGTAGACTATGCTTATATCCATATGGTAGATATGAACCTATAAATTAGTTTATTTTTTTATGTTTTGACCTCATGCTCTTATCTATACATATTAAATCTCAAAATATGTTTGATCGATCACCATGAAAATTTGTATATATTTATAAAATTGGTATGTTTTTTCAACGGAGGAGGTTGAGATTTATAATCAAAAAAAAAAAAAAATTGAAAAGAAAATTAGAACCAAGCAAAATTTGAAATTCATCATCATCATTACAGCCCTTCACAAGTCCACTGCTGAACATAGGCCTCCCCCAAGTAATGCCACAAAGCACGGTCCTGAGCCACCTGCATCCATCGACTTCCTGCATGTCTTACCAGGTCGTCACTCCATCTAGTGGGGGGTCGCCCTACACTACGCCTACCGGTACGAGGCTGCCACTCGAGAACCTTTCTTCCCCATCGGTTATCGGTTCTTCGAGCTATATGGCCGGCCCATTGCCACTTCAGCTTACTAATCCGTTGGGCTATGTCGATCACTCTGGTTTTACTGCGGATATCCTCATTTCTGAGTCTATCACGCAGAGAAACTCCGAGCATAGCCCTCTCCATAGCTCGCTGAGCGACCTTAAGCGTCCTCATTCGGCCAGCAGTGAAGGACCACGTCTCAGATCCGTAAGTCATCACTGGCAACACGCACTGGTTGTACAATCTAGTTTTTAGAGATTGAGGTATACCTGACGAAAAGATATGTCGTAATTTCCCGAACGCTGCCCAGCCGAGTTGAATCCGTCGATTGACCTCTCGGTCGAAGTTGGACTTACCTAGTCGGACTATTTGTCCCAGGTAAACGTACTCGTCAACAACTTCGAGCATAGTGCTCCCAACAACTACCGGCATAGGTGTGACATGGACATTAAACATGATCTTTGTTTTGTCCATGTTCATCTTAAGACCTATCCGTTGGGAGGCACTATTGAGGTCATTGAGCATAATGCTTAAGTCCTCCAGCGATTCTGCCATAATGACTATATCGTCGGCAAATCGAAGGTGAGTGATGTACTCGCCATTGATGTTAATACCGTATCCTTTCCAGTCCAGTAGCTTGAAAACGTCTTCCAACGCAGCGGTGAAGAGTTTCGGGGATATAACATCACCCTGTCTTACACCTCTCTGCAGTTGGATAGGTTTCGAACTCTGGTTCTGTACTCGGATAGCCATCGTAGCCCTACTGTACAAACACTTCAGCACTTCGATGTACCGACAGTCAACTTGGCACCGCTGAAGGGACTGTAGCACCGCCCAAATTTCGACGGAATCAAAGGCTTTCTCATAGTCCACATATGCCAGGCAAAGTGGCAGATTGTACTCTTCGGTCTTCTGTACAATCTGCCGCAGGGTATGTATGTGGTCTATGGTACTGAAGCCTTTTCGGAAACCGGCTTGTTCGGGAGGCTGGAAGTCGTCGAGTCTGCGTGCGAGACGATTCGTAATGACTCTCGAAAATAGCATGTAGACGCGGCTCAGAAGGGAAATCGGTCTGTAGTTCTTCAAGAGAGCGTTGTCGCCTTTCTTAAAGAACAAAACCACCGCGCTTCTGCTCCACGCCTCCGGAGTAGTGCCACCATGGAGGACGGAATTGAAGAGCTTCCGAAGGACTTCAAGTACCGGTTTTCCACCCGCTTTCAGAAGCTCCGCTGTAATTCCATCCTCGCCCGGGGCCTTGCCGTTTTTAAGGTGGTGGAGAGCCATTCTAATCTCGCTCAGACTGACGTCCGGGATATCATCGGAATAGTGTCGGATAAGACTTGCTCTTGGATCGTTACTCACACTTACGTGTGGCTCCAACGATGATGTGTACAGCTGCCCATAGAACCTCTCAATCTCACTCAAAATCTCAGGTGTCCCGGAAACGATGTTGCCACACTCAGTCTTCAGCTTTGACAGTTGGCTCTTTCTGGCAGACAGATCTCTGGCAAAGACTTTGGAGCCCTGGTTCCGCTCGATCGCTTCTTTAATACGAGAAGTATTAAAGTTGCGTAAGTCTCGCCGCATGCATTTGGAGATCTGTCTGTTCAGTTGCCTGTATGCTGTCAAATCTGTTGACGATTGCAGCCTCATCTCCCGTCTAACAGCCATGAGATTAAGAGTGTGATCGGAGAGTTTTTGTGTTCTTCTGCGGCGGGTCTTGCAGAACTTAGCTCCGACCGCATGGACAGTTTCCACGAGCTTGTCGTTCATATCGTCCACTGCATTGCAATCTTCTAGGCACTGGAAGCGGTTACGTAACTCGAGCTGAAAGGTTTCGGGATTCTGGATTAGAGCACGAGGGGGACGGAGCGTTGACTTCATTAGACGAGACCTCTCCAACTTAACGTTTAGGTTCAGTGTGCCTCTAACCATTCGGTGATCGCTGCCAGTTTTCACCCTTGCGATCACTGAGACATCACTGAACACTTGGCGTCTGGTCGTCATAATGAAGTCAATCTCATTTTTTGTCGAACCGTCGGGGCTCGACCAGGTCCACTTCCTGTGGGGCCGCTTCTGGAAGAAAGAGTTCATCATAAAGAGTCCCTCTTTCTCCATAAAGTCGGCCAGCTGCTGGCCCCTTCGGTTCCGTTGCCCTACTCCAAATTTCCCTACCTTCAGCTCACCGCTTTCTCTTGTGCCTAGTTTTGCGTTGAAGTCTCCCATCAACACCGTGTAGTGGGTTTTGGAGGAATGTATGGCTCTGGAAATATCCTCATACATTTCCTCCACCTCCTCATCGGGATGTGCCGAGGTTGGTGCGTAAACCTGAATGACCTTCAGCGAATACCGTTTGGTGATTCTGAGTATCAGGTACGCGACCCTCGTCGACACACTCCCAATCTTTACAACGTTGTTGACGAGAGACTTGTGGACGATAAATCCGACACCTCCTTGGGACAGATGGTCGCCCTCCCGGTGATAGAACAAGTTGCCGGACTCGAGGATTGCCGTGTCCTCCCCCCTCTCTTCGGACCTCGGATAATCCAATAATATGCCAGCGCAACTTGTCTACCTCTTCTTCCAGCTCTAGTATCTTCTCGTCAGTCCTCAGGGTGCGTGCGTTATATGTTGCCAGGTCGAGTCGTCGTAGGTGGCAACCGAACCTCCACCGGAGATTCTTAGCACCCCCTGCCCCGCCGTTACCATGGTCGCCACCGTAGCCAGGAATAGCGGGACCGCCGGGGACTGGGGGCCGTCTGTTTGTGTATTTATTCATTGGGGGGTATTTGCCATAGTTGCCACGCTTGGCGAGCGGGTTGGCAACCGCAGTTTTTTATTACGTCACAGTTGTTATCAGGAAGATGCTGCTGCCCATCTCCTGCCTGTCTCCCTCTGTCGCCTTTTACGACACCCACGGGAAGATATGGGGTAGTGGATATTCTCAACCGCCACTACACGGCAAATTTGAAATTATTGATTAAATATGGTTTACTCGAGCGAAGTCGCGACGAACAGCTAGTTAAGTTAATAAAAATTGAATCAATATCAATTAAATTGTATACTTATTTGAAATACAAATTCTTATACCTAATTATATACGTGGTAGTGCCACGCTGCAGCTATATTATGGTTGTAGCGCGAATGGGTCGACTCGACCGCAGACCGACCACGATCTCACAGAATACCAGCGTAAAATATCAGCTTAATGCTGCCTTGTTTCGTACGGTGAGTGTAGAGATCAGGATACCCCTTTTTACTGGAAACGAGGCATTCCATCTTAGTCCCCAGGGGTGACAACGCATCTGCGTTTTGATTCGTAATCGAGGATATATGTAGATGTCTATAGGCCACAGCATCCACTTACTACCAGGTGGACCGTGGGCTCGTTTGTCACCCTTATTCTATAAAAAACATATTTACTGTTTGAATGCCATCGATGGGTAATTAATGTGGGCTGTGCATGGGTTGCAGGTGCGCAAGTACCTGCTGTTGCTAGACCCGCGGCGCGAGCACGTGAAGTTCTGGCGGCCGCAGATGCTGCTGCTGCTGGCCTCGCCGCGCCAGGCCGCGCCGCTCATCGACTTCGTCAACGATCAGAAGAAGGTGATCCTCCACTGCTGCATACTATATAGTTAGAGTGTTATTTCAAATAGACTAAAATCCGGTTGCCAAGCACGTTATTTAGTAGGTAATGTGCATTAAAATACGTATATGTACACGTACCAATTTTATAGAGCAACAGTTCTGTTTTATAGAGTGGAGTTGTTATTAACTTCATAAATAAACCATAGGTCAACACAAATAGCTCTGACAAATGTTCATATCCGGCTCGAAGGACTTAAAAAATGGTGTTTCCCTAACACTTTATATTAATTAATGCCAAATGATATGGACGGTAAATGTATGATAATAAATAAAACAGACTGGGCTGAGTGGTGATAATGCACTGATTTATTAATTGATTACATGATTGAATTTGCACGCGTATGACGAATAGTGCAGAAACTTCAGCTAAGTACACATACAAGATAAAACTGCATGTACATCTACGATAGCTCGTACACTTATTAACACTTAGCTTAAATTAAAAATAGAAAAAATGAAGTGTAAACACAAGAAAAAATGGTATTATGTAGTCTCTAAATAAGATTATTAAAAGGCTCTTAAAAGGATAAATCTTCTTCAAAAATAATGATACATACCACTAAAACATAAATGTGGAAGGGGGTCTAAGCTCGTTACAAACGACACGGTTTTCGGCTTTGTCGATAAAAGAGGAATTAAACAGGCGCCAATCTTCATAGCATTTCCAGAAACATTATACATTCCTATAGATGCTATGATTTAAGGTGAAACATGCGGTCTGCTCTCGGCTATTTTCCCGCGAGATGGTGCTGAAGTCAACATTTTTTAGTTTATCTGGGTTTTTGTGTAATTGGAACATTATTAAGTCGTAGAAGCAGCTATCGCGGTAATCGGCCATTTTACTTTATTGTATGAGGTCATACCGTATATTTCAACAGGGTCAACATATATTTTAGCGGGCTTCACTCGTGTTCGATTTTTTCTACTTAGCTAATAAGTAGGATTTCTCACGATATTCTCCGCCAATTAAGCGGTAAATCAGTACTTGAAATAGCAATTAACAATTTCATTGGTGCCAGCGGGGGTCGAACTTTTCAAGTAAATATTATAAATTTAATATAAAAGTTCAATTAAATAAATAAATAAAAAATGTACATGTTTGTAAGTAATAAAAAAAATGTTTTTTATTATACATATTTACATATTATATACATTATTATACGGTTATAGGGAGGTTTATTCGTCATCGGGCACGTGAGGGTCGGTCAGCTAGACGGCAGCGGAGATCCACTTGCCGCCGAGCAGAAGTACTGGCTCAAGTTGATCGATCACCTCAAGGTAAGTGCTGATTCAACTCATGTTTCATCATCAATAAGCAGGTATATTTCAAACTGGGTAAAATAAATAAGATGTATCAGCCAGAGAGGACAACTGCGTTTCGGCGAGAAAGAGCAAGACCGGCTTAACCGTCATGCGATTGTGTTGGTGGGAGCATCCACGCTCAGGAGGAAAATGGTTTGAGCGTGGATGCCCAGTGATTCTCCAGGATTGTCGATGCTGGAGGGTCCTGGGGTAGATTTTTACTAAACACTGCTTTCATGTTGGGGGAACAGAAGAAACACAGAAGTATAAATACTTCTACTTTACGCTGGTACTCCGCGAAGCCGTGGTACTACCCCGGTCGAGCCGACACATTCATGTAACAGCACAATCTGCTGCGTGGTTCTATGACGTATAATAAAATAGTTAATTAAATTGGACTTTCATTCTTCTATCCATTACTATCGCATAAAATACTTCTGCTAAAATGGGATTCCCTTTCTTAGGGTGTTTTTTATATTTTTAATTGTTATCAGAAAAATGCTGCTGTTCATCTCCCGTGTCTGCCCTCTGTTGCCTCATACACCCACTGGAAGATATGGGGGTTCTTGTACCGACACTATACTATGGAATGTAATTAGGATTAATTTTATATTACCTGCAGGTAAAAGCTTTCGTTGAGCTCTGCCTGGCGGAGTCAGTTCGTAGTGGAGCTGCCCAGTTGACAAGATTATCCGGTTTGGGCGCGATGAAGCCTGATACTGTGTTGCTTGGCTTCAGAGATGATCAGCCGCCCAAGGATTTCTTTAGAGAGTAAGTTTTACATCTCCCGGAAAATTCATTATTGGTATAGTACACCCCGATCGTGTAATCGTTGCGTGTGCTTTACCTGTCGACCACCCGCTATAAAGTGATGGTCCCGTCGTCATGATTTTATTTTATTTTATTGAATAAGGTACACAAACAGGCAGTAGTTATATAAAGATCTAAAATTAAGAGTATATTTGTGTTGATCTAAACTACAATCCGAAAAATTGTACACAGCATAATAATATAACTGCAGTAGAAACTTAGTCGTAGCAAAAATAAAACAGATAACAAATACATTAAATATTAAGAGAAACACGTAAATTTCTTTTAACTCTAACCAGGCTACTATGGAATATATGTAGATATACGTAACTACGCTTAATCTCGTCGTAATCACGGCACATTTTGACAACAGGGTTGAAAAAAGGAATTGTTATTCTTGTGTACATCTAACGTGAAAATTCTTTGAACACGTTGTCGTATACTGGAATTGAAGTTAATTAGCCTTAGTAACTCTGGGCACTCTATACGAGAATGCACAATCTTGTGCAAAAAAAACTTCCTTGGCAAATTGTCTCCTCAAAGATAATCGCTGGATATTAAAAAAAACTTTAATACTACTACTTTAGTCGAGAGTCGTGTGATGGTAGAGACGCAAGTGACCATATCTACCGCAAACACTGCGAAGAAAACAACAATGATTATCGTTTATAAAACATAATTAATCTTTTTTAAATATTATAAACTTATTTCTATAATTCATTTAATCTTAGATGTTGTTACTGTTATCTAAGTCTAGAAAAATGCGATTAAATTATTACTATCTGTTCTGTCCGCTGGCCTGTAAATGTGTGTATTAAGGGGATAGAGTAAGTCAGCTCAAATTCTAATTTCGTCTCCACTTGCCCGCGCGTCGTTTGCTATGTACCGACATGTTTGTAATCACTAATACTGTAAGTAGAAAGGTCGTTGGACACTTATTTCATTAGGTTTATCATATTTATGCCTGTTTCTTAACGCCAAGCCAGTCCCTTCTTATTTTTATTACGGTTATTTCCCATTTTAATTTTACGTCGTCCTGTTGCGTAATGTATATTCTGATCGTAAGCGACACAACCTCCCCCTTCAAAGGCCGAAGCGAAGTGACCGGGCGGCAGGAATCACGCTTCAAGAGGCCGATAGTTTAGGTAATTTCTTTTTTACAGTGAAAATAATGGTATTTAAAAAAAGTAAATAACGTAAGCACTGCTTTATAGTTAGTTCAGTTAGTATGAAAAGTTTCATGATCTTATTTAAGGCCGAATACGAAGAGAACTGGCGAAAATTAATGTATTTCTCTTGTCTAGAACTTTGACCTGAAGTAATTCTAAGCTTTAAAACATTTTTGTAGGTTTGTTCGGGTCCTTCACAAGGTCACCGTCATTTTAAAATTTTAAAATAAATGAATATACCAACAAATAAAAAAAATGTTAAGAAATGATATATAAAATTATTGTTCTTCCAAAACTCTGTGAATTTTAATTTAGGAAAAATTCTTTTACGTAAAAATGTTTGTATTGTGATTCCGAAGGTACCTGCTATCTTTATTTTCGATACAAAATATTATTTATTAACATAATTCGTTTTAATTAAAAACACCTAATAATAATATCGTATATTGCCAGATAAAAGTTTGCCGTAATAAATTACCAGGCGCTTCGACGTGTGACGTAAGATAACAACAGTTTTATACGCGTTTAAGTGTCTATAAATGTAAATATGGGTAGGAAAAGAAATAAATGTTACCTAAGTGGTAAAACAAAGAGAGTTTATCGCATGAACGCTGCTCGAATGTTGAATTTTGAGGTTAATACTTATATTTTTGTAAGGTAATAATAATGCATTTTTACTCATTTACATTAGCCAAACTGATCATTTATACTTTTCTAGTTTCAAGTGAGAAACACTAAAAATGTAAAATATCAAGACCCAGTCGGAAAAGAATGTACAGAGTAGTGCAAGCACAGAGACCGCAAATAATGTCAGTCAATGTATTGTCCGAAAGCATGGGGTAAAAGTACATAATTAAGAAAAACCGAAATACTTCGGATGTGAAGTGATTGACCAGTCGGAGTAGTCTTGTGAGAATTTACATACACAGTACCTATCCCCACTATGGGGCAATCACCGACTTTTTAGTTTTTTTCTTTATTATTTATGCAATTTGCATTACGGCATCTTGTAAGACTCACAAGAACAAACATTTTCAGTTATATGAGGTTCTTAACGTACGATGCACCAATTAAGAAAAAAATATCGTTATCAATTCAATAACTTTTCGAACAATATTTTATAACGAATAAAGTACAGAATTTATAATCTATAGGAACTAATATTATAAATAAGAAAAATTTATTTAAGAAGTAAGCAATGCTCTCTGTGTTGTTCATTACTCTGCATCTGAGCTAGCTCCGTCAAATATAATCAAAGCCCGTACGGCTTTGATTATAGGTATTATACATGTCTGTATAAACAAAGCGTAGGTACTGGCGGCGCGTGGTTTGCTGTGAAACGAGCAAGGTCATTCACGTCGTATTCGGCCTTAAAGTATTTTATGAATAACAGCGGTTTATTGTTTATTTTGGAGGTAACTTTGGTTTTTTTTTTCTATCGAGAAAATTTTACGAAATCGTGTTTTCGTCTAACATAATCCTTAACATTAATCCTCAACTTTACCATATATTTATTTCAAAATTAATGCTGCAATATTTTCGGCATAACGAAGGATCTTGCTAAGCCATTTGGGATTATATTTCCCCTTAACAGTAATACAAATGACCGAAACTGTTAATCATACAAGTTATCTTACCAGAAGTTTTCACTACTCTTATGGGTATGGTCTTATGGGTGGGTATGGTCCCTATTGAAATTCATTATCATCATCATCATCATTAAAGCCCTTCACAAGTCCACTGCTGAACATAGCCGTTCCCCAAGAAATGCCACAAAGCAATTTGAAATTCATTAATAAAATCCTAATTGTTTAAACAAATTCTCAACTTAAAATATGTACAAAATAAAGTTAAATTTTTTAACGAGCGATCAGGTGTGGATACTGATTTTTTTTATTTTCTATATTTTTAAGCGAAATGTATGCATATTGATATTTGAAATTTGCCTCCACAGCCCCCAATCGCCGTACAAAACGAATGATTTCGACCTGGAGACTGGCGAGCAGATATTCCCCACACGGCGCACGGCGAACACGCGTCCGTCGGCCGCGGAGTACGTGCGCATCGTGTCCGACGTGCTGTGCGTCAACAAGAACGTGTGCCTGTGCCGGCACTTCCACAAGCTCGACATGGCTGCTGTCGAACGGTCAGTTTTACTAGCGAGTTCGTTGTATATAGATAAGCCCCTTGTGTCATTAAGAGTGTGTGCTATGTAGCCATGTTTACAAGCTCGATATTGCCGTCGTTGAACGGTGAGTATTACGAACGAGTTCGCTGTATGTACAATACAATACAATAACTTTATTTCAGGCATCTGATGCCTCTGCTTGCCTCGTTGGTCCAGTGGTTGTAGTACTGCGACTGCTGATCATGAGGTCCTGGGTCCGAATCCCGGTTCGGTCCAAAAAAGTTAATTATTGAGTTTTTCCGTCAAGATTCTCAGTAATTTTAATACCCGACGTTTCGGGTGCTTTCCAGCACCCATGGTCACGGGGGACTGAGGTGACCATGTGACCATGGGTGCTGGAAAGCACCCGAAACGTCGGGTATTAAAATTAATATAAATAAAACGCGATAAAATCCGTAAAAGTAGTTTTAATCAATGTATAGTGTTCGCGTAAATATAAGAAATCATTATAGAACAAAATAATATTATGAAGGTATATGAAACAAAGACTTACACCTAGTTACTTAAATAATGTATCGTTTACTGTGGCCTTAAACTCAGCTAGAGACATAACATTAACATCTATTGACCCTCCGCACTTATTATATAGTTGGGAAATTCTGGAACCCGGTGAATTGGCTCCCAAAACTGTTTTGCGAAATGGACGAGAGAGAGATTTAATGGGCTTACGAGGCATTCGTGACGGAACTTTAAAATTAAATTTTATCAGGAGTGCAGGACAATGCAACTGATATCTTATTATCTTGAAAAAGAAGTATAGGTCAAGTACATCCCTGCGGTTGTCCAAGCTCTGCATCTTTAGGAAATCTAGTAGGTCCTTGTAGGAGCTAAATCTTTTATGCCAGAAGTGTGAGAACACCAAGTGTTTTACTAATCGTTTATGAATGCGTTCAATACGAAGTGTGTGAGTAGCATAATGTGGACGCCAGACCACACTTCCATACTCAAGGATCGATCTAACCAAGCTATTGTATAGCGCAATTTTTGAGGAATGGCGTTTGAATACTCTAGCGTTCCTGATAATAAAACCCAACATCTTGGACGCCCTGCCTATGATGTAGTCAATATGTGGGACAAATGTTATTTTATTATCCATGAGCACACCCAGATCCCTTACTACTGTCCTTTCTTCTAATTGGATCCCATTAATGGTGTAGATGGATGGAGTAGGATTTAATTTCCTAGTGAATTTAATGTGAACACATTTATTGATATTGAGCTCCATTCCATTCGTCTGACACCATTTCACTAGCGCGTCAAGATCTTTTTGTAAATGCAAAACATCATCTAGTGTTTCAATTACTTTCCATAGTTTTAGGTCATCTGCGAACATCGAAGAGGACGAGTATTTTATATAATTAGGTATATCGTTCACAAAGATATTGAAGAGAATAGGGCCTAGGTGTGAACCTTGCGGAACACCAGAAGTGATATCTCGTAGCTCTGAGCTAAAACCATTAACGACTACATAGAAAGAACGTTCACTTAGATACGATTCGAACCAAGCTAGAACAGAACCCCCTATTCCGTATGCAGATAGTTTTGTCAGAAGCCGTCGATGGACTACTCTATCAAAGGCTTTGCTGAAGTCTGTATATATTGCGTCTACTTGTTTATTGTCATCAATGTGACTTGCAATGTCCTCCACATACGTAACCAGATTAGTATTAGTAGACCTACCTTTTGTGAAGCCGTGCTGGTTGTCGTTTAAATACTTGTCGAAGTAGGCTTGAAGAATAGGGCAGACTAGAGACTCGAATACTTTAGCTAATGAGGACAATATGGAAATAGGCCTGTAGTTGCTAATGATCTGCGCATCACCTGCCTTATAAACTGGTACCACTTTAGAAACCTTCCAAACTTTGGGAAAAACCCTAGAACTTAATGAGTTATTAAAGATAATAAATAAAGGTTCCACCAGGCATGACGCGCATCGTGAAATAAATAACGGTGAAATATTATCACTCCCAGTGCCCATTGTTACATCAATATTGACTATTTTTTTTAAATTTGCTTGCGGGAAAGATTTAGAGTTGAAAAACAATTGATTACTCCCCCCACTGATGTACTAAAAATATTCTCGTCAGTATTTATGTCACATGGGACACTAAGATTTGAGGTAGTAGAGAAGAAGTAAGATGCAAAGCTGTTACATATGTCATTACCGTTATGTATTATCGTATTACCGTCCGTCATCGTAGCTGGATATGTTCCAGAGCCACCAAGTTTAATTTTAATATAAGACCAGAACAGTTTTGGGTTCGTTAAAATTCCGTCCTCAATTTTACGAATATAAGCGTTGTAGCATTCAGAAGCTAATTTTTTGCAGCGGTCGGTCAGTAAATGATATGATATCTTGTCCAGGGGGTTGCTGTATTTTTTGTACCTTAGTCTAACCCTATTTTTCTCTCGTAAGCGACTAATCAAGTCATTACTGAACCAGGGAGGATATTTATTAGTTTTTGGTTTGACAATTGGTACAAATTTATGAATGACTTTGTTAACAATCTCCAAGAATAATCCGAGTTTCTTACATCACTGTTCCCATAAAAAAAGAGACTTCCAATCAGCTTCAGCTAAATAGTCATTAATAGCAGCGTAATCTGCTTTATGAAAATTAAACCTACTCACAGCATTGGACTGTAGCTTTGGCCTCTCTAATGGAGAGAGTTCTATAGATAGAGGTGGATGTAGTGGGTCAACAGGACACAAAATGTCTACGGTCTCAGCAACCACGCAGGATGACATATTGGCCAAGACCAAATAGAGAGATCTACCCATACTATTTGTTATAGAGCTATGTTGTGTTAAATTATTTAAATTGACGAAGTCAATGAAATACTGGTGCAGTGATAAGTTATAAGATGGACTCCCAACCAAATTCCAGTCTAAGGTCGGCAAATTAAAGCCGCCAAGTACACAGACATGTGAATTAATTAGCTCGGAAACATGGTTAAAGTTATCGATAAAATGGGTGCGTTTGGCAGAAAAAAGCGCTAGCAAGCGCTTGTAAGCAAAATGGCGATCGTAAGCGGTAAGCGCTGTCAAATCGTAAGTAGCTATTTTCCTCCAGGACACGATGTTAGTTTTAACCGGAGAACCTAACCTAATTTAAATATATGTTTGTAAAGTATTCTTATTAAAAACTTACCAATCATGAATTTTTAATAACATGTATATGTCTATTCATAACATTATATTACTTAAAACTAATATTGCACAAAACAAATTATAAACTCTACTTCAAAACAAATAAATTAAATAAACAAAATGGCGGATTGTGTCAGCGCTACTGAAGTAGCAATCGTGTCCTGGCCGAAAACTATTTTAGCGCTTATAAGCGCTTGCTAGCGCTTTTTTCTGCCAAACGCACCCAATGTTTTAGCATTGACGTTTGTACCGGGGGTGGCAGATATGCCGCGCATAGAGCTAGTGGCTGAGAACCATCAATTACAACCCAAACATCCTCACATTCGCTTTCCCAGCTCTGCATACGCTTCGAATTTAAACGTTTAGAAATTGCAATTAGTGCCCACCCCCCTCTTTTTTCACGTTAAAGTCAGACATTTCTCTGTCCTTCTGTATACGGCATATCCCTCACCAAAAATTTCAGAGTCAGAGAGTATTTTACTATTCAGCCAGGTCTCTGTTAGAACAATAATATCATAATTTGAAATAAGCAGGTTTTGTAAAAATATGTGGGTTTTAGTGCTTAAACCTCGAACATTTTGATAATATATAGATATCGAAGTGAATTTTATAGATTTTTATCCAATTACTTGTATTAAATTAACATAATAGTTATCATTACAACTATTAATACAATTTAATGAGTCCATATCTCTTATAAGCATATAGTCAGAATTATCAGTTCTTCACATAAAAATACGCCCGTTCCTAACCCACACATGTTTGTATCCTTTTTCTTTACCAATCTTTCTAGCTGCGGCATGAAGCGATTTATTCATAGGGGACAAGTGATCCACAATTAATATTGGAGATTTTTCGCCGTTGAATCCCAGATGCGAGCTATTAAGCTTATCCTGCATTGCCTTTTTTCGGTTGAAATTGATAGATGCTGCTAAAAACTCATCAGGAATCTTTTTTATTGGCGAATTGGGCTACAATTGATTTTGGTCGCGTACTATTAGGGTTGATCTTGGCGATGCGTGTACAGTTGATAACATTTTCGCTTTTAACATTACACTTAAGTACAGTACCCAGTTGGGTCACTACTTGCATTAAGTTTTCATTTTTTTTCTCAGGAACGCACTGAATTTCTACATTCATAGTTCGTGCGTTCTATTCAAGGGTATTAATTCGCGCCGTGAGGTCCTTAACATTGGTTTTATGGCACTGTTCTTTTTGGAAATCAACCTTCGCCTGTTTAGTTTCTTATCAATAATTCATATTTGGAATTCATGAAATCCATAGAGCTCCTAATTTCCAGCATCTCCTCCTTAACTGATTTTAGTTCAAAACTAATGGAAATAGTTAGGGAATCGATTTTAGATGTAATGCTCTTACAATACTCCTGTATGAGGCCTCTAACTTCATCAGCCGACGCTCCTATTATTGGAAGTGACTGCAGTGCCTGTCTTTTAGAAGCCCGTACCGTGACATTAGGGTTAAATCGCACCGATGTGTTGTCGTTATGCCCAGTTTTGGGTCGTAGGCTGGTACACAGAGGACATTCCAATGTCGAAAACTCACTAGGTTTTATTATGGAGGGAGAGCTGAGACAGGCCACGTGAAACTTTTTTGAGCATTTCTGGCACTTAATGTACCCTTCTGTGTCAGGGTTATCACCACAGCATCCCCAATCATTGTTGTCGGTAGACATTATACTATTGTTTATCACTGAGGTTTGCAACAAAATACACTTTACTGCAAAGTTGCTGAATGCAAATTGGTAGGCGTTAATCGCACTTACACCGTAATTTTCGTTAATAAATTTTATATAATGTTCGATACTACCTGAGTTTAGCAATTCGTCTTTAGAGGCAAAAGCATTCACCCGAGAAGACGCATACTCGTTGTTGTTGTTTACGTAAATTGTTCACTTGTACTTGTTTATAATATAATATAATAATAAAAAGATAATAAAATCCTTTATTTCGATCAACAATAGTCATATATTGTTAATAAAACAAACCTTAACCTAATGGTAGTATAAAATGAAATAGAAATTAATATTAAAATATTATTAGCTATGGCAATTATCCTACATTAGTAACTTAACCTACACCCAGCCTCACATAGCGAGACCCAGGTGGGGTTCTCCTGGTGCTGGTGTGTGTACCATTCCAAGTCTCCAGAGAGGGCTATCCAGCTTCACAGCCAATGTGCTGAGAAGGGTGTTAGAACTCCTCAATAGCCGCAATAGCAAATATGATCGCGTAGAAGGCGTCCACACGAGCATCCGCAAATATAGCCGACGCACTGCAGTGTCGAGGCCTCCTCTACGTCACCCTCAGCACATTGTGGTACTGAACACGCAGAGCACTGTAGGCTCGCTGCGTATAGTTAGTCCACACATTAAAGTGCTCGTGTAAAAGGCAATACACCTTGAACAAAGTTAACTTGACTTGAGTCGTACTATGTGCAAATCTGCGAACCAACATATTGCCCGGGACCGACAGCGCTCGGCGCTTTCGTTCAATGTCGCTGTCGTCATCTAGACGTTCAGTTACAATATTTCCGAGGTACCTAGACGCAGCTACTTGTCTCAGAGCCGTGCCACGTAGCTGGATACGTGTTTTGAAGTTGGTTTGAAGTCAAGTGGTTTGTTTTTACCTCTGAAGACAATAAATTCACTCTTTTTTGAGTTGTAGCTGAGTCCAGTCTCCTCTACATATTCTTCACAAGTTCTTAACTGTTTACGAAACCCGCTGACTGAGGGCCTCGACAGAACCATGTCGTCTGTCGTCGTCGTCATAAGTAAAATTATTCGTCGACACACCGTCTATTGAGCAACCGACAGCTGCTCTGCTGAGCCTCTCAATCAGTCTGTTAACATAAAGATTAAACAGCCTGGGTGATGTCAGCCCTCCCTGCCTCACTCTGCACTCTAGTTTGTAGGGATCACTTAAGGCGTTACCGCATCTAACTGTATTATTCTCTTTACGGTACCAATATTCCAGCAGTTAAACCAGCTCTAGTCTTAAGCTACTTTCCCGTCTTAGTTTTCGCCATAGGATTCTGTAAGACACACGGTAGAAGGCTTTAGACAAATCAAAACACGAGTCTTCCTGTCCGTTTGTACTGGACATTTGATGTAAGATTTGAGGTTTGCTGCTGCGCTTATAAACAAGTTTCAGAAAGCGATAGAAAATCCCGAAAATGCAGATGAAATTGCTCAAATAGCAACGACAAGGTTGAACTTGCCTATTATTTAGGTCATTTTATACAGGATTTAATTTAAATAGACGAAGAGTGTTATTTAGAAGTGTTGATGCAAACCTGCCAACACGTAATACTTTTCCACATTTAGATACAAGTGATTTGAAATTAATTTCTTTAGGACCTTACCAGGTGCAACAGGCTCGCTCATATTATGGTGAACACTTCAGAGAGCGAGGTGATTATGTAGTTGAAATAAGTCCAGAGTTAGAATTTTCTGGGGAACTTGTAATGCACATTGGAGGTAATCACCCTGTCCTATTATGAGAACCCTTATTAAGAGGTCGCATTAAATCGAGACATACTTCTAGGCGTGAGTATTATACTTATATTTTATATGATGACGAACCTTCAAATCAAAACCAACCGAGAGATGCTCTAAGGTTATTGGTGTAATTTTGTAGCTGGAAACCGGGCTGTTGGATGTTGTGCACATATAATGACTACTCTGTGATACTTGGGATAGGCTGCATTCCGTGAGAATGTACTTAATAACATTAAGTGATTAAATGCACAAAATAATGCAAGTTGTTTTATTTTCTGTCTGATATACTTCGATCAATAATAGTATTAATATAATAGTTACAAATGATAAAAATTATTTGAAAGACTGAAAAAAAACTGCTGTCTTTGTTTTTTTTTAGCCAAATCCAGTTGGTGGGACACATCCTAAACATATGGGACAAATGCATATACATTAACCTATGTGACAACACTCATGAAATTGGGACTTTATTAAAATGTAATTAATTATTCTATATTTCGCCATTATTGTAATGCGAGTTGTCGGTTGTGTAGGAAGTCGAGCGCGTTGCGGTACATCGACGTGTGGCTGGTGGATCCGCTGCGTGCGTCGTGCGAGGACGCGTTCACGGTGCGCGCGCTGTTCGCGCTGCAGCTGGCCGCCGTCGTGCGCTCGGCGCGCGGCTGGCAGCACCTGCGCCTGCGCGCGCACTTCGTCACAGCCGCCGCGCACGGTCAGTATACATTCACGTTCACGGTGCGCGGGCTGTTCGCGCTGCAGTTGGCAGCCGTCGTGCGCTCGGCGCGCGGCTGGCAGCACCTGCGCCTGCGCGCGCACTTCGTCACAGCCGCCGCGCACGGTCAGTATACGTTCACGTTCACGGTGCGCGCGCTGTTCGCCCTGCAGCTGGCCGCCGTCGTGCGCTCGGCGCGCGGCTGGCAGCACCTGCGCCTGCGCGCGCACTTCGTCACAGCCGCCGCGCACGGTCAGTATACGTTCACGTTCACGGTGCGCGGGCTGTTCGCGCTGCAGCTGGCCGCCGTCGTGCGCCCGGCGCGCGGCTGGCAGCACCTGCGCCTGCGCGCGCACTTCGTCACAGCCACCGCGCACGGTCAGTATACGTTCACGTTCACGGTGCGCGCGCTGTTCGCCCTGCAGCTGGACACCGTCGTGCGTTCGGCGCGACTGGCAGCACCTGCGCCTGCGCGCGAACTTCGTCACAGCCACCGCGCACGGTCAGTATACGTTCACGTTCACGGTGCGCGGGCTGTTCGCCCTGCAGCTGGCCGCCGTCGTGCGCTCGGCGCGCGGCTGGCAGCACCTGCGCCTGCGCGCGCACTTCGTCACAGCCGCCGCGCACGGTCAGTATACGTTCACGTTCACGGTGCGCGCGCTGTTCGCCCTGCAGCTGGCCACCGTCGTGCGTTCGGCGCGACTGGCAGCACCTGCGCCTGCGCGCGAACTTCGTCACAGCCGCTGCGCACGGTCAGTATACGTTCACGTTCACGGTGCGCGGGCTGTTCGCGCTGCAGCTGGCCGCCGTCGTGCGCTCGGCGCGCGGCTGGCATGTATATCCGCATGGTCAGTATACGTTCACGTTCACGCTGTTTCTTCTGCATATCAATGATATGTTGCAAACCCGTAACATTCATTGCTATGCATATGACAGCACTGGTGATGATCTTTACACCGGCCGAGCCAATATTTCTCGGGAAAACGTCTCCAAGTGCCGGGACAAATTTGTGTCTGAAGTCGAGTCTTTGCTGAACAGAGTCTCGGATTGGGGGCGACTAAATCTAGGCTAGTTTAATCCCCAGAAGACACAAATTTGCGCGTTAACCGCTAAAAAGAACCCCTTTGTCGTATCCCCTCAGTTTCTAGGCACGCCCCTTGTTGCCTCAGCCAGTATCGGAATCCTCGGCGTCGACATATCGAGTGACGTGCAGTTTCGTGGTCACTTGGAAGAGAAGGCCAAATTGGCCTCTTAAAAGCTTGGCGTGCTCAGCAGAGCGGGACAGTTTTTCATGCCGGCACACCGCCTGCAACTTTACAAGGCGCAGGTTCGGCCGCACATGCAAACGCACATGCAAACGAGCATGCGGCTCACCTGGTGTTAAGTGACTACCGCCGTCCATGATCAACCGCAACACCAGGGGAATTGCAGGTGCGTTGCCGGCCCTTTAGAAAGGGCCCTCTTTTCTTGAAGGTCTCCAGGTCGTATCGGTCCGGAAAAATCGCCGGTGGTAAACTATTCCACAGAGAGGTTGCACGCGGAAGAAAACTCCTTTTGAAACGTACAGTGGTGGACCGCCAAGCATCCAGATGGTGATCCAGAACGCCGAGGATTCCGATACTGGCTGAGGCAACAAGGGAGTGCCTAGAAACTGAGGGGATACGACAAAGGGGTTCTTTTTAGCGGTTAACGCGCAAACTTGTGTCTTCTGGGGGTTAAACTGGACTAGATTTAGTCGCCCCTAATCCGAGACTCTGTTCAGCAAAGACTCGACTTCAGACACAAGTTTGTTCCGGCACTCGGAGACGTTTTCCCGAGAAATATTGGCTCGACCGGTGTAAAGACTAACGTGTTATTTGTTCTAGATCTTTAATTATACTGCCTCTTAATAACTACAGTTTATATTAATATACATATATACGAGTATTTCGTGTGGACTGATCTATAACAGCCACATAATACTATAATACACAATAGAATGGCTGTCAACGTTATTTTGTACGAGATTCGGCGTCGCCGGGAGCACACATTCAGGCAAGTACGTCGTATTATCAGTTACAAACCCGATTCGCTGTGTTGACAGACGGATTTTATTACATATTTATAGGTAATTAGGGTTCAATTTGGCATTTTTTGAATAATTTGTTGGTTGACATTTTATACATTTCAATTGACGTCTTGTGGCATTTTAGTGGCTACACGGGCTACGCCCACACCCCCGTTCTATTATGTATGTATTATAGTATTCTATGGTAACAGCATATTAAAATTAACTGTTGAACAGGGGTCTCCTACATTGCCTCATTGCATTGGCAAGCGGGTTGGAATTCAAAATTAATTATAATATTTTGCATTTATGTATACAAGTTGATGTATAAATGAGAGTGTTGGTGTTGTTTGATGCAGCTGTGGTACTTGTAGAGGGCGGGCGGTCGTATTCCGCGGAGGCTGCGCTGGAGTCGCGCGCGGCCGAGCTTGCACCGGGCCGGCCCGTGGACGAGCGCCTGCGCCAGCTGCTCAAGCTGCTGCGGATCGAAGCCACGGTGCACTGCGTGAGTGTCGCCCGACGACTACCCTCGTTTTGTTGTTGTTTCTTTTATTTTAAGGACCACGCTCTTACAGAATAATACCAGTGTAAAATATCAGCAGCTCTATGCTTAACCTCTCAACCCCCTAGCGGTCTCATGAGACCGCGGCCATATTCCGTCAGCTCCCTAGCGGTCTCATGAGGTCGCACCCACCCACAGCACTTAAACCCATAAAAACTTATCTATGGAAACTACTTTTCTATGAAGAAGTTTGACATTATATAATCAATACGAAATACTCTATCCTCTAGTGCAATAAAAAACTGTTATCCTATAAATATTTATTTATAATCTACTTTCAATTCGTACGCCATTTTCGTGTAAATGTTATTGTGTTGATTTTTTGGATTTTTCTAGTGTTTAATAGTGTTTTAGTATAGTGTTTTATTATAATACTGCAATGAAAGGTTTTGTGTGAATATAATTTTTCTTTTTACGTTAATAATTTCGTGTAATATATATTGAAATAAATGTGATTTTCACGCTGCCCACATTCGCTTGGTATGTTTTCTTTTGTTATCAAAATACAATAAAATATTTTGTAATGAAGTAAAACCTGACTTTTGTTTATACCACAGAACAGAGAGTTTTGTATAGATTTTATAATGCTAAACTTCTTTATAGAAAAGTAATCTCTAAATATAAGTTTTAATGGATTTAAGTTCTGTGGGTGGGTGCGGTCGCATGTGACCGCTCGAGATTTGCCGGGCGCAATCGACTGCATGGGATTTTTGTGGCGCTTGAAGGGTTAACCGGAGGCCCTTTTTACTAAAAACCATGCTTTCCATCATGGTCCTCAGCGGCATTGCATCTGCATTTTGGTGCTTATTCGAGTATCGATATGGCAATAGAAGAAACGTGGGCAAACATTTCGCCCACGCTTCTGGTGAAAGGCTCGCTTTTCGTGCCAATCTGTAAAAAATCAACAATTCACTTTTATTGTGCCTACTTTTTTGTAATTTGTTTTTGTATTTTATCGGGAGGATGCGATGTAGATGTCTATGGGCCACAGCATCCACTTACCATCAGGTGGACTGTGTGCTCGCTTGTCACCCTATCCTATAAAAAAATAGTATCTACCGAGACAGGCACATAGACAGAAATATAATCCAATCACCTAGTAAAGTTCTAGTTTGGGTCTAGCTTAATGTGTTTTGTGTATATTTTATCTTATTTATCTATATTCTTAAGTACATAAAACAGAGATGATGGACAATATTTTACAAACACGAGCCGTAATTGAATTAGGGACACGAGATAGTCTTTTCACAAATTGTAAACTCCCTCATTTACATTCGCACTTACACTACACTTACTCCTGTATTGAACATTCAAGTAGGTTTGCCATCATTAGCGTAGACTATATTTTAATGTTCTTAGGTGACGGAATGGCCGGCGTTAGAAGATTACGGTCGGTGGGCAGACTCCGACGACAATAGCATATTCCACAGGATACCTTTGAGTTATTTACATAAGTAAGTACACTGTATATAGATTGAAGTTTCGTGAAATAATAATAATTATAATATAATAATTTATTTTAATAAACTGTACAAATAATTCCAATAAGTCTTAATTTAATATAATAATAATATAGAAATACGTTGCTGTTTAAAGTTTGTTCTTCTGGTTGTTTGTTCTTCTACCTAGTGGTTATTTTTTTCAATAACTTATCAATTGTTACCACTGGACATGAGTTACTCTCAATTTGGTTTAATCCCTCTCAATGAAAAAAAAATCATTATTGCCGTACCGTTATTATATTATATTGGTTTCTCCTTAAAATACTTCAGCATTCGTAGTCTTTGTCTATCCCTATCTATTTTTGTCATCAATCACCACTAAGGTATTGGTGACAGAAATAGATGGGGTCGTAGTGTGTGTGCAGTTTGTGCTCATGTGAGGAGTCACGGGCAAGATTGGCTACATCTTGAAGCGAGCGTCCATTAAGACATACTACAAGCCGCTGAAGAAGATTAGTCAATTTTTACCATCCATTAAATGTAATATTCCTCTACAAGATGCAGGTGTGTACAAGCTAGATTGTGAATGTGGTCTCTCTTATATAGGTCAAACAAAGAGATCTATAAAAACCCGCGTGAAGGAACATATAGCTGATGTGAAGCACCGACGCTCCGGAAAGTCTGCAGTCTGCGAACATGTTCAAGATCGTCCCCACCATTACATTAGATTTGATATACCAAAAATTCTCGCAAAAGAACACCGATTCCTACCAAGGATGATACGCGAGGCTATTGAAATTAAAAAACATCCAAATTTCAATAGAGAAGATGGTTGGGTGCTACCATCTGCTTGGGATCCTATAATTAACAAAATTAAACCCAAACCCAAGCATACCACTGCAAGACTTCATGATACTATAAGCTCGTTTTGCGTAAATCTGTGTATATATGTGATAGCCTAATAAACATTCACGGAGTAATAAATCTGCATTCAAGACCGCTAGACGTATCATTTATTCCTCGAACCTCCCAACATTACAGGGTGTTTATCAATTCAGACGGACTCCTAGAAAGAAGAGCATCCCATGACCGTGTAGTGGCGATATAAGAATATACATTACCCCATATCGTCCCGTGGGTGTGGGTGAGGCGACAGAGGGAAACAAGCCAGGAGATGCGCAGCAGCTTCTTCTTGATAGCAAATCAATATTATAAAAACTTGCGGTTGCAAATGTGGCCGTGGAAGGAAAAGGGGAGATCTCCCGCCGGGCAAGGTGCGGCGACACTCCGTGTGATAGTTCGGAGAAGTTCTATATATACTGTTTATGATTCGGAATGTTGATAGCGCAATTTAGGCTTCGGTGGGTTTCGGTGTGCTAGTGGCGCAACGACAGCGCCGCTACACAAACTTGCCTACCAAGCGTTGCAACTATAGAAAAATCTGCCCCCCCCCCCCTCCTCCTATAAAGCAAGGCCTCGCATCGACTAAAACCCCATGGTGTTCTGCCTTCGTCGCATATTGTAAGAGCCACGGCAACGCTTTCGTACACATCCGTCGTCCCTTGGTGACCCTTCCTTCGGGAGGGCTACTCCTCCTACATCTCCTCAGGCAAGGCGCACTAAAACACATGCCACGCCTTCCTACGTGGCCTCCAACTTCACCTGCGCAACGCACGTCCCTGTGTGCGCGAAGGCCATGGGGCAGGAAAAACGATCACTCAGAAGCATTAGCCTTCCTGACCCCAGCGGCGGATCTGGTCTATGGCTCCGCCGCCAACCAAGATTCTGCGCAGGATATGACGAGTGGCGCATTGCTATACAAACACTCCTCTTCCCTGGCTTGGCAAGTCCCACCCAGAGTGGCCAACTTAGGCCGGCTCTACACCACTGCCCAGACATGTGGGTTCCGACAAAGCGGGTACCCGTTCAGGGAGGGGGGGAGGAGGCCTATGTTAAGCAATGGACTTTTGTAGACTTTAACGATAGTCCGATCTCATAAAGGTCGTTTTTACTTATTAAAAGCCAGTGCTGCTTCACTTCAGTCCCACTTGGTGGCAAGTGGTGATAAATCCCCAGATGGTAAATCGCACTCTTACAAAACTCGTCCGAAGCTATGAGGTGATGATTTTCTATAATACAATGATGCTGAATTTGCTATGATGGCGTTCATGTAATTAACAAACACCGTAAACTTATAGTATTAAGTTTGTTACTTTCGTTTGCATCAGCCGGGATTGCTATATGCTACATTTCATGGTGAATGGTACTATGCATGCGATGGTCAACATAACGCTGGCTTGAAATACATTTATTCGAGTTCTTCATTTGTTCAGTCCTTTATCTGAAGTAGTGGCGGCGTATTAATTAATGGTGGTTAATATAGCGCATAGCGCCATATTATAGCGCGCTATCTCTTCATAACGCATAACGCGTGCTATGTAAGTAGTCGCCATGGCGCTATGACGCTATTACGCTTTGGCGCTCTTCATATCAAGCGGCAATTAGTTCTAGCAGCAGCGCTGTTGGGAGCAGACGTGTGACGCAAATTTAATCTAGCAGCACGCTATTCATCGCGCGCGAACTAATTTAGTGTTAGACGTTATTTAGTTAGTGTACGTACGTACGTACGTGTATACGTGGTAGAGCCATGCTGCAGTTATATTAGTAGTATAGTTGTAGCACGAATGGGTCGACTCGACCGGGGAAGGACCACGCTCTCACAGAATACCAGCGTGAAATAGTAGCTTAATGCTGCTGTATTTCGTATGGTGAGTGTAGAGAACCGGAGACCCTTTTTACTGGAAACGAGGCATTCCATCTTAGTCCTCACGGGTGACAATCATCGCATCGCATTTTGATTCGTAATCGAGTATAGATGTAGATGTCTATGGGCCACAGCAACCACTTACCACCAGGTGGGCTGTGTGCTCGTTTGTCACCCTATCCTATAAAAAAAAAAAACTGTATATTTATAAGCGATCGAAGGACACTTGTCTGCTACGTAAGAAGCCTAACTAATGTTTTTAAATGTAAATAAAATATAGATACAAAATTATATAATAGTGTTTGTAAATAGTTGATTTTTGTATATACAATCAATAACTTTTAAATACACCTTTAATTGATTTATAATTTATATTAAGGTTAAAATAAAGTTTACATCAATTATAATAAAAAATGATTAATTTTATTTTGTTTTAAAAAGTACACGCTTAAAAAATATTTTTAGGGTTATAGAAAGTCGTAAGCCTGAAAAGCATGAAAGAGCGTTCATTGATTTTTCTTTACCACTTAATTTTATTTTAATCTCAAATGCGACTTATTACGAAACAATATTCTTATAAAGCACGCGGTCTATCCAATGAACGACATGTAATGTAACGTGCTCCGAGATATAGCGTGCTGCTAAACTTAACGCGCTTGCCGGTCTCCAACACACTTTTTTATAAATAGCGCGCTATAACATAGCGTATTTATTAGCGCGCTAGAAATGTCTAGTTTATAGTCTGTAGCGTGCTATTGATTTATAGTCGTTTTGAACAACTTTAGTATTAATATCCATCCTTGTTGTTCCGTGGGTGTCAACAAAAAATGAGATGAGCAGCAGCGTCTTCGTGATAACTGAAAAAAACTACGATTGCCAACTCGCTTGCCAAGCGAGTTAACTATTGCAAATATCCCCCCTATGAGGTAATCTATGGGCCAGACCTATTCATTAGTGGATTTACGATGGGCTTTAACGGTAACAATAAGTTATTCATTGAAGTCTTTCGTTCTATCGTCATTCATTTACATCATACATAGATAGATTTTATCTGGATTTACTTATCTTAATGATAATTTTATGTACTTGTTTTAGGGTGAATAGTTTGATGCGAGAGAGATGCGAAGAGGGCACGGCCGTAACTTTCGTACAGCTTCCGCAACCGCCGCGTTTGCCCGCCAACGCGTCAAATGACGACGAAGCCATCAGCCAACAGTATTTAAAGGTAACATAAACTTTCATTAGCCGTTTTGAAAATTGTAGTTTGTCCGATTTTTGTCCATGGGTTGAGGTCACTAAACTTATTCACCTTTGTTAATCGACGTGTGTGCGTACTTAAGTGTGAGAGAAAAGAGCTTCTTTTCGTAATCTCTTCTTTCTTTCTAATCTTAGCTGGTCTCGTAGTCTGAGTGCATAAACTCAAGTAGTATGTGCACTCAAGGAGTAGTCACGAAATCATAAGTAAATAGTGTGGATAGACCAAACACCCATTCTTAATTTATAAGCAGTTTCCCAACGGCTTCGCTCGTACATTTTCGTATTTGATAGATCTCCCTTCCCATTTGCTCTCTGAGGAATTGATTTTTAATATGCCAGACTGCAGTTATATTACTTGTATTGTTGAAGCACTAAAGACCGATTTACACTTCGATAAGTACAGTAGCGTTCAAACAATGTCTTCGTGGCGAGTTTAGTTTAGAACATTAGTTCATAGAGTTCGTCGGAGTATGACGTTCCAAGACTACAGATTTTTTTCTGGCTTTCGTTTAAGATCGTTCTAGAATTACGTCTAGAATTAAATGATCCAGTCAGAGAAGTATTAATGGTTGTTGTTAAAGAAGTTTTTAAGAATTTTCATGAGTGCAGCATCTCTAGCAGGTTTAATTTTACAATTTGAACTTCTACTATTATATAAACATTCGTGTTCTAAATACTCCTGTACGAATTTATACGTGTTATCTTCCGTCCTTTTTATTATAAAAACTCAATATAAAACGTATAAATATTCAATAAACACTATCGTACAAACTTTGTGGCGAGTTTCATTATAAAAGTACGATTGTACATTTTGGCGCGTAAACGTTGCGTCCTGTCAACTTATGCACTGAACTAAACTCGCTCGTTTACACGAGCGGCGAGTTTAGTTGCGGGTGGCGGGAGACGCGCGGGAGGGCAACACTTCGCACTTAACTCGCCGAAAAATAGCTCGGCCGGCTATCCCGTTCAACTTAATCGTTAACTTGCTACTTAACTCGCTTATTGCCGTTCAAACGAGGTTCAAACTTAACTCGCCAGGTTCGCAAGTTAACTCACTACTGTACTTGTCGAAGTGTAAATCGGTCTTTATGGATCGGCTCGATCGGGGCAGGAACACGCTCTCACACAATACCAGCGTAAAATAGTAGCTTAATACTGCTGTGTTTCGTATGGTGAGTGTAAAGAATCGGAGACCCGTTTTAGTAGAAACGAGGTATTCCATCTTACGGGTGACAGCGCATCTGCATTTTGATTCGTAACCGAGGATATATGTATGTGTCTATGGGCCGCAGTAACCACTTACCATCCGGTGGACTGTGTGCTCGTTTGTCACACTATCCTATAAAAAGTTATATAATTTCTTAGAAACAGAGAGTAATTTCGTTTCTGTATGTGGGATTTTTCAATGTCTTTTACGACATTGGTATTGCACTTAGTTGCACCTGAGGCCTTGCCGAGCTGCGGGTCTTATATAGAATGTTACGTGTTTGGATTACTTCTAGTACCTGGTTGACCGAGCTTTGCTCGGTATTTTTCGTTCGATTTTTTTTAATTCGTGTGTTTTGGAAATTATATTTAGATACAAATTACATACTGATGAAATATAAATAATATTTTTTGATCTTAGCGACATAACAGAACGGAACTGGTTATTTGAATAAAAAAATCATGAACGCAATTATTTTAATTAAAATTTTCGTGTTTTTAAAAAATACTAAAAAAAGGGCTCGAAAAAATAGATTTTCTCAAAAAAGAAAGGAACATGAAAAGAAAATTAAAAAAAGTCGGTCGGTCGGTCTGGGCTCGAACCGGGGTTTTAAGATTCTGTGACCGACCATTATACCAATTA
Source organism: Parnassius apollo (assembly GCA_907164705.1). Lineage (NCBI taxonomy): Eukaryota > Metazoa > Arthropoda > Insecta > Lepidoptera > Papilionidae > Parnassius > Parnassius apollo. The sequence continues at coordinate 5,082,984 of CAJQZP010001668.1, read as the reverse complement.
AGCTATTTATAATAACTAACAATCCGTCAAAATTTACCTCCTTATTCTAACGATATTGTAGCAGTTTTTCATTGCCTAAAAACACGGACAAAAAGACATTTTCTAAAAATAAATCCTAGCTAGATCGATTTATTATCCCCGAAACTCCCCTGGACACTAAATTTTATGAAAATCGTTGGAGCCGTTTCCGAGATATATATATATATATATATATATATATATATATATATATATATATATATATATATATATATATATATATACACAAGAATTGCTCGTTTAGTAGTATAGGATGATAATATGTTATTGTTTCCAGGTATTAGATGAACTGACGAAGGATCTTTCGCCGACGATACTTGTAAGAGGACTAAAATCCGTCACATCGACAGCTTTGTAATATAAAGTAGTTAGTAATAGTTAAGTTTTTGTGACTGAAGTGAAACTTGTCACACAGTACAGTTACGTTTTAAATAAAAGTTTTTCTATCACATTAATGCAAATAGCAAAATGCATTAATCTATACACATTTCCATTAAAATTTCCTACCATGACAGCTGGCAAAATATTTTACTTCATTCTAAAGCAACGCCGCCCTGATGGCAGTAAAAGTAGAAGCCTTCATTGACGAACTGATTCTGTGAAACAAATTTCGTCGTACACATCTCGCACTTTTGTACTTTACCAAAGATTTATAGATTTATGGGACATAAATCTGTAATTCAAGTTATGGTTGTATTTACGACTCGTGCCACTTTCTTTACTATAGTCTAGTTTAATCTGGCCGCAGTATAGTTATGAAACAAAATTAGTGATGTGCATAGAAATGAGAGTTATCGATAAGGTCATTAAGAGTTGTTAACTTAAACAAAAATTGTTAACAAAAATTTTGATCACATTGGTAAACCTGATGAAAACTTCATTGTTTAAATTTTAGATTTATAATATTTTAGATGACGATAGAAAATGGACGTTTTTGCGCAAAAGGATCTAACCCACAAACTGCTAATTTTGACATATTGTCTTTTGAATTTTGGATCGGTATTCAGTGATATATATGAAAACCCCCCCCCATATATATTTTAATATATATATATATATATATATATATATATATATATATATATATATATATAGATGTGCCAATTGCTAATGCGCAATAACTATCACAATGGATTTTGTGAGAGTGGTCACAATAACAGATTTTTTTAATATCGTAGTTTACTTTAATAATTATGAATATTATATGACACAACTCATCCTTAGTTTAGCTCAACAGTACGGCAAATTAAGCTAATTGCCTAATCATTGATTAATCCGTGCGTGTTTGAAAGTTTAATAATTAGTTAAAAAAGAGCTTATTAATGTAATGAAACTTAATTGTGATTTAGTAACTGACATTTAATAGAAATTAGTTAAAATATACAACTTGTAACAAAAACCCTGTGGTTCCCGTTAACTGCGTTATCAGAATCAGTATCCAAGCATATAGAAATTAAAAAAAAATTAATTTTAATGAAAAAAAAATTGCAAATTGTATGTAGTTTTATTATCTCTGCATTGGCCGAGGAGTAAGAGGATTGTCAAAGACCTCGCATTACCGATACTCGTGCGAGTTAGAGGAAATAAAACCACATACAATTTCCTAATTAATTTTTTTTTCATTAAAATTATTTTTTTTAAATGTGTTTTACTGAAAAAAAATATTTCTATGCGCTTGGATACTGATTCTGATAACACACTTAACGGGAACCATAGGGTTTTTGTTACATGTTGTATAAATAATATTCCTACTGTCTAATTGTCTGACCGTACTAAATGACGTCATTACCGCTTAACTGACAGAGTTCCTACGCAATGGCAATCGATTTGTTTGTAAGTTTGCATGTTATCGTTGACGACTTTTGATGAAATTGATTTTAGTAAATGATAGTATAGGTTAATTTTGACTCCAGTTGTGTTTTGGATCCTTATTAGATAATTACGTCCAATTTTTTTAATGAAAATCGAGCTTATGAAGATTAGGATAGACAGTACACATTATAGTATACATTACCTTGTCTTTGTCTTTTATAATTATAAATTTTTCTTTAATTTTGCGTACTATATTACTAATACAGGGTTACTTTTCAAAGAGTAGCCAAATTTGAAACTTAAGTTCAAATATATAAATAATGATATACCGTTATTGCAGTTTTTGAAAATACGAGTAAATAATTTGAAATTATCCCAAATTGAATATGGTTTTTGGGCAACAACGTTTTTGCCCACCGATCGACCTTTACGAATGTGTGCGTGCACAGTAAAATCAGTTAAAATAATATTACCACACATTTTTAATTTAAAAAATAAATGACATAATGTTTGGGATATTTTTTAATTTTGCTATAGACAATTTGTTTTTAAATTTAATTACTTATTCTGAACTTTTGAAAATTTGGCTGGTTATTGCAAAATAACCCTGTATACTCTATTTCGCACATATTTTTTGAAACGCAAATCATTAGAGCCAAATGTATACAAACATACTACGTATACAAGTTGAAAGAGACTATTTTATCGCGTTTAATTTGAACAGGTCAGTAGGGGATCTACTTTCCCGTACGGATCCCCTACTTTCGTGATGATTTTCCTAAACCAGTCGAAAGGACATAAATATAATAATTATCGTAAATATAAAAATAATCAAACGCGACAAAATTAGTAAAAATCAACCAAAATAATTTATATAACATTAAACACGAACAAGGAAGCAACAAGTAACACTTGGAACTTATTTCAAGCGGAAACCCACAGAATAGCGGCCTATATACTTACTGTGTGCCGATGGTCATCCAGTACCATGAGTTAACAAACAACATTATTGCAAGAAATAAGGCACAGACATTAGTCGTTTTTGGTGTGTCTTTATCTTACCTTTCAAAATTCTTTAATTTTTTTAACTCTTATTACAAAATTCTTTAAATTATTGTCTTTATTTATAAAAAAATAGTTAAGAACTTATATTTTTTGTTCTATTATTTCTAGCGAATTTTCTGGCTTTTATCGTAAAATCCATCTGCTTTTTGTTGTATACAGAAAAAAGATTTTTTACTTCATTTATTTGTCCTTGTCTTCACTTTCAAAATTTGGCATACAAAATTACATTTGTTTTTTGTTAAAAACACGCACTTTCTTACCAAATAGGCAGCAAGGTAATATTTTTCTACAAAATATGAATGATTTGGGATACTCGTAGATCTGAAAAAGTCTTCATTTTCGATCTTTGATTATGACTTTATATTAAGCTTTATTAGTATATACTCGTTATTAAAAAAATTATTGCATTTTCTAAATTTATACCTAATATAGGTCATTGAAAGAGTTTTGTTTCGATCAACGAAATAGGTATTAAACAAATATTATGGACGTATATTTATAATAAATCAAGATGATTTTATGGATCTAACGACAATTAAAAACTAAATTTAATTATTTTTTCGTATTCTTTTAACTCTTAATTGTATCTTGTTTAATATGCTTATTTTAATTTTAATATTCGTCAAGAAAATTCATTAATGCTTGATAGTAAAAATATGATACATATGTAATATTACCACATTGAATTTCTTATGCAAATATTACTTGGTTTTTGTAAGATTTTATTTATTATAATAATTATTTTTCAATTTTTATGATTTTTTTGACATCTAAAATTTTTATTCCGTAAGCTTATTTATTTCAAAATGTTGAATTTGACACGTGTTAAAATTTTTATTTCTAATGTGATATTACTATTTTTATATATTAGTTATTCTGTGTATTTGTTTAGTAGAATTAAAACAATTTTAACAAAAAATAATTTAAAAAAAATGCCACAATGTTTTTCAGAACTAAGTCAGTTAAGTTTGTCACCGTTATTTGTGTCTTCTACTTCTTTGTACGTGCTTTGTGGCGTTCCTTGGGGGAGACCTATCTTCTGGAGTGGACTTGTAATGATGATGATGATAAAGAAAAGATTTTCCAAAACAGTATTTTGCTAGATTTTTTATATGACAACACATCCCAGTTTTATTTTTATAATAAGTAGTTTTATTTTTAATGTTTCTAAATAAGCTTAAACAATTCCAAAAAGTGGCCGCTCATTAATTTAGCGAAATTTTGCGGTGTTATTTTCATAAACTTGTTGCAACGTGACAAAGTTAATAGGTATTTAAATACTAAAGCTTACAGTTAAGTTCACATAATTAGAGGCATAGCCAAAAGTATTTCAAAAACTTAACATAAACTATTATAATTTATGAACTTTAAATAGAAATATTCAGTTTAGTGAAGTGTTATATTATTTTAAATTTAACTCTTTGACATTATTTTATTTATATTTTATTGTGTAATAACTAATAACTTTAATTAATATTCTGTGACTTTAATATTTATAATGCTTGCAATATTATTTATTTACATTTTTTATTATTTTAAAAACCATTACAATAAATAAAATAACTGTTATATCTTTTAAAGTGGGATAATTATCTTAATATCAATAGATTATGAATAGGGAAACATTTAAAAACGTAATTACTGAATGTGACTTTTAACATTCATGTACCTAGGTGTAAGATTTGACTTTTATCATTTGTAGTGCAATGTGGGATGCTGGATGTGATATTTAACACAGAAAGCATTGCCATAAGATACGAATTTAAAAATGTTAATAGTGTGAGAGCAGGTGTTTAACTTACTCTCTTGCTTACGCAGTTAATCCTCTATAAATAGTAAAATGACTGCGACAAATCTCCTGGCGAGTCATTATACCATTACCAACATATACCATAGACACGAGTGGGAAGTTTTGAGAACTACCCTCACTTCTATTTGTCTCTTTTATACACCCTCTGTCTTCTACATACATAAAACTAAAAACCTGTTGAGTTCTCTATTGATAATGAGTTCTTGTAATATTTGTCTATTGTACTAAGTTCTTTCGATAAATGGTTGGACCCACCAATTGGTTGTTGCCAGAACCTCTTCCGTCGATAAGGAGAATAAGCGTCACGCAGAGGGTGTTCAAAGAATAATTTCGTTTACTTGATATATTATTTTTCGTCTACGGATGTAAATTTTAAAATTAATTTACCAATTAAATTTGCCGATTTGAGTTTGTTTGACCCTTTGAAATTTACACTTGACATTAGAGATCCAAAAATGGATCCTTTGATTATTTATAAATAACGAATGCATGAATCAATAAATTTGACAAGTACATTTGAGGATTTGATGTAGGATAAGATTTTACACCAAATATGTGAAATTATGTATAAAGAGAAGTTACCGGTGCTTTTTTTTGTTATACTAATAAGCGCTAACCAAATTTAATCGCTAGGTCTTAGTTTTAAATCGACGGTGATTTAACAAATACACGAATTCGTTAACAGGCAACTTAACGTTGCAACGGTGAAATTAATTAAAAAATAGCAGCGTAACGCTGCTGTGTTTCGTCTGGTGAGTGTAGAGAACCGGAGACCCTTTTTACTGGAAACGAGGCATTCCATCTTAGTCCTCACGGGTGATAACGCATCTGCGTTTAATTTTTGTTCGAGGTTAAATGTACCACTTAGCATCAGGTGGACTATGTGCTCGTTTGTCACCCTTATTCTATAAAAAAAAACCCCGCTTTCATGTCTGTTCGTATCGAATTTAGTAATTGATTTTAAACTAATTACCCGATAAGCTAGGGATTTGAAATTTCGAACATAGTTCAGAATGGAATGACAATGTAAGAATATAAATATGTTAAGAAAAATATGAACACGATTTTAGAAAATGACAAACGTGGTATATTTAAAAAAAATACCGAATGATTTCTTAAATTTACGCGAACACTACACGTTGAATTAAACTATATATTATACGGATTTTATAGCGTTTAATAACTTATTTTTATTTCCCGACGTGTAAGCTCGTTCTGCGTAGACCGGACCAAAAATTAATATTCAAAACCAAGGTAGCCGGGATAACTATGACATTGGGACATCAAACATCTCAATACCCCCCCTCCCCCGCCGTGACCATAGGTGCCGTAAAACACCCAAAACGTCGCGAATTAAGGCCTACTTTTGTTAAGTTACCTACGTAATATTAGTAGCATGACTCGAATTTTAAAGCGATTTATTTAATATCTTTCTATATTATTTAGTTTATTATGCATATACAATTATTTCAGGGACAAATAAGAATTTGAATTTATTATTTAAGTGTATGATTAAAATTAATTCTATTATATCCACAAGGTCTATTATGTATGCTGTGTTAATGTCTTGTATACACTATTATGTAAGTAAAAAGTTGTGTGATTCGATCGTATAAACAAAGAAACTTTAACTTTTTAAGTCGTATTTTAGATTTTTAGTTGTTACTACGAAAATCCTTAAAAAGCTTATAATTTAACATGTGTAGTATATTTGCTACACGTCCTGTTAACGATACATACTTAGAAATCGAGGTGCTATTTTGCTCACACTGTATGATCATTAATCGTACCAAGTAAAATTTAATGTGTTGTATGGAAACATTTTTTAAATATGGAATAAGGGGTAATACGACCACATAGGAGTCCACCCGATGGAAAGTGGATTCTGTCAGCCATAGACATCTACATCTAACTTCGATTAATAATCAAAATACAGATGCGTTGTTACCCCTGAGGACTAAGATGGAATGCCTCGTATTTCAGTAAAAAAGGTCTCCGGTTTTCTACACTCACCCATACGAAATAGAGAGAGCGTGGTCCTTCCCTGGTCGGACCGACCTATTCGTAATACAACCATAATATAGTTGCAGCATGGTTCTATCACATACATATATACGTTATAATGGTGCATTATAGTATTTATGGCAATATAAATAAAGCTCAAAATTTCTTAACGTGGTAGAGCCACGCTGCGCTATATCGTAGTTGTAGTACGAATGGGTCGACTGGATAACGCTCTCATTTAATACTGGCGTAAAATACCAGCGCTGCTGGGTTTCGTACGGTAGGTACTCGTAAATGCAGAGAACCGCGAGATTATTTTTGAACATTGTATCTTAGATTTCAGGGGTAACAAAGCATGAACATTTCGATTTTAATATATACAGTCAAACCTGGGTTAGTGAGAAAACTCTATAAGTGAGAGTAATAGCCAGGACCCGTCATTTTAAGCTCCCAAACCCTCTATTAGCGAGAAACAGAAACCTGTAAGAGAGAGAGTCGTTTTTCCCTCATAGAGCTCCGTAAGTGAGACTACTACTTATCTATACCTCTATAAGCGACAGTCGAGCTTTATTTATTTATAATATTTAGGAGGAACTATAGCTACACTAAAAATACATACATACATAAAATATACACACATACAGTAACAAATAACAAAACGAATTACAAATTTAACATCTGCTATTTTATGACTCATTCTTAACTTTCGTGAAACTTCCCTAGCATTATTTTTGTATTATTTTCTCGTCAATATTGTACGAATGAGATTGTGCTCCCATGAACTCTCGCTTATCCAGGTATGACTATATATATATAGCGTACAGTTACAATTAGGTGGAATATGTGCTCATTTGAAAAAAAATACCCTTATTTCGAAGAAATACTTATTCTTTTGTAGTTTTTTTTGTATTTATGTTAGTTATGAATAAGTTCTTTCAGAAATTTTGTCTGAAAATGTTTTTTCTATTGACAGCTGTCAACATCGCCTTTATAAATCAATGCGAGCCTATGTTATTAGATAAGGGTAGCGGGACGTCCATGGTAGCCATTGTGAACTGTACGCGTTTGTAATTTTTACTCAGAAAAAGAGAGATACGAGAGATTCATATGGTTAACCTTATCTATATTACATTGTGTTAAAGTAAATAAGATTGTGCTTATCGTTTTAGTGTAATAGAAAATTATAGGGATCAATTATTGTATTTTATATTACTTTTGTGATATTGTAATAAATGATGTATATTTTTGAATGTTTTGTCTTTTTTTTTTTGCAAATTTACATTCTTGATTATGGTTTTCCCCTTATACACCTATCCGTTGAGTCCAGCATTGCCAACCTGCCTGGTGTGGTCTGGTCTGGTCTGGAACTATGGCAAAATCTCCTTTATGAAATATATATATATATATATATATATATATATATATATTGTTAGAAGAGAAGGTCTGAATCAAGAGCGCCGACGCCGCGCCGGGCTATATAGGAGGGCGGCTGGCGTCACTCGCCCCTTTTTTGCCGACGGTCATCACGGAGTGCGGAAGCTTTGCTCGAATACTAGCGTCATTATTTTAAATCTTGTTTTAAGCTTTTAAGTTAGTTAATATTTGTTAGGCCAAAGGCCATTAAAATCTTTTTTAAAAAGTCAATCTGTGTTTCTATTTGTAACATCAGAAGTGGGATCACAAGGCCGAAAAGCCGCTGTACGCCTATATTTCTGGTTTTATAAAGGAAAACTTAGTTTCCTTTCAGTTGTTTATTTAATATTCGAGCACAGTTTTTGTCTGTGAGATGCCTAGCAACGATAAACGCAACAAACAAAAACGCCGTGGGAAAACTCCTTCGCCCAATCCGATGGAAGAGGTCCTGAGGAGGCTACGCGTGCTGGAGGAGCAGCCCCGTGCGTCAGTGGAGACGCAAGCCATTGCAACGACCAGCTCGGGCCCTAGGCGCGCCCTCGAGCTGCCAAACACGACACCATCGGCATCGGCATCGGCATCGGTGTTCGGGGTGCCTACACCGCCGCGTGCGCCTGTGCCCTCGCGAGTGGGGACGCCGCCGCTGACTCCGCACACTGGCAACGTGGGATCAACGCAGTCTGAAGAAGTGGTGACGAACGCCGTAGAGCGTCTTTTGACCGCTATCGGCAGTACTCAGGTCAGATCTAACCGATATTTTGTCTCTGATTTTGATCTGAATGTTCATGACTTCGACATGAGGTGTGATGAGGTAGAAAGAGCCCGTATTTCGAACCATTGGGACGACAGATAATGCCTTTCTCGTGTCGGACATTGTTTTAAAAGAGAATCTCGCACCTGGCTTAGCCAATGGACAAGCAGTATTCGCACGTGGTCCAATTTCAAATTAGAACTAAAAGAGCTATGCCCACGTTCTGTCGATGTCGCGAACATGCTTTATGATGTAATGCGGACAGGGTCAGATAAATACTCCACATATGCTGAGTATGCTCGTAAATCACTTTTAAGGTTACGCATAGTTAAAGGTCTCAGTAGCGAGCTGCTTACGGCTATTATCATTCGTGGAATTGCAGATCCACAAATTCGTGCTATGGCTGCTAACGCCAAATTATCACCTGACTCTATAGTGGAGTTTTTATCGAGCTTTGTTAAACCTTCTAACAGCCATAATAGGAAAGTGTATTCTAATGGTCTCAATCGATTTGACCGACCCTCTAATAATAGTAACTCGAACCGCAAACCGTTAAAACGTCGATATGATCCCGAAGACTTAAAATCAATAAGGTGTTACGAATGTAATCAATTTGGTCATAGGAGTTTTAATTGTAACAAACGGTCGAATACACTCCCGAGTTATAGTAACGAAAAAACAATCGCGTTACCGACGATATCTCGTAGCGATACGTTAAAGTGTGGGTTTTGCAAAAAGGTAGGTCATTCTGAGGTAACTTGTTTTGCTAAGGAACGCGCAAATTCTCGGAATAATAATGGTGTCAATTTTTGTCGCGAAATCACGGATAGTTGTAAAAATCGCGATGTGACGACTGCGGTCATATCGGGAATACCATTAGACGTACTAATCGATAGTGGTTCATGTGTTTCCTTAATGTCAAAGAATGTTGTTAAGCATTTCCCGTGTCAAGTAAAGCCTACGAATCAGTTGCTACGCGGCTTGGGTGGTATGGAAATAAGATCGGAATCATTTGTAACATTACCTGTCGAGTTTAGCGATATAACGATAGAAATTGATTTTTATGTGGTGGGTGGGAATAATTTGAGTGTGCCAGTCATTATCGGTACAGACGTACTAAACAGAAAAGGTATTACATATGTTAGGACCGGTGATAGCCAACGTATAATTCATAGCGACGCGACCGTAAACGATATTCCGCAAACAAATTTGATTTCTTTGTCCGATCAAGTTAATACGTCGCGTCGGTGTATATGTCGGTCGCAAGTATTCAGAATTCGTTTTAAGCGGTACCGCGACCACAAAGGTGAAAAATAGTGAGATACATATCACGTTAACAACCGATGTGCCCGTGTACTATGTACAAATTATCGCATGACAAAACTTAAAAGTATGCACTATAGTGAAGTATTTGCTCGATAAAGGAATTATTCGCGAGTCCGATTCAGTATACGATAGTCCGATATTGCTAGTAAAAAAACAGAATGATGGTTCTGATAGAATTGTCGTAGGTTATCGTGCATTGAATTGAATAACCGTCAAAACTAGATATCTTCTCCCCTTGACCAAGGACTATATAGATAGGTTAGGTAATGCTCGCAGTTTTAGCTCTCTGGATATGGTTTCCATCAACTTAGAGTTGCAGAAGAATTAAGGATCTCCTAGGTGTGCGTTACTTGCAGTATACAGTGGCTGCAATTAACCGCCGGTACGACATACTCCGCCGAACGTTGAGTCCCGTGATTCCGTGAGGCGTCGAGGTCACCGGCCCTAGGTGATTCTTGGCACTTTATGCGTTTCGTGCATTCTGTGCCTAGTCGCGCATTAAAGTGCCACCTTTGCACTTCCCCCAACCCTTTCGTTGTGAAAGGGGTAGGCAGTGCCCATAGTGTAGAAGTCTCTATATTATTATCACCACCATCCGCGTCGCGCATCAACCTGCTGCCGATCGTTTGGAAATTAGATAGGGCCTTTATTAGATTACCGCTGACTCTGACTGGTAGGTTAGGATGTCAGGGAACGATAAGGGGGAACCTCCTCCGAGAGCAAGAAAACCACCGGATCGACCAGGCGTTTTGGACAGACCCATCGCCTATAGGGACATTTTTAACCCGGAGAGGATGAGAGTTGTCTCATCCTACTCCCAAATACCCACCCGGAAACCTTCGTCGCCGGGTAAGGAGTCCGCACCTAGGGTTGCACTCTCGCCCATCGTACCTGAGTGTACGACTGGGCGTGAACCGCTGCCCTCTCAACCTCAGCGGGCCATGAAGACGCCACGAAGGCACACGCCTCCTGAGACCGAAGCCTCCCTCCATGAAAAGAGGCAGTGCATCGGTAACTCATCCGATTCGCCGACATCATCAGAAGATGAAGAGCCCCAAGCAACGACTAGGAAGAAGGTTCACACCTCACCTCCTAAGTCGCCATCACCACCACCCATCTCACCGGACCGTCGTAGCCACGACTCGATCCAATTCGAACAAGGAGGTGAGGAGTCCTACAGCTGGGGCTCGACAACATATGCAACCCTAGCTGCATCAGCCGGAAAATCATCACCGGTCCAAACTACCAACCCGTCCGGACTAGCTCACGACGATGGACAGCGGCCGTCGACGAGCTATGCCCAAATGGCTGCGGCCCCTGCAGTACCACGACCGCAATCGGCGGAGGAGACTCAAAAGACAGAGAAGGTCAAGGAGAAATCTAGATATCCGCCGATTGTTGCAGAATGCCTCCCGGATTGGACGAGGCATTTCAAGGTCCTCAATGAGAAGTTGGGCCATCCTCCTAATGCCCGTCCATTCGGGAAGGGAGTTAGATTCTCTCCACAGAGCCCGGATGAGTTCCGTACCATCCAGAAGTACATGGTCGAGCTCTCCGAGAAGGATAAAACCATGTCGTGGTACTGTTATACCCCGGCAGAAGAGAAGCCCACTAAGGTGGGCATCCGGGGGTTACCAGTGGGCACCGATCCCAAGATGATCGAGGAGGCTATCCGGGCTAAAGGCTTCCCGATACAGTACGTTAAGGCCATACCACCACGTAGAGGCAGACCGGGTTGCCTCTACTACGCACAGCTGGAGCATCTGAGCCTGGAGCGGCTACAAGATCTCTACAACATAGACGAACTCCTCTACATGAGAGGAGTAGTCATTGAAGCCTGGCAAAGGAAAACGGGGCCACCACAATGCCACCGTTGCCAGGCTTTCGGACATGCCTCATCAAACTGCTTCAGGCCAGTGAAATGCGTTCGCTGTGCTGGAGAGCATATTGCCAGCCTTTGCCCAAGGGGTAGAGAGGAAGAACCAAAGTGCGCAAACTGCGCCAAGAACCATACGGCCAACGATCGCCGCTGCCCGGTCCTGAGGAGGATCGCTAGGAAGCAGGGGATCGTTCTACCTGGGCTACTCCCGGAGAACCCCAAGAGGATCCCCCAGAGTCGCCCCAAGACAGTTACCATACAGGAGGATGGGTGGGCTACCATCACTAGAGGGAAGGGTAGACAACCAGCCCCCCCCCCATCCACCCCCATCAGTACCAATAGAAAAGGTGGCCCCCACAGAGCAGAGGGCAACCACCGGGGCGACTCTCCGACCTCCTGCCAACGACGCCATAGAGAGGCAACCCTCACAAAGGAAGAGGCGGAGGAATCGGAGCAGGAGAACAGAACAGCCTCCTCCTCAGGTAGTGACTACCTCTACCCCTACAACCATAGGACCGATAGCCTCGCAGGCGCAGGTGGCTGCAAAACCAGCAGCGCCGAGTACAGTAAGTAGAGCACCTGAAAGGGCCCTACCGGAAAGCAGAGCCCGCTCCACACATAGAGCGCGCTCTGCGCAAAGGAAGACCTCAACCAATGCCCCGAGACCAGTGCCTTCACAAAAGCGTAGTGTAGAACGCAGACCACCAACTTCCGACTTCGAGACGGCTGATGCTATCCACAGATTGGTAGGCATAGCCATCGAAGTCGGAACGCAAGTCCTGGCCGACATTAGGGCCGGGACCGATCCAGTTACCGCCGTAATGAAGGCGCTGGCATCCCTATTGGCAAGGCACTATGGTGGACAGTAACCTGCGCCTGCTATACTGGAATCCGGACGGGATTCGTCAAAGGATTCATGAACTCCGCACTCTCACCCAGCAACAGGACATCCAGGTGATCTTGCTGGGTGAAACCAAATTACGACCATCAACGCATCTAAAGCTGCCCAATTATACCATCTATAGGAGGGACGAGGTCGATCCCCAAGGGGTCGCTTACAGAGGGACAGCGATCCTGGTGAGGAGAGACATCGTCCACCAGGAGCTGGAACTGCCAGACTTCCAGACGATGCGTTCAATCGGCATTAAAGTGGAGGCGGCGGGCGAGGAACTAAGGATTTTTGCAGCATACCGCCCGCCAGGGACTCCATTTCACTCCTCAGACATCCGGACGGTAATGGAAGGTACAACACCCACCATCATCGCCGGGGACCTGAACGCCAAACACCCGGCGTGGGGGTCCAGAGTGATCAACCCGCCGGGTCGTGAACTTTATGATGACGCAGAACACCAAGACTATGACGTTCTAGGTCCCGAGGAACCGACGCATATTCCTAGCGACCCTAGGAAGCGTCCGGATGTATTAGACATCGTGCTCACTAGGAACGTCAACTATCCAGTAGTGGTAGAAGTGCTGTATGACCTGAATACACAGCACCTCCCGATTCTGATAACCCTTGGCACTAAGGCAGTGACGTCACCGCCCAGAGCCGTCAAGACCAAGATCGACTGGAGGCTCTACCACCAACACCTGCAGGAGAGGCCTCCAGTCCATACACCGATCAACTCAGCGGACGACGTAGAGGCCGCTGCAACTAGAATATCCACGTGCATCAAGGAGGCCCTCAACGCGGCCTCTACGATCGTCCCTCTCACGGGAAGAAAAGAGGAGCTGCCGCTAAAGATACGCGTGCAGCTAAACCATAAAAGAGCGCTGAGGAAGCTCTGGGCGCGTACTCGCTGCCCTAGAGTAAAAAGAAAACTTAACACCTTAACAGACGAACTGTCGGTTGCAATACAGGCCCACAGAGGAGAGGCCTGGGAGCGGCGCATATGGAAGGCAGACGAACAACATGCGTCGCTCTATACATTGAACCGACAGTTAACGAAAACACGACCACCTGTTTGCCCGCTGACTAACAACGCGGGCATTCAATGTTACGATGCCAAGGGCAGAGCGGATATCCTAGCTGAGCACTTCGAGGAGCAGTTTATGCCGAACCCAGCAAGTGCGGAGTTCATGGAAATCCATACCCGGAAGGAGAGCCGCGTGCAGGAGCTCCTGTCGTCGCCCGCGCCACCGCTTGCAGGAGAGTGGTTTATATCCCCCGCCGAACTGCGGAGGACAGTAACCCGCCTGCAACCGAGAAAGGCGCCGGGGCACGACGGGATTACCAACGCTGCACTACGACAGCTGCCCAATAGAGTCCTTGTAGAGATAGGTCGGCTCTACAACGGCATATTGCGGACATCCCACTTCCCGGAGGACTGGAAGAAAGGCAAAGTTATCGTCTTGCCGAAACCCGGGAAGGACAGGCGTAGAGCTGCCAATTACAGGCCGATCACGCTGCTACCGCATATAGCTAAACTGTGCGAAAGATTACTGTTAAGACGTCTCCGCCCGTGCATCCAACTTCGGGCGGAGCAACATGGATTCAGGAGGGGTCACTCAACAGCAACACAGCTGACCAGAGTGCTGCACCTGCTTGCGGCCGAACACAACCGTGGCCGCATATCGTTGGGCGTCTTTCTCGATATCGAGAAGGCGTTCGACCGGGTGTGGCACACAGGATTACTCTACAAGTTAGATGTACAAACAAGTATCCCTCCTGCTATATTGCGGCTAGTGGCGTCTTTCCTGGAAGGCAGGAAGTTCTACGTCTGCGTAGAGGACGCCGTGTCCGCAATAAAGACCATAACAGCTGGTGTGCCACAGGGCAGCTGTCTGTCTCCAGCCCTGTACGCGGCATACACTAATGACATCCCTACCCTGGCAGGACACTTGCATGAATGGGAGGACGACGTCGAGCTAGCGCTCTTTGCGGATGACAGCGCATACTTCACGTCGTCCAGAAGAGCCCATATTGCAGCTGCCAGGATGCAACGTCTGCTGGACCTGCTGCCACCATGGCTGGATGAGTGGAGGATGGCCGTCAATGTTAGCAAGACGACCGCTCTACTCACTCGTCGCTACAGAAATTTACCACCACCACTAACCCTCGGAGGCCAGGAGATCGCATATGAGAAGGCCGTGACCTACCTTGGATGTCGGATTGACAGGATGTTGCATATGACAGCGCACGTCGACTCTGCTATACGCAAAGCTCGATGTGCGCGGGCAATGCCCCCGCCCTGTCCTGACATCCAAGTTACCGACAAAGTCGAAGTTAACTATTTATAAAACATATATAAGACCCCTGCTAACATACACTGCTCCGGCCTGGTATGCACTCCTGATCGAACATCAGAAGCTGCGACTTCAGGCCCAGCAGAGTTTGTCATTACGAACCATAGTCGGTGCGGGTCGCTACGTCCGTAATGACGTCATAGCGGCCAACCTCAAGATGGAGAGCCTACATGATTTCGTGGTCCGGCTGGCGCGCGGTATGTTTGACCGCGCCGACAACGGGCCACACGAACACCTCAACGGCTTCGCGCCGTTGCATGCAAGGCCGCCGGACGGGCGACCTTATCCAAGAGAACTCCTCCCTATATAGATTAGGGAGTCCGAGTAAACCCCCCCAATGCCGCAGAAAGGCCAACTTTGACAAATTGTGTTATTAAACACAATTTTTTTTTTAGATAACCATCCTTTACTACAAATTTACCGACTGCGACAATAGTCGCTATAAGCAACGCCTCTAACATCGAGGCGCCCAGGACCGGCACATTGTAGTGTGCCGTGAGGAACATCCGGGCAAAGGGGTACACCCCGAGGCCCGAGACCTGCACGGCATTTATGCCCTGCAGAGGACAACAACGACGCAGAAGAATTGACTCATAAGACCACATTCATTACACCTACGGTTTAGCAAACGCGCCGATTTTTTTATCAAAAGACTATCTCTAAAATGCTTAAAATCCTTCATTGATGCTGGAAAAGTATGGTCTACATCGATGACGTATCAATAATGACGGATGGGATTGACAAACACCTCGTTTTATTAGATTCAGTTATGAAAACGCTAACCAAAATAAGTTTTTCAATTAATTTAAAGAAATGTACCTTTCTTATCAACGGAATAGAATACCTAGGTAGGATTATAAGAGATGGTCAGGTTAGACCGAGCAATTATAACCCGAAACATGTGCTGCATTTTTTGAAGGTACTAGTAGTACGATTGCTGTTATATTTGCTTTGTTATTTTACATACCTAATAACCCCTCATCTGTCAACAGGCCTCTGGAATATTGGAGTAAACAAAGGCGCATAATATTATGTCAAGTGCCTTGTGGAGCTCGATCAGTTCCCACGTATTTCTATATTTTTTGCTATATTTCTTATCCAAAAGTTAAAACTATGCTTGTGATAAGAATGTGAACCCAAACGGGACATAAATTATTACATAAACCACTTAATTTGCGGTATTCTCGACTCTCGACTTAAACTCACCCAAAACTTACCTTATCGGGTCACTTAAGTGAGGCATGTTATCGTAGAGCTTGTGGGGTGAAAAAAAATGTGTCGAGAGCTATGTTATTTTTATGGATTTATGTTAAATATGTTTTAAGTGGGTAAAGTAAAATGTTTGTCGAATAAAGGTTTGCTGCTTTTGTGATAACGACTTATGTGTATTGAAGTAGGAGGAGCTTGATTACATCAATTTCAAAATAGAATTGGTAATGTGTTACGAAGGGAGCTGTCCTGATTCGTACGTAATTTGTTAGCTTATTTTATAATGACTCAAACGATGTATGCTTTGTTTATAGCTCTCATACGGGACTTTTGCAGAAATCGCAAATCTGATTACACGTACCGCGATCGCGCGAGTTCCTTTAGAGGTGCCGCGGCGAATGCGCTTGGTCATGTGTTGGTGCTGTGACAGTCGAGAAGATAATCTTTCCCTATTCTTGAGCTAGATTATGTACCAAACAAGCCCGTGTTTACTGATTTTGACTACGTTACGTGTTGTGTTCAGTGGAAGAGACCCGTGTAAATCCTGTGCGCATGGTATTGGGTTGACCCTGACACTGGTGGTTTCTGGGGTGAGTCGGTGGCGCAGCCGACAACAGACCTGTGTAAATCCGGCCATTATTAGGTATCGGTGACCTCCTAGAGACTGATGTAAATCCTGTTTGCACACGCGAGTTTGTGCGGGGTATTCGGTTGCGTGGGAAGAGACCTGTGTAAAACCTATGTGACTTGAAACGCTTTTGTGTAGCGTTGATAACTGTTCATGTTGACTGTTCTGACTGACTGACTTGTTTGGCTAATTGGGTACATAATCTGACGCTTTTATGAACTATATGAATTTAGATCAACTGTTAATACGCGATATAAATAAATGTCTCTTAGATTGTGGGTATCTTCTCAGAGATCGACGATGGTGACGTCGAACAGCCGCGGGAAGCGGTGAGTGTTGCTGAGCCATCCACGAGTTCCTGCTGAGGGCTTCGAGCACGCAGCCCCGTCAGGAGAGGCCGTGTTAGAAGAGAAGGTCTGAATCAAGAGCGCCGACGCCGCGCCGGGCTATATAGGAGGGCGGCTGGCGTCACTCGCCCCTTTTTGCCGACGGTCATCACGGAGTGCGGAAGCTTTGCTCGAATACTAGCGTCATTATTTTAAATCTTGTTTTAAGCTTTTAAGTTAGTCAATATTTGTTAGGCCAAAGGCCATTAAAATCTTTTTTAAAAAGTCAATCTGTGTTTCTATTTGTAACAATATATATATATACAGAATGGGTCCCACATATATGCAATAAATGAAACCACAAGTAATACTAGTCCGTAGAAGTGTAGACAAATTAAATATTAAATTAAAACCCGTAAAATAAAAAAAGTGAAATTTTCAAACAAAATAAATATTAAAATAAATTAAGTAAAAGTGAACACTCTGTTTAGACAACGTACCTTGACCCCTTGGAAGAGTGACAACGTTGCACGCGGGTGGCACGCCGACAAAAGACACCGCTGTCGATATGTCGCAATACCAATAGTTTGCACTGCGTGGCAACGTCGCATTTTAATGTTCAAGGATTCAAGTTCATTGAATCATTGACTTAGTGATCCAATTCTATAGAGTGTTCAAATTTGCTTAAAGTTAAAACTCTACTTTTTGACCTAATTACTGGACCGATTACGTTCATTTTTTGTATATCGTCAGCAAAGGCGATAACAAGTATATGGTTTCATTTATTGCATATATGTGGGACCCATTCTGTATATATATATATATATATATATATATATATATATATATATATATATATAGCAGAGGCCTATGTTCAACAGTGGACATTTGTAATCAGTTAAGGATGGAAAGTTACTATACGGTGTTAATGAGAAATTCCAACACATTTAAGATAGGCCCAAGGCAAGTAAACTGAAGGTGGAGACGGTGAGCTGAAGAAGGTAGGGTCAGCAGAAAGTCTAACAGGGAATTTGCACGATCCTTCTCATCTGAAATTCGTTGATAATGTGACCAGTAGTGTCAGTCCATATTCCAAAACAAAGTTGTAAACAGATATCTGCGCATGATCTTATTGTATGAGAGGTTAACCTTTCGGCGTAGTGATCGTTGAAACCGCCAAATTTCGACGAGCTTCGGAAACGCTAGCTTCCTCGACCCCAGCGGCGCATCTGGCCTGACCCCGCCAACCAAGTTTCGGCTGCGGAGGCCAGGGAGAGCGGCCCCTCGCAACACCGACACTCCTCTTCCTCCGCTACTCCACCTCGGCTGCAGCGGTCGGGGGAGAGGACACCAGTCTCCTTGCAGTCTATCGATAAACATTGGAAGTGGGCTTGCCATGCCCACTCGGCCACCTCAGGCCAGCCTTCACCTCGGTCCAGCCTTATAGCTTCGTCTTTGTTCACCGCGAGTGACCAAGCCACGGCTACTAAGCCTCCTGCCACGAGGCCGACACTTCCGGGGGGGGGGGATAAGTTGGTCTTGGCATTACCGTTGTAGGACCTATAAAGGCACCCGTAGACTCGGAGTTGCACTTCAATAGCTATGAGTAGATTAAGGATGAAGATGTATCCGACTTTAAGGCTTTAAATAATATTCAAGTTTAAAATTCACTTTTTATTTAAAACTATTTGCGGTCTTAAAACTTCCGGATAAGAGATTGGAAGGAAAGTTGCTAATGCAAAAACAGGAAATATAAGATAAGGTGATATCTTATCACCTTATCTTATATAAAATACTAAAGATTAAATATAAACAACTACCGAAGCATCGAGAATAGACACCCTCTCAACTACACAAACTCTGGCCTAAGGCACAAAGGAGAGAGGAGAGGACTTGTTCTTGAATTTTCCTAGAATATGTGGTTCGTGGCTAACCTGAGTATCCACATTCAGTCGTTCAGTAAGAGTAGAGTAGCTTGGTCGTGGATGTTTAATAAGGGATCCTTCATGACCATCGATGCTGGTACCGTTCTCGTGTAAATTTTATTTTAAATCTGCTCCATGCAGGAGAGGGAATGGGTCACTAGAGACGTACACTCGCAGGACGAAACGCAGCAGTATAAAATTTATTACTTTTCATCGTTCGTGAGCAATAACGTAAGAGACCACACGCCCCAGTTTTCTTGACAACTTTTTAATTAATACAGGGCAGCTATTTAAATGCAATTTATGCGACAGGGGCTTTAGCCTCCGAGCGTTGGGGGCAGTTCTAATTCCTATAAGCCAACGATATTAGGAAGCCATGTCAGGAGATTACTATAATGAAGACAAAGTTATAATGTAGTAATGTAGTAAAGGTATATATGTACTTGACGTCACCTTTTTTACTTGGTAATATTTTAAGCAATCAATTACTACAATTCTTCACCGACGCCGGTTTAATGTTATGTGTCGATCGAAGTGTTTATTTATTTATTTTATTTGGCTGACCAACAGTGAGTACACTAAAATTAATCAAATACACTAGTAATAATATTAAGTAAATGCCTCACTATTTACAGGTTAGCACAGCATGTATAAATATGAAGTAACTTATATTAGTTTTATTAGTAGTTTGCCGTGTAGTGGCGGTTGAGAATATCCACTACCCCATATCTTCCCGTGGGTGTTGTAAGAGGCGACAGAGGGAGACAGGCAGGAGATGGGCAGCAGCATCTTCCTGATAACAATAATAATATAATAAAAAACTGCGGTTGCCAACCCGCTCGCCAAGCGTGGCAACTATGGCAAATATCCCCCATGAGTAACGACGTAAACAAACGGCCCACAGTCCCCGGCGGTCCCGCTATTCCTGACTACGGTGGCGACCATGGTAACGGTGGGTCAGGGGGTGCTAAGAATCTCCGGTGGAGGTTCGGTTGCCACCTACAACGACTCGACCTGACAACATATAACGCACGCACCCTGAGGACTGACGAGAAGATACTGGAGCTGGAAGAAGAGGTAGACAAGTTGCGCTGGCATTTAATAGGATTATGGGGGGGGAGGACACGGTAATCCTCGAGTCCGGCAACTTGTTCTATCACCGAGAGGGCGACCATCTGTCCCAAGGAGGTGTCGGATTTATCGCCTACAAGTCTCTCGTCAACAACGTTGTAAAGATTGGGTGTGTGTCGAAGAGGGTCGCGTACCTGATACTCAGAATCACCAAACGGTATTCGCTGAAGTTCATACAGGTCTACGCACCAACCTCGGCACATTCCGATGTGGAGGTAGAGGAAATGTATGAGGATATTTCTGGAGCCATGCATTCCTCCAAAATCCACTACACGGTGTTGATGGGAGACTTCAACGCAAAACTAGGCACAAGAGAAAGCGTTGAGCTGAAGTTAGGGAAATTTGGAGTAGGGCAACGGAACCGTAGGGGCCAGCAGCTGGCCGGCTTTATGGAGAAAGAGAGACTCTTTATGATGAACTCTTTCTTCCAGAAGCGGCCCCATAGGAAGAGAACCTGGTCGAGCCCCGACGGTTCGACAAAAAATGAGATTGACTTCGTTATGACGACCAGACGCCAACTGTTCAGTGATGTCTCAGTGATCACGAGGGTGAAAACTGGCAGCGATCACCGAATGGTTAGAGGCACACTGAACCTAAACGTTAAGTCGGAGAGGTCTCGTCTAGTGAAGTCAATGCTCCGTCCCCCTCGTGCGCTAATCCAGGGTCCCGAAAACTTTCAACTCGAATTACAAACCGTTTTCAGTGCCTAGAAGACTGCAATACAGTGGACGATATGGATGACGAGCTCGTAAAAGCGGAAACTGTCCATGTGGTTAGAGCTAAGTTCTGCAAGACCCGCCGCAGAAGAACAGAAAAACTCTCCGATCACACTCTTAATCTCATGGATGTTAGATGTGCGATGAAGCTGCAGTCGTCAGAAGATTTGACAGCATACAGGCAACTGAACAGGCAGATCTCCAAATGCATGCGGCAGGACTTACGCAACTTCAATACAGCTCGTATTGAAGAATTGATTGAACGGAACCAGGGCTCAAAAGTCTTTGTCAGAGATCTGTCTGCCAGTAAGAGCCACCTGTCAAAGCTGAAGACTGAGTGTGGCATCGTTTCTGGGACACCTGAGATTCTAAGTGAGATTGAGAGGTTCTATGGGCAGCTGTACACATCATAGTTAGAGCCACACGCAAGTGTGAGTAACGATCCAAGAGCAAGTCTTATCCGACACTAATCTGATGATATCTCGGTCGTCAGTCTGAGCGAGATTAGAATGGCTCTAAAACGCCTTAAAAACGGCAAGTCCCCGGGCGACGATGGAATTACAGCGGAGTTTCTGATAACGTGTGGAAAACTGGTACTTGAAGTCCTTCAGAAGCTCCATGGAGGCACTACTCCCGAGGCCTGGAGCAGAAGTTGCAGTAGTCTTGTTCTTCAAGAAAGGTGACAACGCTCTCTTAAAGAACGACAGACCGATATTCCTTCTGAGCCGCGTCTACGTGCTGTTTTCGTGAGTCATTACGAACCGTCTCGCACGCTGACTTGACGACTTCCAGCCTCCCGAAAAAGCCGGTTTCCGAAAAGGGTTTAGTATCATATACCCTTCGGCAAATTGTACAGAAGTCCGAAGAGTACAATCTGCCACTTTGTCTGGCGTATATGGACTATGAGAAAGCCTTTGATTCCGTCGAAATTTAGGCTGTGCT
This sequence comes from Parnassius apollo, assembly GCA_907164705.1. NCBI lineage: Eukaryota > Metazoa > Arthropoda > Insecta > Lepidoptera > Papilionidae > Parnassius > Parnassius apollo. The sequence continues at coordinate 5,060,762 of CAJQZP010001668.1, read as the reverse complement.
ACAGTCTCTTTAACGGTGCCAAGTTGACTGTCGGTATATAGAAGTGCTGAAGTGTTTGTGCAGTAGGGCTAATATGGCTATCCGAGTACAGAACCAGAGTACCTATGCAACCGCAGAGAGGTGTAAGACAGGGTGACGTTATATCCCCGAAACTCTTCACCGCTGCATTGGAAGACGTTTTCAAGCTACTGGACTGGAAAGGATACGGTATTAACGTCAATGCCGAGTACATCACTCACCTTCGATTTGCCGACGATATAGTCCTTATGGCAGAATCGCTGGAGGACTTAAGCACTATGCTCAATGACCTCAATAGTGCCTCCCAACGGATAGGTCTTAAGATGAACATGGACAAAACAAAGATCATGTTTAATGTCCGTGCCACACCTATGCCCGTAGTTGTTGGGAGCACTAAGGGACAAATAGTCCGACTAGGTAAGTTCAACTTCGACCGAGAGGTCAATCGACGGATTCAACTCGGCTGGGCAGCGTTTGGGAAATTACGACAAATCTTTTCGTCAGGTATACCTCAAATCCTGAAAACTAACTTGTACAATCAGTGCGTGTTGCCAGTGATGACCTACGGAACCGAGACGTGGTCCTTCATTGCTGGCCGTATGACGACACTCAAAGTCGCTCAGCGAGCTATGGAGAGGGCTATGCTCGGGGTTTCTCTGAGTGATAAACTTAGAAATGAGGATATCTGCAGTCGAACTAAAGTGACCCATATAGCCCAACGGATTAGTAAGCTGAAGTGGCAATGGGCCGGCCATATAGTACGAAGAACCGACAACCGTTGAGAAAAAAGGTACTCGAGTGACAGCCTCGTACCGGTTGGCGAAGTGTAGGGCGACCCCCCACTAGATGGTGTGAAGACATGGTAAGACATGCAGGAAGTCGATGGATGCAGGTGGCTTAGGACTGTACTTTGTGGCATACCTTGGGGGAGGCCTATGTTCAGCAGTGGACTTGTGAAGGGCTGTAATGATGATGATGAACTTATAGTATATTATAAAACAAAACAAAATTAACAATTTACGTAACAACAATACAGCAAAAAGATTTCATTCATCATTATTGGTATCAATATCAACCATAGTCTTTTTAATTTAGATACAGAGGTTGTGTTAATATGTATCACAGTAGAATATTCCTCATATACTTTGTAAACACGAGATATTGAGTAGTGTGACTGGTATGGAATAGTGTCAGCTTAGTGCCTAGTTGAGGAAATCCTTATGGCACCTTATATGAAAATTTGGATATTAAGTCAGGGCAGTTTAAGTTTCCTACGATTAATTTGTGCAGGAAAACCAAGTCAAGCATCTTTCTGTGAGTCTTAAGGGTTGAACATTTTGAAGTTAAGAAAGCTGAAAAAAGCTGAAAGTTAAATGTTTAACAAATCGTTTTTGTATCATATCGATACGATCGATGTCTTTTTTGTAAGTCTGTTTCCAAACTATACTACAATATTCAATATAACTCCTGACTAGAGGGTTGAAAAGTATCTTCTTAGTTACTGTTCTTTTAAAGTTTTTGGATTCTTTTAATATAAAACTGAAGACTAAAGTTTTGCTAACGATACTCGGAAAGAGCGCGGGATGCGTTCTGCGGAAGTGGGAGGGGTGATCATCAGGAAAACTTCTGCGTGCACCTTATAATGTAAATAAATATAATGTGAGTATGATAGAGCTAAGAACAGCGAGCTATGATGCTACTTCAATGCGGAGGCGACTTCACATATCATTGATACCAAAGATTTAAATAGATGCGCCTTGAAAACTGTGGCATTATTTTTGGATGTGTTCGTTTGCAAGACGCTGACGCTCTCACACTAATGCAATAGTGTCATCTCTTATTATCTTACAGAAATTGTGTATACTACCTTCTCTGTCGCACAAATGAGCACTGATTGCGAATGAGTGAGCTCACTCATTTGAGAATGGACACATTTCGGAGAGGTCTTACTATGGTAAGGGCGCATCTAACTATTTAAATCTTTGATTGATACAAGAACACTGTCTATAATATTTAAGCCACGGATTACATGGTACCATCACAGAAAAAATAATAGTACTACGTACAGAAGCTGCACTCCTTTGATGTTGACTGCTTGCCGACGTTATTATAGTATAATAGCCTACATAATTATTATTAATTAGATAAATCGCGCACGCAAGCTAAATAAAACTTTATCGCTGCGCGTGAGTGTCCATATTACTTTGCATCTTTTCCCCTTCCTACGCTATGGCGGACTTTCCGTTGTTACTAAGGGATGTCAATAAAGAGTAAAAAAAAAAATACATTGCGAAATGTTAATTAAGGTGAAGTGAAATACCTATTCTGACTATTATTAATATTTCTGGTAATTATTTCACACAGGTAGCAACAGTGACAGAGGGCTGGTACTGTGTAGACTACATGTACCAAAACTGTAAGACTAAAAGTTAACAAGTATAAAAACCCGCGTGAAAGAACATATAGCTGATGTGAAGCACCGACGCTCCGGGAAAACTGCAGTCTGTAAACATGTTCAAAATCGTCCCCACCATTACATCAGATTTGATAAACCACAACTCCTGGCAAAAGAACACCGATTCCTACCAAGGATGATACGCGAGGCTATTGAAATCAAAAAACATCCTAATTTCAATAGAGAAGATGGTTGGGTGCTGCCATCTGCTTGGGATCCTATAATTAACAAAATTAAACCCAAACCCAAGCATACCACTGCAAGACTTCAAGATACTGTAAGTTCGTTTTGCGTAAATCGGGTAATGGACCAAAAATTAATATTCAAAAACTGAAGGTAGCCGGGCTAACAATGACATTGGGACGTCAAACATCTCAGTCCCCCCCCGTGACCGTGGTTGCTGTAAAGCACCCGAAATGTCGGGAATTAAAAATAAGTAAAAGTAGTGAAATAAACGCCATAAAATCCGTAAATTTAGCTTTATTCAAAGTGTAGTGTTCGCGTAAATTTAAGAAATCATCATCTGGTTACGCTTGACATAACGGCCAGAGTGATACACGCGCTCTATACCTTGCTTATTTTTACTCTAAGTTCTGAGCACTTATCTATGGTTCTGAGGGGTCACTTCTAAACATTATTATGCTCTTTGGTGGGGCCTAAAATTTGGAAAATAAGGTCCCATCGGCCTAGCCGCCGTTTGACAGATTAAGCTTAACCACGGTTCGGTAAAATCTGTCTTGGGAAGAATCAGCATGAAAACCAGGGGGACTTTAAAAAAAACTTTACAATTATGATATATTTACGCGAACACTACACATTTATTAAAACTACTTTTACGGATTTTATCGCGTTTATTTATTTTATTTTTAATAAGACCAAAGACAATAATTAACAAGCTGAAGGAACTTCGGGTTAACTTTGATATATCGGGACGTCAGTCACCTCAGTCCCCCGTGACCATGGGTGCTGGAAAGCACCCGAAACGTCGGGTATTAAAAATAAAATAAATAAATGCGTTAAAATCAGAAAAAGTAGTTTTAATCAAACTTTCCAAAATTATATTTTATACAATTAGTATGAAAACATTTAGAAAAGGTGTCCAACCACCTTGTCAATTATTTTACCATTTAGATAATTAGTATTTATGGAACGAAGTCAACTGATGTTTAAAGCCTTCCAAAATTATCACAATAATACCATATTAAAACCATACCACGTATTTCTGTCCACTCGTAACAGTAACGAAAAGTGTAGACAACACTTACCAGCAATCACAAATCCCATCAAACGCCAGTGGAGCACCTATCAACACGTCGGCTTTGAGTGCGGGCGCGCTCCGTGACGTCAGTTAAGGCACGAGATGAGGTCAAGAGGACACTCCCTCTGAGGCGCCAATTTGGATGATGAGTTTTGTCGCGCTACGACATTTTATATGATTACGAACGAACGAATATTTGCTCGGCGGAAAACAATACATGATTATTAAATAATACGTTAATAAATTAATTAGGTATTATTAAACGTTATCTCCACACTAGGATTTTCTCCTGTATCTTGGGAGCATTTTACAAACATAAATTTCACAGGACAAACATCCAGACCCGGAACAATTACTAGTAGGCTTTATAAATACTTGTTCCGTGCGCGATTCGAACTCGCGCACGGTCACGGAGCCGTCTAATATTAATCAGTTCTTTCTTCATCAGTGGATCGCCTTGGTCTAGCGATCGTAAGCGCAACTACTGATTGTGGTTAAGTTTGAATCCCGGGTCCGTCTAAAAATTAGTGATAGGGTTTTTCCGTCAAATATTTTCCAGTAGCAGCCTGGAGTCAGCAAGATGGCGCTGTTTCACCCCAGAGCCTCGGATAGCACTTAAGGTCGTTGGTTCTGCACTTGATCTCTCCCCGATAGCTTCCAATTGCCGTCCTGTCGGACATTTAGTGTAAGGCAAAGGAACGAGCCTGTGCTTGCGCACTCGAGCACTGTGATCCTGTCCTGCGCTGGTGGATAGTTATTCTGGCCTACTGACCGTTTATACTGGCCACCTTGGCTGAAAGTCTGTCGGAGGATATTTCTATTATTAATCTTTACATAACGGAAGAGAGAAGCTTCAAGGTTTTTTTATAATCTTAAAGATACTTCCGAAAAGATCGTGGAGGGCTAAGAGTCAGGGACGACATTTTTGATCTTGCCACCCAAGGCGGTAGTAACCCATGCTATGCCACTGTTTACCAACAAATTTTACAATAATATAAACATTCTTACACTCTAGAGCCATGCTTCACTTATATTATACGAGTAGTTGTGGCACGAGTGGGTCGGCTCGACCATAGGAAGGACCACGCTCTCACAGAATACCAGCGTAAAATAGTAGCTTAATGCTGCTGTGTTTCTTATGGTAAGTGTAGAGAACCAGATACCACTTTTACTAAAAATAGGCACTCCCTCATAATCCTCAAGGATGAAAACGCATCTGAATTTTGGTTCTTAATCGAGGATATATGTAGACGTCTATGGGCTACAGCATCCATTTACCATCAGGCGGACTTCGCTCATTTGTCACCCTTATTCTATAAAAAGTGTCTACAATTCTTACATTCGGTTACAACCAAACGTTCTTTTTCAAACCAGGAACGCGAAAAGTGAAAATAAATATTTGCCGACGTACGCCACTTTAAGCGACGTGTAAACCTTGTTACCTTTTATAGCATATCATTATTGATTGTCAAAGTGACATTACATTCCCTTCAGAATCAGAATCAGAATATTTATTGTACAATTTGCGGGTGACATTGCAATTAAATGTTACACGGTTTACCCATATCGGGTATGCAATAATTGAAATACAAAACTTGATACAAATTATTTGGTATTAAAATATTCATTTAAATTATAAAACACATTATGTATTAACCATTTCTTAAGTTGGACGAGTCCAGGGGTTAAAACAGTACCTAAAATCCGACTGTGAAAAAGGTTTACTGAAATGAGAAAGTTATAGATGTCTTCACACTAACGCATGTTTCTTTACTTTGTATCAAAATTTTATCGATTAATCCGACCAACATCTTCTTTGTTAAAGTTTATTAAGCTGTTTAGGCTACAGTGCCTGCCAATGAAATAGACATACATAATCTCAAAAAACATTACCCTCTTTCTGGAACAGTCGGGTAAAAAAACAAAAATTTGTTTCTTTATCTGTATGTATTGTATACGTGGAGGTGGCGTAGAAAAATCCATTAAAGAGAAGTCGTAAGAGTTGACCATGGGAATGGTCAAAAAAACCATCCATCCATATCTACAGCCGATCAAAAACCCACTGCCATAGTCCACGCTTGTCAAGCAGGTCGGCAAACGTAGTTTTTAATTATTATGAGTTGTATATAAATTTTTTGATTAAAGAAATTCCATCAGAGAATAGGATAGGTCCGTGTTCAGTAGTGGCTAGTTAGAGGCTGATAAATGACAAAGTAGGTAAGAAGCAGTTTTTAGATGGAGCGGGATCCTGTCATGGCCCCCCATACTTGCACTAAGACATACCAATTGTGCGTACAAGCATTGAATTTGGTAGATTTAGACAACATTTTAAGTCTGTTTTTTTAAGGATAAAGGTGACTAACGAGCACACAGCACACACAATAGTAAGTGACTGTGTGACAGATGTGGAAGATCATACACACACCTTCCCTGTTGGACCTTCTGCTGACCTCTCATCCGAACGGGTATTAGGTTTCCGTCGACGCCCCTCTAGGTTCCTCGAATCAATGTCTTGTCTGGAGTGTGGTGCCAGTGACATTAAAGTCGTGGTTGTATTCTGCAGGCTGCCACTGGCACTGTAGGTCGGCCGATCGGAATAGGATGCGGTCTTTTTTTTGCATCATACCCTTGGTTTGCTTCTTGCCAGATGATCCCAGCATTGTTGCTGATTCTGTCTATGATTTGGTACCTCAGTGTATGTAATTTTTATTCCATCCTCTGTGGTGCCCATCGGAGGCAGATCCCTTCCATGGTTTGATCTCTCCTGCAAAATAGCATCACTCTATAAGTAGGAGTGCTACCGGGCCGGGGTTGACGCATCAACGTCTCGGGATGTAAACACCAGCGCTCTTAAAAAGAAGTATAATTCTGCCTCCAGGTCCTTCAAAAGAGTAATTGCCAAGACAAGGTCTGAGCACATCGGCAGAATTGGCGATGTGCTAGTTCGCCTTCCTTCGGGAACCCGTGCATTCTGGTCTCTCGCCAAGGCTGTCCAAGGGAATTTCATCTCTTCCATCTCTGCACAGAGAGTACTACTCGCTGGACCATGCCGCAAAGGAGAAGTCCGATCTGTTAAGCTCTGTCTTTGCGTCCAACTTGACTCTCAATGATGGGGGGAGTATGCCGCCGACAATCCCGCGGTGTGAGTTTTTCTTCCCTGGATGTAAGCAAGTCGAGTGGTCCTGATGGAGTCCATCCCATTGTGCTGAAGACGTGTGCTCCGGAGTTGGCACCGATTTTAACGCGTCTTTTGCAGTACTCCTACTCTTAAGGCGTGGTCCTGAATTCATGGAAGACAGCTTTGGTCCACCCGATCCCTAAAAAAGGCGACCACTCGAACCAGTCCAACTACAGGTCTATCGCCATCACCTCCTTGTTCTTTAAAATAATGGACTCCATTATAAACTGTCATCTGATGAGGCACCTTGAGGATCACCAGCTGATTAATGACAGCCAACACGGGTTGTTTGTGGTCGATCAGCTGGTGATCTTGTGGTCTACCTGACTCATAGATGGGCGGAGGCAGTAGAGTCCAAGAGAGAGGCATTGGCCATTAGTTTGAACATAGCCTTCGATCGGTTATGGCACAAAGCCTATCCCTTCCCATGGGCTTCCCGAGAAATTGCGCAATTGAATCACAGTTTCCTTGTTGATCGGAGCACCAAGGTCGTAGTAGACGGTTCATGCTCTGATTACAAGCTTATAAACGCTGGTGTTCCACAAGGCTGCGTGCTATTACCAACGCTGTTTCTTCTGCATATCAATGATACGTGCAAACTGATAACATACATTGCTATGCAGACGACAGCACTAGTGATGGCTTAGACACCGGCCGTGCCAATATTTCTCGGGAAAACGTCGCCGAGTACCGGGACAAACCTGTGTCTGAAATCGAGTCTTTGCTGAACAAAGTCTCGGATTGGGGGCGACATTCTAGTCCAGTTCAATCCCCAGAAGACACAAAAGAACCCCTTTGTCGTATCTCCTTAGTTTCAAGGCACCCCCTTGCTGCCTCTGCTAGCATCGGAATCCTCAGCGTCGACATATCGCATAGTGTGCAGTTTCGTGGTCACTTGGAAGGGAAGGCCAAATTGGCTTCTAAAAAGCTTGGCGTGCTCAGCAGTGCAAGACAGTATTTCGTGCCGGCACATCGCTTGTAACTTTACAAAGCGCAAGTTCGGCCTCACATGGAATACTGTTCTCATCTTTGGGCCGGGGCATCCCAGTGCAAGTTTCTTTCACTTGACCGCATCCAGCATCCAGCAGAGCTGTTCTAATCGTCGACGACCAAATTCTTTCTGATCGGCTTTTTCGGATTCACTGGCACTGCGTAGGGATATTGCATCCCTTCGCATTTTCTATCGCATCTACTACGGCGAGTGTTCTGAGGAATTGTTCGGATTAATCCCAGTCGCCGAATTTCGTGGACGCACATCGCGTCAAAATTCAAGATACCATCCTTACCAACTCACCATCTGATTGCTTGGTGGTCTTCCACTATGCGTTTTACTAAGAGTTTCCTCGTACAACTTCTCTGTGGAATTTTTTACGACTTAGGGACCATCAAGAAAAGAGCTTACTCATTTTTAAAAGGCCGGCAACGCACCTGCAATTCCCCTGGTGTTGTCCTGTGGTAGTTCATTGGCGGCGGTAGTCACTTACCATGAGGCAAGCCGCATGCTCGTTTGCCCCCGCTTTATGAAAAAAAAAAACGGTCTGAATGATATTGTTACGAGCTTGAGGTTCGTGACAATAAAAATTGCCGATAAAATTACCTAAATTAACACTTTAATTTACTTTACACAAATTAAAACTAAAAACACTAATAATGAAACACACTAATTTACTTAATTCCGCTCCGAAGCTTCGCTTGTGTCGCCGAGTTCACTCTGCCTCCATCGCATCTTGCAGCGCCTACTTATTTAAATTAGCAAATATCCAGAATGTTCAAGTAAACACGCGTAAGGTATCGAGAGTCCGAGTATAGATTTTCTAGAAACTTAGTTTCTTCGGATGGCGCTGTCGGTTGTGATGTCATTCACTGCAAAGCCCCCCTCGCCCCCGCTCCTGACACTAGATGGCGCTAGTTGACTTATTCATGCAACACTGCCCCCTCCTAAGACATGCTCGTCCCGAGCATTATCGGTCCCATAATAACGCGCCAAGCGATCCACATGGACGATCTTAGGAGTCCCTCTTGTGCCTTTCTGTATCCGGTAGGTCACATCGTTGATCCTGGTTACAATCCGGTACGGGCCGTCCCATTTAGCTTGAAGCTTAGGAGATTTCCCTTTGCTGCGGACTGGATTGTGCAACCACACTAATGAACCTTCGTTGAACCCTTTATTGTTCATTTTGCGGTCGTACCGGGTTTTCATTTTCTCAGACATTTGCTGGCCCGATTGTCTGACGTGCTCGTAAATGTCATTCATTTTGTTCCGCAAGTCATTTGCATAATCGGTTATACTGCGTGGGGCATCAGGTGGTATCCCGGTGATCAGGTCCGCAGGCAGCCGTAATTCTCTTCCAAAGTTTGCGAAAGCTGGTGTCACTGCTGTACTTTCGTGAACAGAACTTCGATATGACAACAAAAACGGTTGTATGTGCTTGTCCCAATCTCGTTGCCGATTGTCTACAACTTTTGCTAGGTACCTCTCCAATGTCTGATTAAATCGTTCCACCATTCCATCAGATTGCGGGTGATAAGAAGTCGTTCTTGTTTTATGAGTACCCATAACTCGGCAAGTTTCCTGGAATATTTGAGACTCAAAATTCCTTCCTTGATCGCTGTGAATCTCTAAAGGTACTCCAAAACGACAGAAGACTTCATGAACTAGTTTATCTGCAACTGTTGAAGCTTCTTGATTTGGAATGGCGAAGACTTCTGGCCACTTAGTGAAGTAATCCATCACAACCATGAAATACTTGTTACCGCCTTCACTCTCCGGAAACGGCCCCGCCACGTCAATGGCTATTCTCTCCCATGGTGCACCCACATTGTACAACTTCAATGCACTTCTACTACGAGTCTGAGGTCCCTTTACAGCCGCACAACTTGTACATTTGCGACACCAGTCCTCGACATCGTTTCGACAGTGGACCCAGTAAAACCGTTCTCGGATCTTCAGTAGAGTTCGTTTAACTCCCAGATGGCCTCCTGAATAATCATTATGGTACAGCTGTAGAACATCCGGTACTTTAGCTTTAGGGACAACCATTTGTAAATGACAGCTGTCTCCCCGAACATTTTCCCATTTACGGCACAGAACTCCATCCTGAAGCAGCAAGCTGTCCCACTGGGCCCAATAGCTTTTAGTGGTTGAACTCATTGCTGAGACGTCGCTCCACTTAGGCTTGGGAGCACTGGCCCTTATCCATTCCAGAATCGGCTTGATGTCCGGATCTTCCTGCTGTGCATGTTGTAAGCTGTCCTTCCATTCGTTGCTGAGGTGGTCCGTCCTGAGCATCCTCAAGGATACCTCTTCCTTACTCTCTTGCCTAGTACAATGGTTGCAATCTTCAGGACAAGATTTTCTTGACAATGCATCTGCGTTGCCGTGAGATTTTCCGCTGCGATGTTCGATCTCAAAGTCGTATTCCTGCAGTAGTTCAATCCACCTCGCAACTTTTCCTTCTGGATTTTTAAACTGCAATAGCCATTTTAGTGCAGCATGGTCAGTTCGTAAGTGAAACTTTCGTCCCAGAAGATATTTGCTAAAATGCTGCAACGACTTTACCACAGCGAGCAATTCGCGTCTTGTGACACAATAGTTCCTTTCCGGTTTTGACAACGACTTGCTGAAGTACGCTATTACGACCTCTTGGTCACCATTCCGTTGAGACAACACACCGCCGAGTCCTATATCACTTGCGTCTGTGTCAACTATAAATTCTTTGCTTGCATCAGGGTATCCCAAAATAGGTGTTTTGCACAGACGGTCCTTGAGCTCCTGGAATGCGATATTGCAACTTTCATCCCAGCAGAAATGTCGCTTCTCCTCGGTTAGCTTGTGCAGAGGTTTGGCTATATCTGCAAAGTTCTTCACGAATCGCCGGTAATAGGAGCACAAACCCAAAAATGCTCTAACCTGCGTCTTGTCTTTTGGAACCGGCCAATCCTTGACAGCGGCGATTTTCTCTGGATCTGTGCGGATACCTTCTTCCGATACTACAAACCCCAAAAAGTTAACTTGCCGTTGAAATAGTGAACATTTCTTCGGGCTCAACTTGAGGTTGGCACTCTGAATCTTCATGAGCACGCGTTCCAGGTTTTGAAGGTGTTCCTCAAACGTACGGCCCACGATGATGATGTCATCCAAGTAGACCAGACAGGCATCGCCAATTAGCCCGGTAAGTACAAGTTCCATCAGCCTTTCAAACGTTGCTGGAGCATTGCACAACCCAAACGGCATTACTTTGAATTGCCACAGACCCTTTCCCGTCGAGAACGCAGTTTTCTCCTTGTCCTTAGGGTCAATTTCAACTTGCCAGTAGCCACTTTTTAGATCCAGCGTGCTAAACCATTTTACTCCTGTAAGCATGTCCAGCGTGTCATCAATTCTTGGCAAGGGATAGCTGTCCTTCTTTGTAACGTCGTTCAGACGGCGGTAATCAACACAGAACCGCATGCTGCCATCCTTCTTTTTCACCAGCACCACTGGTGAACACCATGGACTAGAGGAAGGTTCAATAACACCATTCCTTCAATCATGGTTTCCACTTCCTTTTCACGTGCTACCGGCAATCTTCTTGGCCGCTGACGGATAGGCAATTCCTCTCCTGTGTTTATTTTGTGTTGAACTAGGCCAGTCTTTCCTATGTCAGCATCATTTGATGAGAATACATCGGCGTACTTGAGTAACAACTTCTTCGCCTTGACCAATTCGTTCGGGGACAGAACATTGCGACAGTCTTCCAAAAGTGTGGTCACTCTCGTTTCTGAATCCTTGCTGGGGGTCCCACTCGATATATATTGGCACTGACGTAACCAATCCACTTCCTCACAAGTACCAACCAGTGTGCCTTTTTCTATAATCTGTTCCCGGTCGCAAAGGTTCAGCACACGTACTCCTGAGATGTCAGTGGTCCTGACCAAGGTTCGAGCTACTTTCCATGGAAGGTCATTGTTTACCCTTTCCACAAGTACACAACGGTGAGTTTGCCCAGCGTTTCGAGGAAGACTAACCGGAACAATCGTTTCCGATCTCGGCGGAAGAACAATCTTCTTGATGCTGTACACGTTCCCTGGTAACGCACCTTCCATAAAAAGTTCCTCCTGTCCACATTTCAAAACACCTTGCTTAACGTCGATCTCGCAACAATTATTCCTCATAAAGTCTAAGCCTAGGATGCAGTCGTCCATTATATCAGCCACGATGACATTATGCAGGTAGATCACGTTGCCTAGCTTCAACTCCATCTCCTTCTCTCCACAGACGGGTATACGCTGACCGGTGGCTGTTACCAAATTAATGCGTTCTCGGTTGTATGCGGAGTCCCCAAGGAACTGACTTATAAGTTGGGAACTAACAACCGTACGAGAGGCTCCAGTGTCTATGGTCAGTTTACACGGCATTCCGTTGACCTCGCCCTTGATGATTAGACTGTTCCCATCATGGGTTTGTGAGATCGAGATCCTTGGGGCTCTTTTAACATCAGCCAGCACCCGCCCCGCAGTTCTGGCTTTTACTCGTTTCCCTGCTGCTGCTGGGCGGTGCTGTTGGCCGCACTACCCTCCTGAGATCGTTCAGTTTCCCTTTCTAGGGTTCGCTTAGGGCAGCTGGATCGAAGATGGCCCTTTTCCCCACAGCCATAGCACCTTGGGCTGTATCCTTTGTTGCGGTCGCGAACTGTAGCTGCTGCAACCTCCCTGACACGATGGGAACGATGATCCTGCCGCACGGCTTTCACTTCCAGTGCATGGGCCAAGGCGTCCTTAAGCGCCTCGTGGTGCCCGAGCCTCACAGCAGCTCTGACTTCCAGGTCGCGGATGCCGTCGATGAATGTCTGCACCAGGTTCCCTTCAATGAACGCAGGTACAGACCGGTATGCTTTTCGCACCAGCTTCTCCACTTCTAGAGCCCACTGCTGCAGGTTTTCGTTGATGCGCTGCACACGATCTTTAAGCTGCGCACGAAAGACGTGTTCCAGGTGAGCGTCGCCATATCTCGCCTCCAATGCCTCAAGGAGTTGCTCATAAGTCACTTCCTCACCGAGAGCTTCCAGAACTGTTAAGGCCTGGTCGCGCAGGCCTAGTGTGAGAGCAGTCATGGCCTGACTTTTATTCCAGCCGTTCGCCTTCATAACAGCCTCGAACTGGATTTTGTAGGCTGACCAGGAAGAGGTCCCGTCGAACGGCGGCACTTATAATCCACGTAGCGAAGGTGTTGTAGCTACTACGGGAGCTGTTGTTCCATCCCCAAGTTTGAGGTCGTCCAGCGTTTTCTTCACGTCAGCCATTACGTTGTCAACCCGATTGTTTACTTGGTCGATTCGGGTTTCGGCCTCCGACAGGCGGTTGTCATGTTGAGCAACCTTATCCTTCACCTCCCGTATCTCTTTTCCGAAGATAGCGTGAAGGTCCTTCATGAGGAGCATCTGCTCTTCCTTATCGCGTTGGAGTTGCTCTTCTAAACGACGGGCCTGTTCCTCCTGCCGGCGGGCCTGTTCCTCCTGTCCGCCCCGCAGCTGCTGCAGCATCACCATCAGAGCACCTAAGTCAGGTGCCACAGACGTAGAAGCTGCTGACGGACCGGCTTCCGTGGCCGGCGGCTGGCCCTCAGACATCTGCGGCGTTGCACCACCAAATCTCCTCTGGTCCGTCTCCTGCTGGCGTTGACTTCGGGTACGGACACCCTCCGTTTCCTCCTTAGGTAAAATCGGCATTATTTTATCCCACTTCTGACACCAATTGTTACGAGCTTGAGGTTCGTGACAATAAAAATTGCCGATAAAATTACCTAAATTAACACTGTAATTTACTTTACACAAATTAAAACTAAAAACACTAATAATGAAACACACTAATTTACTTAATTCCGCTCCGAAGCTTCGCTTGTGTCGCCGAGTTCACTCTGCCTCCATCGCATCTTGCAGCGCCTACTTATTTAAATTAGCAAATATCCAGAATGTTCAAGTAAACACGCGTAAGGTATCGAGAGTCCGAGTATAGATTTTCTAGAAACTTAGTTTCTTCGGATGGCGCTGTCGGTTGTGATGTCATTCACTGCAAAGCCCCCCCTCGCCCCCGCTCCTGACACTAGATGACGCTAGTTGACTTATTCATGCAACAATATTGTAATATCAGCGACAGTCGGTTTGGGTGTGGTTGGGGCGGCCCTCGGGCCACCCTAAAGCCGCTGTGGCCGTAGAAGGAAAAGGGGAGATCTCCAGCCGGGCAAGGTGTTCTGCCCGTGGAGCGGCCAACGTTCCGTGTGATAGTTCGGAGCTGTTCTATATATACTGTTTATGATTCGGAATTCTGTTAGCGCGATTTAGGCTTCGGTGTGTTTTGCTTGCGGCGCGACGACAGCGCCGCCACACAGCGTAGATTTATTTAATATAGTACATAGTGCATAATTAGGCATGAAATTTTGTATTAGACGCATTGGCTAAAACTCATGGGCTGAATATCATTCAAACCGCTAGCTTAACGGTGTCGTTTAGTAAAAAGGCTAGGCAGTTAACTAATAGGCTAATTAAGCTGGTTAGTTGCGTGGTAAAAAGTGGTTTGATTTGATTGACTGTATTGAATATTGTACGATATATTCAACAGTATTAAAATTAACTATGCGGATTATGGATTCGCCATTTAGTATGTTAATATTATGTAGATTGGTTTTCACTCTATGTTTGCTTTATGAATGTTTTATTGGGAGCTTTGAAAGACGTCTGAGGACGTGTATCATAAAGGTTTTATTACATGTAACTTGTTGTTAGCTAGTTCGCTTTCACAGGAACATCATCTTCTATTTCTCATCCCTAGGGATGGAATTGTTCTTCAAATTTAAATACCACTCTTATACTAGCACATAAGCAATAATTTTATACAAAGAAAATATAGCCTAACATACACATATAAAACTCTTACTTTTTTATGTTGCTTAAAAATTAAAAGTACAACCTATTTACCTACGTCCTACTGATAGGCACAAGTCTTTTATTAGTAAGAGGTGACCCTGTTGGTGGACTTCACAAGCTTATGAAATATTTTATTATTCATTTCTTTCATTACCATTCTGCATGTGGTAATTCTGCATTCATAATATCCTCGGTAAATCCTGAGGACTATGATGGGAAACTTCGTTATCAATAAACGGAGATCCCGTTTCCCGTCCCTTATCATATTAAACATCGAAACATTAAGCTGCTATTTCACGCTATTATTCTATGGTAGCCTGGTGTTTCCCCAGTTGAGCAGATCTATTTGTGCTACAGCCGCAAAATAACTGCATCAAAATACCTGGTTACCCAGTTGAGTCGGTCCTTTAGTACTGATTTTTTTATAGCATTGGGTGACAAACGAGACCACAGTCCACCTGATGGTAAGTGGATGTTGTGGCTCATAGATATCTACATTTAACCTCAATTGAGAATCAGAATGCAGATGCCTTGTCACCTATAGGACTAAGAAAGAATGCCTCGATTCCATTAAAACGGGTCTCCAGTTTTCTATACTCACCATACGAAACACAGCAGTATTAAGCTGCCATTTTACGCTGGTATTCTGTGAAAGCGTGGTCCTACCCCCGCCGAGCCGACCTACTCGTGCTACAACCATAATATAACTGCAGCGTGGCTCTACCACGTATAAACTGATGCCATAATACGGCTGTAGCGTGACTACCACGTATAATTCTTGCTTTTCATTTCATTCATGTGACTAAAGCTAAAGTATCAGTCATCCTTGTCGAGTAAATGCCGTAGAATTCGACCAAAGGATTATCTGCAAGATCTCGTGTTGTAATTCATGGTAGCACCTCGCGGGAATAATATGCCAGAAAAATGTGTTAAACTGATCTTCTTGAGAGGGGTTTGTAAAAATTAATTTAAAAACAAATTAATTAATAAATATAATAATATAATTTTTTTTTTAAAAGATTTTTTGTGGGAAGTGCTGACTATGAATAATGCGTGTAAGAGATGAGTTCAGAAATAAGGACTATAATAAATAGATGTAAAATTTACGAGACCATCTACATCAACTGAATGCTTTGCGGTTCACCACTATGCGATTTACTAGGAGTTTTATTCTTCGTACGACTTCCTTGTGGAAACGCTTAACACCGGCGAATTTTTTTGAACTGATGCGAGTTAGAGATGTTCCAAAAACGAGGTTACTCCTTTTTAAAAGGCTCAGCAACGTACCTGCACTTCTGGTGTTGCAGTTGCTCGTGATCGGCAGTCGACACTTTCCATCAGGTGAACCACAGATTCGTTCCTCTATAAAGAATATGAAACAATGTGTAAGTAAAACAATGTCAAAGATGCGAAACAATCGCCAATCGCCACCCCTCGGCTGAAACACAGCAAATGGAAAAGTGACTATAGTAGTAATAATAGTCCATAGAAATTGAATATAAGTAAATTTTTACAGATTTGTTATACGTTAGTGTCATAAACCTATAAAGGCATTTGAAAAGCTGGTAATTAAAAATATGTTTAACTGGTAAACGCCCCCGGCTTCGCCTAGGTAAGAACTATTGATATGGCGTTATTTAAATTTAAAATATTTTTGCATTGAATTTGGTAGATTTAGACAACATTTTAAGTCTGTTTTTTTAAGTATAAAGGTGACTAACGAGCACACAGCACACACAATAGTAAGTGACTGTGTGACAGATGTGGAAGATCATACACACACCTTGCCTGTTGGACCTTCTGCTGACCTCTCATCCGAACGGGTATTAGGTTTCCGTCGACGCCCCTCTAGGTTCCTCGAATCAATGTCTTGTCTGGAGTGTGGTGCCAGTGACATTAAAGTCGTGGTTGTATTCTACAGGCACTGGCACTGTAGGTTGGCCGATCGGAATAGGATGCGGTATTTTTTTGCATCATACCTTTGGTTTGCTTCTCGCCAGATGATCCCAGCATTGTTGCTGATTCTGTCGCTGATTTGGTACCTCAGTGTATGTAACTTTTTATTCCATCCTCTGTGGTGCCCATCGGAGGCAGATTTGACCCTTCCATGGTTTGATCTCTCCTGCAAAATAGCATCACGCTATAAGCAGGAGTGCTACCGGGCCGGGGTTGACGCATCAACGTCTCGGGATGTAAACACCAGTGCTCTTAAAAAGAAGTATAATTCTGCCTCCAGGCCCTTCAAAAGAGTAATTGCCAAGACAAGGTCTGAGCACATCGGCAGAATTGGCGATGTGCTAGTTCGCCTTCCTTCGGAAACCCGTGCATTCTGGTCTCTCGCCAAGGCTGTCCAAGGGAATTTCATCTCTTCCATCTCTGCACAGAGAGGACTACTCACTGGACCATGCCACAAAGGAGAAGTCCGATCTGTTAAGCTCTGTCTTTGCGTCCAACTTGACTCTCAATGATGGGGGGAGTATGCCGCCGACCATCCCGCGGTGTGAGTGGAGGTGCTTGTACTCTATCCCTTGATGTAAGCAAGTCGAGTGGTCCTGATGGAATTCCTCCCATTGTGCTGAAGACGTGTGCTCCGGAGTTGGCACCTATTTTAACGCGTCTTTTGCGGTACTCCTACTCTTAAGGCGTGGTCCTGAATTCATGGAAGACAGCTTTGGTCCACCCGATCCCTAAAAAAGGCGACCACTCGAACCAGTCCAACTACAGGTCTATCGCCATCACCTCCTTGTTCTTTAAAATAATGTATACCATTATAAACTGTCATCTGATGAGGCACCGTGAGGATCACCAGCTGATTAATGACAGCCAACACGGGTTGTTTGTGGTCGATCAGCTGGTGATCTTGTGGTCTACCTGACTCATAGATGGGCGGAGGCAGTAGAGTCCAAGAGAGAGGCATTGGCCATTAGTTTGAACATAGCCTTCGATCGGTTATGGCACAAAGCCTGCATCCCTTCCCATGGGCTTCCCGAGAAATTGTGCAATTGAATCACCAGTTTCCTTGTTGATCGTCAAGGTCGTAGTAGACGGTTCATGCTCTGATTACAAGCTTATAAACGCTGGTGTTCCACAAGGCTGCGTGCTATTACCAACGCTATTTTTTCTGCATATCAATGATACGTGCAAACTGATAACATACATTGCTATGCAGACGACAGCACTGGTGATGGCTTAGACACCGGCCGTGCCAATATTTCTCGGTGAAAACGTCGCCGAGTACCGGGACAAACCTGTGTCTGAAATCGAGTCTTTGCTGAACAAAGTCTCGGATTGGGGGCGACTAATTCTAGTCCAGTTCAATCCCCAGAAGACACAAAAGAACCCCTTTGTCGTATCTCCTTAGTTTCAAGGCACCCCCTTGCTGCCTCTGCTAGCATCGGAATCCTCGGCGTCAACATATCGCATAGTGTGCAATTTTGTGGCCACTTGGAAGAGAAAGCCAAATTGGTCTCTAAAAAGCTTGGCGTGCTCAGCAGAGTGAGATAGTATTTCATGCCGGCACATCGCTTGCAACTTTACAAAGCGCAAGTTCGGCCTCACATGGAATACTGTTCTCATCTTTGGGCCGGGGCATCCCAGTGCAAGTTTCTTTCACTTGACCGCATCCAGCATCCAGCAGAGCTGTTCTAATCGTTGACGACCGAGTTCTTTCTGATCGGCTTTTTCGGATTCACTGGCACTGCGTAGGGATATTGCATCCCTTCGCATTTTCTATCGCATTTACCACGGCGAGTGTTCTGAGGAATTGTTCGGATTAATCCCAGTCGCCGAATTTCGTGGACGCACATCGCGTCAAAATTCAAGATACCGTCCTCACCAACTCACCATCTGATTGCTTGGTGGTCTTCCACTATGCGTTTTACTAAGAGTTTCCTCGTACAACTTCTCTGTGGAATTTTTTATTGAATACGACTTAGGGACCATCAAGAAAAGAGCTTACTCCTTTTTTAAAAGGCCGGCAATGCACCTGCAATTCCCCTGGTGTTGTCCTGTGGTAGTTCATGGGCGGCGGTAGTCACTTACCATGAGGCAAGCCGCATGCTCGTTTGCCCCCGCTTCTATGAAAAAAAAAATAACGGTCTGAATGATATTGTAATATCAGCGACAGTCGGTTTGGGTGTGGTTGGGGCGGCCCTCGGGCCACCCTAAAGTCGCTGTGGCCGTAGAAGGAGAAGGGGAGATCTCCCGCCGGGCAAGGTGTTCTGCCCGTGGAGCGGCCAACGTTCCGTGTGATAGTTCGGAGCTGTTCTATATATACTGTTTATTTCGAATTCTGTTAGCGCGATTTAGGCTTCGGTGTGTTTTGCTTGCGGCGCGACGACAGCGCCGCCACACAGCGTAGATTTATATAATATAGTACATAGTGCATAATTAGGCATGAAATTTTGTATTAGACGCATCGGCTAAAACTCATGGGCTGAATATCATTCAAACCGCTATAGCTTAACGGTGCCGTTTAGTAAAAAGGCTAGGCAGTTAACTAATAGACTAATTAAGCTGGTTAGTTGCGTGGTAAAAAGTGGTTTGATTTGATTGACTGTATTGAATATTGTACGATATATTCACCAGTATTAAAATTAACTATGCGGATTATGGATTCGCCATTTAGTATGTTAATATTATGTAGATTGGTTTTCACTCTATGTTTGCTTTATGAATGTTTTATTGGGAGCTTTGAAAGACGTCTGAGGACGTGTATCATAAAGTTTTTATTACATGTAACTTGTTGTTAGCTAGTTCGCTTTCACAGGAACATCATCTTCTATTTCTCATCCCTAGGGATGGATTTGTTCTTCAAATTTAAATACCACTCTTATACTAGCACATAAGCAATAATTTTATACAAAGAAAATATAGCGTAACATACACATATAAAACTCTTACTTTTTTATGTTGCTTAAAAATTAAAAATACAACCTATTTAACTACGTCCTACTGATAGGCACAAGTCTTTTATTAGTAAGAGGTGATCCTGTTGGTGGACTTCACAAGCTTATGAAATATTTTATTATTCATTTCTTGCATTACCATTCTGCATGTGGTAATTCTGCATTCATAATATCCTCGATAAATCCTGAGGACTATGATGGGAAACTTCGTTATCAATAAACGGAGATCCCGTTTCCCGTCCCTTATCATATTAAACATCGAAACATTAAGCTGCTATTTCACGCTATTATTCTATGGTAGCCTGGTGTTTCCCCAGTTGAGCAGATCTATTTGTGCTACAGCCGCAATATAACTGCATCAAAATACCCAGTTACCCAGTTGAGTCGGTCCTTTAGTACTGATTTTTTTATTGCATTGGGTGACAAACGAGCACACAGTCCACCTGATGGTAAGTGGATGTTGTGGCCCATAGATATCTACATTTAACCTCAATTGAGGATCAAAATGCAGATGCCTTGTCACCTATAGGACTAAGAAAGAATGCCTCGATTCCATTAAAACGGGTCTCCAGTTCTCTATACTCACCATACGAAACACAGCAGTATTAAGCTGCCATTTTACGCTGGTATTCTGTGAAAGCGTGGTCCTACCCCCCGCCGAGCCGACCTACTCGTGCTACAACCATAATATAGCTGCAGCGTGGCTCAAACAAGTATAAACTGATGCCATAATATGGCTGTAGCGTGACTACCACGTATAATTCTTGCTTTTCATTTCATTCATGTGACTAAAGCTAAAGTATCAGTCATCCTTGTCGAGTAAATGCCGTAGAATTCGACCAAAGGATTATCTGCAAGATCTCGTGCTGTAATTCATGGTAGCACCTCGCGGGAATAATATGCCAGAAAAATGTGTTAAACTGATCTTCTCGAGAGGGGTTTGTAAAAATTAATTTAAAAACAAATTAATTAATAAATATAATAATATAATTTTTTTTAAAAGATGTTTGTGGGAAGTGCTGACTATGAATAATGAGTGTAAGAGATGAGTTCAGAAATAAGGACTATAATAAATAGATGTAAAATTTACGATACCATCTACATCACCTGAATGCTTTGCGGTTCACCACTATGCGATTTACTAGGAGTTTTATTCTTCGCACGACTTCCTTGTGGAAACGCTTAACACCGGCGAATTTTTTGAACTGATGCGAGTTAGAGATGTTCCAAAAACGAGGTTACTCCTTTTTAAAAGGCTCAGCAACGTACCTGCACTGCTGGTGTTGCAGTTGCTCGTGATCGGCAGTCGACACTTTCCATCAGGTGAACCACAGATTCGTTCCTCTATAAAGAATATGAAACAATGTGTAAGTAAAACAATGTCAAAGATGCGAAACAATCGCCAATCGCCACCCCTCGGCTGAAACACAGCAAATGGGAAAGTGACAATAGTAGTAATAATAGTTCATAGAAATTGAATATAAGTAAATTTTTACAGATTTGTTATACGTTAGTGCCATAAACCTATAAAGGCATTTGAAAAGCTGGTAATTAAAAATATGTTTAACTAGTAAACGCCCCGGCTTCGCCTAGGTAAGAACTATTGATATGGCGTTATTTAAATTTAAAATACAATAGAATATTTTTTATTCAAAGTAAATTATTAATATTCATGTTTATTTACAAAAAGAAACAGCAAAAACCCCTTTTTGTTTAGGCATTTATATCAAACACAAGCTGGTGCTACCAGTTTCTCGACTCCACAGAGTCAGTAATTCATTCTTGGGGCAATGTATACGCTATTACAACAAAGTTTCAGAAAAGAATACAAGGTCTCCATATTACTCTATTATATTTCTAAATATTTAATTAAAAATATAATAGAGTAATATGGAGAGTAATTGGGGGATGAGTCGCTCGTAGGCTTCGACCAACAAACCTTAGGCCCACCCTACACGTGTCCCAAAGGTGGTGCTAAACGAGCGACAAAGCCGAAAAAATAGACTAGGCTTCCCGCCGTGTGGTAGCGGCGTAAAATCTACCACCACCCTTTGTTCGCACCATGAGGCAGGAGATAAAAGAAATGGCCTCGAGTTCCCGGCGCCCCTTAAATGGGGCAGGGGTGCGAAGAATCTCCGGGAGAAAAACCGGCGACAAGGTTCGCCACCCGTCACGTTCTGTCTCCCAGAGGGGCGAAAAGTGGATTGCGGAAGCCCGTCTGGCTACGCTGAATGTATGTGGAGCAATGAATGATAAGATGGATGAAGTATGCGAAATGATGAATGACAGAGGAATAGATGTGTTATGTGTAAATGAGACGAAACGAAAGGGAAAGGATGCCACTGCACATGGCACGTATATCGCGTATTGGTCTGGTGTAGACGAGACCGAACGGGCATGCCAGGGAGTCGGTTTCATCCTTTCAGAAAGAATGGGTCAATGTGTGAAAGAGTATGAATGTGTAAGCCCGAGGCTGCTATGGATACGAATGAAAGTGGGCTTAAAGAAGCTGTTCTTGCTAGGGGTATACGCCCCAGACATGTCTAAGCCCACTTACATCCGAGAGCAGTTTTGGGACATGGTAAGGATGGTGTTGACAAAATGTAAGGAAAATGAAAATATTACTATGTTAGGAGACTAATGGAAGGGTTGGGGTGAAGAGGTCTGGTTATGAAAGGATATTGGGAACATTTGGTGATGAAAGTATAAATGAGAATGGTGAAGACCTCCTCACCGTATGTGTTGAAAAGGATCTCTTTGTGACGAATACTTTTTTTCGTCATAAGAAGATTCACATCTATACATGGGAAAGAGGTGATGATAGAAGCATGATAGATTTCGTAATTGTGGATGAAAAAATGAGGAGCGCAGTCGTAGATACAAGGGTTTACCGGGGGTCCAACGTAGGGACGGATCATTACTTGGTCTTATGTCGAATTAATGGTCTTTTCAAGCGTTGGCGGCATCGGACATCTGTGTCTACCACTGCGTTACAGCGTATAAGAATAGAGAAGTTACAAGATGAAGATGTGAAAGAGAAGTATAAATGTAGACTGAGAGAAAATATTAGGTATTTGAATGAGTTTTGTATGAATGATTTAGACTTGAATACTGTGTGGGATAATATTAAGAAAGGTTTGGTGGATGCAGCCACCGAAGTATGTGGTATAAGTAAGAGAACAAATGAAAGGAAAAGGAATACGCTGTGGTGGGATGATGAGGTGCGGGTGGAAGTTGAATCAAAGAAGAAAGCATGGTTAGATTTACTAGCAACCAAAGCTGGTAATTCTGGTGGTATGATTGATGAGATTGAAAGAAAAAAAGGCAGAATTTAGACGTCTAAATAAGAGAGTAAAAGAAGTAGTTGAAAGGAAAAAGAAAGAAAGAACGGATAAGAATGATAGAAGGATATCTGATAATTTCCAGGCTAATATAAAAATGTTCGGGAAACTCGTAAGAACTGCCAGGGGGAAATACAAAACAGCCTATAATTAATGCTATAAGAGACGAGAATGGATGTATTCTAAATGATGAAGGTTCGAATTTAAACAGATGGAAGGAATACTTTGAAAGCGTGTTGATGAGTGAAGAGTCGTCTGAATTAAATGAACAAGAAATTCCGAAAGAAGTGGAAAGGGGTGTGGAGATAAGTGTAGATGAAATAATGAAAGCAATGAAAAGCATGAAAGCAGGTAAGGCAGCTGAATATGATAGAGTATCACTCGAGATGCTAAGGGCTGGAGAGGGAGTGGTGGCAGGCCTGCTGTACACCTTGTTTTTTAGGTGGATGACTGGTGTAAAGCAGTTATAGTACCAATATATAAAGGAAAAGGGTCACAGCAGGACTGCAAAAACTACCGTGGTATCAGCTTGCTTAGTATTGTGGGTAAACTGTATGCTAAGGTGTTAATTGAAAGAGTTATGAAAGAAACTGATGGAAAAATTTGGGATGTGCAAGCGGGTTTTAGAAAGGGAATGGGGTGTACAGATCAAGTTTTTCCATGCGCATGAATGCGGAGAAGTTTTTGGCTAAAAACCAGAAAGTTTTTTGTGCGTTCATGGACTTGGAAAAGGCTTATGACAGAGTGGACAGGAATGTGTTATGGCAAACACTGAACTCATATGGGTTGAGCGCTGGTTTGATACAGGCATTGAGGTCTTTTTATAGGGATTCTAGTGCTTGTGTCAGGATCAATGGGGTCTACTCGGAATGGTTTGGCATCCGAAAGGGTGTCAGACAGGGCTGTGTGGCTTCCCCGTGGCTGTTCAACTTATTTATGGACAGGTGTTTCCAATTTTTGAAAGATGAAGAATGTGGGTTAAGAATGGGCGAGTTAACCGTCAAATGCCTTTTTTATGCCGATGATCAAGTCATATTTGCTTCATCGGCGGCTGAGTTGCAAATGATGGTTACATTAATGAACTGGGCATTAAAAGAAAGGGGAATGAAAGTGAACGCAAGTAAGACGAAAGTGATGGTTTTTAAAAGAGAGGAAAGCAAAATGGTATGTGAAATAAGAATAGAAGGAGAGTTAATTGAGCGAGTGGATGAGTTTGTGTATTTGGGATGTGTATTTAGCAGGGATGGTAGATATGATAAGGATATAGAACGACGAGTAAATGCAGGGAATAGAGTGAATGGGGCACTACACTCTATTGTGAAGAACCAGAATGTATCAAAAAAGACACGTATGGTAATTCATAATGCTGTGTTAGTCCCTACTTTAATGTATGGTAGTGAAAGCTGGGTGTGGCAGAAGAAGCACGAAAGTAGAATAAATGCTGTAGAAATGCGGTCTTTAAGGAGTATGCTAGGGTTGAATCTGAATGACAGGGTGAGAAATTGCATGATAAGAGATAAATGTGGTATGCAAGATGATGTTGTGACCAGGATTAAGAAAGGAATGCTTCGGTGGTTTGGTCATGTAGAAAGAATGAATTAGGAAAGAGTGACAAAGCAAATTTATATGGCAGATGTGAACGGCAGAGTCGGGAAGCGACGCCCTAGAAAAAAGTTTATCGACCAAATTGGCGATATTTTGAAAATGGGCCATGTTAAAAGTACCCTTAATCGACGAGCATGTATGCATAGATATATGGATGTAAAGGAGGCGAAAGAGGTATGTCAGGATCGTGTCAAATGGAAGTCCGTGGTCTCTGCCTACCCCTCTCGGTGACAGGCGTGAGTGTTTATGCTTTATGCTAATTTAATTAAACAAAAACTGTAAAAAAGGGTTATTATGATATAAATGAATACATGGTTGATAATAACCCCTGGGAATGAGGTGGTCGCTTCCAAGCTGTTTCTAAAATAAATTTTGTAAATATTTTGTGACTCTTGACATTGTAAAATTTATTTAAAAAAGTCCTGCCGGGTTTCTTGCTGGTTCTTCCCAGAACAGAGGTTTTTGTTTCGAACCAGTTGTTACGCCCCTCCGTTACCCTGACAAAACTCAATTGAACTAGGGTCCATCAGTAACTCAATTCAACGGGCAACTAGAGGGTTGGGCCCAAAAGGCCTATGGATAATTAATTTATAACGGCTAGATACGCAAACACAAAACTTCACGAATTCCAGAAGTAGGTCGACCACAAGGCGTCGTCAGGGGCAAGTAAATGATATGTGTGAGTGGTGTGTGAGATGTCTGTAATGTAACCTGACGTCACCGATATAATCAGATAGCAGAACCGCATGCGCTGCCTAGCTTCTCTTGTGCAATCACTTCAGAGGACGTTAGCCGCTATCAGAACTAAAGTCCAACGTCACTTAGCACAAATATAATCGTAGGGAACGCGATCTACACCCAGATCACAAAGTTTAGCGTTCCACACGAAAGCAAAATTCCTTCGTACAATTTAACTAATTTATTTTAACTTTAATTAACTACACAAGCCACTCGTCGACGCAAATTAATAGTAATCGATGTTAAAGTAGTCAATCAAACCCAAAAAAGCCTCGTCGTCACGTATATTAACGACAAAATACAACACCATGAAGGCCATCGTTATTCAACGCCGTAATTCTTATCAAACGCTTCAGTGCTGAGGGCACTTACAAGTTCTAAGTGAACGGCCTTAGTGGCGAGGCACACGAAAACGCACACATAGGCCTTATGTGAACGCGCGTTACGAAAGTTGGAGGACTTGACGAGGAAGGGGCCAGAAAAGTCGATTCCGACTCCAGCGAGTGGTCGGATGGCCCTGACGCGGTCGGGTGGTAAGTCACCCATCATCGGCTGCGATATGGTGGCCTTCAATTTATAACAAGGTATGCACTTAAAAACGACGTTCCGAATGGTGCGTCGGCCAGCCAAAATCCTAAACTCCCGCTGCACCACCAGCAAACGAAGCGCAAAAATAAAAGAACAAGAAAAAAAGGACAAGAACAAAAACAAAAAACAAAAGGGACACGTTTTAAGAGCTACGTCGTAAAAATTTAAAATGTCACAAACTCTGATAGTAAGCTCTACTAACAATCCGTTAACATATAACGTTGAATGTAACGTTTGTTGTAACGTTTTAATATAATAAGTTACTGAAATACTTTATCTTCAAATAAAACGTTAGATATTTAGAGCCCTAGTCTTCCCACCAACCAAGTGGAGGCCACACAGCTTGTGAACCCGAATCCAATAGAGCGCGAACCGTTAAACAGTCACCACTCGGGTTGTACGCCTTCACGGGGGCCGTCGGCAATAGAACAGTTTGACAAGTGGACTGTTGGCGGCTCAGTGGATCAGTGGAGGCGGCCATTGTGGGTGCTAGGGCGGCCGCTACCTAGCTGTAGCGACCTCCATCGGACCGGCACTCGAACCGGGGGTCCCGAAAGCGGCATTCCGGCGGCCTCTCAATGACCCGTGGTTGGAATTCACCGAACGGGCCGACCTGGGGAGCTTTGGGGAACCTCGGCCTTGAGGCCCGGGACAAATTCGAGGTTACAGGAACCCCGTAGTACCGGTACCGACCAAATGGGGGAGGGTAGTACTCCAGTCGCGGCCTCTTAGCTAACAGGGGTGAGAAGGGTCTAACTGACCGCTGAGTGGCTGTGAAGTTCCTCTCCACATGCTGAGGGGGGGTGACAAACACCCCAGCCCCTGGGGAAACGACCCCCCCGACTGGTCGGGGGAGGGTCCCCTTCAAAACCAGGGGCAGGTGGCCAGCAGGGGAGCGACGAACGTCGCCCGACAGAGGGCGTGGCTGAGCGCCCCCGCCCGTGGGGGTTGAGGGCCCAGAAGGGCCCCGAGAGGAAGAGCTGTTCGCATCCAGGCACAAAACGGCATGGTGATTGCCCTGGCAGTGCGGACAGGGCCGCTGGTGCGGGCAGTCTCGTTGGAGATGCCTTTCCAAACACGAGTAGCACCAGCGGCGCTCCTTGGCGATAGTTCGTCTCGCTGGGACCGGGTTACTCAATAATTTCGGGACCAGCGTCACCCGGTGATCAGACGCTCGACAATAGTAGCAGGGGGGGGGCGCCTCCCTGGCCACTAGGCCACTATAAGAAGGTAGGGGGCGGCGCCCTCCCGCGGGAGCGCCGCTCGGTCTGAGGGGGGTTGGCGACGACTTGCCCGGAGGATTCCGCCTCTCCCTGGGCACGGCTCAGTTGGCAGTCTGTAGGTCGTCAACATGCCCGCTGCGTTTTCAATCTGCCTGCACTGCTCCTCCAAGAACCGCAGCAGGTCCCTGAAGGGCCGAATATAGGAGGCTCCGTCCCCGCCGTACCTTTCCTTAAAATGGTTCCGAAGGTCGAGAGGCAGGCGGGACAGCACAATGTGGAGCAACAAAAAGGACCATTCGTCCACCGGTAAATCCAGCCGCCTCAAAGAATTGCAGACCACCAAGACTGGATTTACGATGTCCGGACGTAGTCTGGCCTGGTCCTTAAGCAGCGGGAGGTTTAGCAGCTGCTTAACGTACTCGTCCGCAATTCCTTCCGGCGAGGAGGTCCCGAGCGGTCTGGTAGGCGTCGTCCGACAATTTCAGATGGCCGACGACACCCAGAGCCTCCCCCTCCAGTGAGGCCAGGAGGTAAGCCATCTTCTGGCTTAGGGTCAAGTCCCTCCGGGCGTCCACTAGGCTGTCAAAAAGACCAACAAAGGTCAGCCAGTCGGAAAGGACCCCAGAGAACCTTGGCAGGTCCAGAGTTGGGAGTCGTCCCAACAGCTCCGGCTGAGTAGGCTGCTTCCGAAGGGACTCGAGCAGGCCACTCAGCTGAGCTTCACGCGCTTCATGCGCATACTTAGCCCCCGCCTTGATCGAGTCGTCCGTGAGCGAAAAAAATTACTCGTAGTCCGCGAGGCAGGAGTCTAGGACTCCCTGTTCCGCTTCCGAGGCCAAAAGCTCAGCGCAAGCCTCCTCCACTACGGCCCTTCGGGCCATGACCTGCTCGATTCGCTTCTCTAAACTTTGGACCCGATTGGGTCGCCCTATCAAGGTGTGGGCGTTCGCGGCCCAGCGCAGCTCCTCCTGCAAGCGAAGCGCCGGTGGCTTGTGCGATGGCATCACTACTCAATACAATTACTATTAATTAAATTAAAAACAATTACACTACACCGCAAGTACTCACTACAGTCGGTCAACAAAATGCCACGCTGAGGCGACCGACCCTTCGGCAATTTAATCTACAATACAAATACAAAGTCAAATACTAAATACAAATACCTGACGCGTAGGTACCTAACTCTAAACTACACTCCGTTTGCGCAGTCTAACGACGTGTTTCGAACCACAGATCCGCTAACAAGCAACAAAAAAAAATTTGGATATTACGGCCGGGCGTGATTGTCGAAACAATCAACTACGCTCTGCTACCAGCAATGTTACGGCCCGCAGTTACCCCGACAAAAGTCGATTGAGCTAGGGCCCATTAGTAACCCAATTCGACGGGCAACTAGAGGGTCGGGGCCAAAAGGCCTATGGATAATTAATTTATAACGGCTAGATACGCAAATACAAAACTTACTGAATTCCAGAAGTAGGTCGACCACAAGGCGTCATCAGGGGCAAGTAAAGGATACCTGACGTCACCGATATAATTAGATAGCAGAACCGCATGCGCTGCCTAGCTTCTCTTGTGCAATCACTTCAGAGGGCGTTAGCCGCTATCGGAACTAAATTCCAACGTCACTTAGCACAAATATAATCGGAGGGAACGCTATCTACACCCAGATCACAAAGTTTAGCGTTCCACACGAAAGCAAAATTCCTTCGTACAATTTAACTAATTTATTTTAACTTTAATTAACTACACAAGCCACTCGTCGACGCAAATTAATAGCAATCGATATTAAAATAGTCAATCAAACCCAAAAAAGCCTCGTCGTCACGTATATTAACGGCAAAATACAACACCATGGAGGCCGTCGTTATACGACGCCGTAATTCTTATCAAAACCCGCTACCTTTAATCGACACTATCATCGCGCAATCGAATGTTCTAGGCTAATCTCGCGACCCCCACCGGCGCGGCCTCAGCGCTTAAAAAATTCCTGCCGCTTGCGCTCGCTGGCAGCGCCGTATGCACATAGCGAGCGCCCCTTTCCCGCGCAACGCTAACCGGTACCCCGCTCGGAACTAGCGCTTTGCAATTTGTAGCTACAATCGGGCGTAAACACCAGTGGTAACGTAAACTATTGACTTTCAATAAGAATGACTTGTAATCTATATTAAATAAAAGGTTTTAATATTTTAATTAGAATATATTTATATTTTATTCCTGAAATTCCTAAAAATAACGTTTTATGTAAATAATATATTTCAACATTAATGAATATGTGATAATATATTTACAAGTTCGTTTCCCTGAAGTGATGACACGAAATGACGATGGCCGAATACACCAAGAATATATTTTATTTTGCAACATTAATGCCAGGGAGACCTTTAAAGAAATATTAAAAGAAAAAATAGAACAACGTCAAAATAACGAAATCAATGCTCCCTACACTTCTACTGATCCCAAGAAAACCACGAATGCCGCGTTTTTATTGAGATGTTTGAGCGTTTTATTGAGATTGTCACCAAAAGAAGCTTTGAAACCATCAACTGTAAGCGGTTATAGTTGTAGGTCACTTCAAGATGCAACGCCTGGTGATTCATCGTACACAATATTAATATTAGATTGCTTTAAGGCGATAAACAAAGCTCGAGAACTAGGTTTTTCTTTTAATTTTCAAGATTTTGATTTTTACTAAATTATAAACTTTTGAGTGCTGTAGATATATTTTTACATCTTTATTTTTTTACATTTTCTATGAATATTATCGCTCCAATACATTCACAGCCGGATTTCCTACGATGTCAAAATTGTACCGACGGTAGGCTGTTTAAAGGTAAAAAGGGATTAAATATACACATTAAACGATGCCATAGTAAAAATATTTCGGCTTCACAGCCTACCGTAGAAATTCATGACTCTTCTGATAATATACCTAATGACACAAATTCTTCACTTTTTTCGAAACAATTATACAATTTGTATAGTAACGTACCAGTGGTTAAAAGAATTCCAAGAGGTGCGAGGATGCAACTTGCTAAAGCGTTATCATTAACCATTCAAAATTGTCTAACGAATTGTGAAAAAAGTTGGCAAAAATTATTTACATTCGCGTATTCCCACTTTCATTTTAGTAAAACAATAAATAAATCAATTACGTCTCAACTAAAAGAAAATTCTTTTCAAAATTTGAATTACCCGATCAATACTCATTTCCCTCGACCTTATCCTAAATTTGATTTAAAAAAAGTAGTTGAATCAAAAGTAATGGACGGCGACTTAAAAAATGCATCCCGTATTTTATTCTCAGATGACATCCTCGCTCCTCGTAATGTCGAAACTCTTGAAGGCCTTCGTCAGAAACATCCTTCGGTCAATCCTTCCCAGAATTTACCGCTGCCTCCTAATACTTCTATGCAACCATTACAAGTTTCCGAAAAAGACACTTTAGACGCAATATTGTCATTTTCGAATGGCTCTGCCGGCGGCATTGACGGGATTACGCCTCAGCATCTCAAAGACCTTGTAAGCGTATCTGCCGGTGACGCCGGTAGGGTACTTCTTAATGACATAACAAAATTATGTAATTTTATGCTTTCTGGTAACGTCAATCCCAATTTCATTCCCTACTTATATGGGGCAAGATTGTGTGCCTTCAAGAAAAAGGATAACGGTATCCGTCCTATTGCTGTTGGTTCTAAATTTCGACGCTTAACTTCAAAATTAGCTGGCAGGCACATAATCTCAAACCTTAAGACAAAATTTCATCCTACTCAACTAGGCTTTGGCACCATAGGTGGCTGTGAGGCGGCGGTGCATTGGGTGCGTACTTTCTTAACTAATTCCGATGCAGATGTTCTTCTGAAGGTTAATCTTAGAAATGCTTTCAACTCTATTGATAGGATAACCCTGCTGAAAAAAGTGGCTAACAATACCCCCGAAATATATCATTACGTTTGGCAATGTTACAGTCAAAATTCAAACTTGTTTTATCAAAACCATATTATTGAGTCTGCCGTCGGTGTTCAGCAGGGTGATCCATTAGGTCCAGCTCTTTTCAGTTTGGGAATTCAACCTATTATTTCAAATTTAAAATCCAAGCTGAATGTCTGGTATCTGGACGACGGTACACTGGGAGGTAAAGCAGATGACGTCCTCAATGATCTTACTCATATTTTTCAAAATTTTAAAAATATTGGTCTTGAACCAAATACAAATAAATGTGAAATATTTATTTCTAATAATTTATCTAATTCTAAAAGAGATACCTTAATTCAAAATTTCAATCAGATTTCTCCAGGAATAAAAACTGTCAATTCGGAATCGCTTTACCTGCTTGGTGCTCCGTTGTTTTTCGATAGTATTAAACCTGTTTTAAAAACAAAATTTGATCAATTTTTAAATCACGTTGATAAATTATATATTTTAAACCCCCATATTGCCCTTACTATTTTAAAATATTGTGTCCTTGTACCTAAATTTACATACTTGTTACGCTCCAGTCCAGTCTGGAAATGTTCGGATATTTTAAAAGATATCGATAATAGTCTTAAAATTGCTTTAGAAAACATTCTAAATGTGAGATTAAATGCAATAGCCTGGAATCAAGCCACTTTACCTATCAAATTTGGTGGAATTGGTATAAGAAATATTTCTAGCGTCGCATTGCCTGCTTTCCTTGCTTCCGTGCATAGTGGTAATGACCTATGTAACACAATTTTAAATATTAAAGTAGACCTATGCTTTGCTGCGGAGGCAAAGCAAATATGGCTAACGCTCTGTCCCGGCGAAAATGTCCCACTGGAAGTTAACCAACAAAAACAGTGGGATATTCCGTTGGTACGGAGTGTCCACAAAAATTTATTTCAAAATTTCCATATTCAACAAGATCAGGCTCGCCTTCTAGCTGTTTCGACTAAGGAATCTAGCCACTGGTTACATGCTCTACCATCAACTAATCTCGGCACATTGCTTGATGGGGAGAGCTTGCGCATCGCCGTAGGAATCCGGCTGGGAGTGGCTATTTGTCAACCTCACCAGTGCCCCTGTGGTAGCAGCGTCGATGAGTTTGGGCTCCACGGACTTTCATGCCAAAAAAATGCAGGTAGGTTTTCCCGTCACGGTTCTTTGAACGAAATCATCCGAAGGGCTCTTGTCTCTATAAATATCCCCTCGGTTTTAGAGCCTTGCGGGATATTTAGAGACGATGGCAAGAGACCCGACGGTATGACTTTGGTCCCTTGGGAGAGAGGTAAAGCCCTAGTGTGGGATGCTACTTGCGTTGACACTTTGGCGGCCTCTCATCTCAAGGGTACCTGTTGTAGAGCCGGGGCGGCGTCAGAGGCAGCCGAATTTAGTAAATGGCGCAAATATGAGTCTTTGAGAAATGACTACATATTTGTGCCATTTGCTGTAGAGACTATCGGTCCGTGGGGTCCACGTGCAATGAAGTTTCTAAAGGAACTGTATCCACGACTGGTCGTCGCTGCTGGTGATAAGAGGGCTGGTTCTTTCCTCGCTAAAAAGGCTAAGTATAGCTATTCAGCGAGGAAACGCAGCCAGCGTTCTTGGCACTATACCACGGGGAGCAGGTCTTTTTGACGATTTAAATTTTTAGTTTTAGGTTTTCTATATTATAGTTTCTTCTTTTATATTGTATATATAATTAGTTTTAATTGTAAATATTATAATTTTAATTATTATTTTAGTTAAGTTATTTATTATAATGTTAAATATTATATTAATGAATATTACATTAAATAAGCAAATATAAGATAAAAAAAAAAGAAATTATAATATACAAAAAAATAAAAAAAATAAAAAGTTATTCTATTCTATTCTATCTTTATAATAATTTTCTACAATTTTGTATTTTTTTTTGGATTTTAAATACGCGTTCTATTTCAGAACAGTTGCCTCATATCAGAAGTCCGTACTGCAATATCGATGAGACATAGCGATGATATGCGTTTGACAGAAGCTATCTCTCGAAGTGCAAATACAAATCTGTTTAATTTGTCACATATCGATTGCACAAGCATTTTCCAATTAAAATTATTGTCAGTCAACCAATAATTTTCAACTTGTAGCACTTTTTCATTATACTTTATATTTAAATTAATTTGCTTACTCCTAGTTGTGTGAAAATGCATTATTTTAGTTTTATTTATATTTACAGTCATATTGCGAGAATTTAATCAATCAATTATATCTTTTAGTTTACTATTGATATCAAATTCAAATTATATTTATAAAAGAACTAGTATGATTGCGTTCATCCCATTCCCAGAGGTTATTTTTAATCACGTATTCATTATGATTTTTTATATTTACGCGAACACTACACGTTGATTAAAACTACTTTTACGGATTTTATCGAGTTTAATTTTAATTTTAATTATTTTTATTTTTAATTCCGAACATTGGGAATTATTATAAATAAATAAATTATTTTTATTTTTTATTCCCGACGTTCGGAATTAAAAATAAAAATCATCATCATCATCATTACAGCCCTTCACAAGTCCACTGCTGAACATAGGCCTCCCCCAAGTAATGCCACAAAGCACGGTCCTGAGCCACCTGCATCCATCGACTTCCTGCATGTCTTACCAGGTCGTCACTCCATCTAGTGGGGGGTCGCTCTACACTACGCCTACCGGTACGAGGCTGCCACTCGAGAACCTTTCTTCCCCATCGGTTATCGGTTCTTTGAGCTATATGGCCGGCCCATTGCCACTTCAGCTTACTAATCCGTTGGGCTATGTCGGTCACTCTGGTTTCACTGCGGATATCCTCATTTCTGAGTCTATCACGCAGTGAAACTCCGAGCATAGCCCTCTCCATAGCTCGCTGAGCGACCTTGAGCGTCCTCATACGGCCAGCGGTGAAGGACCACGTCTCAGATCCGTAAGTCATCACTGGCAACACACACTGATTGTACACTTTAGTTTTCAGAGATTGA
Organism: Parnassius apollo; assembly: GCA_907164705.1. Taxonomy (NCBI): domain Eukaryota; kingdom Metazoa; phylum Arthropoda; class Insecta; order Lepidoptera; family Papilionidae; genus Parnassius; species Parnassius apollo. The sequence continues at coordinate 5,026,589 of CAJQZP010001668.1, read as the reverse complement.
GGTATACCTGATGAGAAGATGTGTCGTAATTTCCTGAACGCTGCCCAGCCGAGTTGAATCCGTCGATTGACCTCTCGGTCGAAGTTGGACTTACCTAGTCGGACTATTTGTCCCAGGTAAACGTACTCGTCAACAACTTCGAGCATAGTGCTCCCAACAATTACCGGCATAGGTGTGACATGGACATTAAACATGATCTTTGTTTTGTCCATGTTCATCTTAAGACCTATCCGTTGGGAGACACCATTGAGGTCATTGAGCATAGTGCTAAGGTCCTCCAGCGATTCTGCCATAAGGACTATATCGTCGGCAAATCGAAGGTGATTGATGTACTCGCCATTGAAGTTAATACCGTATCTTTTCCAGTCCAGTAGTACGAAACCTATCCAACTGCAGAGAGGTGTACTCTGCAGTTGGATAGGTTTCGTACTCTGGTTCTGTACTCGGATAGCCATCGTAGCCCTACTGTACAAACACTTCAGCACTTCAATATACCGACAGTCAACTAGGCACCGCTGAAGAGACTGTAGCACCGCCCAAATTTCGACGGAATCGAAGGCTTTCTCATAGTCCACATACGCCAGGCAAAGTGGCAGATTGTACTCTTCGGACTTCTGTACAATTTGCCGAAGGGTATGTATGTGGTCTATGGTACTGAAGCCTTTTCGGAAACCGGCTAGTTCGGGAAGCTGGAAGTCGTCGAGTCTGCGTGCGAGACGATTCGTAATGACTCTCGAAAACAGCACGTAGACGCGGCTCAGAAGGGAAATCGGTCTGTAGTTCTTCAAGAGAGCGTTGTCGCCTTTCTTAAAGAATAAGACTACCGCGCTTCTGCTCCACGCCTCCGGAGTAATGCCACCATGGAGGACGGAATTGAAGAGCTTCTGAAGGACTTCAAGTACCGGTGTTCCACCCGCTTTCAGAAGCTCCGCTGTAATTCCATCCTCGCCCGGGGCCTTGCCGTTTTTAAGGTGGTGGAGAGCCATTCTAATCTCGCTCAGACTGACGTCCGGGATATCATCGGAATAGTGTCGGATAAGACTTGCTCTTGGATCGTTACTCACACTTGCGTGTAGCTCCAACGATGATGTGTACAGCTGCCCATAGAACCTCTCAATCTCACTCAGAATCTCAGGTGTCCCGGAAACGATGTTGCCACACTCAGTCTTCAGCCTCGACAGTTGGTTTTTCTGGCAGACAGATCTCTGGCAAAGACTTTGGAGCCCTGGTTCCGCTCGATCGCTTCTTTAATACGAGCGGTATTAAAGTTGCGTAAGTCTTGCCGCATGAATTTGGAGATCTGTCTGTTCAGCTGCCTGTATGCTGTAAAATCTGTTGAAGATTGCAGCCTCATCTCCCGTCTAACAGCCATGAGATTAAGAGTGTGATCGGAGAGTTTTTGTGATCTTCTGCGGCGGGTCTTGCAGAACTTAGCTCCGTCCGCATGGACAGTTTCCATGAGCTTGTCATTCATATCGTCCACTGCATTGCAATCCTCTAGGCACTGAAAGCGGTTTTGTAACTCGAGCTGAAAGGTTTCGGGATTCTGGATTAGAGCACGAGGGGGGACGGAGCGTTGACTTCATTAGACGAGACCTCTCCAACTTAACGTTTAGGTTCAGTGTGCCTCTAACCATTCGGTGATCGCTGCCAGTTTTCACCCTTGCGATCACTGAGACATCACTGAACAGTTGGCGTCTGGTCGTCATAATGAAATCAATCTCATTTTTTGTCGAACCGTCGGGGCTCGACCAGGTCCACTTCCTGTGGGGTCGCTTCTGGAAGAAAGAGTTCATCATAAAGAGTCCCTCTTTCTCCATAAAGTCGGCCAGCTGCTGGCCCCTTCGGTTCCGTTGCCCTACTCCAAATTTCCCCACCCTCAGCTCACCGCTTTCTCTTGTGCCCAGTTTTGCGTTGAAATCTCCCATGATTAAAACTACTTTTACGGATTTTATCGCGTTTATTTTTACTTTTTATTTTTAATTCCCGACGTTTTGAAGTCTCCCATCAACACCGTGTAGTGGGTTTTGGAGGAATGCATGGCTCTGGAAATATCCTCATACATTTCCTCCACCTCCTCATCGGGATATGCCGAGGTTGGTGCGTAAACCTGTATGACCTTCAGCGAATACCGTTTGGTGATTCTGAGTATCAGGTACGCGACCCTCGTCGACACACTCCCAATCTTTACAACGTTGTTGACGAGAGACTTGTGGACGATAAATCCGACACCTCCTTGGGACAGATGGTCGCCCTCCCGGTGGTAGAACAAGTTGCCGGACTCGAGGATTGCCGTATCCTCCCCCTCTCTTCGGACCTCGGATAATCCAATAATATGCCAGCGCAACTTGTCTGCCTCTTCTTCCAGATCCAGTATCTTCTCGTCAGTCCTCAGGGTGCGTGCGTTATATGTTGCCAGGTCGAGTCGTCGTAGGTGGCAACCGAACCTCCACCGGAGATTCTTAGCACCCCCTGCCCCGCCGTTACCATGGTCGCCACCGTATCCAGGAATAGCGGGGCCGCCGGGGACTGGGGGCCGTTTTTTTGCGTCATTATTCATGGGGGGATATTTGCCATAGTTGCCACGCTTGGCGAGCGGGTTGGCAACCGCAGTTTTTTATTATAACTCAGTTGTTATCAGGAAGATGCTGCTGCCCATCTCCTGCCTGCCTCCCTCTGTCGCCTCTTACGGCACCCACGGGAAGATATGGGGTAGTGGATATTCTCAACCGCCACTACACGGCGTATATAAAAATAAAAATAATTAAAATTATAATTAAAATTAAACGCGACAAAATCCGTAAAAGTAGTTTTAATCAACACGTATTCATTAATATTATAATAACTCTTTTTGTAGAGTTTATCTTCAATAATAATTTTAAACTTGATTGTATTGACAACGCTAACGCTACAGATGTGTTGTCACCACTGAGGACTAGGTTTGGACTGAGGAGTTAGAGTATTAAGACTTTTAACAGTGGTTAAGCCACGCGGAAGCTTTTGCTGTTGCACGTATGTGCCGGCTCGAACAGGGGTGGTACCACGACCCTACAGAAAACCAGCATAAAGCATAGAGGCTCTGCTTTTGCGTTTCGTCTGATAAGTGCAGGTTGCCGGAGGTCCTATTCCCCTCCCACTCATCAAATGGTAGCGAAATCAAATCAGATACTACCCCAGGAGGGTACCGGTATCCCTGGTAATGGAGAATCTCCTCTACTCCACTCCCAAGTCTGGGTGCTCACGCGGGGGGGGGGAGAACTCAGCTCAAGACAAAAATTGTTCAACCAAGGCGACGCCTGCCACGCTATCGGTGGATTTCTGTAACATCAGGGGATTTTACACGAACTTAAACAACGTCTACTACCTTCTGGAGACGGTGAAGCTGACCTTGTTCTTACTGACCGAGACGGAAGTGTCCTGTCCGGCTGATACTTTGCATTTCTCCTACCCGGGGTACAAATTAGAACACGTAAAGTTTGCGTAAACGTCAGAGAGGACATCTGTTCTCGGCACTTCGACAGTATTGAAGGTTCGGACCTACGGTTCATGTCTACGGGTGCCTCCATAGGTTCTATAGCAGTAATGCCAAAACAGACTGACTCATCGACCATGTCCAAATAGCTACAGATTCCTCGCTACAGAAGATCCCAGTCGTAGAGATCGTGATCCTTAGCGATTTTAACGCCCATCAAGCCGAATGGCTCACGCTGGCTTTATTCCACGCTTAACCGATCATGCGGGGAGATCTGTTTATGACTTTACCTTGGCATATGGTACCCAGTTGGTTACTTCGCCTAAACGGATTTCAGATGTGGAAGATCATGCACCTTCTCTGTTGGACCTTCTGCATCCGGACTGATATCAGGTCTCCATCGATGCCCCTCTTGCCTCCTCGGATAATTGTCTAGTCCGGAGTGTGGTGCCTATCGATAACATCGCAGCTGCATTCTACAGGTTACCGCCATGTTTGGTCGTTATAGGTCGGTCGATAGGGATAAATGCGGTCGTTAATAGATACAATAGCACCGTATATAGCCACTATTTTACTAATACAGGCGTCGAATCTAGTGTGTTTCCTGATTTAATAAAACATAGAAAAGTCATTCCTTTATTTAAAACTAGTAGTACATTAGAACCCGCTAATTTAATACCAATTTCTGTACTACCAACAATAAGTAAAATTGTTGAAATTTTTTTTTAGATCAGATGTTAAATTTTTTAATATAAATAAATTGCTTCATACAAGTCAATTTTGTTTTACAAGGGGTCGCTCGACAACCGATGCCGAAGTTGAAGCTTATAAAATATTTTTTAATCAGGAAGCTACAGTGCTATGGTGTCAAGAACAGCGCATAAACTTATTATTTAATTAATTGTTGCATTGGTTTATTATTAATAATCTGCTTTTAAACGACAGTAAAACTAAATGTATTAAATTTACTACTAAGAATGTTAAAAATCTGAATACCAATGTGTTTTTAAATGGGGAAGAACTGAGCCCTGTTGAATCATAGCACAATGTCTAATAGGATTTTGCTATATTGAAATGGTTGATTTAAAAATTATTTTTGTTTTGCAGAAGAGGGCCATAAGAGCTATTTCCAACCTAAAAGCGGGAGAGTCTCTTAGAGAAAAAATTAAAGAAATAAATATATTATCTTTGGCCTCTCAGTATATTTATGAAAATTTAATGTATTTTCACAAAAACAAAGGTAGTTTTAGTAAAATAGTGATATACATTCTGTAAGCATTAGGAACAAACACAAGTTAGTGATACCAGTTTCTCGACACCTGACTTTGTGTCAGTAATTCTTGGGCCAATGTATACGATATTGCACAAAGTATAACAAAATATACAGGTTCTCTCTATTACCAAGTTTAAATATTTAGTTAAACGAAAACTGTATAAATAGGGTTATTGTAATGTAAATGAATACATGGTTGATAATACCCCCTGAGAATGAGGTGGTCGCTTCCAAGCTGTTTCTTAAATAAATGTTGTAAATATTTTGTAGCCATATCCTCATATTGTTAAATTTATTAAAAAAAGTCTTGCTGGTTCTTCCCAGGACTGAGATATTTATCCGAACCAGTGGTAAAGCAATGTAAAAAATGACTTTCAATAAGAATTACAAGTTACAACATATGATCTAAATTGAATAAAAAATTATTATATTCTATTCTATTCTTGTTCTTCTGTTCTGTTTGCTTTTCGCCGGACGATCTCCAAGTGTTGCTTATTCTGTCGCTGATGTGGTACTTCAGGGTATGGAACTTTTTATTCCTTCTTCTGTGATGCCATTTGGAGGCAGATTACAGCCATAGTTTGGTCGCTATTGTAAAATAGCATCACGCTGTAAGCAGGAGTGCTACTGGGCCTGGGCTGATGCATCAAAGTCCCGGGATGTAGGCACCAGCGCCCTTTAAAAGAAGTATAATTACGCCTCCAGGTCCTTCAAAAGAATCACTGCCAACTCAAACTCAGAGAACATAGGCAGAACTGACGAGAAACTAGTTCACCGTCGTATAAAACTATTATTTACGGATTTTATCGCGTTTAATTCAACTTTAATTTATTTTTATAACGATACGACGCAAATAGAGTGCCTAATAGATCGGCTTTATCCTTTGTGTTACGGGCCAGTGAGTCGTCTTCCCTATGCAGAGATAGGAGAGATGGCTGGCAGAAGTTTCCTTGGACACCCTTGGCAAGAGACCAGAATTCACGAGTCCCTGAAGGACGGTGAACTAATGATTTCTTAAATTTACGCGAACACATGGATTTTATCGCGTTTAATTCAACTTTAATTTTTTTTTATTATCCCAACGTTTCGGGTGCTTTACAGCACCTGTGGTCACGGGGGCCGCCGAGCCTCAGCATGTCAAGAAAGTATTGCAAGACAACAAGCTTCGGGTCCCGCGCCTACGTCACGGTGAACGAGTGACGCCGGCCACAGTCGATCGTGCGCCTGCTGTACTACCGTATGTTAGAGGAGTCACAGACAAGATTGACTACATCTTGAAGAGAGCGTCCATTAAAACATACTACCGCCGAAGAAGATTAGTCAATTTTTACCATCCATCAAATGCAATATTCCTCTACAAGATGCAGGTGTGTACAAGCTAGATTGTGAATGTGGTCTCTCTTACATAGGTCAAACAAAAAGATCTATTAAAACACGCGTGAAGGAACATATAGCTGACGTGAAGCACCGACGCTCCGGGAAGTCTGCAGTCTGCGAACATGTTTAAGATCGTCCCCACCATTACATTAGATTTGATAAACCACAAATCCTCGCAAAAGAACACCATACCTACCAAGGATGATACGCGAGGCTATTGAAATTAAAAAACATCCAAATTTCAATAGAGAAGAATGGGTGCTGCCAGCTGCTTGGGATTGCTATAATTTACAAAATTAAACCCAAACCCAAGCATAACACTGCAAGACTTCATGTTACTATAAGCTAATTTTGCGTAAATCGGACCAAAAATTAATATTCAAAAACTGAAGGTAGCCGGACTAACTATGACATTGGGACGTCAAACATCTCAGTGACCCCCGTGACCACGGGTGCTGTAAAGCACCCGAAACGTCGGGATAATAAAAATAAATTAAAGTTGAATTAAACGAGATAAAATCCATAGATAATAGTTTTATTCAATGTTTAGTGTTCGCGTAAATTTAAGAAATCATTAGTTCACCGTCCTTCAGGGACTCGTGAATTCTGGTCTCTTGCCAAGGGTGTCCAAGGAAACTTCTGCCAGCCATCTCTCCTATCTCTGCATAGGGAAGACGACTCACTGGCCCGTAACACAAAGGATAAAGCCGATCTATTAGGCACTCTATTTGCGTCCAGACTATTGATGACGGAGGAAACACACCACCAACCATCCCGCGGTGTGAGCGCTCCAGGCCGGATGTTCGGTTAACGCTAACCGTTGTTCGGTAACCGCTCTGATCCGTAAAATTACAGGCCTATCACTATTACCTCCTTATTCTCGAAAATAATGATCAGGTTTGACACAAAGTGCTTCTTTCGAAGCTTTCATCTTATGAGCTACTCGAGATATTGTGCAATTGGATCACCAGCTCCTTATTCTCGAACATAATGGAGTCAATCATTAACTGCCAGCTCACGCGGTATCTTGAGGAGCACCAGTTGATTAGTAACCACCAATGCGGTTTCCATCGGAGTCGCTCAGCTGGTATTATTCTTGTTTATCTAACATGCTGATGGACACAGGCGGTCGAGTCCTTGGACATTCAGGACAAAGTCAATTTGGACATTTCAAAGGCCTTCGATCGAATTTGGCACAAAGCGCTTCTTTCGAAGCTTCCATCTTATGGGCTTCCCGAGAAATTGTGCAATTGGATCACCAGATCTCTTGCAGGTCAGAGCATCAAGGTCGTAGTAGATGATGCATGCTCTGAATACTACTGACATTGTTTCTTCTGCATATCAATAAAGTTGAAGTTAGTAAAATTACAGCCTATATCCCAATGCTGGGCATTGGCCTACCCTCATTTCTGAGAGGGTTTTAGGGCAAGGAAGTGTCCGCCACGTAGCCCCAGTGCGTGTTGGCAAACTTCACATGTCTTCGAATTTTTTTTTCTTATTCCTCAGACATGCAGGTTTCCTCACGATCAATGATATGTTGCAAGCCGGTAACATTCATTGCTATGCGGATGACAGCACTGGTGATGCTCTGTACACCGGCCGTGCAAATATTTCTTGGGAAAACGTCTCCGAATACCGGAACAAACTTGTATCTGAAGTCGAGTCTTTGATAAATAAAGTCTCGGATTAGGGAAGACTAAATATAGTCCAGGTTAAACTTCAGAAGACACAAGTTTGCGCGTTAACCGCTAAAAAGAACGCCTTTAACGTATCTCTTCGGTTTCAAGGCACTGCCCTTGTCTCAGCTAGTATCAGAATCCTTGGATATGTCGCGCAGTTTCGTGGTCACTTGGATCTTGGAGTGCTCGTGCGGGACAGTATTTCTTGCCGGCAAACCGCGTGCAACTTTACAAGGCACAGGTTCGGCCTCACACGGAATACTGTTCCCATCTCCGGCCTGGAGCTCCCTAGTGCCAGCTCCTTCCACTTGACCGGAACCAGCGCAGCGTCTCGAATCGTCGACGACTGAGTTCTGTCAGATTGGCTCGATTCACTGGCGCTGCTGAGATGTTGCATCCCTTTGCATCTTCTATCGCATATACCACGGGGAGTGCTCTGAGGAATTGTTTGGATTAATCCCAGCCGTAAAATTCCACGAACGCACGTTGCGACAAAATTCGCGGTACCATCCATACCATCTGGGTGCTTGGCGGTCCTCCACTGAACAATTCACTAAGAATTTTTTCCTCGTACGACTCTACTCGTGACGAAATCGTTTACCACCGGCGATTTTTCCAGACTGATATGACTTAAGGACCTTCAAGAAAAGAGCTAACTCCTTTCTAAAAGGCCAGCAACGCACCTGCAACTCCCCTGGTGTTGCAGTTGTTCATAGGCGGCGGCAGTCACTTACCATCAGTTGAGCCGCATGCTCGTTTGGTCCCTATTCTATATAAAAAAGATGAAATGCCTCGTTTTCAGTAATAAGTATCTCCAATACTGTAGACTAAGCTAAACAGCAGCATTAAGCGGCTATTGCACTCTGGTAATGGGTTCAGCTGGAATGGATGAGGGCCTCTTTCTTCAGCTCAAATAGTATATTGGTTTTTAGTCAGGTTTGAGTTGTTTTGTGACTAGGAGCACCTTCTTGTTGGAAATTTCACGGTACATTTTTGAAAAGTTCTCAATGGAAGATTTCAATGAACGTCTCAAGAGACAGTCTATTGGATTGTGCATCTTCCACTAGCGTGTCAGGACAGCAAGTGCGCGTTTCTCACTTCTATATCTTTTTAAACTTAAACATAAGAATATAAATTTGATTTCTAAAAGAAAATTTCCTTCAGAAAATGACCGTTGGAAAGTATTTTCTACTTATAACTTAGATTAACTACTTTCAAGCTAATACCAACGTCTTAATCTGTACAAGCCTCTAACATATAAATCCTTTTACTAGCGCACACTAAAACAGAAATGTTACAACATTCACAACCAAGCTCACATTCTAACACGGTTGACCTGCACACTAGAAAGCGAGTTCAATCGAGTCATAACTACACACATGCATCCGCGTCGCGACAGAGAGGATTACGCACACAGCTGTCATTTCCCTCCGGTTGTGCTGTATTTCTATCTAGTAGAGCGAACTGAATGGCCAGTTATAACATGAGTGAGTTAAACTTGGTTTAAGCTAGCACCGTAACCTATTCAATTTATAAATCTGCCACAGAATACCAGCGTAAAATAGTAGCTTAATGCTGCTGTGTTTCGTATAGTGAGTGTAGAGAACCGGAGACCATTTTTACGGGGCGTTCCATCTTAGTCCTCACGGGTGACAACGCATCTGCATTTTGATTCGTAATAGAGGATAGATGTCTATGGGCCATAGCAACCACTTAGCTTGGTGGACTGTGTGCTCGCTTGTCACCATACACTATAAAAAAATTACAGTTACAAACCACAGCGACAGTTTCTAATCCTTCACTTTTGAAGTCTAATGGGACGGCAATATGACAAAACCTGAGAGAGATCAGGCGCAGGAACAACGACTTTACGTGGTTTCCGAGGCACGGGGGTGAAATACCGCCAAGCGCCTGACTCGGTGGTGCTACTGAAAATTTCTTGACGGTTAAACCTAATTTTTGGCCCGACCCTGGACTCAAACAAGTGACCTCGTGATCAGCAGTCGCGGCCAACGAGGCAGTATTTTTTTACAGTAGTAATGAGTTGGGGCCATGGAAGAAATACCATGCCGATTCTTAAAAAGTCCATCCTACAAATTAAGTGCACGGACTCTGTTTCAACTTAATTAGTCGTCTCTTCTACGACACCCACGTGACGAGATGATCTATGTTTACATTGCCACTGCGCGGTCAAATGAAGAACAGAAGAAATGATGAACTTGAATTACTTTCATTTTTGGTCCTTCTGAGCTTCGATAATCTAGGAAAAGTAATTTTTTGCTGTGGTAGGTACGCGAACACGAGCAACTCGGATTTGAAATAGTTGATTGTAATTTTAAGTGTAGATTTACCAAGTGCTCTCGGTGGTGAAGAAAAACATCGAGAGGTAAATCCTGTATGTGTAAGAAATAAAAGATTTCTAAGACATGTAAAGTTCGCCAGTTCGCCAATACGCAAACGGCGTTGTAGACTAATTGATCTAACGTTTCTCAGAAATAAGGAGAGGTCTGTGCCCGGCAATGGGACGTATTAAGGCTGTAAAATTATAATACAAAACTTCAACTTACTCGATTGAAACGTCTCCGAGTGCCGGGACAAACTTGTGTCTGAAGTCGAGTCTCTGCTGGACAGAGTCTCGGATTGGGGGCGACTAAATCTAGTCCAGTTTAACCCCCAGAAGACACAAGTTTGCGCGTTAACCGCTAAAAAAACCCCTTTGTCGTATCCCCCTCAGTTTCAAGGCACTCCCCTTGTTGCCTCAGCTAGTATCGGAATCCTCGGCGTCGACATATCGAGTGACGTGCAGTTTCGTGGTCACTTGGAAGGGAAGGCCAAATTGGCCTCTAAAAAGCTTGGCGTGCTCAGCAGAGCGGGACAGTATTTCATGCCGGCACACCGCCTGCAACTTTACAAGGCGCAGGTTCGGCCGCACATGGAATACTGTTCCCATCTCTGGGCTGGGGCTCCCCAGTACCAGCTTCTTCCACTTGACCGCATCCAGCGCAGAGCGGCTCGAATCGTCGACGACCGAGTGCTTTCCGATCGGCTCGATTCACTGGCGCTGCGAAGAGATGTTGCATCTCTTTGCGTATTTTATCGCATCTATCACGGGGAGTGCTCTGAGGAATTGTTCGGATTAATCCCAGCCGCCAAATTTCGTGAACGCACTACACGTCAAACGTCCCGATACCATCCACACCATCTGGATGCTTGGCGGTCCACCACTGTACGTTTCACAAGGAGTTTTTTTCCACGTACAACCTCTCTGTGGAATAGTTTACCACCGGCGATTTTTCCGGACCGATACGACCTGGGGACCTTCAAGAAAAGAGCTTACTCCTTTCTAAAGGGCCGGCAACGCACCTGCAATTCCCTTGGTGTTGCGGTTGATCATGGGCGGCGGTAGTCACTTAACATCAGGTGAGCCACATGCTCCTTTGCCCCTTCTTCTATAAAAAAAAAACTAAAATTTGTCTAAGTCCTTGAAATGATTCGCACCTTTGCCGGTTCTTACCGTCGCCCACGTGAGCAATCAATTTAATTTAACAATTTCAGTAGTGGTACCGATGATACTTATTTACTCAGTTTCTAAGCGTCTTTATACCTTATTTATAACTTGATAGGTTATCGGGTACTTTTGAAGTACAAAAACGTTTGCACGTTTGCTATGGATCCGTGAAGGTGTGTCAATATACGGTAAATAGCTTCCAAGCTGTTTCTAAAATAATATTTGAAATAGTTTATTCCTCCTTTCTAATTGTATAATTTACTTTGTAAAAAAAGTCTCACTGGATTTCTTTCTGGTTCTTCACAAGACTTTTCTTACATATCAGTGGTAAAAGTAAAAAAATTATTTTCAATAACAGTTACATGTTATACATATTAAATTAAATAAATATTCTATTCTACATAACCCATCATAGGTGAAGAGTAATGGCTATTTAAGCTTTAACGTAGTAGAGCAATGCTGCAGTTATATTAGTAGTATAGTTGTAGCACGAATGGGTCGGCTCGACCGGGGAAGGACCACGCTTTCACAGAATACCAGCGTAAACTAGTAGAGTAATGCATCCGTGTTTCGTATGGTGAGTGTAGAGAACCGGAGACCCCTTTTACTGGAAAAGAGGCATTCTATCTTAGTCCTCACGGGTGACAACGCATCTGCATTTTGATTCGTAACCTAGGATATATGTATGTGTCTATGGGCCGCAGCATCCACTTATCATAAGGTGGACTTTGAGCTCGTTTCTCATAAACGAGAATTTACGTTTAGCCTTTGCGAATCGTTTATTTAAAATATTATAACAAAATGAATATATTCTAGTGTTACTGTAGGAGATTTTTGATTTCCGTAAAGGCTTTTGGAACAAACGATAAATTAAACTACTATCAAAAGTTTGTTCGCTTGGCCCCTGTACCGACATCCTGACACAGCTATAAAGCGTTCCAATTCAAATTTCGAGCTCACTGCCGCGGTGACGTCACCCACCCTTCTCCGACGCCTTAATGACCCCACCACGAAATATGAGTTGACTCAACGCAAACTGTCATTCGACGCTGATGGAGTAAATAAGCCACAGTATCGACGTTTTTTAAGTTTATAATTCAGTTATAAAATTGACAAATATGACGATATAATATGACATGATTTATATGAGCAATACGTGATATGATGTCAACATTATCTGTGCACCGCCACTACTTTTTCTTGTGAAATAAGGTTGACAAACCAGCTCACGGTCCACCTGGTGGTAAGTGGATGCTATGGCTTATAGACATCTATTAAGAATCAAAATTAGTTATCCCGTACAGATATCCCCGATATCCAATTGCAAACTATTTAGCACACCTTGCTACAAAACAAATTTAGGCGCGCATTATCCCGTAGCCAGAATATGTAACACGTACAATGAAATTACGACCAAGATACCGGACATCGACATTTTCAACGACTCTGCCCGATGCTTCAAAAAATAATTGACCAATTTCTTTTCACCCTCTTAGCACAGACTCATTCCTTAGTTAGTTTTTTTTTTAATTTAAGTTATTTTGTATTCAGTACCATTATAATATAATAAGCTACACATTACGGTAAATGTTGTGTACACCTGTAATTGCCAAACATATTTAACCATATACATTTGTTATTGTGTTGTTGTTAATGTTTCATATGTTTTGCTGTTGGTATACCTTATAAATAAATAAATAAAATGCGTATGCATTGTCACCCCGGGGCCGAGGGCTAAGATGGAATGCCTCGTTTCGAGTAAAAGGATATACGGTTCTTTATACTCACAATACGAAACACAGCAGTATTTAGACCCAGTATATGGCGCTGTTGGCTTGCCAACAGGAAATACAGCAATCACCCGTGCGAAGTCGGGGCGGAAGGCTAGTAAAATATATAAATTGATTTTATTTGGGTAACGACTAGTTTGTTATAAAATACGCATATAAAAGTAAAGTAAAGTTACAGCCTATATACGTCCCACAGCTGGGCACAGGCCTCCTCTTATTTCTGAGAGGGTTTTAGGGCAAGGAAGTGTCCGCCGCGCTGCCCCAATGCGTGTTGGCGAACGTCACATGTCTTCGAAATATTTTTCTTCTTATTTCTCAGACATGCAGGTTTCCTCACGATGTTTTCCTTCACCCTCGAGCACGTGGTATATCAGCACTTAAAATTGCAATTAACAATTTCATTGGTGCCGGCGGGGATCAAACCCAGGTTACTCGCGTTCTGTTATATTTACAGCGAGCGCTCCAAGCATCTGACCTACCACGGCTCCCAAAATGCTCATATAAAACTTTCTATTTCATAAGTTACCTACAGAAATAGTATGCGAGCAAAGCTTCCTTGACTTTAAAGCTATAGATTTAAGTTATCGTCTGGTAACGTGGGAAATAGTGGCTTAATTTGCTTACACGGCGGGCGTTTAACCTGAAATTGTGTTCTACCGACACAAGAATGTAGGTGACTTCCCAACGTTTTGCCTGGAACAAATTGTAATTCCAGTTTCCCGACAAATATAACTTAATCCTTTCTTAGGAAAACTGAATGTTTTTTACCAACTAATTAATCACCACATTTTAAAAGATTACACATTATAAGTAGATATACACATATATATTTAGCAATGTACTTGGCTCGTTGGTCTAGTGGTTGTATTAGTGCGACTGCTGATCATGAGGTCCTGGGTTCGAATCCCGGGTCGGGCCAAAAAATCAATTATTGTGTTTTTCTGTCAAGAAATTCTCAGTAGCTGCCCGAAGTCAGGAAGTTGGCGGTTTCTCATCCACGTGCCTCGGAAAGCACGTAAAGCCGTTGGTCCTGCACCTGATCTCTCTCCCGGTCATGTCGGTTTACCGTCCCATCGGATTATAGGGTGAGGGAATAGAGAGTACACCCGTGCTTGCGCATACACTTGGGCACTATAATTTTGTCCTGCGCCGATGGCTATCCTCCTTTGAGGCAGGCCGCCGTGGCCGAAATTCGGTCTGGAGGACATTATTATTATTATTATTATTATATATTTAGCAGTCATATTAGTAGTATAGTAGTAGCACGAATGGGTCGGCTCGACCAGGGAAGGACCACGCTTTCATAGAATACCTGCGTAAAATAGCAGCTTAACGCTGCTGTGTTTCGTATGCTGACTGTAGAGAGCCGGAGACCCTTTTTATTGGAAACGAGACATTCCATCTTAGTCCTCACGGATGACAACGCATCTGCATTTTGAATCGTAATCGGGGAATGATGTAGATGTCTATGGGCCACAGCAACCACTTACCATCGGTTGGACTGTGTGCTCGTTTGTCACCATATCCTATAAAAAATTTAAATTATTACTATTTGAGTTGTAACAGTGCTATAATTTATTTCATTAAAATAAGGCCCAAGGTAATAAAGTTTCACATTAAATTACCAATTAATCTGCTTTTAAACAATTAAAGAAAAAAAATAAGTGAACAAAGTCGCGGGCACAGCTAATAGGATAATAATTTCTTATATTTACGCGAACACTACACATCGAATGAAAACTAATTTTTAAGGATTTTATCGAGTTTATTTCAACGTCTGCAATCAAAAAGTTAAATTCAACACGATAAAATCGGTAAAAATTAGTTTTCATTCAAAGCAAAATAAAACAGATTTGACCCCTCTATCCCCCCACGCCGCCATTGATATACTATAGGACAGAGATGGCGAACCAATGGAACGCGTGCCATCGATGGCACGTGACAAAATATTTTGGTCACGCCACCGACCACAAAGTTAACGAACGGGTGCGACGATGGGGGGCGGGTAGCGCACTCGTTTTGTTAATGTAGTTACATCGTGGGCTACTGTTGTTAATGACGCATAGTTCGTTTCATCATCATCATCATCATTACAGCCCTTCACAAGTCCTCGCCTCCCCCAAGGAATACATAGTTCACTTCGCAAATCATAATAGGCGATTTCGTTGACAGAACTGTAATTAAAAGTTTATTTTAGTGATATTAACGATTTTACAACCCCAATATAAGTTATTTGTCGTCTAATCTGCAACAACAGGAGTCACGCTAATGTTACTTTAATTTGAATTACGCGTATAAATGTCTCAACTCAAAACTTTTTATTTATTTTTTGTAGTAAAAGAGTTTTGAGTTGATAG
Source organism: Parnassius apollo (assembly GCA_907164705.1). Lineage (NCBI taxonomy): Eukaryota > Metazoa > Arthropoda > Insecta > Lepidoptera > Papilionidae > Parnassius > Parnassius apollo. The sequence goes on along the minus strand of CAJQZP010001668.1, from coordinate 5,011,133 downwards.
TATTTAGTATTATTATTTTCCAATTAATCACAAAATCAAAAATATTTTACATGTCGTTGCGGCACGTTGATTCATAAAGGTTTGCCAACCCTGCTATAGGATAACACTATACGATATAAGGTTCACTGTAGGTTCTTTACGCTCTGGTGTTTGAATTAGATGCAAATAAAGCTGACGAACAAGTTCACAGCTCACCTGGGCGATAAATACGTGCGTATACCTAGATATTTACATCTACCCTCGATTAAGAATCAAAAGGCTGACTCTTACTTACTCATCTTACGAAATACAACGAAATTATTCTGTTATTTTATTCTGTACCTTCCTTTTCAGGTCAAACCGACTTATTCATTCTGCAGCAGCATTACTCTACCGAATAGCTCCTAACCACCTAAAATTTATAAATTTTAAAAATGAAAGCGTTCTTCGATGCAGATGCTATTTTAGTGCCAGGAGTATGAGCTAATACATTTACTCGTCAGTCCTAACCCTTGTAGAGTGAGGGTAACTCGTTAACAATAAAGCGGAGGTACAGTGTTGCCAGAGCCAAATTTAAATCCAGAAACAAATCAATTGGCGTTTTCATCGACTGAAATGGTGAAGTTTGTATTGAACATTGGCATTTCGATTGCCGTAGCATAAAAAAATGAGAAAACGCACGCTTAAAAATTAAATAACTTATTTGAATAAAACTAGTTTTTAAGGATTTTATCGCGTATTTAGATTCGTGTAAAAATCCGTAAAAACCAGTTTTATTTAAATGTTTCGTGTTTAGTCATTTTGAAATAACTTTGTTTATTTAATATAAAAACAATAAACAATATTACTTTGATCAATATCCCCGTCCTTGAGCATGAGCTAGCATAACTTTCACGTTTTGGTCGAACTGAATACATATAGGTTCTAGTCCTGGCTAGCGTTTCGCCCCGGCTTCGCACGAGTGATTTCAGGATTTCTACAACAGTGTCACCTAACTATAATATAATAAAATAACTAAAATAATCCAATTGATAGAATCAGGCGTTACTTTGCGGAAATCCATTATAATATAAAATAAAAATATAAATTTCTTTGCAACTTTCCGCTAAACATATAAAATGATGTGTCTTACCTGGATTGAAGCGCACCTCCCGCCCTCCCTCAATTGCAGTTTAGGAGGAGAAGAATTACGAACACCGGAACTTTATGTCATATAAAGCTGAAAACCCTACCGTTGAAGAAATGCAACTGTATTGTGCAAGAAAATTGCTGAATGAAGTGCTACGTTAATAAGGATCTTGGGCAGGATGTAAATATTTTACATGTAATTTGGCCAATACAATGGCCATGTTTCACATTGGACAAAATGAAATGAAATTAAACATGGTCATTGCTGTAACAATAGTAACACTGTGCAGGGAGGTTAGAGCGCTGCGTTAAAGAGACGAGGCCTATCACGACTCAACCGGTCGTGCGCTTGCAAAAGTATTATTGGGAATCGTTTCGGTAAAAATTACTTCGTAATTGTGTTAATTTGTACATTATGTTAACATTTTGTAACAGAGAGTTAACTTTTAATAAAAAGTAAAAATCGATTCCAATGAAGTTTTATTTTTTATTAAAAGTTAACATTTTACCCTATGGCCGTGGAAGGAAAAGAGGTGCGATGTTCCGCCGGGCAAAATGTTTAAATATGTTTTTGACGAGCCGTGGTAGCTCAGATGGTTAGCGCTCGCTGTAAATTTCACAATACGCGAGCAAACCGGGTTCGATCCCCGCCGGTACCAATGAAATTGTTAATTGCAATTTTAAGTGCTGATTTACCTCGTGCTCGGCCGTGAAGGAAAACATCGTGAGGAAATCTCCATGTCTGAGAAATAAGAAAAAAATATTTCGGAGACATGTGAAGTTCGCCAACACGCATTGGGGCAGCGTGGCGGACTATTCCGTGCCCTAAAACCCTCTCAGAAATGAGAGGAGGCCTGTGTCCAGCAGTGGGACGTATATAGGCTGTAACTTTACTTTACTTTTATATGAGCATTTTATAACAAACTAGTTGTTACCCAAATAAAATCAGTTTATATATTTTTGACGTACAAGTAAAACAAATAGTACTTGGAATAAAGGCTTTAATTTATGATTATTACACCTTTGCAGAAAATTGGGGAAAAACACTTTTCTCACTTTAACTTTTAAATTAGTATCTATTGCTATCGAAGTGAACCTGTATTCAAATTACACATAATTTGATAGCTTATTTAAGAACGTTTCCATTGATATATGATTTTAATATAACTTTCATACAAAATTTCTTGGAAATAGTAATTTTAATGAACAACAGGAAGTACTCTAAAAGTACTTCAGGAAGTGCTTGACAGATGTGTCATATTGGCCAAAATGGCCGCGACATTCGAGGGGATATATACACTTTTTCTCTTTGATAGAGCCATTTAGGCTTCGATGTGTTTCGCTTGTGGTGAGATAACAGCGCCACCACAAACCTTTTCACCGTATGAATTATAACCTATTTATTCAAAAAGAATCATCAAAATCAATTCACAATTAACGAAGATATCACATACACATTCTATATCCAGAGTGAAACTTGCTTTTTTAAGTGTTTTGTTACTAAGGTTTTATATTGTAAAAGTGATTACAATGAATAAACATGTTCTTTCTTAAAAAAAAACATACAGCAGATTTGTAAATACTGTTGCGCGCCACAGTTGATAACACAACAAGTATCAGAAATAGGAGTGTTAAGATCTTTCTAGAACTCTCCTATTAGCGCCATCTAGTATCGAATAGAAGCACTAAGCTTTCTAGAAAGCCCCACACTCGAACTTTCTGCACCTGGTCGGTCGAGGCCGGTATTTGCTGGAATATTCTGGATGTTTCGGTGGAAAAAGCCTATATAAAGCCAATGAAAGTTGCGATCGGAGCAGTATTGAATTGGCGATATGAATGAAGCTTTCGGAGCGAAATAAAGTGAACTAAAGTGTGATTAATTATTAGTGTGATTTAAGTTTTAATTGGTGTTCAGTAAATAAAGTGTTAATTTTTGGTAATTCAAACAGCAGTTTTTATTGTTACGAACCCTAAGCTCGTAACAATACAAATACAAAAAAGTCAAATATCACTCTTCAAAACGAAGCCAATCACAATTCCCATCAGTGTAACACAATACCACTGCGGAGCCGAGGACTAATAATTTTTAGTTTTGCACATCTCTGCGCCGGCTGAGATTCGTAACAGGAACCCATGACTTAGTCCTATAGTCAGTTACCTAAACCACCTCTTAATAATCAGTCCAACAAATTGCGCTGCTGAACATGTACCTATCTCGTTGTAGGGAGAATTTGCCTCCACTTCGTAGACAGATTGACGATCGTAATACCAGACGTGAGCACTGTCGCCATCGTCTATAATAATAATAATAATAATATTTATAAATTTATACAGCTCAACCAGATCAGAAAGAATATATAATACCCTAAAAATATAATAACAACAATAAATTTGGTATTTATTTTCTCACACATTATCACATTACACAAATGAAGTAATAACGAACTTATACAACTAAATAACAGCTATAAATACTAACTAAGAGGTTGGAGATTGGTGTCCAAACTAGGTTGCCATGTGCTATGGAATCACCAGGCAATTATATATCATCAGACGCTATAAGATATTTGGCATTTCCCATAGTCTCCTCTTACGAAACCTGTCGGAAGAAATGGACTAATGAATTCTATTCACTTCTACTCATTGTAACCGTCAGTCATCAAAAATCAATAAAAGGTTGGAAAGAATATTATTTGTCACGTGTAACACCTACACAAAGGCACCGTGGATGCTTCGCCTCCAGTTCCGAACAATAATTTCAATTAATGATTTCTTATATTTCAAGAATATTATTGCGTTTAATTATTTACTTATTATAATTCCCGACGTTTTGGGTAATTTGGTATCCTGTCAACACTTAGTGTTTGAAAGTTTTTGAAAAAAAGAAGGAAAATTACAGACGGATAATCGTCTTTTTATTTTAGAATTCTCCTTCGTCTGTCGTAAGATTGATTGCAAAAACAGAACTATAATCAACAAGTCCTTATCCGTTTCATATTCAACTAGGACGTGTGTTCAATGTGTTAAATAATGCGACTAAACCATCCATAAAACTGAATCAATGTGCCCGCGACCTTACAAACCCATTTCGCGGTAATTTGGGTCATGAGAGCCCTCGGTACAGTGTGCAACAAGTGGGTACTACCCGACGAAACGTTGAATACTACAAAGAGAGACTAAGCGGGAAATTAAAGTGTAATAGACTATGCGGTTGCAATTTTAAGTGCTGATTTATGTGCATGATGGTGAATAAACACATCGCGAGGGAACCTGCTTGTCTGAGGAATTAAATATTTTGGAAACATACACGTGGTAGAGCCAAGCTGTAGCTATAGTCGTAGTCCAAATGGATTGGGGTCGGTTTACGGGGTAAGGTCAACGCTCTCACAGAATACCTGCGCGAAATGTAAAATAGCAGCTTAATTCGGCTGTGTTTCGTATGGTAAGGGTAAAGTATTGGAAACCATTTTACTGGAAACGAGGTATTTCATCTCAGTCCTACAGGGTGAAAATCATTCAGATTTTATACTTAAATCGAGGATAGATATAGACCATTATGGGCCACAGCATCCCTTACATTTCGGTGCACCATGTGCTCGTTTATCACCCTTATTCTATGAAAAACCATTTTCTATAACTGAACGCTAAAATTACCAAAACGAAACACTTCTAGAATCACTGTCTGTTTCTCACGAACGATTTTCACAGAAATTATTTTTCACACAGAAGAATTATATAATTGGCATAATTTAATTAATATTTTAAGTACCTATAACGTGTCTTTAGTTACTAACTCAATTCATCGCTTCCTCGGCCACTCCCCAGTGACGCACCGTTTCATAAATTGGTAGGGTCCCCAAATGTTTGTATTACTTAATTCCCTTCCTCTGAATATTAACCACTGTATACATTACCCTGAAAATCTTCTTTAATTTAAATAAAATTATTTTTCGTATAATAATTACTTTATCTTCAGTAAAACGGATTTTATCACGTTCTACTAACTTATTTTATAATCCCGACGTTTCGAGAACTTTACAGCACCCATGGTCACGGGGTATTGAATAAATTTTCGTTTACCACCGGCGATTTTCCTGCACCAATACGACTTATGCACCTTTAAGAAACGAACTTACTCCTTGTTAAAATGCTTGCAATGCCCTGGTCAGCACACAATCCATCTGTGATATGAGATAGTAAGTAGGTAGGGGACCATAGACATTCGGATCTATCCTCGATTAAGAATTAAAATCCGAATGCCTTTTCACCCTTGAAGAATAAGATGAAATGCCTCGTTTCCGGTTAAAGGGTTTCTGGTTCTCTATACTCACCATACAAAATACAGCAGCAATAAGGTTCTTCCTTGGTCGAGCCGACACATTCGTACTACAACTATACTACTAATATAACTGTAGTATTGCTTTACCATGTATTAGTCACTTCGTCCTTTGGTAGTCACCTCTAACTACCTACACCCACGAGGGTGTAGTTAGTGCTGCTTTACGCTGGTATTTTGTGAGAGCGTAGTCCTACTCCAGTTGAGCCGATCTATTCGTGCTACAGTCATAATAAAGCTGCACCAAGACTCCACCACTTGTTTCTTGTGAATTTGAAATGTCTCTCGATCAAAATAACTGTCTTTTATTGAGTAGAGGCGGTTGTTTGTATACTATTTTGCCGAGAAAAACGAGTAAAATTTTAAATAAGACCAAAAATATTGGTATTTTCATTTTTCTAGGTGATAGTATTCTTCTTCAACCAGTAGTGTGTCTGGATAGATATCATTCTTTTACCCATTTCTGACGTTAAACAGTACTGTGTTCCGATTTGAAGGACGTGGAAAACCAGTAGAATTCCTGGCTGTAAGGCATTCCATCCTAACTCTCATAGGTAGCAAAGTATCAGTAGCCTTCTTTATTTGATGTTCCACGGGCAGCAATAAACACTTAACATCAGGTGGAATTTAACTTCCTTTGTCACTTTAGTATTATAAAAAGTCCAAGAAAATTTACAGAAATTACGAGTATCTATCAAAAAGTTTAAAATTATATTAAAACATAGAAATGAAGTGTTGCTAAATGTTTTCATATTTAATTATATTGTAAATAAATGTTAAAAAAGGAACAGAGGTTTATTTTTCGAAGCAGAGAGGTAAAAGCATATTGACTTTCAATAAGTATTCTTTACCGTGTAGTGGCGGTTTAAGAATATCCGCTAGCCCAGGGATTCCCGAACTATTTTGGGCAAGAGACCCCTTTTCCAAAATAAACTGATGCCTCAGACTTCCATTACTAAATTATGTTTTGACTATTGATACAAAATACTTACCAGTATAAAAACTTTGCGGTTAGTTAAGTGAGTAAACTTGACATCATTTTCTCGTCAACATTTTATGAAATAAATAGATTTTTAGGTTTTTCATTTATAAAACCTCATAAATATTTTAGTAAATATCAAGTTCAATTAACAACTATTAATGCAAATTACAGTTACAAATTATCCGGTTTTGTCAGTCGACCTTTGGGAAACCAATTTCGACCCCAAGGGGTCGTCGATCACTTTGGGAATCCCAGCGCTAGCCCATATTATCCCAAGGGTGTCGAAAAAGGCGACAGAGGGAAATAAAACAGAAGATCGGCAGTAGCATCTTCTGGTAACGACTCAAAGTAATAAAAAACTTGCCAGCACGCTTGCGGACGTGGCAACTACGGCAAAACCCATGAGGCAATCCAGTAGGGAGGCCTATGTTCAGCAGTGGACTTTAATAAGCTGTAATTGATGCATGGGTGAAATATTTTTGTAATTTACGTTGAATAAAAGTTATTCCATTCTATTGAGCATCACAAACACATTGGTTCGACGAGTTTATTAGAGGATCAAGATTTGCGTTTTGATTCTTAATTAAAAATAAATATTTAAGTCCTCCTTACGGAATTTTGGTCACGGCGGCTAGTCTCCGTCGAGGACACGATTGTAGTGCACAAGCGTGTGTGCAAGACCGGAGATGGGTGCGCATAAGAACGGCTTTACGTGCTTTCCGAGGAACGGGAGTAAAACACCGCCAACTTTTTGACTCTGGGTTGCTACTGACAATTTCTAGACAGAAAAACCTAATTTTTGATCCGACCCGGAATTCGAACCTGGGATTTCATGCGCTTACGAACACTATTCTAACGAGGCAGTCAAGAATAGGTATAAGTAGTTGTATATTGGCCATCCACTTACTACCGGGTGGACACTCATTTGTTCCTTACTTACTTTTCCTTACTTACTTTTCCTTACTTACCTTACCTAACTTTAAACTTAGGACTTCTATAATCGGTTAAGATGTTCGGAAGTTTCGTATCTACATGCACACGTAATATGCAGACCAGTTAATGAAATGGTGTTAAAATGACCTATCGGGCCTCTGATAATTACCTATAGAATTTTCATAAAAATATTCGATTTAAAGAGAAACACTAGTATTACTTATTATATTTTAGTAGGAATGATTTTATGAAATGTGTTATGTGATTTACGGCGTAATATACTGCTAAATATAATTAAAATTAATAATTTTTTTAAATCACCACATTGCGCTCTTAATTTTTATTACTGTACAAAGAGCCTTTATATATGTGCAGCTGTTGTGCGCTTGTCTCAATTTATAATATACTATAGTTAGTAGACAATTACTGGTTTGGTCATGTAGAAAGAATGAATGAGGAAAGACTGACAAAGCAAATATATGTTGCAGAAGTGAATGGAAGAACCGGAAAGGGACGTCCTAGGTGAAAGTTTGTCGACCAAATTGGCGATATATTAAAAATGGGCCAAATTAAGAGTACCCTTAACCGAGGAGCATGTATGCGTAGATATATGGTTGTGGAAAAGGCGAGAGAGGTATGTCAGGATCGTGCTAAATGGAAGTCTGTAGTCTCTGCCTACCCCTCTGGGTGACAGGCGTGAGTGTTTATGTTTTTTTTATAGTTAGCCTAGGTGCATGCAGATTTTTTCGGTATGTTAATCTAGTTGTTTGGTGTATGCATGTGGTTTGTTTTTGGAATGGAGAAAGGATTGGGTGCGAATCGTACCGTACGATGAACTAATTGTAAGCAAAGCTCTGAGCGCCTGCTAAAATATAATAGCAAGATAATACTCCACTTTTTGTTGCTATAATAATGCAGGGAGCATGAATCTAGGTCGCATATTTTCAATAATATTATAAGAAATTAACTATTTTTATCACACTGTAATAAGATAATAAGTTCTTAACAGTTTAATTGCGTCACGTGCCTGATTGCTTCGTAGGGCTTCGGTTTAAATCAAGTATTTCAGTAATCGATACCAGTGTGTCTTGAATAATTTACACGCCCCGTGTGTTGTATGAATCTTTTGCTACAGCGTGTTTCATTTTTAAAAAAATACTTAAATGTGTGTTTTGGGAAAAAAAGTAAAGTAAAGTAAAGTTACAACCTATATATGTCCCGCAGCTGGGCACAGGCCTCCCCTCGCTTCTGAGAGGGGTGTAGGTCCAGGAAATCTCCGCTGCGCTGCCCCAATTTTTGTTGGCGTAGATACTTTAGATGTTTTCGAAAAAAATAAATTTATTTTATTTCACAGACATGCAGATTTCCTCACGATGTTTTCCTTCACCGCCGGTCACGGGGTAAATCAGCACTTAAAATTGCAATTATTGTTTTGGGAAAAGAGTAAAATTAAAAATAAATAAACGGAGCTCTTACATTTCAAATGATGCGGAAACCATGGTCAATTTCCGTACACGCACGCACACATCTTTCTTCTTTCTTTAAAACCACACTTCTCACTTTTTTCTTTAGTTTTTACGTAGTAGGGCCATGCGGCAGCTATATTAGTAGTACAATAGCACGAATGGTTCGGCCGGGGGAAGACTATGCCCTCACAGAATACCTGCGTAAAATAGCAGCTTAACGCTGCTGTGTTTCGTATGGTGAATGTAAAGAACGGGAGGCCCTTCTTACTGGAAAGGAGGCATTCCTTCCATCTTAGTCCTCACGGGTGACCACGCATATACATTTTGATTCGTAATCGAGGATAGATGTAGATATCTATGGCTACAGAAACCACTTACCATCAGGTGGATTATGTGCTCGTTTGTCACCCTTATCCTTTAAAAAACGTTGCAAATTATATTAGTTGCATAATATGTTGTGTACTTTAAGTGCGTCCTATAACAATAAGTTAAGCATGGTTTTGCTTTGGTTTTCTTGAATCAATTTTAAATGTATGCAGCGCAGTCGTAATATTTTTTTTAAATAGCTCAAAACTGTGTCTGTTCAAATTCTGTCAGCAATAAGACGAGGCTTGGGCCCAGATTTGAAACGAAATAGGCTGTAATTTTAATCTTAATTAAAATTACAGCCTATTTAACTTATTTTGAAATATTTGGTGAAGACTTTAGTATGAATCTTTGGCAGTTTTAAAAGTTACAGATTTAAGTAAAATTGGCTAACAAGTCATTAATGTTACCTAAGGGCCGATTTTTCAATAGTCAGGTAAAAGTTATCCATCAAATAAATTATAATAACCTGATTGAATATAAAACTTAAACAATTGGGCTATATTATCAATAGAACTATAACTTTTAATTTTTATAAGTTGCATTTTATCCTATGAATAACTTTTATGAGAAAAATCAGCCCATAAACTTACATAATAACATACACCTAACTTTCTTTATGCGAATTGAGGATTGTGAAGCTGTCAATTTTCATACAAAAAGCCATAACGTATTTTCCTCCGTAATTATAGTCCGGTTTTTATAATTTTTGGAAATTTTGTAGATATAAACCTAGGTTCATACATTTTGATTTAAAAAAAATTGCGAACGATATAAGTTATATATAAATATCTATATTTTTGTCTTAAACTTCCTTGAGCTTTTTTTAAAAAATTAAACTATACTGCATTACTAAAAAGAAGAAAAAACAGACCTAGACCAAGGTGTACTCGATCTAATGAGACCAAAATTGTCTAATTTCTAAAAGATTTAGGGGGGTGAAAACGTTATCGCCCGAACAATACTTCAAAAAGGAAATGTAAGTAATTGCCTTCAAGACTTGCAACTGTCTTTATCGTACGAGGAGGGAGATAAGGCGAGCCTTATGAAACAGATTGCGTTTTTGAAAATCTCTACTCGCGCCGCGTATCGGCACTTCACAATGGAATATAACACCCTGTATATCTACACCGAACAGCTGTTACAGTGCCGTATACTTACTCAATTGAATATTTATTAATGCATACACAATACTGCCCTATCATTTATGTGAATACAAAAATCAATAGCAGTTGGTGGTGGTGGTACATCAAAGTCCTTTAGCCCGTTTAGTCACATGGAAAGATAGGCCTCCGGTTCTCTACAACCATAGAATACTATAAGACATACATAAACAGGGGAGTGAACCTGGTCGAGCCCCGACGGTTCGACAAAAAATGAGATTGACTTCATTACGACGACCAGACGCCAACTGTTCAGTGATGTCTCAGTGATCGCAAGGGTGAAAACTGGCAGCGATCACCGAATGGTTAGTGGCACACTGAACCTAAACGTTAAGTTGGAGAGGTCTCATCTAATGAAGTCAACGCTCCGTCCCCCCTCGTGCTCTAATCCAGAATCCCGAAAACTTTCAGCTCGAGTTACACAACCGCTTTCAGTGCCTACAAGATTGCAATGCAGACGATGTGAATGACAAGCTCGTGGAAACTGTCCATGCGGTCGGAGCTAAGTTCTGCAAGACCCGCCGCAGAAGAACACAAAAACTCTCCGATCACACTCTTAATCTCATGGCTGTTAGACGGGAGATGAGGCTGCAATCGTCAACAGATTTGACAGCATACAGGCAACTGAACAGACAGATCTCCAAATGCATGCGGCGAGACTTACGCAACTTTAATACTGCTCGTATTAAAGAAGCGATCGAGCGGAACCAGGGCTCCAAAGTCTTTGCCAGAGATCTGTCTGCCCGTAAGAGCCAACTGTCAAGGCTGACTGTCGGTATATCGAAGTGCTGAAGTGTTTGTACAGTAGGGCTACGATGGCTATCCGAGTACAGAACCAGAGCTCGAAACCTATCCAACTGCAGAGAGGTGTAAGACAGGGTGACGTTATATCCCCGAAACGCTTCACCGCTGCTTTGGAAGACGTTTTCAAGCTACTGGACTGGAAAGGATACGGTATTAACATCAATGGCGAGTACATCACTCACCTTCGATTTGCCGACGATATAGTCTTTATGGCAGAATCGCTGGAGGACTTAAGCACTATGCTCAATGACCTCAATAGTGCCTCCCAACGGATAGGTCTTAAGATGAACATGGACAAAACAAAGATCATGTTTAATGTCCATGTCACACCTATGACGGTAGTTGTTGGGAGCACTGTGCTCGAAGTTGTTGACGAGTACGTTTACCTGGGACAAATAGTCCGACTAGGTAAGTCCAAATTCGACCGAGAGGTCAATCGATGGATTCAACTCGGCTGGGCAGCGTTCGGGAAATTACGACACATCTTCTCGTCAGGTATACCTCAATCTCTGAAAACTAAAGTGTACAACCAGTGCGTGTTGCCAGTTATGACTTACGGATCAGAGACGTGGTCCTTCACTGCTGGCCGTATGAGGACGCTCAAGGTCGCTCAGCGAGCTATGGAGAGGGCTATGCTCGGATTTTCTCTGCGTGATAGACTCAGAAATGAGGATATCCGCAGTAAAACCAGAGTGACTGACATAGCCCAACGTATTAGTAAGCTGAAGTGGCAATGGGCCGGCCATATAGCTCGAAGAACCGATAACCGATGGGGAAGAAAGGTTCTCGAGTGGCAGCCTCGTACCGGTGGGCGTAGTGTAGGGCTACCCCCCACTAGATGGACTTAGCGTCGTGCAGGTGGCTCAGGACCGTGCTTTGTGGCATTACTTGGGGGAGGCCTATGTTCAGCAGTGGACTTGTGAAGGGCTGTGATGATGATGATGATGATGAAACAGGGGAGTGGGCGGAGCGCGCGTAGCCACTAAAATGTCACTAACACGTCAATTCACACGTATAAATGTCAACACGAGAATTGTTTTGACGTTACAATCGTTTCCAAATTTCGCATGTAAATTATTTAGAAAATGCCAAATTGCACTCTATTTGCAAATAAATATGTATTAAAATTTAAACGATTTTTTAAATGATGATCTTGAACATTAATCAAAGGTCTAAAATGTGTAAATTTATTCAATCTGTCAACACAGCGAATCGGGTTTGGCGACGCCAAGCCTCGTACTAAATAAAGTTGACAGCCATTCTATTGTGTATTATAGTATTCTATGTCTACAACATCGAGCAACATTACGCTGTTATTTCACAATGTTATTCCTTGGGTTTGTGATCGTTCGAGCCGAATCATTCGTGTATGCTGCAGTTTGGATATAACGTAAAATTAATAGGGATATTGTTTTTAAGTATGCGGTAGTGAAGGGATATCCTACCTAGTGGGTGTCATAAGAAGCGACAGAGGGAAACTGAAAGTAGATTGGTAGCAGTATGTTCCTGATATCAGTTTAAGATTATAAAAAATGGCAGTTGCTAACCGCTTGTAAAAGCGTGGTTAATAGGACAAAATCCCTCAATGACGCAACCTATGATATAGATGGAGATGGTTATAATGGATGGACGGAAGAAACCCTTCAGTGGTGTAACACTAAAGGACTTTAGTTGCTGTAAGTTCGATGTAACCAGTTCTTGCTCATGCCCGGCGAGTATGCTTAGAATTTTTTTAATTTTTTTTTATTTTTATTTAAAAAAAAAAGAATATTAACAATACTATAAACATTACTAATATTCCCCTTAACCACTCGTGGTAAGCTTTTAAGCAATTTATTGCTTGTGTTACGAGTGGTTCACGACAGTAGTCGAATGGTGGATTCGAACCCATGACCTTTTTGAGTTCGCGGTACGCGCCCTGCCATTAGGCTACTGTCGCTATAAATATAAATATATAAAGGAGTATCCCCAATATATAAAGAGTAAGAAAAATAATTAAGAGTTTTCCAAATATATTTGTACAGTATTCGAGAGAAGGCTTTGCGGCACAGTGTTTTAGCATTGCGTTGCGGCGCTGAGGGTTGCGAGTTCGAATCCCGCATCGAAAAAATGTTTTTTTGGCCTATAAATAATTTTTCTCAGGTCTGAATGTTCGTACGGGAGACAATTCTAGTGTGAGGTTAACGTTTTTATAACAAAAAAAAAGTTGGAAGAAAGATGAGGATGTAATCTTCTCTATAAATACTTTAAATGGCCCAAATTTTTCTTCGGATCGTGGGATTCGAACCCTAAGCTCGTAACAATTGGTGTCAGAAGTGGGATAAAATAATGCCGATTTTACCTAAGGAGGAAACGGAGGGTGTCCGTACCCGAAGTCAACGCCAGCAGGAGACGGACCAACGAAGATTTGGTGGTGCAACGCCGCAGACGTCGGAGGGACAGTCGCCGGCTGCAGGCCCGTCAGTAGCTCCTACATCTGCAGCACCCGACTTAGGTGCTCTGATGGTGATGCTGCAGGAGCAGGCTCGCCGACAGGAGGAACAGGTCCGTCAGTTGAAAGAGCAGCTGCAGAGCGGACAAGAGGAACAGATCCGCCGACAGGAGGAACAGGCCCGCCGACAGGAGGAACAGGCCCGCCGACAGGAGGAACAGGCCCGTCGGTTGGAAGATCAGCAGGCGGAACAGGCTCGTCGGTTGGAAGAGCAGATGCTCCTCATGAAGGACCTTCACGCTACCTTTGGGAAAGAGATAAGGGAGGTGAAGGATAGGGTTGCTCAACATGACAACCGCCTGTCGGAAGCTGAAACCCGAATCGAAGAACATGAGACCCGAATCAACCATGTGAACAATCGGGTTGACAACGTGATGGCTGACGTGAAGAAAACGCTGAAGGACCTCAAACTTGGGGATGGAACGACAGCTCCAGCTATTGCAGTTTAAAAATCCAGAAGGACAAGTTGCGAGGTGGATTGAACTACTGCAGGAATACGACTTCGAGATCGAACATCGCAACGGGAAATCTCATGGCAACGCAGATGCATTGTCAAGAAGACCTTGTCCTGAAAATTGCAAACATTGTACTAGGCAAGAGAGTAAGGAAGTGGTATCCGTGAGGATGCTCAGGGCAGACCACCTCAGCAACGAGTGGAAGGACAGCTTACAACGTGCACAGCAGGAAGATCCGGACATCAAGCCGATCCTGGAATGGATGAAGGCCAGTGCTCCCAAGCCCAAGTGGAGCGACGTCTCAGCGATGAGTTCGACCACTAAAAGCTATTGGGCCCAGTGGGACAGCTTGCTGCTTCAGGATGGAGTTTTGTGCCGTAAATGGGAAAATGTTCGGGGAGACAGCTGTCATTTACAAATGGTTGTCCCTAAAGCTAAAGTAGCGGATGTTCTACAGCTGTACCATAATGATTATTCAGGAGGCCATCTGGGAGTTAAACGAACTCTACTGAAGATCCGAGAACGGTTTTACTAGGTCCACTGTCGAAACGATGTCGAGGACTGGTGTCGCAAATGTACAAGCTGTGCGGCTGTAAAGGGACCTCAGACTCGTAGCAGGGGTGCATTGAAGTTGTACAATGTTGGTGCACCATGGGAGAGAATAGCCATTGACGTGGCGGGACCGTTTCCGGAGAGTGAAAGCGGTAACAGGTATTTCATGGTTGTGATGGATTACTTCACTAAGTGGCCAGAAGTCTTCGCCATTCCAAATCAAGAAGCTTCAACAGTTGCTGATAAGCTAGTTCATGAAGTCTTCTGTCGTTTTGGTGTACCTTTAGAGATTCACAGCGATCAAGGAAGGAATTTTGAGTCTCAAATATTCCAGGAAACTTGCCGAGTTATGGGTACTCATAAAACAAGAACGACTTCTTATCACCCGCAATGTGATGGAATGGTAGAACGATTTAATTAGACATTGGAGAGGTACCTAGCAAAAGTTGTAGACAATCGGCAACGAGATTGGGACAAGCACATACAACCGTTTTTGTTGTCATATCGAAGCGCTGTTCACGAAAGTACAGCAGTGACACCAGCTTTCGCAAACTTTGGAAGAGAATTACGGCTGCCTGCAGACCTGATCACCGGGATACCACCTGATGCTCCACGCAGTATAACCGATTATGCAAATGGCTTGCGGAACAAAATGAATGACGTTTATGAGCACGTCAGACAATCGGGCCAGCAAATGTCTGAAAAGATGAAAACCCGGTATGACCGCAAAATGAACAACAAAGGGTTCGACGAAGGTTTACTTGTGTGGTTGCACAATCCAGTCCGCAGCAAAGGGAAATCTCCTAAGCTTCAAGCTAAATGGGACGGCCCGTACCGGATTGTGACCAGGATCAACGATGTAACCTACCGGATACAGAAAGGCGCAAGAGGGACTCCTAAGATCGTCCATGTGGATCACCTAGCGCGTTATTATGGGACCGATAATGCTCGGGACGAGCATGTCTTAGGAGGGGGCAGTGTTACGCGCTCCAATGCCTCAAATCGGCGCACTAGCGCCATCTAGTCTCGAACCGAAGAAATAAACTTCTTGAAGTTTAAAACTCGAACTCTCGGTACCTTGCGCGTGTTTACTTGAACATTCTGGATATTTTGCTAATTTATATAAGTAGGCGCTGCAAGATGCGATGGTAGTAGACTTGAACTCGGCGACACAAGCGAAGCTTCGGAGCGGAATTAAGTGAATTAGTGTGTTTAATCATTAGTGTTTTAAGTTTTAATTTGTGTAAAGTAAATTAAAGTGTTAATTTAGGTAATTTTATCGGCAATTTTTATTGTCACGAACCCTAAGCTCGTAACAATATTATATATAATCAAAGCCATATTAACTCCATGACCATATCATCCTCACGTACTAATTAAAACCAATTCCTGGGTTCGCTGATTTTAATGATGTTTTTGTGTGATTGGTCTGATGAAATATTAGTGATGAGATTCAGAAATCACTCGTGCAAAGCTGGGGCTAATCGCTAGCTTAAAATAAATACTGTGAAACAAGTACAAGTATTTATCCAAATCGCAAAAAGTTGGAGCTGAAAAAGCTTAAGACGACACATCGAAAAAGTGACTCAAGGTTATCGCCGTACTAATTTTAGTGAATGCATATTTATACGCCGTCATAAGGTCTAAAATTGCGTAGCGCCCGCGACGAATAAAACCGCTTAGAAATTATCAATATCTTAAAATATTTTTTATAAAATTATTGATTTAAGCATAATAATGAGCAAGTAAATTATAAATATTGATGTTATGAATATATTTGAGTGATTCTCAACCATATATATTAAGTAATTTCGTTGTAATTTCAACTATAGCGATTTTTTAGAGGTGTTTTCGAAAATAATTATGATCGAGTCAAAATTATACAATCGTGTTTTTGAACAATAAAATTCAAGATAAAGACATGAATTTTCCTATATCAAAATTCCATTTTCGTTAGTGGTGTCGTACTCCTATACTATTCGATGAAAGGAGGTGCATTTTTCGCGGTGTCGCCTTATGCTGGAGTTTCACCGAGGGGCAACACTCGTAAGTATAAAGTGTAGATTAAAGCGGTATACCATCTCGTTTACGCAAGAGATTTCCTATAGTAGATAATGTATAAAGCATTCCTTTACATTCATGAAAATTTTTGTTCTCCGTAACGATCAGTTTTATTACATGCAAGGTGCATGTAAAAACAATTTATAACACAAACTATTCATTCAGTAACTTGGGATAACTTAAATGAAAAAAGGTTTAAAAGGTTTATTACGTTTCGTTTTTAAAAAGAGGTCAGTGAATGAAGTGCGTAAAGAAAAAAAAACTGCAGAACGGTGTTCGTATATGGAAACAAAGCGTTTTTAAGGTGACTCTAGTCGACATTATTTCCATAGAAATTTCGGAGGGGTTTTACTCCGCTGTTTGACAGTGTACATCCAAAGTTAAACATGATATCGTTTTGTCTCATTATTAATTTTGTCTGTACCGAAACAGAATAGTAAAATAAAAAGTCAGTAAAAAGTTACGAGCTACCAAAGATTCGTTTTTATTGCCAATTTTAACATAACTTTGGGCGTAAATTAGTAATAAAAGCAGTGTAAAATTTCCAAAACAAAGTCGGTACCGACACAGCTCAATTATCGAAGAATTCAACAAATTTTATTGGTAATTGATTCATGCAGTGGTTTTTCATAAAACCCCTCCTTCCAAAGGCCTTTTCGTATTTTTTTACGCGCGCGTGTTTATATGAATTATCGTGCATCTCACTGAATAATTTTTCCCCCCGGCGCGGTGCGGGAGGACGACACTTACACACGCATGCATGCGCGGTGACGCGCGCTTATTCTAGTTTTATTCGACTCAGTCAGCTGCGGCCTGTGACGTTCGTATGATTATAGCTATACCTGCGCTCTAAATTACTACGCTACATTGACCCCTGCTTGAACTTTGGATTAAATCAAATTAATATAAGCACAGACAAAAATAGAGGAATATATAAATAAAATTTTGAAAAAAAAAACGATCTCAAAATTTTATTAATGTTCCGCTAATTTTATCTGTACTTACCTATGTCAATTTGATTTACATTCGATTATAATTATATTCTCAGACTTGCAGGTTTCCTCAATATGTTTTCCTTCACCGCCGAGCACGTGGTAAATCAGCACAATTGCAATTAACAATTTAATTGATACCGGCGGGGATCGAACTCGGGTCTGCATGTCTGAGAAATTAAAAAATATATATTTTGAAGAAATTTGAAGTTCGTCAACACGCATTGAGGCAGCGTGGCGGACATTTCCTTGCCTTAAAAACCTCTCAGAAATTAGAGGAGGCCTGTGCCCAGCAGTGGGACGTATATAGGCTGTAACTTTACTTTTTTTTACTTTTATAAATATGTTATTTTACCGACGAAAATTTTAAAGAAAAATAAAAAATAAGCAACCGACAACCTCCTAGGTCCCTAGGTGACTTGCGAGATGTCAGTGTAACAAAACAAAACGGCCCAGAAAAACAACTGACTTTCCAACTGATAGCTAAATCAGCACGCAACAATTTCATTGGTGCCAGTGGGGATCGAACCCGGGTTGCTCCCGTACTGTGATACCTATAACGAGCGCTAACCATGTGAGCAACCACGGCTCTCAACGACATCGTTCCGTTCGTGTACAGCGCTGAAGATAGCAGAGTAAAAAATTAGAGATTGTGGTGTTTGAAATTTGTCATCTGTGAGAGTGAATTTTATCTGTGTACTCTGTAACAAATAACTATATAGAAAAAAATGTGAAAATGACATTTCGCCATTTTTGTTTGTGTACTGGTTAGGAACTCGATCAAAAATTTGATAATTTTTCTGTTTTTATACGTTATTTCTAATGTTATTTTACATCAAATTAATTGTGAAGATATTTTCTTTAGGAAATATGTTTCATTACGACGATTCAAAAACGTTTACATATAATAATTTACCTCGAAATTTTCACTATACGCGATTATCGTTTATTGATTATATTATGTTGTTTAAAAAGTATTCCTATCAGCTTTGTGTTAAATGGATGCTAAATATAAAAGAATGCTTCAGTATTGATAGCAATTTATAAACGAAATATCTGTTGAGATGTGTCTAGAAATTATTAATACTTATTTTTATTTATTTATTAAAATAAATAAAACGTGGACACTAAAATCTAAACTGCCTACCTACCTGCCTAAGTATGTCGGTACTAAGGAAACAGTCTTGACGGGTCACTTGTCTTGATAAAAACATGTGTTTACATCTAGTGATATTGTGTGTATATAAAACAAAGTAAGAAGACAGGTAAGTATTTTTGAAAACAATTTATAGGTAGGCAGAACTAATTACAATTATTATCTAAATATTATAAATGCGAAAGTTTGGATGGATAGATGTATGTTACTCAATCACGCCAGAACAGCTGAAGGGATCTGGATGATATTTAGCTCAGAGATATTAGAGAGTTATACCTGGTCTGGAATAACACATTTTTTGATACCGTTTATTCAGGTATTTCGTTCCTGTGGAATAATTTTCGAGTTCACGCGTTTGAAGCCGCTGGCAACAGCTAGTACGGATATAAACTGCGATGACTGTTCCAGTTCATGCTTCGGCGTCGTGAACTCTTGAGTGATCGCTTGCATGACCACCCGGGGAAAACAAAACATAATAAAATAAGCAATCTATATTAGGTATCTATAGAGCCATAGAGGTATAGTATAAAGCGATAACGCAGCGCAGTGCCTAATAATTTAGTACGAGTTTGTAGGTAGGTACTGCTGATTTCTCAGCAAGCGTCGAGCGGCACAGAATAGGGTGGTATGTATGTGTGCATCGTGTTCGTGTAACTTCGTTTTTGTTCTAACGGTTCGGAACGCCGTACGAACAAGACGTGCGTTCTAACTGCTCTTCACTGGTACTATCTCTGTCGGGCACGATGCCAGGTGAGACAACGTGCTTTTTGGCCGCGCCAACCAATGAGTTCGAGCCCGCGACTTGTGCCACCTTAAATATAGAATTCCGGGATTAGTCTGGCATTGGACTGAAAAACTAAATAAGAGATGTGCAGCAGCGTCTTCATAATAACGACTAAAAATAATACACTGCGGTTTCCAACCCACTTGCCAAGCGAGGCAACTGTGGGAAATATCCTCTATAAGGCAACATATGGGGGAAGGCCTATGCTTAGCAGTGGACTTTAATAGATTGTAACAGTAACGGACATTAATCTGACTTTTAGTATCGTTTTATAAAAGAATATGTGCCTATATATAATTTTTTTATAGGAGAGGGGGTAAACGAGCGTGCGGTTCATCTGATGTTAAGTGACTACCGCCGCCCATTTACAACAACAACACCAGGGGAATTGCAGGTGCGTTGCCGGCCTTTTAGATAGGAGTAAACTCTTTTCTTGAAGGTCCCTAAGTTGTATCCGTCCGGAAAAATCGCCGGTAGTAAACTATGAAATTTGTATATAAATAATAAATATATATCTCCTGCATAGTTCATAGCTTCGAATAGTATTTGTAAGATGTCGCTATATAAAGGAAAACGTCCAGAATGACATCTCCATATAACAATGGGATCGTTTTACTAGTTGCTGCTTATAAAGTTCCAAAGTTAACATAAAAGGAAATTATATCAGCCTTGGTTTCATGGTACCATCATTAAAGCTTCACTAACTAGATAGCGAGTTGCAGTCGCGGTTACCATGTTTTAAGTAATTACAAGGATTGTCCCATATATTATTTATTTTGTGCTGACAAACGGGCAGTCTTCTACGAGATGGTGAGTCGTGGGTTGTGGTTGCTTTATTGAATCGCTTTACTTGTTGTTGCTTCTGAAGTTCTGAAGTTATTTTAAAAGAAAATTACATCAGCCGAGGTTTCGTAGAAACATTTAGAGCTTGGCTAAACTAGAAAGTGATTTTCGGTTACGGTAACCATGTTGATAAAAGGATTGTTCCAGTTATTTTAATTTTAATAAGGTGCTCTATTTACGTTATAGTAAGTGGCTAAGTGGTATAGTTATCTGAACGGGGTGGTACTACGTCATTATCTTCATTCTAATCAGACTGCAGCGGTCCACTGCTGGAAATAGGCCTCTCCCAAAGCGCGCCACTAAGCCTGGCCTTCGGTTACACGTATCCAGTTTCTGCCAGTCACCTTGCGTAGACCATCGCTTTGGAACTACCTCTAATTGTTTTTTTTTAAATATTAGTAATTCTATTAATTAACATTACTAATATTCTCTTTAACCACTCCTGGGAAGCTTAAAATGCTTGTGTCAGGAGTGGTTCACGACAGTAGTCCAATGGTCCAGACATTAGGCTACTGTCGCGAACCTCGCGAGCCTGACAATGCATGTGACCCACGCCTGAGTTAGTAAACGACACTATAATCAATGGGTGCGTTTGGCAGAAAAAAGCGCTAGCAAGCGCTTGTAAGTAAAATGGCGATCGTAAGCGGTAAGCGCTGTCAAATCGTAAGTAGCTATTTTCCTCTAGGACACGATGTTAGTTTTAACCGGGGAACCTAACCTAATTTAAATGAATGTGTTTTTAAAGTGTTCATATTAAAAACTTACCAATCATGAATTTTTAATAACATGTATATGTCTATTCATGTCATTATATTACTTAAAACTAATATTGCAAAAAAACAACTTATAAACTCTACTTTAAAAACAAACAAATTAAATAAGCAAAATGGCGGATTGTGTCAGCACTACTGAAGTAGCAATCGTGTCCTGGCCGAAAACTATTTCAGCGCTAGTAAGCGCTTGCTAGCGCTTTTTTCTGCCAAACGCACCCATTGACAGATATTATTTTAGGGCTTCGTGTCGAATTGTGTGGATTTTGAGGCAATAATATGACCTAGTACTATAAAGTATAACGTCCAATTACCGCAGTAGCTACTTCTACGTCTTAATAATGTTCCAATTACACAAAAACCCTAATAAACTAAAAATTGATGACTTCAGCGCCATTTCCTGGTAAAATGACCGAGAGCAGACCGTATGTTTCACCTTAAAGGGTGAGATACCACCAATAAATAAAATATTGCAGGCAGTCAATTCAGATCACTTGGTGTATCAGATCTTTCGTGTATATTGCCACTAAGCAGCAAGGAAGTGAGGTAAGTTGTTCGTGGGTTTTTATATATTTTGTACTATTTTATTTTTTAAATAATTGTAAAAGAATAAAAAAGACAGATGTCATGAGTATTCACAAAAGAGAGAATGTATTTTGTTTTTTCCTGTAAATGTTTTCTAATATAATAATCTATTATGAAGACGAAGATTTTTTTATTTAAACTGAAATCCTAACTAGCACGCGTTCTGCGCGTGAACACGTCATTGTGATTAAATCGTTATTACGGTATTTTCATATCAGTATTTAACTTCAATGAAACAGTTTATTCAAATATTTTTCTAATTTCAGTATTGGTGTAAATGTAATATAAATCAGTTAATAAACTTTTCTGTAAAGAAATTGTCGGTAGCAGCCCGGAATCAGGAAGTTGGCGGTGTTTCTGTTTCGCGCAGATGGCTGGTCTCCGTAGAGACACCGCCGTGACCGGAATTTGGTTTGAAAGTCATTATTAATATTCATATGGCCTAAATGTCAATCCTAAAAAGTCACAGGCTATCATTTTTGGTAGTCAGAGCTTTATCTCAAGAATTGACTGGTTCTCCATACCACCTGTTGTAATCGATGGGGTTGTGATCCCTTACTTTGACAATGTCAAAAATCTTGGTGTTTACCTTGATAGTTCCTTAAATTGGAAACGCCAACTGAATGAGGTAAGTAAGAAAACCTTTGTCGCTCTTAGTTCACTGCGTCGCCTTCGATCATTTCTTCCCATTCCTACAAAAATTATGCTCGCACAGTCTCTTCTCCTTCCGATTCTCGACTATGCCGACGCAAGCTATGTAGACATAACTTCAAAATACTTCAAAATACTAGTATTCGGTTCATATTTGTATTGCGCAAATTTGACCACATTTCCCAATTTCGCTCACGTCTCAAGTGGTTACCTATCCAATTTCGCCGGAACATGCATATTCTTTCTATTCTGTACTGTGTCTTATTTCACCCTTCTACTCCTCCTTATCTTAGGGAGAAATTTAGTTTTGTTTGGCTTCCAGGGGAACCTTTACGCTCTTCAAGAAAACTCATTTTAAGGGTACCAACTCACGATACATCTTTCTTTAATAAATCTTTTACTGTACAGTCTATTAAGCTCTGGAATGCCCTACCTTTGTATATACGCGAAGCTCAGACTATTGTAGTCTTTAAGCGACTTCTTAAAGAGCATTACTTGTCTCAATCGTTCGAAAATCATTAGGATAAATTATGTGATTATGTAGTTTTGTATTTATTTGTTTATGTTATTGTTAGTGGTATATATTTGAGGATATATGTATGTATATATGTGTATATATGTGTGTATGTGTATGTATGTATATGTATGGATATGTATATATATATATATATATGTATATGTGTGTGTGTGTATGTTTATGTATATACGTATGTATATGTGTATCATATTTTTTTTAATGTATTAGTTATTTACTTATATGTTATTTTATTGCATGTATTGATATTATATTAGGTATATTTATATTGCACCTCCTACCTAGTACTCACTGTTTTATTCCTTTACACCTTTGGTTGCCTGGAAGAGATCGCTATGTAGCGATAAGGGCGCTAAATTGTACATGTAATCTGCTCTCTGTTATGTTCTTTGTAAATTTGTTTGTGGTGTGCAATAAAGTATATTCATTCATTCATTCATTCATTCATTAATATAAAGGTATTATATCACAAAATATCATTCCAGCAGCACACAAAAGTTGCTGAATACTAGTCTTAAATAGCAGTGAAAAGTTGATGTTAGGTGTTCACTAAAACTGTAGTAACGACGATATGTTAAAAAAGTATGCATAATGAATGACTTGAATGTTTATCATTAGTTATTTCTAAGAAACAAAACCGTAACAATGTTTTGCTTTTCCGTGATAAATGGATAAAGTAGCACATTTGCCTCAGATTATTAGCTAAAGGTATAACTATAGGTGTAATAATTGTCTCATATTTACAGATTTATAATATCCAGAAAAGGGACATAAAACATGTGTACTACGAGATAGAAGCGAAAAGGAGACTTGTGTAAAGGAGACCAAGCCGAAATAATAGGAAACAATGTAAATCCCATACATCCTGTTTACGCTTCTCTTTTCGTAAATCCTGTAGATACATTCTGTGTACGCTTCTCTTTTTGTAAATCCTGTAGATACATCCTGTGTACGCTTCTCTTTTTGTAAATTCTGTAGATACATCCTGTGTACGCTTCTCTTTTTGTAAATCCTGTAGATACATCCTGTGTACGCTTCTCTTTTTGTAAATTCTGTAGATACATCCTGTGTACGCTTCTCTTTTTGTAAATCCTGTAGATACATCCTGTGTACGCTTCTCCTTTTGTAAATCTTGTAGATACATCCTGTGTACGCTTCTCTTTTTGTAAATCCTGTAGATACATCCTGTGTACGCTTCTCTTTTTGTAAATCCTGTAGATACATCCTGTGTACGCTTCTCTTTTTGTAAATCCTGTAGATACATCCTGTGTACGCTTCTCTTTTTGTAAATCCTGTAGATATATCCTGTGTACGCTTCTCTTTTTAGTGTCGCTTTTTCGTTTCACCGAGATTAAAATCACAACGACTTTAAAGAAGTCTTAACTTCAAAAAGCTTGATCTTGCATACTAAGATTGCCAAATCATCATTCTTCAAGAGAGTTGATTATGGCAATACAACGTAAAGAAATCTGAAATCAAAATCAAAATAAACAAGTCTAAAATTACTGTCCAGTTGTGGTTTGGCGAACACGAAGAAAGTTAACCCTTGGTATGCATGTTGGACTGAAATATGGGGGAAATTTTTATTTTTAAGGACATCAGGTTGCCTGTATTTGGCAATGCTATTTATTATTTAGTAGGAGATAAATAAAAAAGTAGAGCCATTTACGTTTTTAAATTATTTATTAATCAACTGAAAGTATTGCTTTTTCAAGCTTATGTAAAAAATAATCATTAGTATTTAAAATCAAAATCTTATACTAAAAACAGAGATCAAAATCAGAATTTGGTTTATTTAATTCGCTGTAGTTAGATAACGCTATAATAAAAATCAACGCTGGCTAACGATAATTATTTCACTGCTTATGGAATATGACAATTTTCGCATAGAAAGTTTGCGTGCTCCTTGCAAATGTGACTCGAACACACTACACAAATACGATTTGCGATCTTTTTTTACCGGGCATAAATAACAACATCTTTTGACATCAGCACAAGGTTTTCTGGGTGGAGAGCGTGATGGTTCCCCGAGGTGAATAGCGACTCTTTTGCAAAGGCTAGCTAGAAGGCTCAAATTAGCTTTTCTTCATTGCCACGCCTAAAGCTTTTTAAGAATTATCTTCTGGTTGGTGGTTAATCACTTGTGCTCAAAATTGGTCTTGCTATATTGGTACCTACTTCTACCGAGGTACCTAGGTGAGAAGTAGGTACCAACGCTTGGAAAACACAGCTTTTGTTCTGTGCATCGCCGAAAATTAAATGATGTGGATGACCACGAACAAACGGTTTGCGTTACTAGAAAATTTAGTGTTAGGCCTTTTTTATTTTCCTTCATTCCGCTCTCCTCTTTTATGTAGGATGAATGTATCTATATCCGTTTTTATGACCGCCAGTATTGGGAGTCATTTACGTATTCTGTTTTGATTTGGTATATCTGCCGCAAACGAATAGCAGTCCACGCCTGTCATGGCGATACTCGAAGATTGCCAATATATCGGCATCGGCGATATTTTTATTGCCGATTCATCGATACTTTTCAAATTTCGCGCTTCAAAAATGTAATCGTCTATTTCGTGGCAAACGAAACTATCTATAGTTTTAAACGGGGTAATTATACTATCGCGGTCACCTTGTTTTTTGGCTCTTAAAAATCGAAAAATCATCCGATTTCGATGTTTTTTTTTTAAATCTTCGTCTTTATGGCGGATTTATGGAAAAAATATGGAAAATATCTCACCTCAAGCCATCATATAGTTTTATGACTTTAAATGTGATCATAAACGCACTTATTCGAATATTTTCATAACTTTTTTGCAAAGCATTAAACGAAGTTTATATATTTTTTTTATTAATCTACACAAAAAAACCAACATTTAAAAAAAAGAAACATTGAAAAATGTTTGTTTATATTTTTTTTATCTCACTTAAAGGTTTATATGGTTTTCTGACTTTAAATGCTATCATTAATGCTCTAGAAAATCGAAATAATTATAAAAGTTAGTATTTTTGTGTGTTATTGAGTATAAGATCGAACGAAGTGAGCTCGGGAATTAGGGCATCCCGACTCGGACATGTTAGGTTATAAGGTTCGTGGTTGTATTTCACTCAGAAGTAGGAGCCCCGTGAAGCGGGGCTCCGTCGACCGGGCTTCTCTCGACTGCGCTACGGGAGAGAGTTGGGGGAGGGAAGCACCACGCCACCTAACGTAGCATAGTTGAGAAAAGTCCGGTCGATTGAGCCTCGCTTCGCGAGGCTCCTACTTCCGAGTGGCTTATAAAAAAATAACCACGAATGAGATGGCGGAGTTTATTCGCTCGCTTCGCTCGCTCACTCGATTCAGCCATCACCTTCTAACCTAACCTGTCCGAGTCGGGATGCCTTAAGTCCTGAGCTCGCATCGCTCGATCTTACACTACCAAAATAAAAAAATTAATAATCAAACATTTTTTAGTTTTTTTTAAATGTTCATTTTTTGTATAGATTATGAAAAAAATATAACAACTTCATTTGATTATTTAATAAAAGTTATCAACAATTATACGGGAATGATGTGAATTCAATTATGTAGAATAACGGTCACCGCTAGACTTTCGTGCCGCAAGTTGTAGCCTGCTACCCTTAAGCGACGAGCATGCACGTGTCGGTATATGGATGAGAAAAAAGCGAGAGAGGCGTGTCAGTATCGTGCCAAATGGAAGTCCATGATCTTTGCCTACCCCACTGGGTAACAGGAGTGGGAGACTATGTATGGATGTATATATGCAGCCTAACTCTACTACGTAAGAAAATTACTATAAAATAAATATCAAATCGCAGGATAAAATTATTATTTTTAATGTTCCAATATTCCCTGAGCATAGTGCAAGATAAACATACAGAAGCTACAGATAAATCCGTTTCACAAACGTTATAAAGCCAAGTAAAAACTCGATAAGACTAGACGATTGAAGAAAAAACTGAGGCTTGAAATATCAAGACTCATCCCTGTCACCTTCCCTCCCACCACCCCCTCGCCCCTCCTGCGCCCGGCTTGCTCTTGTAATTGATTTCCAACCCCAAGGAATGCAACCCGCCGTCTATTATATAGATATATGGGGATTTCAAAAACTCATTTCGAGCACGTATGATGTTACATCAATGACACACATCGCGTGATGTCTTAGTTAACACGTTGCTGTTTAAGTTTAATTAAGTGTAAATTATGTTTAATGTAACATGCTATTTTGCGACTTATTCCTTAAACGATCTACTCTATGGTAATAAGGTATTGCGTACATTATTATTATTTATGATTTTTTTTCTTATATTCCTTCTTATAAATTGCTGTCATCATTTTTTATATAAGTACCCATTAGGTAGTAGGAAGGGTAATTAAGGGAATATTAAAACTTTTTGCTTCTACGTGTGATAATGATTAAATCGATTACGGTATTTTCATATCGCATTTAACTCCAATGAAACAGCTTATTCAAAATCTTCCTTTTTTATAGGATATGGTGACAAACGAGTAAATAGTCCACCTGATGGTAAGTGGTTGCTGTGGCACATAGACATCTACATCTATCCTCGATTACGAATCAAAATGCCTAATATAATAATTTACTAATATCTTCCGTATTGATGTAAATATTTAAAATCAGTTAATAAACTTTCTGTCAAGAAATTGTTGTTTAATCGAGATTAAAATCACAACTATTCTAAAGAAGTCTTAACTTCAAAAAGCTTCACCTTGCATATTACAATTGCCAAATCGTCATCCGCTAAGAGTGTTGATTATGACAATACAACGTAAAGAAATCTAAAATTAAAATCAAAATTAAGAAGTCTAAAATTACTATCCAGTTGTGGTTTGGCAAAAACGAAGAAAGTTATGCTAGCGCGACTTTAAACTACTCAATCGACAATCTGAAAGTAATCTAAAATTTAGATTTATTCTGTTTTTAATTTTATCAAACTGGTAACCCTTGTTTAACCAGCGCACTATAGACACAGTAACTTCCGCCGCGGTCCTTTGTCCACAGAAAGTAGGTCTTGCATTGTACCTAGGTGAGAAGTAGGTACCCAACGCTTGGAAAACACAGCTTTTGTTCTGTGCAACGTTGAAAATTAAATGGTGTGGATGACCACGAACAAACGGTTTGCATTGCTAGAAAATTAAGTGTTAGGCCTTTTTTATTTTCCTTCATTTCGCTCTCCTCTTTTATGTAGGATGTATGTAACTATATGGGTTTTTATGACCTCCAGTATTGGGAGTCATTCACGTATTGTGTTATGATTTGGTAGATAATGGTTTGCCGCAAACGAATAGCAGTCCACGCTTGCCGTTACGAGTGAAAATGATGTGTTCTGCTGCGTAAATGTCTCTCAATCTATTCTCTATCCTGTGTCGTCCCGTGGGAGATGTAAGAGGTGATGGAGGGATACTAAAACAGGAGGTAATCTATAGGAAAGGTCTATGTTTAGCAGTGGACTGAACTCCGAATTACTGTAGATCACTTTACATCAAAAACGCAGGTAGGTATATTGTAATTTCTTGCTTATGTGACAGTCTTCATACGTCCCAATGCTGGGCACAGGCCTCCTCTCAATTCTGAGAGACCGTCCATAAAACCCGAACCGACCGTCTCGGTTCAACTGATCATTCAAACTGATAAGTGAGTATTTACAAAAATATCAACAGTCCAAACTAGGACTGTTGATATTTTTGTAAATATCGGATTTTCGATATATCGATGAATAAACCTATATATAATACTCCGATATTGATATATTTATAATTGTAGCGGAGCAAGCTTAGCGAGCGGAGCTCCCATGTCGTAAGAAAATCTCCTCCGTAACCCGTAGGCCAATTTGCATATTTGTTTCGTAAAACAATAAAAATCTGAATTTGAATTGTTTTTTCTTTTACTATCTAATCAATTCGCTAATTTACATCTGCGCAATGTCACACCATTTGATTGAATCTTTTGTTGAAATAAAGATAGTTATGACTTTAGACTTTGACTCCGCTCCGTTTATGATGCTAGCAAAAGGTTTTACCTTTGCACCCGCATCGGTCCTAGTTATCGATATATTGAAAATCCGATATTTTAAAAATATCAACAATCCTAGTTTGGACTGATTAGTTGGAATGATCAGTTGAATTAACCGTGTGTGTCGTCCATTTGGGTAAGAAAATGTCCGCCGCGCTGCCCCAATGTGCTTTGGTGAACTTCACATGTCTTCGTAATATTTTTTTTCTTATTTCTCAGACATGGAACTTTGTTCACGATGTTTTCCTTCAACGCCGGGTACGTGGTAAATCTAAGTAATGCCGGCGGGTATCGAACTTCTGTACTTGCCAAAAGACTATTATTATATCTGTGGTAATAAATGGATGGATAGATAAATAAAATTAATGCGTCTGTCTATAATATCAAAAATAAATGCCATCTTTTAAGATTAAGGATTATATGCATGCTATTAAGACATTAATAATAATTTTTGTCTGTCTGACTTGCTGCTTGTCTTTTTCAACCGACTTAAAAAAAGGAGGTTCTCAATTCGATTGTATTTTTTGTATGTTACCTCAGACTCCTTTCTAGGTGAACAGATTTTGATAATTTTTTATTTGAAATCTGGTGCTTCTCATGTGGTCTCATATAAATTTGATCAAGACCTGACTAGTAGTTTTTGAGTTATCTTTAATAATGCGTATTTAATTGGCTTCGACTACATTGATGGTGTTCTTATTTCATTTATATTGAAGTCGGTTGTACTAAATTTTTATTGTTGATGCCCTTCTTGTACTGCCTCTTGGGTATTACATTCCTCCCACCCACCCAATTTAATAATTTATTCTACAAAAAGTAAAAGTATATAGTCGCAAGGTCTGATGAGTGTATTTGCTTTGCAAATTTAAACAAAATAAGTTACACATTGTCTTCTATTTCTTAAAGTTTTGACGCAAAAATTGTTTTATTTTTTTCAATTTAATAATATTTTATAACAAAACAATGAGTGTAAAAGGTGATAACATCTTTTTTATGTTGATAAAATTAATAGATCTTCAATTTCTAAATTATACTATTTTAATTTCATTATAATTTTCGAGGTAATAGCAAAAATAAGTACAGAGTGTATTTTTCGATAATTGAAATGCCCAAATATTATTACTATATAATAGATTAGGTAGAATGGCATGGAGTGGAATATAATGGAATAGAGTGGAATATAATGAAATAGCATAAAACGGATCAGAATAGAATAGAATAGGCCGGAATAAGGCAGAATATGATACATAGGCTGTATATTTTATTTGCAATGATATAGATTTGCAGTTATTTTTTATTTTCTCGTTCTACGCAGACGATTTTGCCGGTGTAAATATAAATTAATTTATATGAATAGAAAATAAAATAATGTTTTCTCCCCTTTAAGCGCAGATCTCATACTTGCATATGTTATAGGAGAGGGGGCACACGAGCATACGGCTCACCTGATGGTAAGTGATTACCGCCGCCCATGAACAACTACAGCACCAGGGGAATTGCAGATGCGTTGCCGGCCTTTTAAAAAGGAGTAGGCTTGTTTCATTTGAGTATCTTTACGTGGTAGAGCCACGCGGCAGCTTTGCTGTTACACGTATGGGCCGGCTCAAACCGGGGTGGTACCACGACCTCACAGAATACCGGCGTGAAGTGGAAGCTCTGCTTCCGCGTTTCGACTGGTGAGTGCAGGTGGCCGGAGGCCCAAATCCCCCCCCCCATCAACATGGTAGCGGAATTAAATAATGATCGACTACCCCAGGAGGGTACCAGCACCCCTGGAGAATCCCTCGCTGAGCATCCACGACCATGTTTCTCCACTTCTGAGCGTGGGTGCTCAGGCTGCCCCGCGTATTCTGGGGGGGAGGGCAAAATTCCGCTCAAGACTACAACTGCTCGGGGCAAACGGAGCAACAAGACCAAGGCGACCCCTGCCACGCTGTCCGTGAATTTCTGCAATATCAGGGGACTTCACTCTAACCTAAACGCCGTCCACTACCATATCGAGACGGCGAGGCCGGCTCTGCTCTTTCTGACCGAGACGCAGGTGTCCTCTCCGGCTGATGTCTCGTATCTCCCCCTACCCGGGGTACAAACTGGAACACTCCTTTGTGCCTCGGGCTGGAGTTTGCGTTTACGTCAGAGAGGACATCTGCTCTCGACGCCTCGGCAGACTTGAAGGTTCGGACCTCTCCATCCTTTGGCTACGCGTAGACAGCGACGACCATCCGCGCGTCTACGGGTGCCTCTATAGGTCCCATAGCGGTAATGCCGAAACAGACCGACTATTCGACCACGTCCAAATGGCTGCAGATTCGTTGCTACAGCAGATCCCCTCCGCAGAGATCGTGATCCTCGGCGACTTTAACGCCCATCACGCCGAATGGCTTGGTTCACGTTTAACCGATCATGCGGGGAGATCTGTTCATGATTTTGCCTTGGCATATGGTCTGACACAACTGGTTACTTCGCCTACGCGGATTCCAGATGTGGAGGATCATGCACCTTCCCTGTTGGACCTTATGCTGACCTCTCACCCGGACGGATATCAGATTTCCGTCAACGCCCCTTTAGGGTCCTCGGACCACTATCTGGTCCGGAGTGTGGTGCCACTCACGCTGAAATCGCGGTTGCATTCTGCAGGCGGCCGCCGTGTTTGGCACTATAGGTCAGCCGATTGGGATGGGATGCGGTCTTTCTTTGCATCCTACCCTTGGGGGCGGGTTTGCTTCTCGCCGGAGGATCCCAACGTTGTTGCGGACTCTGTTGCTGATGTGGTACTTCAGGGTATGGAACTTTTTATTCCTTCCTCTGTGGTGCCCATTGGAGGCAAGTCTCAGCCATGGTTTGGTCGCTCCTGTAAAATAGCATCATGCTATAAGCAGGAGTGCTACCAAGCCTGGGCTGATTCATCAGCGTCCCGGGATGTAAACACCAGCGCTCTAAAAAAGAAGTATAATTCCGCCTCTAGGTCCTTCAAAAGAGTCATTGCCAAGGCAAAGTCAGAGCACATAGGCAGAATTGGCGAGAAACTAGTTCGCCTTCCTTCTGGAACCCGTGCATTCTGGTCTCTCGCCAAGGCTGTCCAGGGGAATTTCCGTCAGCCATCTCTTCCATCTCTGCACAGGGAGGACGACTCACTGGCCCATACCGCAAAGGAGAAAGCCGATCTTCTAGGCTCTTTCTTTGCGTCTAACTCGACTCTCGATGACGGGGGGAGTACTCCGCGGACCATCCCGCGGTGTGAGTGCTCCATGCCGGAAGTGCACTTCACACAGCGCTCGGTTCGCAAAGCACTCCTCTCCCTGGACATTCACAAGTCGAGTGGGCCTGACGGAATCCCCCCAATTGTGCTGAGGACGTGTGCTCCAGAGTTGGCACCGGTTTTAACGCGTCTTTTCCGGTACTCCTACTCCCTAGGCGTAGTCCCAAAATCATGGAAGACGGCTTTCGTCCACCCGATCCCTAAAAAAAGCGACCGCTCTGACCCGTCCAACTACCGGCCAATCGCCATCACCTCCTTGTTCTCCAAAACAATGGAGTCCATTGTAAACTGCCAGCTCATGAGGTACCTTGAAGATCACCAGCTGATTAGTGACCGCCAATACGGTTTTCGCCGTGGTCGGTCAACTGCTGATCTTCTGGTCTACCTAACTCACAGATGGGCGGAGGCAGTAGAGTTCAAGGGGGAGGCATTGGCCGTTAGTTTGGACATTGCGAAGGCCTTCGATCGGGTTTGGCACAAAGCGCTTCTTTCGAAGCTCCCTTCCTATGGGCTTCCCGAGAAATTGTGCGATTGGATCACCAGCTTTCTTGCAGATCGGAGCATCAAGGTCGTTGTAGACGGTGCAAGCTCCGATTGCAAGCCTATTAATGCTGGTGTTCCACAGGACTGTGTGCTATCGCCAACGCTGTTTCTTCTGCATATCAATGACATGTTGCGTACCCGTAACATTCATTGCTATGCAGATGACAGCACTGGTGATGCTCTTTACACCGGCCGAGCCAATATTTCTCGGAAAAACGTCTCCGAGTGCCGGGACAAACTTGTGTCTGAAGTCGAGTCTCTGCTGGACAGAGTCTCGGATTGGGGGCGACTAAATCTAGTCCAGTTTAACCCCCAGAAGACACAAGTTTGCGTTTTAACCGCTAAAAAGAACCCCTTTGTCGTATCCCCTCAGTTTCAAGGCACTCCCCTTGTTGCCTCAGCCAGTATCGGAATCCTCGGCGTCGACATATCGAGTGACGTGCAGTTTCGTGGTCACTTGGAAGGGAAGGCCAAATTGGCCTCTAAAAAGCTTGGTGTGCTCAGCAGAGCGGGACAGTATTTCATGCCGGCACACCGCCTGCAACTTTACAAGGCGCAGGTTCGGCCGCTCATGGAATACTGTTCCCATCTCTGGGCTGGGGCTCCCCAGTACCAGCTTCTTCCACTTGACCGCATCCAGCGCAGAGCGGCTCGAATCGTCGACGACCGAGTGCTTTGCGATCGGCTCGATTCACTGGCGCTGCGAAGAGATGTTGCATCTCTTTGCGTATTTTATCCCATCTATCACGGGGAGTGCTCTGAGGAATTGTTCGGATTAATCCCAGCCGCCAAATTTCGTGAACGCACTACACGTCAAACGTCCCGATACCATCCACACCATCTGGATGCTTGGCGGTCCACCACTGTACGTTTCACAAGGAGTTTTTTTCAACGTACAACCTCTATATGGAATAGTTTACCACCGGCGATTTTTCCGGACCGATACGACCTGGGGACCTTCAAGAAAAGAGCTTACTCCTTTCTAAAGGGCCGGCAACGCACCCGCAATTCTCCTGGTGTTGCGGTTGATCATGGGCGGCGGTAGTCACTTAACATCAGGTGAGTCACATGCTCGTTTGCCCCTTCTTCTATAAAAAAAAAATTGTTGCATAATTATTGCATCGACTCGACCGGGGTAGGACCAGGCTCTAACAGAATGCCAACGTCAAACAATTTGTACAATAATGCTTCTGTGTAGAAAATATGCGATACTTTTTACTGGCAATCAGGCATTATACTTTAGTCGCACATTTACTTTTTGTGTCTTGTAGAGCTCGTTTACTCGGCAATACCTTGTTTTAATTGCTTTCCTCCATCTTTATTATTTCACCGTGCAATGGCGGTGTAAGAATATCCGCTACCCCATTACATCCCGCGGGTGTTTAAGAGGCGACGCAGGGAAACAAATCAGGAGATGTGCAGCAGCGTCTTTCTACTAACGACTAGAGATGTGTCAATCATGCATGATTCGTTCGTTTGAGCTGGTACACTTAAAAGTATTGATGGTTCATTCATTTTTGAATGAACCAGTACAATCAATCACAAGCAATTGACGGTACCTTTTTAACCCGCGATTTGTTTGAACTGTGAATGAGCCGCAAACCGACCGAATCCCGAATGATCTGAATAAACAGGCGAATCGTATTAACAATGTAGACTGCAGAGTATCAGGAGTATTCATTATTTAAGGGTTTTTGAATTATAATATTGTTACCTAAATTAAAAATTATTTTACAATTTATTATATTTATTTGTTAAATCTATGAGTTAAAAATATCATTTCGTAGAGTTTACTAAAAATAACACTTCAAAAGATTTCATGACAAATGATTTATTTAATGATAATTTTCAACCATCATATATAAGTATAAGATAGGTACATGTTTAATTTTTGTAGCAAATAAATGTTAAAATTTTCGGTTCCCAATGGATCTCACAGAGTACCTACTGGAGCCTGAAATGATCCATTTGAATGATCGATCCAAATGTACCAGTACGCGTGATGAAATGTACTAGAATGATTCGGTCGCTAGAAATGAATGATTGATACATGTCTACTAACGACTAAAATATAAAAAAACTACGGCTACCAATCCGTTTGGCAAGCGAGGCTAAATGTGCAGCAGTGGACTTTAATAGGCTGTAATGGCAACGATAAAGGTATCTATTATTTAAAACACCTGCACTACGCTTGTAACCCTTGACATTAGTTGGCATTTGGCAGACTGATTGGCTCGGTCGTTCTTCCGGACTGTCAAAATATAACTGATGTGAACGTATCGCAAGGTTCGATGAATTTTTCGAATAACCTCTAATCACATAATCTTGGTCGTATGGACCGCTCTCCAACACACTCCATGGGTTGAATGGTAGAGAACTCAAGGTATTAAGCCGCCATTTGTATTCTTTTGTTTCAAGGAATGCAATAAAGAATAAATAAATAAATTCGTTTAACAATAAATTAAGAAAAACATTTAATTAATAAATAAAATACATATTATGTTCGGGAGTATAAGACTTCAATATATGGTTACACTTAGACGTTACAAAGGCGCGGCGACTCGCTCATTTACTTATTTAAATGAAATTGTCGGGCCGTTAGATTATTTATCCTTTAATATAGAAGTGGTAACAACGTAATAATATTATTACTCAGTTATCAATATCTTAATGTGTGGTTGTGGGTATTTTAAAGGTTAAACACTGTAACTACTTTGGAGCAATAAGTTAAACTATTAGGTTAATTCTCAGCACACACTTATATTAAAACAAAACCTTTTAACAAAATAAATAATAATAATCTGCCACTGATTTAACAAAATAAATAATTAATAATTTATTTCCAAATAATGGAGCTAGAGATGACTGTTCCGTCGCACGGTCCGCAAGTAAGTCCCCGGGTGCACTCAGCGAACCGTCCGCCAGCCCGTCTCATCCCCACCACGTGCAGTCGTCGTGGCCCGATGCCGACGTCACGGCTAGCTAGGCGGCGCCTGCAGTTCCGTCCGCCAAAACAGATGGCGCTCGCTCCACAAAGTTGCCAACAGAAGATAAAATATTAAAAAAATAACCTTTAACAACACCTCTCAAACACCACTTTTTGTCACTTTTAACATGCTACATATTTGATTTTTTTTGGCATTATGTTACGAAATACGAGGGTGGATTGAAAAGTACTCGGCCTAACACAGATCCATTCAATTCTAAAAATCAAATCTACCCACATTATTTAGTTCAGTTCAGACTAGTTCATTGTGTGAAGTTCGAAACGTGTGCGATAATTAGTTGTGATTTTATAAATTTATTAACAAAGTAATCGGACATAATTTCCGCGAATGGAGCAAATCGAGCAGCGTGCCGTCATTAAGTACCTCCATAAGAAGGGGCTATCATCAAAAGCCATCCATGATGACATGGTCAGTACATTAGGCGATTGTGCTCTGTCATATTCATCCGTCAAAAAATGGATAGCAGAATTTAAGCGTGGTAGAGAGAGTGTGAAAGATGAACCCCGCTCTGAAAGGCCTTCGACGTCAACTACTGACGAAAATATTAAAAAAGTACTTGATTTAATAATGGGAGACCGCAGATTAAAAATTAGAGAGATAGCCGAGATTATAGGCATCTCTTATGAACGAACTCAAAACATCATTGTCAACGAGTTGGGTTTCCACAAGGTGTCTGCGAGGTGGGTTCCGCGACTGCTTTCAGTTGAACAAAAAAGGACGCGATTGACTATTTCACGTGACTGTTTGGAGTTATTTGAAGCCGATGCAGATGATTTTTTGAATCGTTTTGTTACTATGGACGAAACATGGGTTCATTACTGTACACCGGAAACAAAACAACAATCAAAACAGTGGAGAAGACCTGGTTCACCACCCCCTAAAAAGGCTAAGTCGATTTTGTCGGCAAATAAGGTGATGGCTTCAGTATTCTGGGACTCGGAAGGTGTGATTATGATTGATTATCTTGAAAGGGGTCAGACTATAAACTCTGATTACTACTGCACCTTACTACGTCGTTTACGAGAGGAAATAAAAGAAAAACGTCGAGGAATGCTCAGAAGAAAAGTCCTGTTTCATCAAGATAACGCCCGTGTTCACACGTCAGTACAGTCAATGGCTGAAATTCACAACTGTGGCTTTGAACTGTTACCACATCCGCCGTATTCACCTGATCTGGCACCATCAGACTTCTTTCTGTTCCCTAACCTAAAAAAGCACTTGGGAGGTCAAAGATTTTCGACAAACGACGAGGTCAAAGCAGCTGTAGACGCATATTTTGACTCTAAGGAAGAATCATTTTTTTTCAACGGTCTAAATGCTTGGAAGGGGAGGTGGCAAAAGTGTATTGAACTTGATGGTGATTATGTAGAAAAATAAAAATATAACTGATTTAGTATATGTTTATTTTCTTGGTTAGGCCGAGTACTTTTCAATCCACCCTCGTAATATGCAAAATAAGCAGTAAACATAGCATACTTGTCATAAAATGATGTTTTACAACATGGCGACGTTAGTTCCGAATTTGGTCATGTGCCAAAAGATCCTTGCCGTACTTCAACGATTATATTTTTATTCTTTGAAAAGGAATACTCGGACAAGGGTTTTTTTTAAACATATTGTAGACTTCTGGCGTTACAAATACATATTTAAATGTTATTACAAATAACGTTTCCTTTTTAATTACGCTAAAGAAAGATATAAATTATTAATTAAAATAAATAACCCATACTTTATAGAAGAAATAGTATCTAACCCTCTCAAAACTGAGTCCAGTATTAGAATGTACTCAATAACTTTGCTATACTTTATGCAATTGCGACATTTTATTCGGTAAATCAACAAACGTTGATTGTCGTCTACATGTACCTAGGTACATGCAGGTATCGGGCCTCGGGGTAAACCCCATTACCCGGATATCTTCACTATCATCTATCTAACTATGGAGCAGTCGTTTTGGCCTATTCATGGCATAGATAGTGCTACGGTTATAACGTAGCCGGATAAGAATTATTTCCCGTAGTTCACCGACTACGGGAAGAGGAGGTTATCTATGGAGGTTATCTAATTAGGTCTAAGTTGGCCTTTCAGCGGCATTGTGGGTTGTTACTCAACTCTCTAATCGATATAGAGAGGAGTTCTCTTGGAAGAGGTCGCCCGTCCGGGGGCCGAGTGTGCAACGGTGCAAAACCGTTGAGATGGTCATGTGGCCCGTTATCAGCACGGTCAAACATGCCGCGCGCTAGCCGGGCCACGAAGTCGGTGATGGTCTCGACTTTCAGATCGGCCGCTATGACATCATTCCCGACGTAACGACCTGCTCCGACAATCGTCCTTAATGACAGGTTCTGCTGAACCTGTAGTCGCCGCCTCAGAGGGTCGCTCAGAAGCGCGTACCAGGCCGGATCAACAAACGGTGGAAAAGAAAGGCTCCCAAAATCTGCGGAGATTCCCGAGCGACAGCCCCATAGCGATAAGAGTGGATGCTGTGACAGATTATTACCCTGCTATTAGCCGCTAGTATTTTGTGAGACCACGTTGGTCTTTCTCAGGTAAAGCCGATCCATTCTTGAAGCAGTTACAATGCGGATGTATAACTCGCGGCACGTAACTCTAGCGCTGAGCGAAACGTGGAGGGGATAGCTGCGAATGACGTATCAGTACGAGGGACGGAATGCAACTGGTGAGCCAATCAGCGCGTGCGAATGATACACACAGCCAATCATACGTAATAATTCGTGATACATCCAATTATGTGGAATAACGGTCACCGTTAGATTTTCGTGCCGCGAGTTGTTCTGCTACCCTTAAGCGACAAGCATGTACGCGTCGGTATATGGATGAGAAAGAAGCCAGAGAGGTGTGGTAGTATCATGCCAAATGGAAGTCCATGATCACTGCCTACCCCACTGGGTAACAGGAGTGAGAGACTATGTATGGATGTATATATGCAGCCTAGCTCTACCACGTAAGAAAACTACTATAAAATAAATATCAAATCGCAGGATAAAATTATTATTTTTAATGTTCCAATATTCACTGAGCATAGTACAAGATAAACATACAGAAGCTACAGATAAATCCGTTTCACAAACGTTATAAAGCCAAGTAAAAACTCGATAAGACTCGACGATTGAAGAAAAAACTGAGGCTTGAAATATCAAAAGACATCCCTGTCACCTTCCCTCCCACCACCGCGCCCCTCCTGCGCCCGGCTTGCTCTTGTAATTGATTTCCAACCCCAAGGAATGCAACCCGCCGTCTATTATATAGATATATGGGGATTTCAAAAACTCATTTCGAGCACGTATGATGTTACATCAATGACACACATCGCGTGATGTCTTAGTTAACACGTTGCTGTTTAAGTTTAATTAAGTGTAAATTATGTTCAATGTAACATACTATTTTGCGACTTATTCCTTAAACGATCTACTCTATGGTAATAAGGTATTGTGTACATTATTATTATTTATTAATTTTTTTCTTATATTCCTTCTTATAAATTGCTGTCATCATTTTTTTATATAGGTACCCATTAGGTAGTACGAAGGGTAATTAAGGGAATACTAAAGCTTTTTGTTTCTATCTGTGTGATTTGGTGTGATTTACTTCAAATGTCGAAGTCAGAGCGAGGAAGTCGGCTGTTGGTTTTTAACAGTTAATTACATTAGGATGGGGCTACGAGACGCGAGCGCACGCGCCGGCACACGTGCACCGCATATGTTCACTGTAAACACTAAAGCTGGGGCAGCAAACCTTTTTATTAATAGTCTATATTTACAATACTATAAAGAAATTTTGATAATTATGACGTCTTCGTTTTTATATTTTAATAAGACGAGTTTATAATATAGCATTGTGTACTTGAATGATCTTAGCAAATCTTAATAGTCTCGAGCACAGGTGCAAAGTAACCAGACCTTCGATATTCTACAGGATATATTTCGAAGAGTGTGCGCATGAGTTATATGAATTTATTACTCCTTCTCACTTTCACCATCGGGCAACTAGAGGCTCTGCCGTTCTTCACCTCTTTATTGCCGACATAGCATACATTTAAATCAAGCGGCTTGCTCTGTAGCTTGTAATGTGTATAGCAAATTATTTGTCCATCCGATTACAATGTGTGTCTCTTCAAAGCAAGATTGATTGTGCTTTTGTTAAGCTAAGGCAGTGCGCTTTATTATCTTCGACTGAATGATTACCTATATATCATCAGGTGGGATAGCAGTCAAGCATTAGCTTATAGTAATTGAAAAATGAAAAAGAGCTAAGGATTTCGAGCAAACATAAACGTAAAAACACAACTTCTAATAAATTTTACTTAATGAAGGACAGAAATTTTGAATTATGAACTTTAGGTAAATTTCAAAATATATGTGATGCATCTCTATTGAATACAATTGTACTATTTTTTTTTACGAATTGCTTCTGCCATGCCAGCTAACATCTTTATGTATATAATTAATGGTACGTCTGTTAGTAGTGATGTAACTTCTCAATGACTCCACCAATTGAGTTTATATTTATATATTTTGTTTTGTCCAGGTGTTAGTTCGTAGCAATGTTAAGATCCGATAGGTGGCGCTGTACTCAAATAATTTACAAATACTATATTTTTGGACCAAATGATTCATATTCACAATATATTATGTTGGTTTAGTGGCAAAATAGTAGGTCACAAACTCTGGACCCGATAGGAGACACTGTAGTTGTGTTATTGAAAGATTTAATTTGTAAAAAGATCAGAGTGATTTAGGAGTGAAATTCATCGCAATACGTACCGGAAAGCCCACAACATTTACCTAATCAACTAGTACATTTATCTAATAGTTGTAATATACTTCAACTGTTGCGTACCCCTGACATACATGATAGCGTAAACAAAGACCATGATTGTGTACGTCCACGATGCTCCGAATCGGCGCGGGTTTACCGTCAATCTGTAGAGTCTGTATTGCTCTGTCTGCCATTCCTTTTCCGTTTACTACGTGTCGATGCCACTTTATGTATGATTGCTTGTCATACAAAAATGTGTGTTACGTCTTTGTTTTTTAATCAAGCATTAAATTATTTGTGCACATGCCTATATACAGATAAAATAACTTGTAAATTTTGTAAACTTGCGTGTTAAAAGTTAAAGTTACAGCCTATATACGTCCCACAGCTGAGAACAGGCCTCCTCTCATTTCTGAGAGGGTTTTTAGGGCAAGGAAGTGTCCGCCGCGCTGCCCCAATGCGTGTTGGCGAAATTCACATGTCTTCGAAAAATTTTTTTTCTTATTCCTCAGACATGCAGGTTTCCTCACGATATTTCCTTTACCGCCGAGCACGTGGTAAATCAGCACTTAAAATTGCAATTAACAATTTCATTGGTGCCGGTGGGGAACGAACCCGGGTTACTCGCGTTGTGTTATATTTACAGCTAGCGTTAACCATCTGAGCCACCACGGCTTGCGTGTGGATGAAGTAAAACTTCATTCATTGATTCAATTTGTTTCAATTATTAAGATACTGCCGCGCATTTTCTGCATCAGGTCATTTCCTGCATCAGTTTCCTCTTTTCTCAATATCACACGTAATTAAAACAAATTTTTTTATATTACTGGCTGGTACCCGGCGCTTTGCAGCCGCAGGTGAAATAATTGTGGAATAAAATTTCAGAAGAGTTATATTTCTTAATTAGGAATGATAATATATTCACTGATTTTTTATGATATATAACTTTCAAATAAATTATTCGGTATGATATGCGTACTACCTACTGTAAGTTAATTATACTATGCCTATAACCTTCGCGCAAGTGCAAGTAATTAGTTGACAAAGTTTTAACGCAATCTGATGAACGGTATGGCAGCGCATAAAATACGAACAAACAATCATTTACTTTTATATGTTAGACATACTGAAAATTTATATAATTTATAATATAATTATTATTAATATAAAGGTATTTAAAACAGAATAACAATAAAGTAAAGTTTTCATTATCCTTAAACTAAATAATCAAAAATAATCCTGTTGCTGTCTCAATTTGAACGACTTTTTTTCGTGTTTGGTAAAGTAGAGCCGCGGTAAAAAGTCCTTTCAAAACTTTGTAGTACGAAGTACGAGCAAATCGATTTCATTGTAGAAAGGCACTATTGCGTCTGTTAATTGCTATTTTAAGTGCTGATTGACCAGGTGTACGACTGTGAAATAATGTGTCTAGGAAATATGAAGTCCAACGCATATTCGTGCGTGGCGGACTTTTACTTAGCCTTATAACCCCTTTACGATCATCGTCATCATCAGCCTGTCGCAGTCCACTG
The DNA here is from genome assembly GCA_907164705.1 of Parnassius apollo. Classification (NCBI taxonomy): domain Eukaryota; kingdom Metazoa; phylum Arthropoda; class Insecta; order Lepidoptera; family Papilionidae; genus Parnassius; species Parnassius apollo. Next base: position 4,968,948 of record CAJQZP010001668.1, on the reverse strand, counting down.
CTGAACATATTATTAAGATGCAGAAATAGGCCAAAGGTTGGCAAACACTACTCTTACACGAATAAGAGGATAATTCCCAGTCTAAGGTATGTTGCTCTTCTTTAGCAAAGACTACTGATATATCGATATTGCTCGACTATTCACAGATGGAATCATCTGCCAACTGCTAGCTAGCCAGCTGTTAGGGTTCCTTTGCTGCTCCATCCTCAGGTGTGATAACGTAATTATGGTATTCGTTGACTAAAGTTGGTTGTAAGGTTTAGCTCGTTTGTCAATCTGAACTTTGAAAAAAAATTGTGATACCTCAATAATTTTTTTTTAAATATTATCGTAAACACATTTTCTTACAGCCTCATACCAAGAAATACTGAGCTAATCGTATTAAGATAATTCCTCCATTATTCCGCAATATTTAGCTGTAATCAACTCGTTTGGCAGGCTGATTTATAATTTAACATGATAATAAGTAATAAATCAATTGGCTTGAATCATATATCAACATTTAATTTTAAATGGGTTTATAATTAATCAAATATCACATTAAACTCCATTAAGTTTGCGTTAGAAAATTGCCGCGAAAACCAACGCGAAAGTGATACGTGGACTTCTTTGATGTCCTTCGATTTGATTTGGAAGTCGTTTCTTTTTTTCATTAACTTTTCAAGAATTAAAAGTAGCCTATGTCCACTAATGGGACGATTGCTATTTACTAAACGTCCTTCTGAGTTACCAACCTTTTGCCTATTTCTGCCTCTAAATAATAATAATACCTAATGTCCTCAAGACCAAATTTCGGTCACGAAGAAGACTAGCCAGCGCAGGACGGGATTATGATACCTAAGTGTATGCACAAGTACAAGTGTACTCTCTATTCCCTCACTCTCTAATGGTTCGCGTAGTGTATATATTCTTTGCTAATGGGAAGGTAATCCAACACCAAGGGTGAAAGTGAAAGTGTAGGTACAAAAGCACATCATGAAGCTTCTATTGCAAGCCTTACATCTACGGAGATTGTACTCGTAATAAGGACGGTACAAATTCCATTATGCAAAACTCCACAAGCTCTTGAGCGTACAAAAAATAAGGCGAGTTGCAAAATTTTACTATATTTTTAGTCTCTAGGAGGGGGTAGTTGAACCTCCCTGCCTAAATACATAGGACCACACGAGAGGGCTTGATATTAATTTAAAATAACTTGATCATTACTCAAACGACGTAAGCATATCTTCATTTAAATCGCATTTGGCGCCGTCTATAGACGAATATATACACTATTTAATAAATATTTTTTTTGTGTAGTGAGTCAGCTATATTACTGCTGTGAGGCATTCCATCTTGGTCCTCAGGGGTCACAAAGCATTTTATACATTTTGATTCTTAATCGAGGATAGATGTAGATGTCCATGGTCCACTGCATCCTCTTACAATCAGGTGCACTGTGTGTTCTTTTGTCGCTCCTATACTATAAAAAAGAGACGTCTAGCATTCTTAGACATGGCCCATTTGCAGGCTGATTTATTTGTTTATTTCGGAAAAAGCTACAGCATATTCTTACAAAATATTTTATTTTAAAATTACTTAATAGTAAGCAATCTAATACCAATTACAATTTTTCCTTAATTTAACATGGGAGTAAATATTTGCAAGAAGTGCACATCCTTATGTATATTTAACGCAATAACTAACTTGAACAACACTTAAAGTCCGTTTTTTGGTTACGCACGACAGGCTCTGTGCTTTCATTACATTGCGCAATGAGTTACTGTCAAGTCTCCGTAACTCTTTCAGTCGATTGCAAATGTGCGAGGAGATTAGTTCATTGTTTTGTAAACCGTGAACATTGTTTTCGACAATGTAACATTGATTTTGTATAATGGTAAAGAAAACGCTGTCACTATTTTTGTGCGCAATTTGTCAACATGATTTGTAGTTGATTTCAGATTAGTATGTTACTTTATTTTGTATTCGTATAAAAATACTATGTGTCATAAATGAAAATACAACTACATATGTGGCATATTAACCGTGTCAGCTACCAGTCCGCGCACACATGAACCACAGCTATCACATGGTTTTTGTGCTGAATTGCCGGTCTAGTAGTTTATTTAAAAGTCTTTGTACTAGACTATTGACCTATATATTACGTCATCAGGACTAGACTAAACGCGCGTTAAAATTACTCTACTTAAGTGGTCCTAAAATTACCTTCTTTATAGCGAAGGGCTCGTTACCAGTAAAAAGGGTCTCCGGTCTCTATACTTACTATACGAAACATAACAGCATTAACCTGCTATTTCACGTCGGTATTCTGTTAGAGCATGGTTGTTCCCAGATCGATCCGATCTATTCATGCTACAACTATAGTATAGCTGTAGCATGGCTGTACGACGTGACGCATCTCCAGTTGGGAGGTTTTGACAGGTGGTAGAGATGATAATAGTATTATGATAGTTAATTTTATGGTAAGTTCTTTCTGCAATGCGCGCTAAGCGATTTAGAGGTCAATTTGGCCTCCAAATGACCGCGGAACTGAAGAGTTCGATATGTCGACGCTGAAGATTCCGATGCTGGATGTGGCAACAAAAGGAGTGCTATGAAATTGAGGAGGTATGGCAAAAGAGTTTTTTCTAGCGGTGATCGCTCAAACTTGTGTCATCTAGGGATTGAACTGAATTAGATTAGATTAGATTTAATCGATTCTTGACATGCCGGGTTATTTTATAAACATGTGGGATCATGGTGAATTCTACCAGGAGTGCATCAAACACGATAAATTACCCGCAGCCTTGCTAGTTACTCCTCAGTGGATAGCTATGCTTGTATGCGGTCATTGTTTGGCTCAACGTCACGGTCTACCGGACCGTTTAGCATTGTACGATGCGTTGGGGCCTATTGTGTCTCGACAGGGGTCAGGGTGTGGTTGCAGACTGATATTGACTCTTTGAATTGGATAAATATTCAAACGCTTGAACGCTTGTAGTTTTTTTCATTCTAATTTTACTTTTACTAGCGAATTGCCCTGGCTTTGCCTGGATAGTATCTATTAATGTGACGTTACTAAATTACAGATAGTATTTTATCAATTTTTCGTTTCTTGAAAATAATTCTTCAAGTTATTCCACTATTATGTAGTCTAGATCACTTCTGGTATTACTCTGTATCTAGTTGTATAGTTTCATCTCAATCAGATCAGCTAATTCAAAGATTAACCTGGACTGATAGACAGACAATCATTCTGAAACTAGTTGTTGTATGTTTGTTTGTTATATGTTTAGCACGCAAATAAACCCTGTAGCTTAATGCAAAAGGGTTTTTTTAAGTATTACAGACATCACTTCAAATTTATTTATGCGTATAGATTAGCTTATAGATTAGCAAAATGGGCCTGACTTTCCAAAATACAAACAAATTTGACAAATTATTTTACGGTCGATGGAATCGGATGCTATGGTTTTTAGCTTTTGAGGGGATGTCTGGGTTTGTGTTTGTATATTAGTATTTTTATAGCATCGAATGACAAACAAACAAACAGTCCACCTGATGTTAAGTGGATGCTGTAGCCCATAAAAATCCACATTTATCCTCAATTAAGAGTCAAAACGAAAATGCGTTGTCGCCCCTGAGGACAAAGATGGCATGCCTCGATTCAAGTAAAAAATTAGGTACAGTGGCGTTATGCTGATATTCTGTGAGAGCGTGGTCCTGCCCCGGTCGAGCCGACCCATTCCTGTTGCAACTATAATATAGCCGACGCGTGGCTCTACCACATAAAAATAAATATAAGTGTTTTTATAAGTATGTATGTTCGTGGTTGATTTTCCCCTCAAATATATAGAGAACAAATATTTAAATGAATATCAAACTATTCAACGTGCTATAGCCATGCTGCAGCCATAATATATTTGTAGCTCAAATAGGCTTGACCGGGGAAAGATCACGTTCACACAGAATACCAGCATTGTAATATGTTTTCTAGGGTGAGTGTAGAGAACCAAAGACCCCTTTTTGCTGGAAACGAGGCATTCCATTTTTGTCTTTAGGGGTGACAACGCATCTGCATTTTGATTACTCTCCATCATCTCCATCACGAGGAATGTGTGCTCGCTTGTCACCCATCTATAAAACAACTGATATACGTTGAGGAGGATGTCTGTATGTGTGTATGTAGTTACTCAGTATGTGCGAAACATAAATTAAACGCGAGTTAATTTTCTCCTCACATATACTCATATCGAACTAAAATGAAATCGACGTTGAACTCGTTTCATTCGGTGCCAATTATTATGTATGATAATTAGAAGTTTCTCACGATGTTTTCCTTCACCGTATTCTAATTATTGATAACAACCTCGTTGGTCTAGTGGTTGTATGCGTGACTATGGTCGCGGGTTCGAATACTGCGTGAGCCAAAATTTGGTTTTTGTTGAGGAATTCTCAGTAGTAGCTCAAAGTCAGGAAGTTGGTGGTGTTACACCTCCATGCTTCAGAAAGCACGTAAAGCTTTTGGTTCTGCGCTTGATCTCCTAACGGTCATGTCGGATTTCCGTTCCATTGGACTATAAGAGTGAGGAAATAGAGAATACCTGTGCTGAAAAATGGCTAGTCTCCATTGAGACTGACCGCCGTGACCAAAATTAAGTCTGGAGAACATTGTTAATATTCTATATCTATAAAAACTCACGCCTGTGAGGCGTAGGAATAGACATCAGACATCAGAGGGGTAGGCATAGACTACGGACTTCCATTTGGCACGATCTTGACATATCTCTCTCGCCTCCTTTACATCCTTATATCTACGCATACACGCTCATCGGTTATGGGTACTCCTAATGTGGCCCGCCAATCGCCAATTTGGTCGATGAACCTTTTTCTAGGGTGTCCCTTCCCGACCCTACCGTTCACTTCTGCAATATAAATTTACTTTGTCACTCTTCCCTCGTTCATTCTTTCTACATGACCAAACAACCGAAGCATTTCTTTCTTAATCCCTGTCACAACATGATCTTGCACTTTTTTATTTTTTTGATTAATATTTTAATTTTAAAACCATATTTTTATAAAACGAATGTTTTTGCTAACCGTACTTCTCGGGAAAACAAAAGTACAATTGTGATTGTACCATTGCATTTATACAAGGCCGCTGCAAACAAAACTCTTGGGATCATTATCTAACCTATTCTTATATGCAGGCGCGTAGCGTAATTAGTCAATCAGTGTTTCCTGTATTTGTCATTTGAAAGATATGTTTAGGTTTCCTATACTTGTGTTACCTAGAATATATATATATATATATACTAGAGGTCTGCCCGGCTTTTAAAAATATGGAGAAAAGGCCCTCAAGGCATCCTTGAACTGGCAAGCACTTACCTACTGCTGAAAGCCCTCTACTGACCATAGGCCTCCCCCAAGTAAGACCACAAAGCACGGTTCCGAGCCACCTGCATCTATCGACTTCCTGCATGTCAAGGTCATCACTCCATCTAGTGGGGGGGTGGGGTGGAGGGTCGCCCTACACTTCGTCTACCGTTACGAGGCTTCCACTCCAAAACCATATATATATAATATATATATATATATATATATATATATATATATATATATATATATATATATATATATATATATATATATATATATATATAGAACTTCCCATTAATGCACTGAATCATTGAGAGATGCGACCCTAAATAAAAGGTACCTTAACAAAATGCAAATATATGTCTTGTCTCCCCTGATTCCTCAGAGGAGACAAGGCATATATCTGCATCTTCAGAAGAAATTGGAAAAATTTGGAGGAGGTATTTACCCAAACGATTAGAGTAAGCACATGTTCTATATATAATACTAAAGTAAAAAGTCCTGCAAGACCGGGGTCCTTCCCGGTTCAGCCAACCATTAGTGCTGCATTCACAATGCCTCATGGCACTGCCACGTAAAAAATATCTGTCGACAGTTGGTAGATGTATGGCCATTATAAGAATGTATCGCTATGATTAGAGTCGTGGTAGCTCGCGAGCAACCCGGGTTCGATCCCCGCCGGCACTAATGAAATTGCTTATTGCAATTTTAAGTGCTGATTTACCACGTGCTCGGCGGTGAAGGTAAACATCGTAAGGAAATCTGCAAGTAAGTGCAATAAGAACAAAAAAATACATAATTCTAAGACATGTGAAGTTCAAAAACCCTTCACAAAAATGAGAGGAGGCCTGTGTCCAGCTGTGGGACCTATATAGGCTGTAATTTTACTTTACTTTACGTGAGTATTAAATCTTCAATAAAACTAAATTAAAAAAGGATTTTTCGCGTTTATAATACCGAAGTTTCAAGTGCTTTGCAGCATCCATAGAATCACGGGGGACTGAGTAGATTAACGTTCTGATGACATATATAGTTGACTTGCTACCTTTAGGTTTAATTATTAATTTTTGGTCCGATCTACGTCCGAGCTTTTAAGAAAATCTGCGATTCACTCCGGTCGGAATTGCGCCACGTCGCCGGCAAGCTGAGAGCTGATAATAAATTCAGTTAAACTTGACAATTTGAGCCGTCAAATATTTCCCACGTTCAAGACCTAGTCTCTGAATACATTAATCCAGTTTCAAGTAGATGATTATCGTAATGCCCAGGAATTCTATATTACTCAACTGGTGTGGGCCAGCTAACATAGATATTGTCATTAAAGTTTAGATAATTATTCCTAAGCGCGGCCTAATTGTAGTAATCGAACATTTTACAATTATAAGACCATTTGTTTTAAATAACATGATCTTTATTATAATAAACCAATTACGTTGTAATTAACAATATACAATATTAAAATATTATAGAACAATTTTTATAGAGTAATAGCGATTCGTCAAGGCTTCGCAGGGTGCTTTCTGTTTTTTTTTTACTGAATAAGAGTGACAAACGAGCACTCAGTCCACCTGATGGTAGGTGGATGCTGTGGCCCATAGACATCTACATTTATCCTCGAATAAGAATCAAAATGCAGATGCGTTGTTACCTGAGGAGTAAGATGGAAACGAGGCACGTTTTCAGTAAAAAAGGTCTCTGGTTCTCTACACTCACAATACGAAGCACAGCAGCATTAAGCTGCTATTTTCAGCTGGTATTCTGTGAGAGCGTGGTCCTTCCCCGGTGGAGTCGATCCATTTGTGCTATAACAATAATTAGCTGCAGCATGACTCTACCACAAGCTACTCGATGATCTTTGCCCGTTGCATTAATAGATGTATTAAAAGAATATATAATTATTAATTAGAAATGAAACGGATATCTGTTTAGCTGGATATCGGATACCGGATATTCGGCTAGTCTTATCACCGTATATCCGAATATCCGGCCGCCGGATATTCTGCCGAACATTGCCATTTGGTGCATCGCAAGAAGTGAAAAGTAAAGTCAGTGCAAACTGTTCGTGATCGTGACCCTCACATCTGGTGGGCAGGTATTGCTACACAATACCCAAATTATCAAAGTTTGCCAAATCAATCTTTCAGCATCCTGCAGCACTGCAAAGTGTCTACAGCTAAAGACTTTTTTCTGAAGCTGGCCTTGTTTATGAAGACAGACGAAACCGGTTGTTACGTTTCAATGCAGAGAAATTAGTATTTATTCACCATAATTTGCCCTAAGCTACGTAGTACTATTATTTATTATGTGCGTTAGCGCAGTACTATTTTGTGTTTTATTCCGACCGGCTAGCTGTTTATTATCCGGTATCCGGTAGAGTATTAATTTTAGGGCGGATAGGCCGAATACCGAATATTATTTATTTATTTATTTACATCCAACTTATATCTAACATTACAGGTTTCTACCCAATGCGATAGATAAAGCACTATTTACAATCCTATATTACCTATATTACTATATTAACTTATAGCTAATTATCCATAGCGCAAGTTTTGTGAATTCGTTCAGAGTACAAAAGAATAAATCTGTTTCTCTGTCGATCAGGTTTAATGTTCGAAACGCTCTCGTCAGGGGTGCCTCTCGCAGTAAGTTAGTGCGACATCCAGGGACGGCCAGTAGGTCTGGCTGACGCCGCCACCATATATACCTAGCCGGAACACAAATATTAATATTCTTCAACATATTCTCGTTAATAGTCCTACCTCTAAGAACCATAAAAATATATGAAACTAGTCTAAGTTCTCTCCTTAACCTGAGCTGATTGTATCCCATCATACCCAGAACAAATAATGTGGGATATTGCAGTGGGTAAAATGGGTACACCCCATATAACTTAAGATACAAATACCTTACAAATTTATTTTGTACTTTCTCCAGCATTAGATCGTACTTCTTCTCACAAGGAGCCCAAATTATTGAATTACACTCCAAATGACTCCGAACTAGTGTGTTGTACAAAGCTATAATAGCTTGCACATTTGTGAAATCGTTAACTGCACGTAACGTAAAACTTAGAGTTCTAAAAGCCTTTTCACATGTTTCAACAATATGATCCTTAAACGTTAAATCAGCAGAAAATTTTACTCCTAAATCCCTGACTTGCATTACCCTAGACATAGGTGTTCTGTCAATGTAATATGTATACTCTATGGCCTTATGTTTGCGGGTGAAAGATATTGTTGAGCATTTATTGATATTAAATTGTAATTTGTTATCTTTGCTCCATTCAACAACTCTATTTATATCGTCTTGGAGACTGTCACAGTCCTCCAAACTACCTATATCCATCGATAACTTAAGGTCGTCGGCAAATAACAAACATCTTGATTTCTTCACAACATTGGGTAAGTCATTTATCATGATTAAAAACTCCAAAGGACCTAGATTCGACCCCTGACTCACACCAGACCATGTAAAATATGGTTTTGTCTTATGACCCTCATATTCTACATACTGTTGCCTATCTGTCATGTAGCTAGCGAAAAAACTCAATAAGTGACCGAATATCCGTTTCATCTCTATTAATAATAGAAACCGGCGGTCGCTAGTAAATAATAATAATAGAGAGCTCACCTTTTTCCACTGGTTTTATGAAAAACAAATAATAAGCAAAAAAGAAAAGTTTTACATGGTACAGCCATGCTACAGATGTCTTATGGTTGTAGCACGAATAGGTCAGCTTGACCAGGGAAGAACAACACTCTTAAAGAATACCTGCGTAAAATAGCAGGTCTGCTTCTTTCGTAAGGTTAGTGTAAAGAAAAGAACACCCTTTTTACTGGAAATGAAGCATTCCATATTAGCCCTCAGAGGTGACAATGAAGCTGCATTTTGAGTATTAAACGAGCATATACCCACACCATCAACATCTACTTACCACCAGGTGGGTTGTGTGCTACAAAACCAAAACTAGGAAGAGGACAGACACAAAAACACAATGTCGATACTACAACTAATATATTTGGAAAAAAATAGCAAACAAGCTTTGGCAATAATTAGGAACACCTCAAAAAATCAACTTAAAAAAACTAACTACACTACACAATACTGAAATCGACTAAAATATTTACTATAATATTAACTGTGAAACCATTTTAACAGTTATAAAGCAAGAAAGCGTCTATAAAGCAGCGTCCTTTTGATCCTTTATTATTTGATTGACTGATAAAGAGCTTTTGATCATAGAGCCATCTATGCAAAAAAGGCTGTAGTTTTTAAGTTATAAGAAAGTGACCATACTAACCGGTTGACCATATTATCTTAGTAAAGTAGGGTAAAAGTTACAGCCTATATACGTCCTACTGCTGGGCACAGGCCTCCCCCTCATTTCTGAGTGGGTTTTAGGGCAAGGAAGTTTCCGCCGTTCTGCCCCAATGCCTGTTGGCGAACTTGTCTTCGAAATATTTTTTTTAATCCTCAGACATGCATGTTTCCTCACGATGTTTTCCTTCACCGCCGAGCACGTGGTATATCAGCACTTAAAATTGCAATTAAGAATTTCATTGGTGCCGGCGGGGATCAAACCCTGGTTACTCGCGTTCTATTATATTTATAGCGAGCGTTAACCATCTGAGCTATCACGGCTCTTGACATATTATATGTAAAAAAAAATTTCTTTTTTTCCGTATGCGTTTCTAATCAATTTATTTGATTACGACAAAGCTTTGGTATAAGGTTGAGCGAACATCCGCGAAGGTTTTATGACAAAAAGAGACTTTGCAATTTATGCCGGGCACATATAGTAATTGCGTATAATATAGTTTACCGTGTGGTGGTAGTGTAAGAATATCTATTACCCCATATCATCCCGTGGGTGTCGTAGGAGGCGACAGCGGGAAACAGGTCAGGAGATGGGCAGCATCTTCCTACGACTAAAAATTAAAAAAAAATATTGCGACTTGTTAAGCCGCTTATCAAGCTTGGCAACTATGACAAATATCCTCCCATATAAGGCAATTTATGGAGGAGGCCTGGGTTGGACTTAAATAGGCTGTAAAGAATAGATGTATAGAAGATAATCTACCAGGACAACAGTAACATAACAACAGTTACAACAGTAACATTATGACATTTTTTCATTTTGGTTCATTTGTTCATTTCATTTTTCATTTTTTTTTCATTTGGGCTTCGTAAATATGACCATGTCTAAACTGAAGTGGCTCCCAATCCGTCTTCGTCAGAATACTCATTAACTTTCTGCGCTCTTCTACGTCTTATTTAATGTACCAAGTCCTCTTTATCTAAAAGAACGTTTTTAATTTCTTAACTCTTGTCACCACTTTTCCTTACGGTCCAAAGAAAATCTTTCGCTCCAATGTTTTTTTTTTTTAACTTTTCTACGCCAGCACTTAGCTACAATCCCACCTGATGGTAAGTGGTGATGTAGCCTGAGATGGTAAAGCGCACTGACTTAACAAAAACCTATTCACTATTTGCCTTGAAGACACCCACATTGAAATCGGATGGATCGGGTGTCTTGTACACTCCTTCCTCGATATTTTATGATAAATTTTTTACTGTTCTTGGAGTAAGACTCTGGAACTCCTTAGCCCAGTCAATTTAACCGAGAGAGTCACTTAGAGAAAAATTTCAAGAAATAAATATATTAACTTTGGCCAAATTTCATAGATATACTGAGAGTATATCTATGAGAATTTGTTGTAAGTTCACAAAAATAAAGGAAGTTTTAGTAAAAAAAAGTGACATACACTCTGTAAACACTAGAAACAAACACAAGGTGGTGCTACCAGTTTCTCGACTCCACAGAATCAGTAATTCATTCTTGGGGCAATGTATACGCTATTACAACAAAGTCCCAGAAAATATGCAAGGTCTCTCTATTACCAGGTTTAAATATTTAATTAAACAAAAACTGTGTAAAAAGGGTTATTATGATACAAATGAATATATAATTGATAATAACTCCTGGGAATGAGGTGGTCGCTTCCAAGCTGTTTCTAAAATAAATTTTGTAAATATTTTGTGACCCTTGACATTGTAAAATTTATTTAAAAAAAAAAGGTTTCTTGCTGGTTCTTCCCAGGACAGAGGTTTTTTTCGAACCAGTGGTAACGTAAAATATTGACTTTCAATAAGAATTACTTGTAATCTATATGGAATATTGAATAAAATTATTCTATTCTATTCTAAAAGTGCTCAATCATTAAATCTCAGGAGTGGAGTCACTTGGTCGTTGATGCTCAGCGAGGGATTCTCCAGGGATGCCGGTACCCTCCTGGGGTAGATCTTTACTTAATTCTGCTACCATGATAAGGGGGGTGGGGAATTGGGCCTCCGACTCCGAGTGTAGGTGACACTCACCAGACGAAACGTGGAAGCAGCTTTCACTTCACGCCGGTATTCTGTGAGGTCGTGGTACCACCCCGGTTTGAGCCGGCCCATACGTGCAACAGCAAAGCTGCCGCGTGGCCCTACCACTGTTGAAACTATGGCAAATATTCACCCTGTAAGGCAATCTATGGAGGAGGCCTATGTTCAGCTGTGAACTTTAATTGGCTGTAAACAGAAACAGAAACTTTTTTATTCAATGTAGATTATAACAAATACTTATTGAAAGTCACTTTTTTCATTTACCACTGGTTCGCAAAAAAAACCTCTGTCCTGGAAAGAACCAGCAAAAAACCCAGCGGGACTATTTTTTTTTCCAATAATAGCTTACAATCATATTTACAATTAGCAACACAAGACAAATTAGAAATAGTTTGGTAGCGATCACCCTTCCCAGGGGTTATTATCATCCATAAATTCCTTAATATTATAATAACCCTTTTTATACAAACATAGTTTAATAACATTTTTGAACTTTGTGTATGATAAATTTTGTATATTTTCTGGGATTTTGTTGTAAAAGCGTATACATGCCCCAAGAATTAATTACTGATTCGGTGGAGTCGAGTAACTGGTTTTACTAGCTTGTGTCTGTTCCTTGTATTAACAGAATGAATATCAATTATATTTGTAAAACTACTTTTATTTTTTGTGTATTTACGTTACATTTTCATAAATGCATTGAGAGGCCAGAGTTAAAATATTAATTTCCTTAAATTTTTGTCTCAGTGGCTCTTTTGGTTTTAAATTATAGATTGTTCTAATGGCCCTCTTCAAAAAAAAAAAAAAAAAAAAGAATTGATTATATAAAGAATTGATGTGTAGAAGATAATCTACCAGGAGCACATTATCCACTGAGAGGTGAAATTATTAAATAAACAGTAACATTATTACTATGTAGAAGATAATCTACCAGGAGCACATGACCTACTGAGAGGTGAAATTATTAAATCAACAGTAACATTACTACTATGGCAAAGAATATATACACTACGCGAAAAGAAACGACACTTAAGCATGTGTGCACGTAAAATCACTTGCGGCTATGTGTGGGTGTCTGAATGTGCACGGGGGCCTTGAGAGGCGCGCGGGGCGTGGAACGGGCAGTCGCCGACTGCCCTGGCCGAGGGCTAGTAGTAATACCGATATTTGTCAATATTAGTTAATATGAATATATTCATCAAGTGATATAATATTTCAATTAATATATGAATATTACTGATATCTTAATGTACATATTACTATTTTATTCATGTAGGTATTAAGTTTATGTTACCAAGTAACGTTATTAGTTTTTATAGCCGTGTATGCTAGGTTTATATGCTTTGATAAATATTAATGTTGTTATTAAATAGATGATTATAAGTATTATATTACTGAAAATGATTTTAAATAATTAGAAATAAAATAAATTCCACTGCACAAAGCAAGGGTTTGTTAGTTTTTTTAGTTTGTTTTGTTAGTTTAATTTTTAATAATGTTTTATGATACTTAAAAATATGTGAACTCATTTTAATGAAAGTCGATATGATCTTAGTAAGAATTATGGGGAAATACCATGACAATAAAACTAATATATCGCCAATAATTTTATTCTATTACATTAACTGAAATATACACTATTAAAAATACCACTAGAGAGTCAAGAAATTTTAGATATCTAAAAAGAGTTTTTGTATTTATGGATTATTATAATTTATATATATATATATATATATATATATATATATATATATATATATATATATATCATTAGAAATAGAAATGACTTATCTAATCAGCACATAGGGAACAATTTGTTGACCGCCATGTCCCAGAAAACCTGCATATGCATGCATGCTTTGGATTTTCTAAAAAATAATATACATGCTACGAATTTTTGTAATTGTTAAAAATTATAATGAAAATTAAAAAATTAATCGAAAAATTCAAAAATATATAAGAGTAGATTATTTTTAAAGGATAGTAGGTAATACTGATTATTGCGTACTGAAATACTAAGTGTTGGTTAATTATTTAAGATTACCATGAACTGTCGTGCATATTTGGTTTTGTCGGAAGTTTTAATATTCCTCATTTAATAAAAGTTGATTTAAAATTGAACCTATCTTTCACAACCCAAATACATAAGTTTATATAATATATTACACATACCTACTATTGTATCTTCTTTGGTACAAGTCTATAATATTCCATTTCGGTTCGATATCAACCCTAGCGTTACACGCTTCGACTCAAGGTCACCGACGCTTAAGCTCTCACGTACAGGGAGTGTCACCGCTGTGACTATGGCAAATATCCCCCCTATAAAGCAATCTATGTTCAGCAATGGAATTTAATACGCTGTAACGCTGGTTGTGAGGGGTAGGCGTACCACCCACCTTCAATAATGAGACAAATAAATTCCGCAGCCATTCCGCTATTTAACAGAATCGTTGAGAAATATATTGCCATTATTATGATAAACATTGCCGTTGGCGTTAGCCAATTAGACCTTACAGCTGTACATAGGTTCGCGCTTTACCGGATGATGTGTCGTAACCGATCATATTGGCATAGATTTGCAATCGCGAGATCAATCATCTACATATTTTATCGGTTCCTCGTCAAGGGCCTGGGTATTTTAAATTTTGAACGTGATGGTTATAAGGCTATTTTTAAAGGATAGGGTGACAAACTGACAAACGAGCACACAGTCCACCTGATGGTAAGTGGTTGCTGTAGCTCACAGACATCTACATCTATCTTCGATTACGAATCAAAATGCTGATGCGTTGTCACCCGTGAGGACTCAAATGTAGTGCCTCGTTTCCAGTAAAGAGGGTCTCCGGTTCTCTACACTCACCATACGAAACACAACAGCATTAAGCTACTATTTGACGCCGGTATTCAGTGAGAGCGTGGTCCTTACCCGGTCGAGCCGACCCGTTCGTGCTGCAACTATACTACTAATATAACTGCAGCGTGGCTCTACCACGTATAAAACTATATACTTAAACTATATATGTACTAAAGTTATATAACTATATACTATAACACTAACATATATAACTTGAGATTAGATGTTTAGAATATTTTACTTTGTAAAATTTTGGTTTAACTTTACGAAATTATCTCTGTTTACTAGAATGTTGTTATTTATGGAAGCCAAATAAAAAAGGAAATTAAGGATCGGTCAATTGACAAATATTTTAAAACTTAAAAAAGTATTATTTAATAAAAAATTAAATTAATTAAATTAACTTTATAATATTATAATATAATAATTTTTTAGAACTATTTTCAAAATAAGAATTATATTAAAGAAATTAGTTTCACTATTTTATAAATTAGTAAAAGTATTTTAAACAATTAATTAACCCCAGGTTATACTGCAACATATGTTTTCATTCATATAAAGTCCAAAAACGTTTCGTACATACGTATTTGTTCAAATCAAACATACCTACATCCAAATTTTATTAAGCTTTCGTGATTCTGGTTAGAATTTCATATAATTTTTAGTCCGTTTACTAAAATAAAATTCTAATATTTTTTCAAGTGACATACTGGTAATAAATGTTACGAATTATAGTGGGCCCTAATAGAATTGTCTCGTTTACCACTGAAGTTCCCGTTATAAAGTTAAAAATTTAATTTATAATTCCTGTGGAAATAAATTCGGCGAGGTTCGGAGTGCGTTCGCTGATGTTATTTGGGACGGTACAGTGCATCTGCTAAACACCTGTTGCTCCAAGGTCGATTAGTCACAGAGCCCCTCTGTCCGTGTTTACGTACGTGTAGACTACGATTAATATTCATTACGTGTATTTTGAAACGGCGAAAATAAGAGTCCTTTGAGAGATGACAACATAATAGAATTTGCTGTGGAGACTACCAGTCAATGGAGACCACAAGCGGTGAAAATTCTAAAGAAACTGTATCTGTGAATAGTCGTCGCCGCTAGTGACAAGATGGCGGTACTTTTTGACATTGATTATTTTTAACTCACTGCCTCGTTGATTTACTGGTTGTAGTAATGCGACTGCTGATCGATGAACGATGACGTTCTGGGTTCGAATCCCGGGTCGTGCCAAAAATTAATTATTGAGTTTTTCCGTCAAGAAATTTTCAGTAGTTGCCCGGAGTCCAGGAAGTTGGCGGTGTCTCACCCCCCGTGCCTCGGAAAGCACGCAAAGCCGTTGGTCCCGCGCCAAATCTCTCTCCGGTCGTGTCGGTTTACCGTCCCATCGGATTATGAAAGTGAGGGAATAGGGAGTGCACCTGTGCCTGTACACTTGAGCACTATAATCCTGTCCTGCGTCGATGGCTAGTCTCCGTTGAGGCTGGAGGCCGTGGCCGAAATTCGGTCTGGAGGACATTATTATTTTTAACTATTCTAACCCAGTGATTAACTATCCCACCTGATGGTCAGTGGTGATGTAGCCTAAGACAGTGAAGGGCACTGACTTAACAAAAGCTTATTCACTCTTCCCTTGAAGACACCCACTTGTGATCGAAAGGAAAGACAGAAGCGGGCAACTTATTCCACTCCTTGGCTTTACGCATGACGAACGATGTAAGTCATAATAACGAACAATCGTTTGAAGAGTAATTAGGAATAATGAAAATAGTGCAAAAAAAAGGAAAGGGTCTGATTGTATTGGTCGGGCTGTTACTGAGCGCCCACTCCCGGCCGCTATCCCACTACTGCCCGATACGGGGACTTTTGGCTGCTAGGTTTTCCCCCTGGCCCGGTTCGCTCCTCGTAGGTTAACTTGCACCCCCCATACTTGTAGTAAACCGTTATAATTCATATTATTGACCTTTTTGTTGGTTAGGAGAGAGTATTACTCGTTGCCAGCAAGAAGAATCTCCAGTTCTTTACACTCACCATTAGTAACACAGCAGCATTATTTTGTTGTTTTATGCTGGTGTTGTTTTATTCTGTAAGAGCGTGGTAATTCCCCGCGCGAGCCGACCCATTCGTGCTACAAATATAGCTGCAGTATGTCTCTGCCACGTAGTTTGCCCTTTCCATAATGTAAAAAGCCGACGGAACAAATACTCTCTCTAGTATTAGATTTGGCTTGGTGCCCTTGCCCAATTGTTCGCCAAATTAGAAAGTCAGAGGTCTGGAAATGATCTGAGCAAATGACACTCTTTATTGTGGGAATCTAGATAAATCTTTTATTACAAAAGTACACTTACATAATATATCCCTTTAAATCTAATCTTTAGGAAACCTGGAATAAATAAATAAATCTGGTGTTCACCTAAGTAATTTTAATATAATTTAATTGTGTATTGTATTACATTTATGTGATGATAAGATACTTCCTGCTTTGAAAATTACAATTTTCAAAAGTAGGAAATTATAGATCGATAATGCAAGTTTTCATCAAATCTCCACGTTTTGAGGTCCTAGGAAGGTGTTCTGACTACGAAATATTTAGAATGAATCAACCGATCGAGATGAACGATACCGTGTTCGAAATTGTTTATTGAGCCATCAACTTGATTAGATTTTAAAGCCAGTTGAGCCGTTTTAAAAATATTCGAAAAATAAAAAACAAAAACCAAAAAAATTACGTTTTGTTTCGTTTAAATAACTTTCAAAATATTTGACTAATCAACTCCGTCTGAAGTGGATTAGTCAAATATTTCATCAAAAACACTTTTGTGGTACTAAAAAAACTGCACTTTTGTACTTAAAAGCTAGCAATATTTTTTTTTCACCAGGACTACTATAGCGGCTGGTGTACCACAAGGTGGAGTGTTGTCTCCTCTCCTATTTGCAATTTTCATTTATTCGTACTCTAATAGTCATAATTTCTCCTCTTCCTACCATTTGTATGCTGATCATCTCCAGATCTATATCTCCCCTCTTGAAGATTTTTCTAAAGCAGTTGATTGTATTAACGCTGATCTGACTTGTATTTCGAACTTGAGTAAATGATACGGTTTGACGATTAGTCCTAAGAAAACTCAGGCTATTGTCATCGGTAGTTCTAGATTAATTGGAAAAATTAACTAGTCTTCCCTACCTTCTATTATACCAAACTGCACTCAAATCCCTTACAGTAACAAGGTTCATAACCTGGGGTTGTATCTCGACTCCTGTATGTCTTGAACTTCACAGGTTAATGAGGTTAGTAGAGAAATATTTGCTGGGTTAAGCTCTTTACGTAGATTACGTAATTTTCTTCCCATTGTTACTAAAGTTACGCTCGCCCAGTCTCTACTTCTGCCTATCCTTGACTAAACTGATATTTGTTATGTTGAAATTACCGAGGAGCAGCTTAATAAGGTTGTGCGCATACAAAATTAATGTATTAGATTTATATTTGGGCTTCGCAAATATGATCATATCTCTGAATTTCGCAAATAGCTCAAATGGCTCCCGATGGCATTCTCTCCTCATTGCATGGCTTGCTGTTTAATCCTTCCACTCCTCATTATTTAAATGACCGTTTTTAGTATCTTTCCCTTACCTACAATCAGTTCCTTCGATCCTCTGTCAATCTTTCTCTCTGATCTTTTGCATTCTTCCTCCTTTTTTAAGAAATCCTTTACTGTAACTGCTGTGCGTTTGTGGAACTGTTTACCTCTCCACATTTGTCGTGCTAAATCTCTTCACTCTTTCAAAAGTCTTGTTAAATCGTATTACTTAGAACCCTATTAGATAAATTAGTTTCCTTTTTCGTACTCTTTTCATTTAATCTATTACATCATATTAAATATAATTTTCACTTAACTTTATTTAATATATATTTTCATAATTTTTTTATTTTTATTTTGTACGCCCCCTCTATTTTAACTAATAGTTGTATCAGTTCTCTACGCAAAGGTTGTCTGGAAGAGATCACTTTCAGAGTAATAAGACCGCCTGTTGTACATATTCTACTTTAGATTTAACTGTACTCGTTATTTTGTATTTTGGTGTTAGAGAGAAATATTTCTTTTTTTTCTGAATTGTATCACAGATATGGCCAGCAAAAGTAAGCAGACAGTTATTAAACTAAATCATAGTAAATATTGTGTACCTACTTGTATGTAGATACATACGTCATTGAATGACAAAGACTACCCTATCCATTTTATTCTGTTTTATTCGTAAATATGGCAAGAAACGTAATCGTTGTGTGCTTAAGCAGCGTATATTATACATACATAATACAGTTCGACATTTACACATTCACAAGTTCACACGCATCGAAGTGTGAGCTCGTGAATATGTAAGTGGTGTTTACTGGTAAGTAGGGCAATTACAACATTACTATAACCATATGATACTATAATATAACATTTCCTTTTGTCTTAATATGTTTTTATTTGAAATCTTTACAGGCTGCAAGAGATACTTGTATATGAGATCAGAGTGAGCGCAGATCAGTGCGTATTACTTAATGTTTTTGAAATTACAATACTATTTTTCTGTAGAAAGCTATCATAAATGGACGCAGATGGAATCAATACATACAAATACATTTGAGATATTGACGTTTGAAGCAATCCGAGCAAATACATTCGGTACTATTTGATTTATTTATAATATTTCATATTATCGACTGCAACTTTTTATAGAATAATGGTAACAAGCGAGCAGACAGTCGGGCTGATGGTAAGTGGATGACGTGGCCCATAGACACCTACATCTATTCTTGATTAAGAATCTTCTTGATTAAGAATCAAAATGCAGATGCGTTGTCACCTCTGAGAACTAAGAAGGAACACCTCGTTTCAAATAAAATAGGATTACTTTGGCACATTTAATTTGATCCGAGTGTGAGTTTAATCATTTTTGCATAATCACTTTCAATTATCATTGCTTACTTAAGATAAAGATAAGTTCATCGAGTTTTAGAAGAGAGAAATGAGAATTATGAAATGATTTTGGGACTTCCCGAATCTCTATTGTGTTCCCAAAAAGATACAAAGAGGTTATTGTCGCAAAAATCCGATTCGGGACCATCATAATCTTAAATTGAAATCCTCTATCCCTTCTGAAATTAATCCGTATGAAAATAACTTCAACAGCTCCTCCCCTTTGAAGCGCGAGCCTTTCTCCGGCCCCCTGAACCGGAAGATTTGCTTGGATAACGGTTGAATAATTCATATTAATCATCAAAATTCCATATACTGTATCTCTTTCTTAGATTGATAAATATGAGAACTACGTTTTTTTTTATTAAATTTAGGGTAACAAACGAGCACACAGCCTCCCTAATAGAAACTGCAGCCCTCAATCTGTCATCGATTAATATGGATTTCACCCTCCGATGGGTGGTGAATTTACTTGCGCTCTGCCGCCATAATAATTAACTAAATACTTTTACGTAAAAACGTTTTCTAGGTGATTTTTTTAAATTAACAAGACATTTCAGACATGGTAGAGCCACGTTGCAGCTATGTTATCGTCGCGGCATGGATGGGTCGCCTGGACAGGGGAGGGACCGCGTTCTCACTAAAAGCTCTTTCTCAAGCTTAATACTGCTGTTTTTCGTGTGGTGAGTGTAGAGATCCGGAGACCATTTTTTGCTGTAACGAGGCATTCCATCTTAGTTCTCTGGGGTTGATTCTTAATCGACGGTAAATGTAGATGTCTATGTGCCACAGCATCCACTTACCATCAGGTGGACTGTGTGCTCATTTGTCACCCTTATTCTATAAAAAAATATCATGAATTCTAAGTGGTAAGACTCTTTATTTCTGCCACCAATCCAGGTATATAGATCAAGTATAATACAGGCTGCAAAACTTTCCATCATATTCCTCATTGGCGATGACCTGCTTCGTTTATAGTTAACTGCGGGTGTCTATGGGCTGCACGTTTGTTCACTTGTGTGACTATAAGATCGTTTATCACCTCATTTTCATAAAAAAATGCCAGGTGTGCAAAGTATAAAGCCATAAAAAAGTCATGTGACAAGGGTACCTGCAGTACCATGACTGCTGTATAGTTAGGAACGACTGCAGTATCATCTGCTATTGTATTTATTATATATATTCGTCTGCTAAGCTTTGCAATTACGTTAAACTAAGAACTTATGTTGACTACCTCGTTGGTTTAGTGGTCATAAGGAGGTTTCGGGTTGGAATCCTGGATTGAATTTTAGCAGTAGCAGCTCGGAGTCAGGAAGCTGGCGATGTTTCACCCCCGTACCTCGGAAAGCACTTAAAGCCGTTGTTTCTGCGTCTGATGTCTTTCCTGCCATCATTATACGACCTCCATTATGCGATTGAGGAGTAAGTGCGCCTATTTTTGCGCACACACCCGAGCATTATAACCCTATCATATGGAGATGGCTAGTCTTTGCGCACACAACCGAGCATTATAACCCTATCATACGGAGATGGCTAGCCTTTGCGCACACACCCGAGCATTATAACCCTATCATATGGAGATGGCTAGTCTTTGCGCACACACCCGAGCATTATAACCCTATCATATGGAGATGGCTAGTCTTTGCGCACACAACCGAGCATTATAACCCTATCATATGGAGATGGCTAGTCTTTGCGCACACAACCGAGCATTATAACCCTATCATATGGAGATGGCTAGTCTTTGCGCACACAACCGAGCATTATAACCCTATCATATGGAGATGGCTAGTCTTTGCGCACACAACCGAGCATTATAACCCTATCATATGGAGATGGCTAGTCTTTGCGCACACAACCGAGCATTATAACCCTATCATATGGAGATGGCTAGTCTTTGCGCACACAACCGAGCATCATAACCCTATCATATGGAGATGGCTAGTCTTTGCGCACACAACCGAGCATCATAACCCTATCATATAGAGATGGCTAGTCTTTGCGCACACACCCGAGCATTATAACCCTATCATATGGAGATGGCTAGTCTTTGCGCACACAACCGAGCATTATAACCCTATCATATGGAGATGACTAGTCTTTGCGCACACAACCGAGCATTATAACCCTATCATATGGAGATGGCTAGTCTTTGCGCACACAACCGAGCATTATAACCCTATCATATGGAGATGGCTAGTCTTTGCGCACACAACCGAGCATTATAACCCTATCATATGGAGATGGCTAGTCTTTGCGCACACAACCGAGCATTATAACCCTATCATATGGAGATGGCTAGTCTTTGCGCACACAACCGAGCATTATAACCCTATCATATGGAGATGGCTAGTCTTTGCGCACACAACCGAGCATTATAACCCTATCATATGGAGATGGCTAGTCTTTGCGCACACAACCGAGCATTATAACCCTATCATATGGAGATGGCTAGTCTTTGCGCACACAACCGAGCATTATAAGCCTATCATATGGAGATGGCTAGTCTTTGCGCACACAACCGAGCATCATAACCCTATCATATGGAGATGGCTAGTCTTTGCGCACACAACCGAGCATTATAACCCTATCATATGGAGATGGCTAGTCTTTGCGCACACAACCGAGCATTATAACCCTATCATATGGAGATGGCTAGTCTTTGCGCACACAACCGAGCATTATAACCCTATCATATGGAGATGGCTAGTCTTTGGCTCATGTGATCGAAATTCAGTAAGGTTATTATATTAATCTTCTAAGCTATGTACGAGAAATTATACTAGGACGATAAATGTTATGGGATCAATTGGTCACCCGTCCAACTTTCGTTCAACAATACCAATTTGTATTTTGTATACCATACCAAGTGGGTATTGTTAATCGAAGCGTCCAACAATGGACTACTGAAAGTTGAAGAAGAACGTTGCAGATATACCTACACTTTCAGATATTGTAAAGCAAAATATTTTATAACTGAATAGTTATTATACTTTCTACGTTGCACCACGCTGCAGCTACATTATGGTTGTTGCACGAATAGGTCGGCTCGGAAAACACGTTCTCACAGAATACCAGCGTAGAATAGCAGGTCAATGTTGCTGTGTATTGCATGGTGACTGTAGATAACCGGAGACCGCTTTTACTGGAAACAAAGCATACAATATTAGTCCTTAGGAGTCACAACGTATCTGCACTTTAATTTTTAACACTCAAGGACTCGCTACTGGATCCAACGGACCCTGTCCTTAATATTCTGCTTAATAACTATTAAAACTCGATTGCCGCTCTTTGTACCTTACAACGATATTGTACTACAGCAAATAATGACGTTGGTAGTCGGTTTAAAAAGTGTCAGTAGAATGTTGGATAGTGTAATTTTGCTTCATAAAAGATATTATATTTTTCTCTCCCTTTATTTCCCATAAGTAAGTACATAATTGTGTAAGAAAATAAAAAAGATATTGTTTGAAATAAGTAACTATATAAATTATAACGATTCCCCTAAAATATGTTATAAAAATAACAACAAATTATAATAAGAACAAAGGACTAAAACAATAAATATTAGTATATGATTCAGTAATATTTTTTAATATACTTACATCGAATCCTCATTAGAAATAACCATTTATGTTTATAAAGCAGTTTTGGAGTTTATGATAGTATACCGGGTCCAGCGGACCCGGTAGTGAGAACTTGTGCTACAAATTAGGACGCGACTCCCGACCGACGACCGACGTGAAGTGCTGAGGATAGATGTAGATCTATGGGCCACAGCATCCATTTACCATTAGGTGGATTGTGTGATATGTCACCCTTATTCTATAAAAAAGCAACTTCATATCGTTTTTACAGTCTATCAACAGTTCACTGCTGTATGTAGGCCCCTTCATTTATGGCCTTTTAAGAGGGCCATAGTTGCCACGCTTGGCAGGCAAGTTGGCAACCGCAATGTTTTATATTCTTTATGTTATAAGGAAGACTTAACAAGATATTTCACAAATTATCGCATTGAATTTAAACTCCAGTGCAATCGGCCAAGTCCTCGAACTGTGCTCAACTTTTAAGTACTCATCTTTTAAGTACTCATCTTCTAGTTCAAGTTCTATTATAAACTTGCATCGTGTTGGATGTAGGTTTATTGTGCTACAAAAATAGTTTTTAATTGCTAACTATTAAATTTTCTATATAAACATTAACCGCCTTGCATTTAATTGTCGATTATCGATTATGGTTGATTTTATAAGTTGAGTAGTCAAGTAATTTACAATATTTTAACTTAATTTTAAGTGTTTAATTTATTTTGCAATTAATTAAGTAATAAATTTTTTGGTTAAGTTGGTGGGTTGATGGGGTAGTTAATCATTAAGAATAGAAACCTTTTATTAAATATAGATTATAAATAATACTTATCGAAAGTCACTATTTTGTGTAATTGTTCATGGGGGTATATTGCCATAGTTGCCATGCATGGCAAGCGGGTTGGCAACCGCAGTTTTTTTTGTACAGTTGCTGTTATCAGGAAGATGCTGCTGCCCATCTCCTGCCTGTTTCCCTCTGTCGCCTTTTACGACACCCACGGAAAGATATGTGGTAGTGGATATTCTTAAACGCCACTACACGGTCACGGAGCGAGATTAGAATGGCTCTCCAGCACCTTAAAAACGGCAGGGCCCCAAGCAAGGATAGAATAACAGCGGAGCTTCTGAAAGCGGGTGGAACACCAGTACTTAAAGTCCTTCAGAAGCTCTTCAATTCCGTCCTCCATGGTGGCACTATTCCGGAGGCGTGGAGCAGAAGTGTGGTGGTCTTCTTCTTCAAGAAAGGTGACAACGCTCTATTGAAGAACTACAGACCGATTTTCCTTCTGAGCTGCGTTTACGTGCTGTTTTCGAGAGTCATTACGAATCGTCTCGCATGCAGACTCGAATATTTGCAGCCTCCCGAATAAGTCCGTTTCCAAAAAGGCTTCAGTACCATAGACCACATACGTATCTTGCGGCAGATTGTACAGAAAACTGAAGTCTGAAGATGAAGATCAATGGAAGAAAGGTTTTCGAGTGGCAGCCTCGTACCGGTAGGCGTAGTGTAGGGTGACCCCCACTAGATGACTAGAGAGAAGAAATGCAGGAAGTCGATGGATGCAGGTGGCTCAGGACCGTGCTTTGTGGCATTACTTGGAGGAGGCCTATGTTCAGTAGTGGACTTTGAAAGGCTGAAATGTTGATGATGATGATGAAAGTCACTCTTATGTTTAATTCACCATTGATTTGAAACAATATCTCTATGCTGGAAAGACCTAGCAAGAAAAACAGCGAAAAATTTGGCTAGCGCCTTGTTCGGAGTTCATGTGTTGAAAGATTATTTTAAATGTTGAAGTGAAATTCTATGATACTACAGTAAAGTTTGTTCAAGGATTTTTAAGAAAAAAAAACACTATTTTCAGTAACGAGAAAATATTAAACGTTATATAACCTTTATTTTGTTTGTAACGCACATTTTTGAATACTAATGTTACGAGCTTAGGGTTCGTGACAATAAAAACTGCCGATTGAATTACCCAAATTGACACTTTAACCACCGAACAGCAATAACAACTTAAAACACACTAATAATTAATCACAATGATCACTTAGTTGGCAGTTATATCGCTTCTAAGTATTCGCTTGTCTCGCCAATTCAATACTTATTCGATCGCGTTCCCTATTGGCCTTATATAGGACCACAGAAAAATCTAGAATTTTTAAGCACATACTGGTCCCGACCGACTAGGTGTAGAAAGTTCTAGGATAGAATTTTCTAGAAAGCTTAGTTCTACTACTCGATATTAGATGGCGCTAGTGCCACGTACCAGGCATCAACTATGGCGTGCATTGTTGTTTACTTTGAATACCAGCGTAAAATGGCAGCTTAACGCTTATGTGTTTCTTGTGTTGAGTGTAGAGAACCGGAAACCCTTTTTACTGGAAAGGAGGCATTCCATCTCAGTCCACACGGGTGACACCGCATCTGCATTTTGATTCGTAATGGAGGATAGATATAGATGTCTATGGGCTACAGCAACCACTTACCATCGGGTGGACTGTGTGCTCGTTTGTCACCCTATCCTATAAAAAAAAAAAAACTTTTACGTAACTCTAATCGGTATCTTCTGTTCAACTTTAATAGGTTTTAAATCATAGATTGCTCTAATGACCCTCTTCTGTAAAACAATATTATTTCAGTGGCAGTCGCGTGTCCCCACAGCATTTTTTCAGCAACAGAAACAAATAAGTTTAAAAAATAACAAATTAAGTATCAATTCGGTGCGCAAAACTTATTTTAGTGTCGTTTTTAAAATTTTGCTTGATACAAAAGCTTATTATAAACACAAATTTTTATTAATTTTGTTATTTAAGTTGTAGCGACTACTTCTCTACTTTAGATTTTCAAACTTTTACTATTTAAGACTACTTTTACTATATAAGAATATCCTCTACCCCATATCATCCCATGAGTGTCGTATGAGGCGACAGAGGGAAGCTAAACCGGAAGATGGGCAGAATATTTCTGTTAACAGCTGAATGAAAGCCAACTTGCAACCAAGTAACCAGCTTGCAAAGCGTGGCAAGTATGGCAAATATCCTCCCTACGAGGCAATTTATGGGGGAGGCATACGTTCAGGGGACTTTTGTTGTGTTGTAATAGTAATGGTAAACTTTTACTAATAATGACGTCATAGAGTAGGCTGAATAATTCGTTGCCTTTGTCAAGAAAATAAATTAATTTCATATTCTGTATGGTTTATAGTTTTCTTTACATACCACTGAATTCTATATATTTATATATATATATATATATATAGAAGTCAGTGTAATATAGTGTATTATCTCTATACCTGCTCCTTTTTATTATCATTTAGTGAAAACATTGAGAGAACTCTGAATGCAGAAAAAAAATTGTTTCTTTCGTTTCTTCTCTATTTTGAGAGAGAGAGAAATTATTAGCATTTCCTGAACTGACGCCGATTTTTATGACTAAGGCCGTAAATATCCATTGATGTTTTAAAACAGACTACTAACATTCCTCAAATTCCGCCTAAATTTCTAAAAAAATCAGTGAAATAAATATTTTCATCATGTAAAGGCAATTATATTAAAAATAGTTTTTTAATGAACTTGAGAATTTAATCAAACTAATTTTACGGATTTTATCGCGTTTAATTGTTTAATACCCGAAGTTTTGGATGTTTTAATTGTGCTTTACAACACCCATGGTTGCGGTGGAGACGGGGGGGGGGGGGGAACGTCCTGATGTCATAGTTACCCCGGCTACGTTCAGTTTTTGAATATTAATTTTAGGTTCGATCTACGCGGAATCTTCAGAAGCGAAGAAGTCTTGCAGTGGTATGCTTGTGCTTGGATTTCATTTTATTAATTATAGGGTCCCAGGCAGATAGTAGCATCTCCCTCATTGAAATTAGGATGTTTTTAATTGCAATAGCTTCGCGTATCATTCTTGGTAGGAATCGGTGTTCTTTTGTGAGAATTTGTGGTCTATCAAATCTAATGCAATGGTGCGGATGATGTTGAACATATTCACACACTTGCAAGACTTCGGGAATTAAAAAGTTAAAAGTAAACGCGATAAAATCCATGAAATTAGTTTAATTTAATGTGTAGTGTTCTCGTAAATATGAGAAATCATTATGTGAAACCAAATACTTTATAAAACCTAACGGTTTGATACAGCTCCACTTAAAACTTGGCAATCATGCACACTAGCGCCTCTAGTGGCATGAGTTGTTGAATTTAGTTTACAGCCTTGTAAATAGTCGCGCGGTTAACAATGCTTGTATTATTTTACTAATTACACAAGTAATTAATAAAAGGTGTCTGCAAAACCTAGTTTTTCACGTAGTTTAATTTGTGCTGTATATGGTTGCAACAATTATAAACAATTAGAAGACCCAAAATCATTATTTAGAATGGGGTCGTTGCGCTAATTTCGGCCTTTTAGTGGAGTTGTCAACTTTAAGGTACTATAAAAAATAATAGCAATTATGTTGACCTAGTGTTCTTAATGTTAATTTATAGCTTATATAATGTAGTTTTCATTTTGATAACTCATTAATGCTACAAAAGAAATCTATTTTTTATAATAAATTTTGATGTGAAAAATATGCAAAACGCTAGTTTTCGGCCCCAAATTTTAGATTTCGGCCTACAAGAATTTTAGTTTTCGGCCACTGTATTAGAAGAGGTACTATAAACTTAAAAGTTTTTTTGTAAAATCAGAAAATGGCAAAACGGTTTGGGAAATCGGTGTATTTAGTTTTCTCAATCGGTGATTGCGATTTTTTAACCGTGACGTTATTTTTTCTTTTTGGGTGTGTTTTTGATATAAAATAATAACCATGATTAATTATTTCTCTTTGAATCATAATCTAATAATAAAATCTTTTAAATATAGCAATCAAATATTCTCATTTACGAGTATTTTGTACTTCCTCATAAGTATTTTAGTTTAACAAAATCTGTTACCATATCTAACCATTCTCATCTCTAACCAAGAGGAGCCATCTGAAGAAAAAAAAATTTCTTTTTTGAATCTTCTTCCTAAAACGCAATGTGAATAAAATATTTGATATGATAAGATGAAATGGCCGTAAACGTAAACTAAGACAGCATTCCATTTTCCGCCACCGTATTCTTTCATACAATTTTAAGTTGGCTGAATACTAAATTGTACGAGTATATATTTTAGAGTCAATCCAGTTTTCGGCCACGACTGAAATGGGTATTTTGTTTCATCACTAACTGTTCAAATTGCAGTACTTGGTGGCCGAAAACTGAAAGTTAGTGTTTACGCACGCTACGATTCAATATAAGTAAGAAAGATGAGTTATAGTACGTAACCAAATAAACGAAAGAGACAAAGTATTTAGGCTAAACTCAGGATACTTTTCGGCCGCATGGCCGACAAGTAAATAATGGGACAATTTTATGTGTCACTTTTCGGCCACTTAATTTATTAACTTTATCAATAAATTATTATAATAATCATTGCCAAATAACTATATTAGGTTATTTATATAGTGAAATATAAGCACAATATTAAGTAATTGTATTAAATACAGCACGAAACTTACTTTTGAATGGAACGCTCGCCACTATTTTTTTTGCTCGATCTTACCCGTTTTGATAGCTTCAGTGTCGGCGTCAAACTAAACTATTTATTATAAATCGCGTGTTGTGTTTACCTGATTAATTAATGCTACCAGATATAGTGAAACTATTTACGAATGCATTAAACTGTATTTCTTACGATAATATTTATTAAAATTGTTATTAAATCAAATTTACTGCATCAGCTCGTGCCAAAGGCCGAAATCTAGACCCGGCCGGCTTACCGGCGCATCGACCCTGCCCAAAGTTTTGGAGAGGTTAGTTGTATGTGATTTTGTTAAACAAATGTGCTAGTAGGAAACTTGTAATATTTCGTTTGTTGTACTTAGATATTAACAAATTTCTTTTTAGATTGAAGCAATGGATTGTGGCTTGTATAAGAACTGACCTGGATAATTTGATGAAAATTAAAGATGCTGATTATGTTTCCAACAACTATGTTGTTCAGATCATTTGGATGAAGAATGTTTCGAAATAAAGATTTATACAGTCAGGAGTAAGTTGTCAATATTTAGATGGTATAATATTTATGTAATGAATGTGTTTTTCCATACTAATATTTATATATTTATTTTTATTTTAAAAACTTCTCATTTTTTAGGTTAATGCTAGGTTGAGTACCAACCTTGAAGTTGTATAATAAGAAAAATATAATAAGTAAAGAGAAGATGTCAGAAGAAGGTATAACTTTCTGTCTTACATACCAAAATTTTAACATTTCCATTATTATGTTTGTAAGGATTTATTAAGAAACTGCATAGTATGTGTGCTTTTTTTGATGCAGTTCTAAACAGATCAAATTGAATTCGGTAGTTCCGATATTGGAGACCCAAGGGCAACATGAAAACATATTACCTACCTAATGTTGCAAATTTGCAGAAATAAATGCTAAATTTACATCTTGTTATAGATAATTATAAGAAAATACTAAATAATACCTCTAGTTTATTATCAAAATATAAAAAAATGTAAAAGTTTAAGCTCCAGCTGTGTGTAAAAATAAGTGAATTTCTTTTGCAAAGAGAGCAAATCAAGCATAAAAACATAAGTGTTACTGTGTCAAAAACAAAGTTTTAACCATAGAAATCTAAATTAACCAAGCACATTATCCTGTTAGCATTTCTGAAAAGAATTCAGAATAGGTAGTATGTTTTAGGTTGGGTATGTAGTTCAATGCCACATGATAAATGTAAAAAATTACTACGTAGCCTAGATAATGATTATAGTTTAAAAAATACACAAATAGAGAATCATAAGAGAGTTTCAGATATTATCAACAAAATTTTCAAAGAAAATATATACAAATATTTAAAAAATTCTGTAAACAATGTTAAAGGTAGATTAATTTTAAATGTATATGCACAAATAAATGTTTCTAAATGTGATGAATGTATAAGATTATTTTTAGACAAGTATTTCAACGTTCTGCTAAAAGCATACATAAATAAGTTTAATGAGTTGCGCACAAGTAGATTGAAGTCTAGAAAATTGAAAATTAAAGAAAATTTCACATTCCTAATATATTTAGTTTTACTTTAAAACCTCCAAGAAATCTTCAGAAACATTTATCTACGTTTTGTTTCTAGTAGTAAAACAAACAAACAAACAAACAAAATTTTAATGTACAATGTAATTTGAAAATGTACAAAATTTTCACATTCTGTTGAAAACTACGTACAAACAATGAGTTTTGCATATTTCATAACTTTTTCATCAACTCATACCACTAGATGGTGCATTTTGACAGTTGCCATTCCAATGTATGGAAACTATCGAGAGCTGCACGTATTAGGTATACCGTAGGTTTTCTATAGTGTTTGGTGAAACCTAGTATTATTTACATGAACTTAGAATATAAACATATTAAATATCTCATATTATAACATATCTATTTCATGAGAATAAACGAAATATCAATGACAGAAGGTAACTACAATTCATTGACAGAAAACAACTACAATTCATTTAAGTATTCGTTGGTATATCGTGGGTTCGTGGGTGTCTATTTAGCATAAATATAATTTATGATTATAGTTTTCGCTCGGTTATTATTTATTTTGTGACTCGGTTCAATTAAACATAAAATTCAGTAACAAATAGTATAGTAAATAGTAGGAATGAGTTAGACTTGGAGAATGTGTGGCATAATGGTAAGAAAGGTTTAGTGGATGCAGCTACCGAAGTATGTGGTGTTAGCAAGAGAAGGAATGAAAGGAAAGACAATACGTTATGGTGGGATGATGAGGTACGTATGGAAGTTGAAGCAAAGAAGAGAGCATGGCTAGATTTACTAGCGACCAAAACTGATAATTCTGGCGGTAAGAATGATAAGATTGAAAGAAAAAAGGCAGAGTTTAAACGTCTAAATAAGCGAGTAAAAAATTAGTTGAAAGGAAAAAGCAAGAAAGAACGGATAAGAATGATAGAATAATATCGGATAACTTCCAGGAAAATATTAAAATGTTCTAGAAACTAGTAAGAAATAGCAGGGGATATTCAAAACAGCCTAGATTGAATGCGATACGAGACGAGAATGGCTGTATTCTGAATGATGAAGCGTTGAGTCTAAAGAGATGGAAGTAATATTTTGAAAGCGTATTTATGACTGAGGAGACGTGTGAACTAAATGGAATAGAAATTCCGAAAGAAGATGAAAGAGATAGAGAGATAAGTATAGATGAAATAATGAAAGTAATGAAAGGCATGAAAGTAGGTAAGGCAGCCGGATATGACAGAGTTTCACTCGAAATGCTAAGGGCTGGAGAGGACGTGGTGGCAGGCCTGCTGTACACCTGGTTTAATTTATGTTG
Organism: Parnassius apollo; assembly: GCA_907164705.1. Lineage (NCBI taxonomy): Eukaryota > Metazoa > Arthropoda > Insecta > Lepidoptera > Papilionidae > Parnassius > Parnassius apollo. Next base: position 4,937,396 of record CAJQZP010001668.1, on the reverse strand, counting down.
GGAACTAAAGCGGGTACCGGGAGACTGGTGCAAAGCCGTGATAGTCCCAATATATAAGGAAAAAGGGTCACAGCAGGACTGTAAAAACTACCGTGGTATCAGCCTTCTTAGCATTGTAGGAAAACTGTATGCTAAGGTACTAATTGAAAGAGTTATGAAAGAAACTGATGAAAAAATTTGGGATGTGCAAGCGGGATTTAGAAAGGGAATGGGGTGTACAGATCAAGTCTTTTCATGCGAAAAACCAAAAAGTTTTTTGTGCGTTCATGGACTCGGAAAAGGCTTATAACAGAGTGGACAGGGATGTGTTATGGCAAACGATCAACGCATTTAGGTTGAGCGCTGGTTTAATACAGGCATTAAAGTCTCTGTATAGGGACTCGAGTGCTTGTGTTAGAATCAACGAGGTCTACTCGGACTGGTTTGGCATCCATAATGGTGTCAGACAGGGCTGTATAGCTTCCCCGTGGCTGTTCAACCTATTTATGGACAGTTGTTTGGAAAATTTGAAAGTTGAAGAATGCGGGTTAAGAATGGGTGAGTTAACCATCAAATGCCTTTTGTACGCCGATGATCAAGTCATACTTGCTTCGTCGGCGGCCGAGTTGCAAATGATGGTTACATTAATGAACAGGTCATTAAAAGAAAGGGAAAGGGATGGTTTTTGAAAGAGCAAAACAGTATGTGAAATAAGAATAGAAGGAGAGTTAATTGAGCAAGTGGATGAGTTCGTATATTTGGGATGTGTATTCAGCAGGGATGGGAGATATGATAAGGATATTGAACGACGAGTGAATGCAGGAAATAAAGAAAATGGGGCTCTACACTCTATTGTGAAAAGTCAGAATGTGTCAAAAAAGGCACGTATGGCAATTCACAATGTTGTATTAGTCCCTACTTTAACATATGGTAGTGAAAGTTGGGTGTGGCAGAAGAAGCACGAAAGTAGAATAAATGCAGTAGAAATGCGGTCGCTAAGGAGTATGTTAGGGCTGAATCTGAGTGACAGGGTGAGAAAGAGTGTGGTTTGCAAGATGATGCAGTGACCAGGATTAAAAAAGGAATGCTTCGGTGGTTTGGTCATGTAGAAAGAATGAATGCGGAAAGACTGACAAAGCAAATATTTGCTTTGTCAGTTTGTCAACATGTATATGTTGCAGAAGTGAATGGAAGAGTCGGAAAGGGACGTCCTAGGCGGAAGTTTGTCGACCAAATTGGCGATATACTAAAAATGGGCCAAATTAAGAGTACCCTTAACCGACGAGCATGTATGCGTAGGTATATGGATGTGGAAGAGGCGAGAGAGGTATGTCAGGATCGTGCTAAATGGAAGTCTGTAGTCTCTGCCTACCCCTCTGGGTGACAGGCGAGAGTGTTTATGTTTATGTTATGTATGTAAATAGTGTACTAATAAAACAGACATTTATGGCACATGACCTTATGTTAGGTGTGAGAATATTTTCATTATTTTGTGTCAGCAAGAAGGACATTATTCTCAAAATCTCAGCTGTAGATAATTTCTACGAAGATTGTGACGAATGGGAAAAGTTTGTTTTCGTTGTACTGTATGTATATACTGGATGACCATTTTACCGTCTGGAAAAAATAGGGTGTAACATGTGAACGGGGTAGAAGCCACGTGTGCCACGGATATTTTACTAAAAATAAAAACAAAAATTTTGAAATAAACGTTTTGAATTTTTTTAAACAATTACATTGCCCTTTGCCCTTGAGCCTATGACCCTGCGAAGTGACAAGGTCAAAGATGCCTGCCAAATTTATTGTTTTATTGTCGTCCGTATCGTAGAGTGGATATGATTTGAATTTTGATTTATTTTCATTAATTTATTTATTTAATTCAAAATATTGTTTTTATTTTTTGTAAAATATCAGTACCGTAGGCTTCTACTCCGTTCACATATTACAACACCCTATTTTTTTTCAGACGGTAAAAAAGCTCATCTAGTATATGTGACTCATAAACATCAACATCTTTTCTCAATAAAGAATCAAAATTTAAATGCCTCGACACCCCTGAGGACTAAGATGGAATGCCTCCATGAATGTTTTCAGAAAATAGGGTCTCCGCATCTCTACACTCACCATACGAAACACATTACGTGAGAGCACGGCTCTACCCTGGTCGAGCAATTCCATTCGTGCTACAATCGTAATATAGCTGCATTGTGGCTCTATCACGTACAAGTACAACCAACGTGGCCATAATTAATATCGTTGTGACAGTATTCAACCAGGGAATACCACCAAAGTATTCCACAAACCGCACAGAACTCCTGGTATAGAAAATAGCTTTTCAAGCATCCATTAGCCAAGGATCGTAAACGTGGCTGTAAAGTCTGTAAATATGTCTATTTAAGCCATTTTCCACTTTACTTTAAGCATTTATTACTGTAATAAAGCATATCCATGTATTTAAATATAGAGTAATGATCGACTACCCGTCGACTTGTGTAAATATAGAGCTGTGTCTCTGTCTCTCTCTCTCTCATTGAACCTGCACTTTGTAGCGTTGATGGAAATCGTTGCCGGAAGTATCCACACCGCAACCAGCTACACCGACTTCTAAAAGGAGGAGGTTCTCAATTCAGGTGTATGTTATTTTTTTTGTATGTATGTTACACGATATCTTCGCAGATTGTGAACCGATCTTAATGATTCTTTTTTTACAGAACTGAACCGATTTTCAACCTTTAGGGTCGAAAATAGGGGAAAAAGTTTCATATTGGACTATATTTATTATGATCGTGAGTCGGATGAAGCTGTGAGAGCCAAAATGCTAACAGTACTAACATCATCAGATACCAGAATCGTTATGACAACACTTTGTCAGTTAAAATAAGATATTAGTTTAATAAAAAAAAACCTTATTTTATAATCTATAGTCATATTATACGTGGTAAGGTGACCCTACTCACACAATAACAGCGTAAAATAGCAACTCAATACTGTTGTATTTCGTATGGTGAGTGTAGAGAACCGGAGACCCTTTTTACTGGAAATGAGGCATACCGTTTTAGTCCTCAGTGGTGACAACGTATCTGTATTTTGATTATTGATCGATGATAGATTTAGATGTCTTAGGCCAAAACAACAACTTACTAAAAGGTGGACTGTGTGCTCGTTTGTCAACCTTACTGTATAAAAAATGCATTCCATTAAATGACTATGACAATTTGGCGTCAGAAATAGCTAAAGGAGTGGTAGTTACCCAGACGTCCTCTGTGTAAAAGAAAGAGTCCTAGTCCTAGGTATCACCCACGATGGGAGAATTGAGAATACTAACTAATAAAACGTGGATGAACAATGTTGCAGCGTTTTCTGGTAACGAGTTATTCTATATTAAGCCTCAAGGGTGATAGTAAGAAAGATGGTTAACTAATTGAGGACAGGTGGAAAAACCGAATTCCGGTCACGGCGGGTCGTCACAACGGAGACTAACTATCTACGCAGAACAGGGTTATAACCACAGAAATCTAAATAATAAGACACTATTTAGATTTCTGTGGATATAACGGATGTGTGTGTGCAAGCACAGGAGCGTTGCCTAAGAGAATACTTTTACTCTCAGAGTGGTTCTGGCACAGGACCAACGATTTTCCTGTATTCCGAGGCACGGGTGTTAAGCACCACCAATTTCCTGACTTCGGGATGCTTTTGAGAAGTTTTTGACAGAAAAACATAAACTGATTTTTGCCCGACCCGTTATATGAACCCTGGACTACATGATCAGTAGCCACGACTACGAACACTAAACCAACGAGACAGTTAGGACAAATCAGTAAAGACAGTGGGCCATTTATTACCAAAGAAAGTAATCAATCCCAAAAACTAATTTATAAGGTAACAGGATATGTCTATCAAAATTTCGTTTTGTTCATGAATGCAATAAGAAATTCTAATTATAATTTGAACAAAATTTCGTTCACTTTTTGTTGGAAAATGAATTCAGAAATATTATTGCTCTGCACTATACATTAATAACATAATTTGAGGGTGAAACTAACCCTAGGGGCCCTCACCGTCTCACTTCAGCTCGAGTGTTATTTTAGTTACGCGTCGGCCATGTGGTGTAGGTACGGTCTTACATCAAAGAACAAAAGAATGAAGTTTATGAAGAAAGTAAAAATAAAACTTGTTCTACAGGGTGTTTTAAAAATATAACTTGGTTTCATTTATTTACTGATATGACGTTTATTTTCATGTTATATTAGTATTCTGTTGGTAATGGTCATTAAAATAATATGAGCGCCATTGTCAGATTTGGAATTAGGCTTAGTGATCTAAGCACTAAATGTCTTTGAAATTTAACACTGCCCATTTTTTAGTTATTCACATTAAGTAGCCAGACAGTGACTGCAGTTCTACCTATGGTGATGTAAACCAGGGTGATATAGTGTACTGGCTCATCTTAAGAAAATCCTATTTAGTCTTGTTTTAGTAACACTTACATTTTATTCGAATAAAAAGACATACGATAGCAAATGTTTTCACGATAGTACGTAGTCAAGACTAACACGATTGATTTTACTAATTAAAGTGGTCAATAAGCCTCTTGCTACGTCACTACATTGTGGATTAAACTGTAAGGTGGTATTTTACAGTGTCTGTTTATATGGCCCAGGAGTCCTCCACACACGAATGGATTTGAGGTTTATATATTAATACTAGAATCTGCACTGGCCTGAAGAGCTGCGAGGTCTTTGAAAGGATAGCTATCTTCTTTAAGGCTTTTTTGGACTCATTGTTCCGTTGACGTAATGTTTAGCTTGGAGGATATCTCTACCGTTAGATCTGAAGGCGTTCAGAGCATTTCTAATTTAAAACCTAGAAGTTATAAGTAAAGACAGAAATAATATTTAGTTATAACTACATAATATAACAATTAAAAAAATATTATTCTCTAAGTAAGTGGACTTCAGCAACAAAATGGTCACCAGCATAAGTTACAGCAAAAAAGGTTCTGTAGAAATTATTAAATAATATATATATACTATAAGCCGCCGAAGAAGATTAGTCAATTTTTACCATCCGTCAAGTGTAATATCCCTCTACAAGATGCAGGAGTGTACAAGTGAGATTGTGAATGTGGACTCTCTTACATAGGTCAAATAAAAAGATCCATAAAAACCCTCGTGAAAGAACAAATAGCTGACGTGAAGCACCGACGCTCCGGGAAGTCTGCAGTCTGTGAACATGTTCAAGATCGTCCCCACCATTACATCAGATTTGATAAACCACAAATCCTCGCAAAAGAACACCGATTCCTACCAAAGATGATACGCGAGGCTATTGAAATTAAAAAACATCCTAATTTCAATAGAGAAGATGGTTGGGTGCTGCCATTTGCTTGGGATCCTAAATTAACAAAATTAAACCCAAACCCAAGCATACCACTGCAAGACTTCAAGATACTGTAAGTTCGTTTTGCGTAAATCGGACCAAAAATTAATATTCAAAAACTGAAGGTAGCCGGGCTAACAATGACATTGGGACGTCAAACATCTCAGTCCCCCCCCGTGACCATGGTTGCTATAAAGCACCCGAAAGGTCGGGAATTAAAAATAAGTAAAATCAGTTAAATAAACGCGACATAATCCAAAAATTTAGTTTTATTCAAAATCCGTAGAACTTATTAAATAATAATAACTTGTTAGAATAATACCTATACCTATACTTATGTTAGATTAGAACACTGGTTAAAATTAGAAAATAAAAACTGGATTAGCAATCAGAAAAAAAATATAGAAACAGAATATAACAGAAACTATATTGCTAAGTAATGTATATTATAAAATATTTATAAAACATATGAAAAATGAAAGAAAACATGCAGGAATAATTTAGGTGCTATAATTCTACGTGAACAAAGAGAACTATGACATATTATATTGCCTGATTATTTATTACGAAGCTTTACAAATCCTTGGAGTGTTGGAGTTATACGACAGTGCTGTTAGTCTGTGTAAAACCAACCGCAAACATAATTTGCCGCGTCAAATCTTTTATAACACTTCTCATCTCATCTCATCTCATCGTACGTTTTATATATAATCTAATAATTCATTACAATTTAAAAAATTACCTCTCAGATTAGTGTTAATTAGAATTTAGTTATAATTCATTACAATTTTAAAAACTTACTTGTTATAATAATATTGTTATAAGTGTAATGGGTGAAAGAGTTTGCTGTTAATGAACGGTGCAAGCTTTTGCGGTTAAATCACAGCGCTGGTATTCTGCTGGTGCCTTTAACTGAAAGCTATGAGGGTTCAACAAACATAAGCTTGGTTTATGAAACATTATAATAAAGAACACTTAAATTTAAAGTAAATTTATAGTCATAACTCCAACACTAGCTAACGAAAGTTGAGATAACAAAAGTTTTTAGATGTAGTGTTCTTCAGAAGCCATAATGTGAAAATTATTTTTTAGTTGCGGTGTTTACGTTTTATTAAAGGTTTATTTTGTTACCATTTTGAGCAGTCTATCCAAAGGTTGTCGAAAGGGTTATTAAGGAGGAATATCACAAGACTAGAGTAAAAACTAGAACGCCGTCGTTTCTTGTGTGAATTATCGTAAATAATTACATAAAATATCTTCACTTCCCCAATGACACCTTTAGGAATGAATTTTTTTCTACTAATTTATATGGGACAAACCCTGAAGTATAAACATATAAAAAGAATCATCAAAACCAAAAAAAAAACCCAAAGATTAGGCGAAAGAGGGTAACTAAAATACGTTATGGGCGCTGCCAAAACTGGCATTGCCAACCCGCCAGCTATGCGTGGCAACAATAGCAAAATCCTCCATATGTAGCAATATATGCCCATATATCATATTCTGTGTGTGTGTGTGTGTGTGTGTGTGTGTGTGTGTGTGTGTGTGTGTGTGTGTGTGTGTGTGTGTGTGTGTGTGTGTGTGTGTGTGTGTGTGTGTGTGTGTGTGTGTGTGTGTGTGTGTGTATGTTTGTGTGTGTGTGTGTGTGTGTGTGTGTGTGTGTGTGTGTGTGTGTGTGTCTTTTCAATTTTTTATGTATTCCACTACCATTAATGGTGTACATTAAAAAATTACGGACGAATTAAGAGCCACGTCCATTTTTGAAGTCGGTAAACAATAATATATTAAAATGTCATCACCATTGGCCGTAATATAGCAGTATAATATTTTCATCCAACATAAAATGCTTGTAGTTGCAGAAACAATGAAGACTGCCAACAGAACTTTTACAAATAATATACTCGTATATTTTTAATATCTTCAATGAGTTCAGAAATTAAAAAGTTAAAAAGGTAGTGCTTTCAAATTAATAGAACATGCTGTATAGCACCGTCGGGCCCCAATAAAGAGGCGCGGAGACCGGTGCCAAAATCGGGCATCGAACTCGGGACATCTGTTTCTTTGCGCACGCGCCGCCGCCATGCCGAAATTCTCATTCATCGCCGCCTAAGAGTTTTTTTTTCAGTATTATTGGAAGGTTTTTAAATTGCTAAGTAATGTTATTGACATTATATTGCAACGTTATAGTTGTAATAAAATAAACCTTAAATTTTCGTAAACTCTTGGTTATTTCTGTTGTCCTAGTTATTTGTATTAATTCATATATTGCCTGTATCTATAATTACAGGCTTGCCAGATCGGAAATATCTGCACAATTTTTGAAGATTTTGGGATTATAATATATGGGTTGTTGTCGGGAGAAATAAATATTAAAAATAAATGTTTATTTTTAATCAGGAGGCCACAAAAATACTTCAAGAAAAACTAATTTAAGAACACTTCAAAGGGTTGCCATAATATGTATTTGTCATTAGACTTTAGTATAGTCCACCAATTTATATCCTTTAGTAGTATTAAGAAAATATTTAAAATGAAAACAATTTACTTCAAAGTTCAGTCATCACTTCAATACTAGCCAACAAAAGATGAGATAACAAAAGTTTTCTTCAAAGCAAGTAATGTGAAAATTATATTTTAGTTTTGGTGTTTACTTTTTATGAAAAGTTTACTTTGTTACCATTTTGGGTGGCTTATCCAAAGCTTGTCGAAAGGGTTATCAAAGAGGGATATCACAAGACTACAGTAAAACCTAGAACGTTGTCTGATGTTGTGTAAATTATCGTAAATATTTTTTTTTCAGATTAAATTTATTTATCAGATTAAAAAAATACATTCAGATATAGGTTTAATTAACATCTAAAAACCACAGAGGTCTGTCTTGATGCTAAATAATTAAATTTAAGTAAGCGAATTATGTACAAAACATAGCCTAATTCAATAGTTAGGTATATAAGTAGGTAGAAGGTATAACAAGAATATAAAGACTAAAAAGGTAAGTTAACTACTTAGTTAAGGTCAGAAGTAGCAAGGTAAAAGTAAGAGCTAGGAAGGTAGTACATTATTATTAAGTAGATATAGTATGTAATAATAATTTAGATAGGAAAAAGCTTTTGGGTTTAGTTTTAACGTTTTGTTGTGATACGTTTTCGCGTATATCGAAAGGTAAGTTATTTATTAAATGTGGTACCTGATAAGCGGCCGTCCGTTGCCCGTACACGTATAATTATTACATAGAATATCTTTATTTACTCTTTGATATCTTTAAGAATAGAATTTATTCTACTAATTTATGTGGGACCAACACTGAAAGTTCGGTCTAATTACTAACTTAGCTTTTATTATATCAAAATCCATACGCTAACTTTCCGCTATTTGTCTGGAGATTTTGAGTTTTGTCAAGAGTCTGAAGATAGTTTGAAATGTCGGGAGAATACAGACGAATCCCGACCATCTGGCAACCCTACTATAGAGGCATTACATCTTAGTCCTCAGAGGTGACAACGGTTGTCTATCTATTTGTTTGTCTGTTAAGTATGGCAATTTGACTTCCTCGTTCATCTACTGGTCGTAAGTGCCTCTGCTGATGATGTGGTTCCCGGGGAATCCAAGGTTGCACCAAAATTACTTATTGGTATTTTAAAGAAATTCTCAGCCTTGAGTCAGGAAGGCGGTGCTTAACCCTCGTGTCTCTTAAAGCACATATAACCGTTGTTTCTGCGCGTGATCTATTTCCGGTCGTATCGGATTGCCATCTTATCGGACTATGAGAGTGCGTGAATTAGAATTCTGACCTACGCAGATGGCTAGTCTCAGTTGAAACTGACCGTGGCCATTATTCATTAGGAAATTCATCCATAATTATAAAGGGCCATTATGGCAAATCCTGTCCACTTTATTAGAAACTAGTAGTGATTTTTTTAAAGTTATATAAGCATAGGTATATACGTCAATGTAAGGGTCAGCAATGAAAATCTTTTTGGCGTCACATCACTCACTCTTGCCGAGATTTATTTTTAATAAATAAAATATGTTTACCATATCCTATCTTGTGTGCTTTTATGTTCTTATTTACTTCTAAATGTATATTATGTATTGACGCTAATAAAACCTACGTCTTTAGACATTAAATTGTCTGAGCGCTGCCCCAATCCGTCTTCAGACTTCAAATGTCTTCAAATCAAATTAAATTCATTTATTTGTACAATACAGGTATAAGAGTTGTTACAAAAATTATAATATGTACACTGTATTATTACCTTATGAGATGTACAAATACTCTACAATATAGTCTACGAGATTATCTCTTCAATCTTAATCTCTTCAAGAGATTTATTTTTTAATTTCCCGACCATGTAGGTTTCCTTACTATTTTGTCCTTCACCGCTGAGTACCTGGTGAATCGGCACTTAAAATTGGAATTAACAATTTCATTGGTGCAGGCGGGGCTTGAACCTGGGTTGCTCACGACTGTGAAATTTACGGCGCTTATTTCCTTTGGCTACCACCTACCTACAAATACATTATAATTATGTTTTATTTTTTATTTTTGTTGGAACGGCGTAAATGACTCTATCACCCTTCTACGTCTCGTGGGTGTCGTAAAAGACGATTGTAGGAAATGCCAGAAAATAGTTAAAGCTTCCGATGGATAGCCAAGCCGGTAATAGGTAAGCTGTAATAATTATGTATGCATATATTTGTATGAATGCAAAATTATTGCATATATGGAAAATGCCGTTACCCTTTTAATTACTGATGAATGTTATATCAATACTATTGGTTTGTCGTATTAGTGGTAGTATAATTGTATTAAGCTAGTTCCTTCTTTTCTCCACCTTATTTTTTGCATGTTAGAAACTAGAAAGTAAGAGAGCATTTTTACTGCCAACAAGCTGCTGAGCAGTTTGGCAGACTGTAAAACTGTAATTGTGTGATATTTTTTATTTTAAATATATAAAAAAAGAAACCTTTTTTTATTCAATATGGATTATAAATAATACTTATTGAAAGTCATTCTTTTGTTTAATTACCACTGGTTCGGAAAAAACCTCCGCCTTGGGAAGAACCAACAAGACCTCAGCGGGACTTTAAGAAAAAAACAGCTTACAATCATGTGTTGTAGAATTAATCAACACAAAAAAAATTAGAGATAGCTTGGTAGCGGTCACGTCATTGCCAGGGGTTCTTATCATCCGTATATTCCTTATTATTATAATAATAATTTTTAAAACATTTCGAACTTTTTTATAAATTTGTAAAGTAATGAGCAGCAACGATAAGGATGCAAGATATCTGACACTGCGATTATTAATCCGTCTACCAATCCTGACGATTGCGGCAATCCTTGTTATAATGGTAGAGACCACGTTCAACATGTAGCAGGATCACGCTCAAGGTATATTACAGTTGTAGCAGAATAGTTCGACCGGGAGAGACCACGCTGTTACTATTACCAGTGTAAAATAGCAGCTCTATGTTGCTGTGTTTGGTATAGTGAGTGTAGATAACCGGATACCCTTTTTACTATAAACGAGGCCTTAAATATTAGTCCTCAGGCGTGACAATGCATCTGTATTTTGATTTTTAATCGAGGATAGATGTAGATGTCTATGGACAACAGCGTTCACTTACTATCAGGTGGACTGTGAGCTCGTTTGTCATCCTAATTCTATATAAAAGCGTCGTTAAGGAGCCTGCATGTTACCGTTAACATTACAGGATATCGAAGTCCACAGCTGAACATAGGCCTCCCCCATTTATTATCCTATAGGGGGAATATTTGCCATAGTAGTCACGCTTGGTAAGCGAGGTGGCAACCGCATCTTTAAAAAGGAGGTTATGTATGTCATAATTAAAATTATTCCATTATCTGTGAGAGAAAATTCTCACGGGAAGAAATGGATTGATGATTTCCCATACACACGACAAGTTTTAGGAACGCTTAGACATAAAACGGGCTGACTGTATTGTTGATAAACGCAACACGGACGGTCAGACAGACAAATGTTTCAAATACACGTTAATGAATCATACTTCAAGCAATATAGTTTACATTACCAAGAAATTTTAATTTGAGTTATTTTAATAACAACATTTAATTTGTTTAGTGTAGGATTTGTTTTAAAATAAATAACGTGGCCACCTGCATCCGTCGACTTCCTGTATCTCATGTCACTCAATCTAGTGAAGGGCCGGCCTACATTTCGCTTACTAGTATGAGACTGTTACTTGAGAACCTTTCCTTCCCATCGGTTGTCGATTCTTTAAACTATACGGTCGACCCATTACCACTTCAGCTTATTGATATCAACGAAACTACGTCGGTTACTCTGGTTCTACTCCGGATACCTCCATTTTGAAGTCTATCTCGCAGGGAAAATTCGAGCATAGCTCTCTCCATAGCTCGCTTAATGACCCGACCTTAAGGTTCATCATTCAGTGAAGGGCGACGTCTTAGAACTATATCATCACTGCAACACGCACCGTGCTTTCTAACATTTCTTGGGAAGGCCTATTTTAAGTAATGCACTTGTAAAGGTCATGATGATGATGATGAATTTGCGTAGTATTCTTAAATATTTCTTATTTGAAATAAATAGTAATTAAGTTTTATTTAATAAGTAATTTTATTTACGTAATATATTGCGTATACCTAGCATATATTGGTATACCTCAAAACCTGAAAACTAAGTTGTACAACCAGTGCGTGTTGCCAGTGATGACCTACGGAATCGAGACGTGGTCCTTCACTGCTGGCCGTATGAGGACGCTCAAAGTCGCTCAGCGAGCTATGGAGAGGGCTATGCTCGGAGTTTCTCTGCGTGATAAACTTTGAAATGAGGATATCCGCAGTAGAACCAGAGTGACCGACATAGCCCAACGGATTAGTAAGCTGAAGTGGCAATGGGCCGGCCATATAGCTCGAAGAACCGACAACCGTTGGGGAAAAAAGGTTCTCGAGTGGCAGCCTCGTACCGGTAGGCGAAGTGTAGGGCAACCCCCCACTAGATGGAGTGACGACCTGGTAAGACATGCAGGAAGTCGATGGATGTAGGTGGCTCAGGACCGTGCTTTGTGACATACCTTGGGGGAGGCCTATATTCAGCAGTGGACTTGTGAAGGGCTGTAATGATGATGATGATAATATATTACAACTTGCTTTAACCCTCGTGGCATATTGCCTAGAGCATTTGGCGTATTCTTAAAGTCGCTGTATTAAATCTCAGTAATCTCAAAGGTAACGCATCCTCAGCCTGCTTTGTTTGAAGTTCAGGTCCTAGTCTGCTACTCTAGCTACTTACGTGAAACGAAATATTAGCTCGATTTTCTTCATATTATAAACCTTGAGAACCATGTCCAACAGTGGTTTGTCGTAGGCCGACGACTATAAACATTATTTTAATTGAATTTGCCCCCAAACGCGCATGCGGTTAACCTGTTGTTAATTGACTAATATCGCCCATGAACAACTGAACAGCTGAACCACAGGTGCTTTGCCGTGTACTAAAATATAAAATTTTAACCGACTTCAAAAAAGAAGAGTTAATCAATTCGACTGTATATTTTTATGTGTGTTACCTCGAAACTTTTTTCTAGGTAAACTGATTTTGATGATTCTTTTTTATTTGAAAGCTCGTGCTTCTCATGTGATCCGATATAAATTTGATCAAGCAGTTATATAATGCGTATTTAATTGACTTTGACCAAATTGACGATGTTCTCATTTATTCTCATCTCATTGATATTGAAATCGGTTGTTTTTTTTATAGGCTAGAGTGAAAAGCACACAGTCCACCTGATGGTAAATGGTTACTGTCGCCCGTAGACATCTACATCTATCCTCGATTTCGAAACAAAATGCAGATGCGTTGTCACCCGTGAGGACTAAGATGGAATGCCTCGTTTGCAGTAAAAAGGGTCTCCGGTTCTCTACACTTACCATACGAAACACAGCAGCATTAAGCTATTTTACGCTGGTATTCTGTAAGAGCATGGTGGTACCGCGGTCCAGCCGACCCATTCGTGCTACAACTATACTACTAATATAACTGCAGCATGGCTCTACCACGTATAAACAAACATTTGTTGTACAACATTTTTAATTTTACCACTTGTTGTTAATTTATTCGTTTCTCACATTCATTACCAGCTACACTTATCTTTGATATCAAGTTCCTAGAACATTACAATCAAAAGATAGGGAATAACTGAAATTATTAATTGTCCCCATAAAACTTTGTCACCACAGCGAACGAGTAACTTTGTTTAAATTGCGCTCTGAGCAATATTATACTCAGATTTACGATAATGAACCTGGATCCGGTTACATGCCACACCGATACAGACGGAAGTGCATAGCCTGTATGAATATTTATATTTTAAATATGAGACTGGAATAGTACAGAGTTAAGAATACCTGGACATTTTAAGAATTACCTTTTTAATACATAGTAAAAGCCGGGTTCAAACAATTAAAAAGGACAAAATATCTATAATTTAATAATTTGAAGTCGGTGACGGTTGACTTCAATGTGAAATTATTTGATTATTTTTATTTCTCTGAAATTTCATTAATTTCAAATCTAATTGAAATTAATTTTTTACGCTTTTGACATTTGTTCTTTGATTATATACCTTAATCAAAGGTAAATTTGATGTAAATTTAAATTTTTCTGCTAATTTATATACAAATAACAAACATCGTGTACAAAAACATTTATTTTTATAGAATAAGAGTGACATAGAGCGCACAGTCCATCTTAGAGATAGATTAACATAAGAAAATTACGGACCTTTAAATATATCAGACCTATTTTGCCCAATTTTGGTGGGGTACATAACAACATCGCAACATATTCATTATATATAGGGTGACTATCCTGCTAGTCTATTGATTGTAAACGCGACTGGTTAGAGGTCCCGTGTTCGAATCCCGGGTCGGGTCATAAAAATGAGTAATTAAATTTTTCCATCAAGAAATTTTCGTATCTCTCCGGTCGTGTCGTTTTACCGTCCCATCGGATTATGAGAGTGAAGGAATAGAGAGTGCACCTGTGCCTGCGCATACACTTGGGTACTATAATCCTGTCCTGCGCAGATGTCTAGTCTCCGTTGAGGCTGGCTGCTGTGTACCTAATTTCGATCTGGAGGACATTATATTTGTGGCCGTGGAAGGAAAAGGAGAGATCTCCAGAGGCAAGGTGTTCTGTCCGAGGAGTGGCCAACAATCCATGTGATAGTTCGGAGTTATTCTATATATACTGTTCTTACTTCGGAACTTTGATAGCGCGATTTAGGCTTCGCTTCGACAGCGCCGTCACATATTCAAGACGTTAGAACTCCATTTTCTGCCTCGTATTTTTTATAGGATAGAAACGAGAACACAGTTCACCTGATGGTAAGTGGTTGCTGTGGCCCATAGGCATCTACATCTATCCTCGATTACGAATCATAATGCAGATGCGTTGTCACCCATGAGGACCAAGATAGAATGCCTCGTTTCCAGTAAAAAGGGTCTCCGGATCTCTACACGCACCATACTACGAAACACAGCAGCATTAAGCTAGTATTTTACGCTGGTATTCTGTGAGAGCGTGGTCCTTCCCCGGTTGAGCCGACCCATTCGTGCTACAACTATATTACTAATAGAACTGCAGCATGGCTCTACCACGTAAAAATCTGAGTAGGAATTACCCTCTCACCTATTTCCACGGCCAAGAAATGGTGCCGGATTACAGCAGGTTTCAGTCTGGAGGGTATAGTATACCAGTTACAGGCTGTGAGGCATTTTGCCTTAGTCCTTAGACATGACAAGGCATATGTAGCCATTTTGTTTGAAATTGATACGGTAGGCTGTAAGTTCATAAGCCACTTCAATTTTACATAAAAAAATGTTAAATATTCTTTTTTCAAATGAAATATTCTCTTCATTTTGTGTGCCCTAAAAATCTGTTCCATTCTGTATACGCAAAGGTTTTCCCCATTTGATTAAATTCTTTGCGTGTTGGGACGGAGCGATGGACTACCGGGGGATTACCGGGGTATCATTGGCGTTGTTAATCCTGGCTACATCGGTCGAGGAACTTGTTTTGTATTCCTCAATTTGGCTTAGAAGGGATTCCGGTTTGAATTAAAGAAAACAGATGGTTATTAGTTTACGTATTACAACAAGTTAGTAAATTACTGTATAATATTTTAAATTTGCTAAATTTAGTAATGTTAAAACTTGGTCCTTCATAGATTGTAGCACAGGGTGGATAATTGCTAGTTGCCATAGTTGCCACGTTTGGAAGGCGTGTTGAAAACCGCAGTTTTTTCATTCTTTTCCGTTGTAATCAGGAAGATTCTGCTTGCCCGTTTTCTATCCCATTTTTCTTTGTTGCTTCTTACAATACCCTCGGGATAAATGGTGGTGTAAGTAATTCTCTTACGTCGCCATTACACGGCAGTTACCTATCGTCCTTAATAGTATAAGGAGATAGCTTTTAATAAAATTAATTTTTTTACGTGGTAAAGCCGTGCTGCAGCTATATTAGTAGTATGGTTGTAGCACGAAAGGGTCGGCACGACTGGGGAAGGACAACGCTCTCACAAAATGTTAGCGTGAAATAATAGCTTAATACTGCTGTGTTTCGTATGGTGTGTGTAGAGAATCGGAGACCTTTTTCACTGGAAACGAGGCTTTCCGCCTCAGTCCTCACGTTGACAACGCAGTTGCATTTTGATTCGTAATCGAGGATAGATCTATGGGCCACAGGAATCACTTACCATCAGGTTGACTGCGTGGTCGTTTGTTACTCAATCCTATAAAATAAAAATAAATAAAAAAATATTAAAAAGATTTACTTTTTTTTGATGATTTCAAAGACTGTAATATTGTCAAATTCTGAAGTTATTGTTAAGAAATAATGTCCTCCAGACCGAATTTCGGTCACGGTGGCCTGCCTTAACGGAGGCCTAACGGCGCCGGACAAGTGTATACACAAGCACAGGTGCACTCTCTATTCCCTCACTCTCATGATCCGAGGGGATGGTAAACCGACACGACCGGAGAGAGATCAGGCGCAGGACCAACGACTTTACGTGCTTTCCGAGGCACTGGTGTGAGACACCGCCAACTTCCTGACCCCGGGCTACTACTGAGAATTTCTTGACAGAAAAACTAAATAATTGACGATGATTGATTAAGAAATAGTGTAAATAAGATTAAAAGAGTTGTTTTTAGAAGCAATTGTGTGTATTTTTTTGAAGTCGGTTTTACTTTTTTCATTTATTGCAATATTTTTTTTAGTTATTTTTTTAAAACGTTACCTCCACTTAGAATATTCTCCTGTATCGTAGGCGCAGTTTACAAACATAAATTGCACAAGGACAAACATCCAGACTCGTAACAATTACTTGTAGCCTATAAATATACTTGTTCCGTGCGGGATTCGAACCCGCGGACCTTAGCACTGTAACTCATTGCTAGGCCATAGCGCCACGGAGCCGTCAAAGAGTTTTGAGTAGAGTATAGAATATTATCACGAGTTTAATGTAACAGTTAAGTAAAAAAAAATATTCCCTATTCTGCAACGCATGATAGATTTTTATTCCATAAAATTTATATGTAACCAACTCTGCAGCATAACCTATGTAATAAAAAAAGAATCATCAAACCGGTTCATAATTGAGGAAGATATCGCGTTTTATTTTTATAAAATAAGGGTGACTAACAAACACATTGTCCACCTGATGGTAAGTGGATACTGTGGCCCATAGATATCTACATTTATCATCGATTAAGAATCAAAATGTAAAAGGCGTTGCCACCCTCGACGACTAAGATGTTTCCAGTAGAAAAGGTCTCCCTTTCTTAATTCCATGCCTTTTAAAAAGGAGTAAGCTCTTTTCGTGAAGGTCCCTAAGTCGTATCGGTCCGGAAAAATTGCCGGCGCTAAACAATTCCACAGAAGAAGAAAACTCGTAGTAAAACGCACAGTAGTGAACCGCCAAGCATCCAGATGGTGAGGATGGTATCTGGAATTTTGACGCAATGTGTGTTCATGAAATTTAGCGGCTGGCATTAATCCGAACAATTCCTCGGAGCACTCCCCGTGGAAGATGCGATAGAAAATGCAAAGGGATGCAACATCTCTAAGCAGCGCCAGTGAATCGAGCCGATCAGAAAGAACTCCCCGAAAAGTGCCCTGGCCCAGAGATCAGAACAGTATTCCATGTGAGGCCGAGCTTGTGCTTCGTAAACTTGCAAGCAATGTGCCAGCATGAAGCATTGTCTCGCTCTGCTCAGCTCTTTTTAGAGGTCAACTTGGCCTTCCCCTCCAACTAACCATGAAATTGCACACTATTCGATATGTCGACGCCAAGGATTTCGATGCTAGCTGAGGCGGCAAGGGGAGTGCCTTGAAACTGAGGAGATACGACAGTGGTACTATTTCACGCTGGCATTCTGTGAGAGGATGGTTCTTCCCAGTTGAGCCAATCCATTCGTGCTACAAACGTAATATAGCTCAGCATGGCTCTCCATGTTAACGTATAGAATTGTAAATCTCCTCTTTTTTTGAACGGTTCCCATCACATGGCGAACTTAAAACTACAATGTTTGAGTTTTGTCTATACTCAACAAGAAAAAAAGAAAAACTCTAAACTATGAATATGATCTGTCAGATTACGAAATCACTGGCACAGCTACCTATTGACACAATTCGAAAACAATAATATTAGAACTGCGCAATAAGACTTTGATCGCAAACAAGATTTGAAAAATAGCTTCCTTTGTCCAGATAAGAAAAAAGAAACATATTTATGTCGATATTTGAATTGCATGAAGACATTCTGAGCTGCGGTTTCGCAAATTTAATGATAATATCGGCCGCGGAACAAAGGTTCACGAATTTTTTTCTTTTATTCATGACGTTCGCAAGTGTGCCTCGTATGTTTTATGCTAATATTCTGTGTAATGTATGGAGATTATAGGTTCCTGTGGGACTTTTGGGATGCTATTTAGTAGTATAGATTTTTCTATTTTATAAATCGTAACGTCGTTGAATCGACGCGTCGATTCAATTAGATATAGGTAAAATGTTCTGATCGATGAATATGATTTATAGAAACAGAAACAGAAAGTTTTTTATTCAATATAGATTATAAATAAAACTTATTGAAATTCACTTTTTTTAATTAACCAAAGTGAACTACATAACAAGCCCAACGATGAAACCAGTAATTAAAAAAAAAACTGACAGCGTAAAAATGTTTATTTAAAAGAGAAATATTTATACGCTACTAGCTAATTGTGAAAATGTGGTTTTAAATTTGAAGGAGTTATATTATTAAATAAGGAATAATAATACTATCATTGAATGATATAATCATTCAAATAAATTTGTCGGTATGATACGCACGAAACCTATCGGAATCCTCGGCGTCGACATATCGAGTGACGTGCAGTTTCGTGGTCACTTGGAAGAGAAGGCCAAATTGGCCTCTAAAAAGCTTGGCGTGCTCAGCAGAGCGGGACAGTATTTCATGCCGGCACACCGCCTGCAACTTTACAAGGCGCAGGTTCGGCCGCACATGGAATACCGTTCCCATCTCTGGGCTGTGGCTCCCCAGTACCAGCTCCTTCCACTTGACCGCATCCAGCGCAGAGCGGCTCGAATCGTCGATGACCGAGTGCTTTCCGATCGGCTCGATTCACTGGCACTGCGAAGAGATGTTGCATCTCTTTGCATTTTCTTTCGCATATATCATGGAGAGTGCTCTGAGGAATTGTTCGGATTAATCCCAGCCGCCAAATTTCGTGAACGCACTACGCGGCAAACGTCCCGATACCATCCACACCATCTGGATGCTTGGCGGTCCACCACTGTACGTTTCAAGAGGAGTTTTCTTCCGCGTACAACCTCTCTGTGGAATAGTTTACCACCAGCGATTTTTCCGGACCGATACGACCTGGGGACCTTCAAGAAAAGAGCGTACTCCTTTCTAAAGGGCCGGCAACGCACCTGCAATTCCCCTGGTTTGCGGTTGATCATGGGCGGCGGTAGTCACTTAACATCAGGTGAGCCGCATGCTCGTTTGCCCCCTCTTCTATAAAAAAAAGAAAACCTAGTGTAAATTGTACTATGCTATAACCTTCGTGCAAGTAAGCAGTAAGTTGACAAAGTTTTACCGCAATCTAATGTACGGTATGGCAGCGCATAAAATCGAACAAACAAAAATTAATTTGTATATATTAGATGCGTGTTGGGGCAGCGCGGCGGACACTTTATTGCCCCAAAACCCTCTCAGAAATTAGAGGAGGCCTCTGCCCAGCAGTGGGACGTATATAGGCTGTAACTTTAACTTTTAACTTTATATATTAGATGTCACTTCCAAAACTAAGACTCAAGCAGCATTCCATACGTCAAGCCGTTTAGGTTACAAAGCGTGCCAAAAATAGACGTACATACATACATACACTCGAAAAACATTACCCTACTTCTGAGGTAGTCGGGTAAAAGGACAAGTATGCAAGAGGCAAATCGAATCGGCAAATAGGTAGAGTCATGCTTTAGTTATATTAGTAGTATAGTTGTAGCAGGAATGGGTCGGCTCGACCGGGAAAGACCACGCTCTCACAGAATACCAGTGTAAAATAGTAGCTTAATACTGTTGTGTTTAGTATGGTGAGTGTAAAGAACCGGAGACCCTTTTTACTGGAAACGACGCATTCAATCTTAGTTCTCACAGATGACAACGCATATGCATTTTGATTCGTAATCAAGGATAGATGTAGATGTATATGGCCCACAGCAGCCACTTACCATCAGGTAGACTGTGTGCTCGTTTGTCACCCTATCCCATAAAAAAGAATCAGCGATTATTTCCTGTATTATTTATATTTTTATTATTTTATAATGATTGTGGTAATAAGATAATATTTTTTTCTATATTCTGTACTATATTCTTTGTAAAAACGGGACTTTACCCACTGTTAATTTCCTTTGTATCGTGGAGCTTTTTACTTAAAAAATTATAGAATAAAGTTACAAACGAGCGTACAGTCCGAGTGATGGTAAGTAGATACTGTAGCCCATAGACATTTTTATTTAACCTTAATTAAGAAACAAAATGCAGATGTGTTATCACCCCTGAGGACTAAGATGTAATAATATCTCGTATTTAGTAAAAGGGGAAGACATTAAACAGAAACAAAGTCAATGGTGCCCTGAATGCATTAGTAAAAAGGCAAGGCGTGGTGAAGAGTGCACGCCTTGCAATACATAACGCAGTGTTGGTACCGACTTTGTTATATGGCAGCAAAACCTGGGTATGCCAGAAGAAGCATATAAGCAAGTTGAATGCAGTGGAGATGCGATCTCTTCGTAAAATGTGTGGCGTTACCATAGCCGACCGAAAGCGAAACGAAGAGATTCGCAATATGGCAGGATTGAAAGATGACCTTATCACAATAATTGATAGGGACGTACTCCAATGGTTTGGGCACGTTGAACGAATGAGTGAAGACCGAAAGGTGAAGAAAATATATAGAGCGAAAGTAAATATTAAAAGGTGTCGAGGTAGACCGAGACTAACTTTCGAAGACCATGTGAGCAAATTGCTCGAAGAGGGGAGGGTCAAGAGTACTCGGATACCTAGACGTGCATGTATGAAGAAGTTAATGAACCTGAAAGAAGCGAAAGAGGTATGTAAGGATCGTGACACTTGGCGATCTGTTCTCTCTGGCTACCCCGTTCGGGATTGTGCGTGAAGATAAGTAAGTAAGTAAGTAAGGGAAGACATTAACATTGTTTTGTTTTGGACTCGCGAATCGCACTGTTCAATTCAGCTATTACTACAGAATAAATAATAGCTATTAGTTTATACTTTGTTTATAATATTATATGTTTATATTTTGTACATGAAAATTAATAATTAATTTATTAATAGTAACACAGAAAACTTGTACTGACTAATTAATTAAATAATTGAATTGTTATTTGTAATATAACCAGTGATGTGCGGGTACTGATATACTATAGTTAATTAAGTAAACGGTTGCTGACACAGGATAACAGCGTTGTAGATTCTCTGCAACACATGCTGAGTCAGAACCTTTTTATTGTCCGTCTTAACTTATAATAAAGCAGTTTTCAATCCACGAGGCCAAATTTCAGAGCAAGCTCCTGGTGTAAAATCCTGGCGACTAGGTTGTGCCTGTGCAAGTACTCAGAGTTAGAAAGCGCCGAGCAACCGGAGATGACATGCCTAAGTGACTCACCGGGCCGACAGTCGAGCTTGTCGTTATTCCGGTGAGTCACTTAACCTCTCAATCTCCTAGCGGTCTCATGAGACCGCGACCATATTCCGTCATATCCCTAGCGGGATCGTGAGGTCGCATCCACCCACAGCACTTTAACCCATAAAAACTTATATCTAGAGATTACTTTTCTATGAAGAAGTTTGGCATTATATAATCAATATGTCTTAAGATGAACATGGACAAAACAAAGATCATGTTTAATGTCCATGTCACACCTATACCGCTAGTTGTTGGGAGCACGAAGCTCGAAGTTGTTGACGAGTACGTTTACCTGGGACATATAGTCCGACTAGGTAAGTCCAACTTCGACCGAGAGCTCAATCGACGGATTGAACTCGGCTGGGCAGCGTTCGGGAAATCACGACACGTCTTCTCGTTAGGTATACCTCAAAACCTGAAAACTAAGTTACAACCAGTGCATGTTGCCAGTGATGACCTACGGAACCGAGACGTGGTCCTTCACTACTGGCCGTATGAGGAGGAGCTATGGAGAGGGTGCTAGGTATGCTCGGAGTTTCTCTGCGTGATAAACTTAGAAATGAGGATATCCGCAGTAGAATCAGAGTGACCGACATAGTCCAACGGATTAGTAAGCTGAAGTGGCAATGGGCCGGCCATATAGCTCGAAGAACCGACAACCGTCGGGGAAAAAAGGTTCTCAGTGGCAGTCTCGTAGGCGAAGTGTAGGGCAACCCCCCACTAGATGGAGTGACGACCTGGTAAGACGTGCAGGAAGTCGATGGATGCCGGTGGCTCAGAACCGTGCTTTGTGGTATACCTTGGGGGAGGCCTATGTTCAGCAGTGGACTTGTGAAGGGCTGTAATGATGATGATGATGAATGGATATGAGATACTCTATCCTCTAGTGCAATAAAAAACTGTTATCATATGAATATTTATTTATAATCTACGTTTATTTCGTAAGCCATTTTCTCGTGAATGTTATTGTGTGGATTTTTGGATTTTTCTAGTGTTTTATTAGTTTTTTTAGTATAGTGTTTTATTATAAAATTGCATTAAAAGGTTTTGTGTGAATATAATTTATCTTTTTACTTAAATAATTTCGGGTAATATATATTGAAATAATTGTAATTGTAATTGTGTTTGATATTCGCTTGGTATGTTTTTTTTTGTTATCAAAATACAATAAAATCTTTATGTAATGAAGTAAAACTTAACTTTTGTTTAGACCACAAGATAGAGAATTTTATATAGATTTTATAATGCTAACTTTATCATAGAAAAGTAGTCTCTAAATATAAGTTTTAACGGTTTAAGTGCTGTGGGTGGGTGCGGTTGCATGCAACCACTCGGGATTTTCCGGGCGCTTGAAGCGTTAAAAAGCTTAAAAAGCCACGACCTGGCTCATACTTTTGCGGCAAGTACAGCCTCATTATCGACGATCTCGTATTATACATTCTATGGGACGTCATAGTAGTGCGACTTTTCTATCCAGAGCGTTAAGTTCAGTCTGAGTTCACCTGAGTATGCCAAAGGTTAAAAATGAGGACAGGCACGACCCAACTGTTATATGCGTGTATCTTATTTACACGGGACAAGAGGCTGTTAACTACTTTGGTCAAGCATGCATAAAACACGGCGCAAACTGATTGTTTCATATCCGCCTCATCGATATCGATGTTCTGTGACATACCCAGGCATCGGTATGTTTCAGACTCGGAAAGAGTATTTAAGTTAATGGGCATAGATAAGTATATGCCCTCAAAGTTAGCAACCCTACACCCTTCAACGTAGAGGACCGCACACTTCACATCATAAGATGGGAGCGACTGGAAGCAAATAGTTCAAACATTTGCTTCCAGTCGCTCCCATCTCCCATCAGACAAGGTGGGTCACTTTAATACCTCTGTAGCGGCGCTGTCGTCGCCGCCATAAGCGAAAACACACCGTAGCCTAAATCGCGCTATCAACATTCCGAATCATAAACAGTATATATAGAACATCTCCGAACTATCACACGGAGCGTTGACCGCTCCCCGGGCATAACACCTTGCCCGGCGGGAGATCTCCCATTTTCCTTCCACGGCCACAGTGGTGACCCCGACGTGATCTGAACACGCAACCAACAACCTTCGGAAACTTTAAGCTTCATCATCGTCATAAACATACCCCACCCATTCACTCCTGAGCAGATATCGTCAGCAGTCTTCATATCCTGCAAGCCATCTATCTTCACAAGGTTCATCGCAGCATTGGAATAATAATGCTTCCTGTTCCTTCAAGCTACTCTCTGCGCTATACAGTGTTCGGCACGGCTCTGAGCCCAACTGCTCGCCTCTGCTTCACGGCACTCTCGCAGATTACTTGCCTTCTTCTCGACTCACCGCAGACTACAAGGCAATCCACTGGCACTTGCATATTCGTCGGCAACAAGGCTGCACTAACGACCTCCGGTCTGAGCAGGGGGGTGATGTAGCGGCGCTGTCGTCGCCGCCACAAGCGAAAACACACCGAAGCCTAAATCGTGCTATCAACATTCCGAATCGTAAACAGTATATATAGAACATCTCCGAACTATCACACGGAGTGTCGGCCGCTCCCCAGGCATAACACCTTGCCCGGCGGGAGATCTCCCATTTTCCTTCCACACCTCCTTTCCGAAGCTGGAATCCTCTCCCGGAGTCCTCCAGTAAAGTACTGAGAGGATTCAAAGAGAGGCAGAACCAGATTGAACTCAGTCAGTTCTTATCCTTATGCGGTTCTACGCAGCCATCATTCGCTCGCCCAGATGACAAAGGATCGTACTCCACTGTCCCATAAACTGCCCTAAGAAGTCTCTAACATTACAGTCAACCTTGTACCGCTCGAGGATCCTCTTTAGTAGTGTATGGGGCAACGAGTTGACTGCCTTTCTGTAGTCTATTCAGGCGGCAGAGAAGTTCTGACGGTTGCGTTTAAACACTTTGCCAATGACCGCGTCAATTAGGAGTGGTTCCTTGGTTTCACGACCATCTGTCGACATCAATTTTGAGCGCGTAACATCACCTGATTTAGCTCCAAGTGATTCTCGCCCTCAAAATGGATGTTAGTGTCTTGTATTTGGTGGGTAGACACGTGATAGGGCTGTATTTGTTCAGATCTTTTTTATCCTGTTCTTTAGGAAACAAGTGTCTGATCCTAGCAGTGAGGAGGCTTGGGAGCGACTTCTGATTGATACCATCTTGGAAATGTCGGGTGAGCACAGCGTGATACACCACAACCCTTTCAGCCAGTAGTGATGCAACCCGTCCAGTCCTGGACTCTTCCAGTTCAAGGCCATATGGACCGCCTAAGCTACGTCTTCCAGCGTTATATTGAAGGGGTCCATAAGCGTAATATTTGCACACTAGTTTACCACAAGTTTCATCCAAGGGCCCTTGCTGTGGTTTACGGGTTCCGACCACAGGGTATCAAGAAGTTCCTTCGGTTATATTTCCTTTTCACGGCAATATACAAGGTAGCAACCCTACGTGTGTACTACAGTAGGACATAGATATTAAGTTATTAAGTTGGCTGGTAGCTGGTAGTTACTGTTTAAAAAGTTAATTATACGGCCTAGTACAATTTCCGCCAATATTAAATCGGGTCGTGTCGTACGTTGTAAATGAAATGAAATGTCGTTGATAAATTGAAATGTGCCGTCGGGTTTATTTGCCTGAGAGGCATTTGCCGATTGAAACTTGCTCTAGTAACCCGGTTACACAATAGCGTGCTATTAATGCAAAACGTATTTTGTTTGTAAATATTTTGCAAGACTCTTCCGCTCTTCCGTTCATTTCTGCAACGGAAGAACCCTTAATCGATGAGCATGTATGCGTGGGTAGTGCGCGTAGGTATATGGATGTGAAGGAGGCGAGAGAGGTGTGTCAGGATCGTGCCAAATGGAAGTCCGTAGTCTCTGACTACCCCTCTGGGTGATAGGCGTGAGTGTTTTTGTTATGTTACTACGTTATTACGAAAGTGAAAACAGTTTTATCAAAATAAGTTATATATAAACCCATTATTAATACGTTATATGTTAAGTTCTTACCGTAATCAGTATTCAAACGTATAGAAATAATACTTCTACTAATTTTCTACTATACTTCAGAAAACACGACCACAAAAAAATTTAATTAAAATTTAAATAAATTTTTATTTGCAAATTGTATGTGGTTTAATTATCTACCTCTGCATTGACCGTGTAGTAAAAGTATTGTCAAAGACCCTACTTTACCGTTGCACATATCGGCTAGAGGTACGAGTAGAGTTAGAGAAAAATAGCAGGCAAGGCAAGATTGAATAGGCTTTTGTTAAGCTTAGTCAGTGGGCTTTATTATCTTTGTCTGCATCACCACATATCATTTTATATGTGGTAGTCACGTTGCAGTTATATTATGGTTGTAGCGTCAATTGGTCGGCTGGACCGGAGTAGGACCACGCTCTCACAGAATACCAGTGTAAAACAGCAGTTCAATGCTGTTGTGTTTCGTATGGTGAGTGTAAAAACTGGAGACCCTTTTTATTGGAAACGAGGCATTTTGATCTTAGTCCGTCAGGGGTGAGAATGAGAACATATCTGCATTTTGATTCTTAATTGAAGATAAATGTAGATGTCTACGGCCACAGCATCCACTTACCATCAGGTAGACTGGGTGCACGTTCGTTAGCAAGTAACACAACTAATATATGTTCTCTAACTCCAACTATTCATCAATTTTTTTTATGTCGTAGCCAATGTTTGACTTAGAATTGTTAAAAAAAAACAGATGCATTAAGGGTGTAAATGAGTTAGGCGTGTAAATGGTTTTATTATGAACGTACTCGTAAACGTCAGCAAAACAACTCTTGTTATGAACAGATTTATCTCAAGCGCAGCATCAATTGCGGTTAATGCCACGCATACCACATTATTGAAATTGTGACAGCTTTCGTCAAGTTTGTTTTTATAGCAATTCAGTACTAATTTAACTTTCGAGATCACTGTATGTGATCTGTTGTTTTATTTTTTTTAATTTTATTTAGGACACAAAATTGTTGCCAATATTAATAAAAACATACTAAGAAAATGGTAAATGAGAAAATTGCATAAAAATAAATATTAAAATATATTTTCTTTAACAGCGGTGTAATATAGAGATTTCCAGATATTTGATTCGGGTACCTATCGAAGTCAATATTAGTTTAAGAAAAAGTAATTACCCCCTTGGTTTAGTGATTGTAAGCGCGACGAGACCTCATGTCTAGGGTTCGAATCTTGGGTCGGGCCTAAATATATCTATATATTTCTATATAAATCATATATTGGGTGTCTTTTATTTATTATAGAATAAGGGTGGAAAACGAGCACACAGTCTACCTGATGATAACTGGTTATTGTGGCCCATAGACATTTTCAGTTTTTTGTCATTTAAAATAATTATTAATTGAAATCTATGTATATCTTGGGAGAAAAGATAAAATTGGAGTGTCTATGTGTAATATTGAAATACTTGCCTTTTATTTGCATGCATCGTTTTTTAGGGTAGGGTGACAAATGAGCTCACAGTCCACCGGTTACTGTGGCTCATAGACTATCTATCCTCGAATACGTATCAAAATGCAGATGCGTTGTCACTTGTCAGCCGTGAGGAGTAAGATGAAAGGCCTCGTTTCCAGTAAAAAGGGTCTCCGGATCTCTACACTCATCATACGAAACACAGCAGCATTAAGCTACTATTTTACGCTGGTATTCTGCGAGAGCCTGGCCCTTCCCGGTCGAGCCGACCCATTCGTGCTACAACTATACTACTAATATAACTGCAGTATGTCTCTATGTATATAATTTGATTGGCATGATTTGCCTGTCTTTTCGTTCGCGCCGTCTGTCTTCGGAATGGCTGAACTGGGCTGAACAGATTGCAAAACTTGATGAAAAGATAGTCAGCGATGCCAGAGTGATCTTGTGATACTTATTGATTACTATCTTAAATCTAAACAACGTCATATCTATCGATGTATTAAGATCCTACCCAGGCAATGCGAGGCCGGGATGCCATTTATATAATACATTTTATTATAATACAACAATTTCGCCCCACTTTTGTCCGCAATTCGGACATTACTAAATATTTTATTATATTGAATATATTTCATTTCTTAGTCATACATTTAAGTCAAGTTAAATTAGCATTTAAAATTGCCATTAACAATTTCAAGGTTCCGGCGATGAGCGAGGTCTCTTTCACAAAGATTACTTAATGTGAGCGCTCGTCTCTTGAGCTATTATGGTTTAACTTAAGAAAAGTAACATCAAATTAATATCAATCTGGAAAATCCATCAACTCAAGTAACTTAAACCGTTCCTGAGCGACTAACAGTGTCTAAAGTTATGCAAATGCAACTTTATAAAGGAACACACACATGCACACAATTATTTCAAAACTATGCAAATACAACTCTATAAAGGAACATACACAAACAATAAACAATTCAATGGGTACTAAGAAAGATTCCAGACGATTACGATAAGTTGGGGTGGTCATCCGAGCGTAGAGTGTGCCTAGGCGAAATGTCGCGATTTAGCATTTTGCGACTGACATTTTCGAGTGCCGACCTTATTTTTGACATTTCATCGATCCGCCATTATGAAAGTTTTCGTCGCTGCCGCTATGACGGCCGTTTAGTACTCGGCTTCGTTATAAAACAGTAGTATAATATTTTATGATGATGTCCGTTTCATAGAAATTAGTTTAGTATAAAAATAATTCGAAATTTATTTAATTTTTTGTATAAAAATAAGTTAGTAAAAAACAAAAGTAAAATTACAGCTTATATACATGTTCACATGCCTCCTCTCATTTATGAGAGGGTTTTAGGGCAAGGAAATGTTTGCGAACGAACTTCACATGTCTTCGAAATATTTTTTCCATTCATGCAGGTTCCTTCGCGATTTTTCCCTTACCGCCGAGGACATGATAAATCATCACTCAAAATTGCAATTAAAAATTTCATCAGTGCCGGCGGGGATCTAATCCGCGTAGGTACTGTGACATTTACAGCGAGCGCTAAGCCCCTGAGCTCTCTAGAGAGCGTTGATAGCAAACACAATACTAGAATAAAATAGCAGCATAACGGTACTATTATTCGTATAGAGCGTAACGAGAACTAAAAATCTTTTTACTAATAACGATTTTAGTCGACAGGGATGACATTGTATCTTAACTTGTTTTTTTTTTGTGAAAAATTTAAAGAGATACGACACCGCGAAAAATTGCACCTTCTTTCATCGAATAGTAAAAGGACTATGACACCACAAACGAAACTGGAATTTAGATATAGGTAAATTCCTCTCTTTATCTTGAATTTGCTTGTTCAAAAACACGATTGTATAATTTTAACTCGATCATAGTTATATAGGCTGTACTTTAACTTTTTAGCTTTAATTGTGTTTGCGCGTGGTTCTTCAAGAGGAGGGCTTAGTGGGTGGGTGGTAATTAAGAGTGGACCTGTTCGTTTCTGCGTGAACACAAACAACGTGGTTCTTCTATGTAAAAATATAGTTGAATTATAAAAACGGATTAACCGTGGCGTGATGGTGTACGAACGTCCACCATCGTTCCACGGGTGTTATAAGAGGCAACAGAAGAAAAAAAAACCAGGAGATGAGAATCAGCTTCTTTCTTATAACAACCTACCAAGCGTGGCAACCGTGCAGTGGCGGTATAAGAATATCCTCTTTCCCACATCATCCCGTGGGTACCGTTAGAGGCGACAGGCAAACAAATCAGGAGATTGGCAACAGTGTATTTTTGATAACGTCTAATAATGAACAAAAACGAGTGTGCTTATGACCACACGACTGAAGTAAAACTTTTTTAGCTCCATCTGTATGTACACACACACATATATTAAATACATATATATATATATATATTATTTATATATATTATTTTTTTATATATATTTATTATATATATATTATATATATATATATTGTGTTGTAACATACATGTTTACAATTGCATTTTTATTTCTTATTTAACATTAGTAAATAAAAGTAATGAAGTAGGTAGTCACTATCACTATTGGTTTTTTATTATATATATATATATATATATATATTAAAGTTTTAAACGTAGAATATTTAATGTATTGAACAAAATATTAATTATTAAATAAAATTGTTCAAAACGAAATAAAATTACGAAAAATAACTGGCTATGAGAGAAAGAGGGAAAGAAAATGTGCGCACATTGCTCTCTCTTGCTTATATCCCCCACTCAAACCCCGTTCGCCGCACCCAATCACACTTTTCGTAACGCTTTCGTTCGCCAGCTTACTCCCCAAGTCAAGCGTGCGTAACGAAGTTTTACTTCAAAAAACTTCTGTTGCCAACCGTGGCAACTA
The DNA here is from genome assembly GCA_907164705.1 of Parnassius apollo. Lineage (NCBI taxonomy): Eukaryota > Metazoa > Arthropoda > Insecta > Lepidoptera > Papilionidae > Parnassius > Parnassius apollo. The sequence continues at coordinate 4,907,362 of CAJQZP010001668.1, read as the reverse complement.
TAGAAAATATCCCCCACTTTATAATGGAGGGCTATATTTAGAAGTAGACTCTTGATAGGCTAGAATCGTGACTGTTTAAGAAAAGAGTAAAAAATATCTAGTTATCTATTAGTTATTCCTGGTGCCTGTCTGTCTATCACTGACATTTTTATCGGATACTATTTTACGCCTTCTTATTTATTTAAAAGCTAAGCTCTTGTCGTTGAAGCAACACCATTACTATAAATCGTTCGCAAACTACTTTAACACTTGAATGTGACGTTAATAGTTTCCTTTTTTGCTCACAATTGTGACCTTTCACTGCCTCGTTTTCTTTATATAATTCCTATAATGATATTTGTATTTGATTTGATAAACGAGCCATGTTGTAACAAGTGGCCCCGTTATTATTCCCTTTTGTTTTCAAAAACATAGTAATATTATTCTCCAGGCCGAATTTCGATCGCAGCGGCCAGGCTCAATGGGTAACACAAAACATCAATGGGTAACAAACAACATTTAAAAGTCGTAGAGCCATACTAAACGTGGTAGAGTCATGCTGTGTCTATATTAGTAGTATTAGCTGGAAGTGGTCGGTTCGATCGGACTCGGTATTCCATCTTAGTTCTCACGGGTGACAATGCATTTTCATATTGATTCGTAATCGAGGATGAATGTAGATGTCTATGAGCCACAGCATCCACCTACAATCAAGTGGACTGTGTTGTGTGTAGCACCCTTCTCCTATAAAAAATAACAAAAATATGCGCAAGATAGGGATATAGTGCCTGAGTGTATGCGATGGACAGATGTACTCTCTAATCCCTTACTCTCATAGTTCGACGGGAAAGTAATCCGACATTACCGAAGCGAGTTTAAGCGCAGGATTGAGACCGGGTTAGGTTTTCCGGGCTTTCCTAGGCATAGGGGTTAAACACCGTCAACTTCCTGACATCGGGCCGCAACTTTTGAAGGAAAAACTCATAACAGGTTTAACCCGACCCGGGTTTGCATGATGTTGAGACCATGATCAGGAAAGGAATCTTTCGGTTGACACACAAAAAGAATGAATGAAGAAGGAGTGACAAAGGAAACTTATGCTGCAGCGGTGGGTCATCCCAGACGAAATTTGATCAACCTACCGTTACCGCTTTCGTCACAGTTCATTAAAGGTCCGCTGATAAGCACAAGCCTTCCAATAGATTACCTCGTAGGGGGGATAATTGTTATAGTTGCCCAACACTCTTGGCAAACAAGTTGACAACGTCAGTTTTGTAATAGTTTTGTTATTCGTATCTTATCAAATAATTTAGTTCCGTGCCCTTTTTTTCCTAAATATTAAAATTTCTATTTTTATTTTTAATAAGTGCTTGTTTTTATTTTATGTTGGAGCCTGTGATAATATTTTATTGCACCTATGTCTCTGGCATTAACTGAAAATCAGCGTTACCGCGATGTGGTTTCCACTACATGTGTGCTAAATAAACGCCATTTAAGCTCCTAAATTATTTTGTTATGTTAAATTATGATTATATTTGGAATTTAAATTATAATTGGAATTTGAATTATAATTGGAATTTAAATTATATTTATTTTATTATTTTACTTATTTATTAGGAAGGCGCTGTTGTCCATCTCCTGGGTTGTTTTCCACTGTCGCCATTTATGACACCCACGAGATGATATGTGGTGGTGTACATTCTTGCACCGCCGCTATACGGTTAATTTAACTGGCGATAAACCGAAGTTAAGATAAACAACGATTATTTTTAAACGACGAGCATGCAAATTGTAAGATGTGAAAAAAGCGAGAGAGTTGTGTCAGGATCGTGCCAAATGGAAATGGTCGGGTGTGGGAGTTTATGTATTTACGTGTTTATTGATGTTATATATTTATTGTCTACTTTAATACAAATTATTACTTTATTTGTTGTATAATTTAATAAAAAGGATTGTAAAGGGCGAACTTAATGCCTTTTGGCATTCTCTTCCATTCACCCGGAACGTGTGGAAATAATGAGATAGGTGCCAAAAATAAATACAACATTATTTTAAATCGGAAAGAACACACACAGAAACACACACACACACACACACACACAAAACACACATACGCACGCACGCACACGCAAGCATGCGCACGCACACACACACGCACACGCACACGCACACCCACACACACACACGCACACGCACACACACACACACACACACACACACACACACACACATACACACACACACACACACACACACACACACACACCACACAACCCGGGTTCAATCCTCGTCGGCATCAATGAAATTATTAATTGCATTTTTAAGTGCAGATTTACCACGTGCTCGGCGGTTAAGGATGAAGGAGGAAGATATGTTAAGTTCGCCAACACGCATTGGGGCAGCATGGCGGTTATTTCCTTTACCCAAAACCCACTCAGAAATGAGAGGGGGGCCAGCGGTGGGACGTATATACGTTGTAACTTATTTAGGTACTTATTTTACTTTGCATGTGAACTATTGGCGGAAATGACGAAACAAGTGCTCCGATGGTGATGTAAGCCTCCAGTATGATGCTCTTTACACCGGCCAAGTCAATATTTCTCGGGAAAACGTCTCCAAGTGCCGGGACAAACTTGTGTCTGAAGTCGAGTCTTTGCTGAACAGAGTCTCGGATTGGGGGGCTAGTCCAGTTTAACCCCCAGAAGACTCAAGTTTGCGCGTTAACCGCTAAAAAGAACCCCTTTGTCGTATCTCCTCAGTTTCAAGGCACTCCCCTTGTTGCCTCAGCCAGTATCGGAATCCTCGGCGTTGATATATCGAGTGACGTGCAGTTTCGTAGTCCCTTGGAAGAGAAGGCCAAATTGGCCTCTAAAAAGCTTGGTGTATTGAAATAATACTAATTTTTACGGAATTTATCGCGTATATTTAACTTTTTTTACCCGACGTTTCGAGAGCTTTACAGCACCCATGGTCACGGGAAGGACTGAGATGTTCAACGTCCAGCTGTCATAGTTAACCGCGGTTACCATAGATTAAGATTTAACTTTTGTTCCGATCTACACAGTATGAACTTATGGTATCATGGAGTCTTGCAGTTGTATGCTTGGGTTGGGATTTAATTTTATTTATTATAGGATCCGAAGCAGATGGTAGCACCCAGCCATCTTCTCTATTGAAATTAGGATGTTTTTTGATTTCAATAGCCTCGCGAATCATCCTTGGAAGGAATCGGTGTTCTTTAGCGAGGATTTGTGGTCTATCAAATCTGATGTAGTGACGGGGGCGATCCTGTACTTGTTCACAGACTGCAGACTTCCCGGAGCGTCGATTCTTCACATCAGCTATATGTTCTTTGACGCGGGTTTTAATTGATCTTTTAGTTTGTCCTATGTAGGAGAGACCACATTCACAATCAAGCTTGTACACTCCTGCATCTTGCAGAGGGACGTTACACTTGAATGATGGTAAAAACTGACCAATCTTCTTCGGCGGCTTGAAGTATGTTTTGATGGAAGCGCGCTTCAAGATGTAGCCAATCTTGTCAGTGACTCCTCTAACATACGGCAGTACAGCAGGTACACGCTCGACTGTGGCCGGCTTCACTCGTTCTCTGTGACGTAGGCGCGGGACCCGAAGCTTGTTGTCATGCAAAACTTGCTTGACATGTTGGAGCTCGGCAGCCAGGTGTTTACTGTCACAGATCCCTCGTGCTCTCTGAAACAAAGATTTACCCACGGTAGCTAACTGTGAAGGATGGTGGTGAGAATCACCGTTTAAATATCTATCTGTATGGGTCTTTTTTCTATACACAGTATGGCTCAAGGTGTTATCAGGATTCCGAATTACTAACACATCTAGAAAAGCTAAGGAATTGTTTGCCTCTAACTCCATTGTGAACTGAATTTTAGTATTTATAGAGTTAAGATGGTCTAAAAATGCAGTTACTTTATCTAAAGGTAGAATTGTGAAAGTGTCGTCTACGTACCGCTTGTAGAATCTTGGATTTATGGGAGAAGTAAGCAGGGCTTTCTCCTCAAAGTCTTCCATGAATATGTCGGCGACAATGGGAGATACAGGTGAGCCCATCGCCACACCATCTACTTGCTTGTAGAACTCCTCCTTCCACAATAGGTAGCCAGATGTAAGGCAGTGTCTGAGTAATACTGCATATTCTACGGGCATGTTGTTTTCTTCCAGCCTTCTAGTTACAATTGAGATGCAGTCTTCAACAGGTAAGCATGTAAACAATGACTGCACATCAAAACTGACCATAGTTTCATTGTCTGCCAGACGTAGGTCTTTAATCTCGCTGACAAAATGGTAGGAATCCTTTATGTGTGCTCTTGTATGTCCCCTGAGCGGTGAGAGTATTTTCGCTAAGTGTTGAGCCAATCTGTAAGTTGGTGAATCGATTTGGCTCACTATGGGGCGTAATGGAGCATTGGGCTTGTGTATTTTTGGTAACCCATACAACTTTGGTGATTTGGCGCACGTAGGTATTATCCATTTTACGTCCAGATTTATATTTTTCGGAGTGTTTCTTTATGAGGTCACTAGTTGTTTTTAGTGTGCTGTTTGTTGGGTCGTTTTTAACCTTTTTTATAAGTACTTACATCCGACAAAAGTTCTTGTATTTTAGAATTATAATCTGACGTATCCATGACCACCGTGGCGTTTCCCTTATCTGCGCGGAGAATCGTAAGTTCTGGTTTATTGCGTAGGTTCTTTAACGCTATAAATTCGTCTCTGGGAAGATTCGGTTTAGGCACTGAACATCGACGTAACATAGACGAAATGTCTTGACGTATCGCCTCCAAATCTTCTTTCCGCATATTGTTTTTAAATAAACAGTCCTCGACACTACAGATAATTTCTTCGTACGGTAATCTGCTTGGAGTTATAGCGTAATTTAGTCCTTTGGATAACACCTTTATTGTTGCATCATCCAGTGTTTGTTTTGACAGATTATAGAACGCGATTAATCTATGATCTGTGTTTGTCAATGGTTGCTTTTGGTTCTGGCATTGATTCGTATGTTTGACATTTGATTTGGCCGTTAATTTTTGATATTTTTCTATATGTTTGTTTTTGCATTCGTTATATTTACTAATTTCGCGTTTATTTAATGTTTCCATGCAAAAATTATAATCAAACGTCGTTAAAAATTTCTTTAATTCACTGGATGATATGTCTATGGATTTATTTATGTCATATAGATCGGAGCGTTTTTGTTGGATTACCGCCCGTAACAACTTTTTACTTGCCTGATTTAAGATCTTAGCGCTTCCTCGAATGTCCTTTTTGGTGGATATTTTGACACACGTAGGAATGAGATTATGGTCTCGGCATCTCTTCAAGAAATTTAAGGCTGTTAGATATCTTGCGCGCTTTGTCTTTAGATCTTCTAATCGGCGTATTTTATTTGCAATTACCAGTCCGTACTGGTTTACATAAAAATTAGTATTATTTCAATGTGTAGTGTTCGCGTAAATATAAGAAATCATTAAGCTTGGTGTACTCAGCAGAGCGGGACAGTATTTCATGCCGGCACACCACCTGCAACTTTACAAGGTGCAGGTTCGGCCGCACATTGAATACTGTTCCCATCTCTGGGCTAGGGCTCCCCAGTACCAGCTCCTTCCACTTGACCGCATCCAGCGCAGAGCGGCTCGAATCGTCGACGACTGAGTGCTTTCCGATCGGCTTGATTCACTGAAACTGCGAAGAGATGTTGCATCTCTTTGCATTTTCTTTCGAATATACAATGGAGAGTGCTCTGAGGAATTGTTCGAATCCTAGCCGCCAAATTTCGTGAACCCACTACGCGACAAACGTTTCGATACCATCCCCACCATCTAGATGCTTGGCGGTCCACCACTGTACGTTTCAAAAGGAGTTTTCTTCCGCGTACAACCTCTCTGTGGAATAGTTTACCACCGGCGATTTTTCCGGACCGATATGACCTGGGGACCTTCAAGAAAAGAGCTTACTCCTTTCTAAAGGGCCGGCAACGCACCTGCAATTGCCCTGGTGTCGCGGTTGATCATGGGCGGCGGTAGTCACTTAACATCAGGTGAGCCACATGCTCGTTTGCCCCCTCTTCTATAAAAAAAGTTACTTTGTCCGCTTACGCTCCTTAAGCGTGTCGTTTTGTATCGCTGGCTACACTGTCGAATTAGGGTGGTTACCCTAAAATAACTGTATGTTGGTTACACAGTCGATTTAGGGTGGTCACCCTGTGTATATTGTATGTGTGTAAATAAAATATAAATCAATCGTTGTCGATCGTATCTTCATCAACTGACTGCTGAGTAAAGCTGTCCTCAAAAAAATGGTTACAAATTTTTTCACATTATTACATTGTGAAGAAATTTGTAACCACTTTATGTAATGATACTATCACAGTTTATCAAAAGACCACTGTTGAACAAAGTCCCCCATATGTTGCTTCATAGGAAGACATTGTCTGTCGTAGAGCCACACTGCAGCTTTATTATGGTCATTGCACGAATTGGTCACCACGTTCTTACAGAGTACCAGCGTAAAATGCAGCTTAACACTGCTTTGTTTCCGTATGGCGAGTGTAGAGATCCGGAGACACTTTTTTACTGGAAATGAGGCATTCCATCTTAGTCCTCAGGGGTGACAACGCATCTGCGTTTTGATTCTTAATCGAGGATAAATATAGATGTCTATGGGCCACAGGATCCACTTACCATCAGATCGACTGTGTGCTCATTTGTCACCCTTATTCTATAAAAAACAAACATATGCTATTGCTGCCACGCTTAAAAAGCGAGTTGGGAAAGGTAGTTTTTTTATTCAGCTGCTATCAGAAAAATGCTGATGCCTTCCTAGTTCCGCTTCCCCCCGTCGCCTCTTACGGCATCCACGGGATGATATGGAGTAGTGGATATTCCTACCAACCATCTCTCCTACACGTGAACATGTTTATATTTTGGTTATTGTATTACAGCTTACAATATAAAAAAAAACTGTCAGTCGTCGTTTTTTTTTTCACTATCGGACTGCACGTCAGAAGTGAAAACTTCTAAGCTTCACAAATTTGTAAACACAATTTTTGCGTTGTTATGAAATATTTTTAGGAAGTATCTTTTATTAGAAATTGTTTTTATCAAAAGAAATTTATAAATACATATCAATTTTATAAATTTTTTCAAGTAAATTCATGAATTTTATGTTTCTTTTTATATCTTATTATTTAAGTGATGGTCACGCGAGTTCAGTGCATTTCCCCATCTCAAAAGTATTTTATTTTCATAATTCATAATTATTTATTTGCATGGAATGTAGGTAGATATTACAAGAGTATTATTACATAAAAGTTCCTCCTATACATTCTGCCTTATTGAGGCGTGCAAATTTTAACTAGATATAACAATTTTTTTTCAATTATTGATGAATTTAACTTATTAATGTAATATAAAAATGTCCAATTGATATAATAAAATAAATGTCAAAAGATTAATTATACTAAAAACAATGTCACTCAATCGTTTACAAATGTCAAAATATAAATGTTATGTAAAAACATTAAAAATAACTAACTAATAATTATTCTATAACTATCGAAGTCCTTTATAAACTCACAGCAAAAAAATCAAGCATTTTTAGATACATATATTTAAATATGTAATTTGTTTTGATTTTTGTGATCAAGATACTCATTAACAGTATAGAAACAATAAAGTAAAAGCCATTCATGAAATTTGTTTTTTAACTTTGTCATTGGTAAATTTTTAAACTCGTCGGGGAAATACTTAAAAATTTTAATCGTCATTGTGTATGAATTTTTTTGGAAGAGCATCAATTTACATTTTGGAAAGTATATTCTGTTATTAGATTTTTTAAGTTGATTTTTTGGAATGTTCCTAATTATTGCTAAAGATTGGTTGCTATTTTTTTAGATATATTATCTATAATATACGACATTAGTATGTTTGTGTCGGTCTTTCTTATAGTTTTGATTTTATATGGCGACAAAGCTTAAGTGACCATAGTACCCTCACGTATATAGCTTAATAATACATCATTTTTAAAAAGTAGTCAAATCATTACGTTTAATCATTTTATATATGCATATAGATGCGAAAAATGTGACCGTTCTTCCGGAGCAGTCGGGTGAAAGGGCTGATATAGGGACAATAAAAAAGGCAAGTAGTATCTTTTGATCAACAGCCGCGTTTTCGAACCGCTCGTTAAAAGTATCGTTTGTGAGGCGATGTGTTCATGCGATTTTAATGGCATTTGGACAAGTTATGCATTCTTTATTACTGCGACAGCTGTCCGAATGTGAAAAAGGTGAAAAAGGTTTCATTTGATCGATCAAATGAATACTCGAATATAAAAATCATTAATCTACTTTTTTATTCATATTTATTGCTTTACCTATAAATAAATTAAAATATGATAGTAGGATAAGTAAAAAGGTGGTTATGGTCCTATAGACTCGATAATATACATAATTATTTGTATATTTTCATCATCATCATCATTACAGCCATTCACAAGTCCATTGCTGAACGTAAGCCTCCCCAAATACCCTGAGGAACGCCACAAGCAGCACGGTCCTCTATAAGCCAGTTGCATCCATTGACTTCCTGTGTATATTACCAGGTCGTCACTCCATTTAGTATAACGTGTGGTCAGCCCGGGGAACGGCCAACGCTACGTATCCATTCAGAACTGTCCTATATATTACCCGTAGTATTTGGGAACTTTGATAGCGTGATTTAGGCTTCGGTGCGTTTTGTTTGTGGCGTGATGACAGCGCCACCACAGTAGTCTCTACATTTGTACGTCAAGCGAAAACTTTGTATCCATTTTTAAGCCTATTACCCGCATCGAGGTGTGTAGAGATTCAGCATAGTTAAATTTTACATGGAGAGGGAGTTCATAAATCTAAAATTTATTTAAAATATGTGTTACAAATATATTAAATAAAATATAAAAAACACAACAATTACGGTCATACTGTCGATGTCAAACACATAAATGTCGCTTGGACAATGTTCATGCTGTCAATACCTCAGAGGAAGTACCAAAGAATATATAATCTCTAATTTTAGGCAAAAGGCGTTTATTTATATTTTGTATATTAGATATTTGTGTTTTATGTATTAATGTGCAGTTGAAAGTGAAATACAGCTTGCTTTATAAACAAAACTAAAAATGTAATGACTTTGGTCGAATTTCGACAACTAAGCTTTCACTTGTAGACATTATTATTTACATATTTGGTAAACTGACAGGAATACTTTTAGCAACTGACTTGCACTACCTATTGAAATGAAATAATTTAGTTATATACTTTTTATGAATATTATGTATTTGTATTTATACTTAGCACGTAAGGAAGCAAAATTTTGTTCGTCAAACATATTCTTTCAAATCTGCTACTATACAATACAATAAAATATTGTATGCCAAAGATAAATATAAAAAAATTAAACAAATATTGAGGGAAAAAGAAAAGGCGGTCTCATTCAAAAAAAGGCGGTCACTTTCAGACAACCCAGATGGCCATCAGCCAACTCCTCCAACTCCCTCTTCCAAAACCTACACCAACTGGAAGGGAGCTATACACGGCGTCACGCCTGTAATCCCGTAGGAGAAGGCAGAAGCCGAAACCCAGCTACTCGGAACATGTTTAGCCAAAAAATATGGGTCAAGATGGAAAATTGTCAACGATTTCAATCACAAATCTCACATCACTTTATACACCTTTTACGATGTGATAGGCACATATAATAAAGTTACTGATACGGAGTTATAGCAAAACATCCCAAGTTATGTTTTGTTATATAATATATGTCTATGATATTTTCTCTTCTTATTTATTTATTTATGCTTAATTGTACACCTTAATGAAAAGGATTACGAAGGGGAATATATATTTTTAATAGAATTGGGTAACAAACGAACATACAGAAACCTCACGGTAAGTGGATGCTGTGGCTCATAGACATCTGCATTTATCTTCGACTAAGAATCAAAATGCAGACCCGTTGTCACTCGTGAGGACTACGACACAATGCCCCGTTTCCAATATAAAGCGTCTCTGGTTCTCTATACTCATACATACGAAACACAGCAGCATTAAGCTACTATTCTGTGATAGCGTGATCCTTCCCCGGCAGCGTGGCTCTACCACGTATATACATATATACAACATGTAACAAAAACCCTCTGGTTCCCGTTAAGTGCGTTATCAGAATCAGTATTTAAACCTATAGAATATTTTTTTCAAAAAACCACATTTAAAAAAAATTAATACCAAACCATATATTTTAATTTAATTAAAAATAATATTTGCAAATTGTATGTGGTTTTAGTATCTCTGCCTTGGCCGAAGAGTAAGGAGATTATCAAAGGCCCCGCATTACCGATATTCGTGTGAGTTAGTGGATATAAAACTACATAAAATTTACAAATAATTTTTTTATTAAATTTAAAAAAATATGGTCGAGTTTCCTGAAAAAAATATTTCTGTACACTTGAATACTGATTCTGATAACGCAGTTAACGGGAACCACAGGGTTTTTGTTACATGTTGTATAAATATACATTTAAATTACCATACATTGAAAATACGTATTATAAATACAAATAGGTATATAACATAAACTTATAAATAAACGTACAACAAAACTTCTTGTCTATGGTTTATAATGATTTTGATATATTTTTGATAAATCATGCTATTTATGTTCGGAAACTAACAAAGTATTCGTATGAAAATTGTAAAATCACAAACAGTAAATATCCACCCTTTTACTGTACTTTAAATGTCCACTTTGCCAAACGCGTAACCGCAAGAAAATGGCAGTAAAACATTAAACAAAATAACGATCCATCTTCGCCACTGCAGCAACATCCTTTCGCGCCCTTTTCGCTGTTAAATGCGGCCATCTTGCGACGTCGCATCGCCAACATGGCGGATTTATAGTCCATCGTAAAATGCGCCAAAATTAACAAAAGGTTTGGCAGCTGACGGGTTTTAAATATAAAGTTATGATGAAAATCGGCCGCCCGTTCGGCTGGCATGTTATTGAAAACGAAGTGCGCGTATTTATAGGTTATTGGTGAATGCAGCGAGAATAAACACACTTCCTGTTTTGCAAAACTTTGTACTATTATATATTATAACAGTTATCGGTTAATATTTTCTTAAGTTTTATATATCTTCACAATTACAGAGTAATAAATGTCTACAGACCACTTGATGGTAATTGGCCACTGTGTTCCATGAAAGTTTGTAGTCAAATGTAAACAAAAAAGTTAAGGCTGTATTGTTCCGCTTCACCTACGTGAAATGCTACATACTTTATTAATTATACCCATTTAGAATTATTAAAGGATGGGATAGTCTATGGAAAGGCCTGTTCAGCAAGCTGTAACGATGTAGTACTATATAGTTAATATAGAACTATACTGTTTCGTTACCGATCAACACCGTAGTGTGTCATGACCGGACGAATTTACAACGCAAATTTTTGGCATGTACCGATAAGCGAAGGTGACCAAACACGTTGTAATTGCGTGTGTTTACCGTTGTTTAAAATAATAGCAATATTAAAGGGAAATATAACATCAAATGGCTTAGCAAAATCCTCCGTTATGCCGAAAATATTGCAGCATTAATTTTGAATAAATATATGGTAAAGTTGAAGATTAATGTTAAGGACTATGTTAGTCGAAAACACGATTCCTTAAAATTTTCTCGATAGAAAAAAAAATCCAAAGTTACCTCCAAACTGAACAATAAACCGTTGCTATTCTTAAAATACTCGTACTTTAAATAAGATCATGAAACTGTAAACTGCGTAATGTTATTTACTTTTTTTAAAATACCATTATTTTCACTGTAAAAAGAAATTACCTAAACTATCGGCGTCTTGAAGTTTGATTCCTGTCGCCGTGTTAGTATCGTTTCGGCTTTTGAAGTTGCGTCGCTTACGATCAGAATACACATTACGCAACAGGACGACGTAAAATTAAAATGGGAAATAACTGTAATAAAAATAAGAAGCGACTGGGTTGGCGTTAAGAAACAGGCATAAATATATTAAACCTAACGAAATAAGTATCTAACGACCTATCTACTTACAGTATTAGTGATTACAAACATGTCGGTACATAGCATACGACGCGCGGGGAAGTGGGGGCGAAATTAGAATTTGAGCTGACTTTTTATATCCCCTTAAGAATTCATAATTAAAGTAGGTTTTTATTTTTTACCGCTGGTTCGGAAAAAATCTCTGTCCTGGGAAGAACTAGCAAGAAACCAAGTGTGACATTTTTTCCCCAGTTATACAATACAATATAAAGTTATACAATACTAGCTGCTGCCCGCGACTTTGTACGCGGATGATGTTGCTTACGCCAGCGACAAGGGGTCGTCAAAATCGAAGATCTAAAACGTCTGTTTTCGAATTCTAAGAGCCTAACTCGCACATCACGTTGTTTTCCCGGGGACGGGAAAACAACGTGATGTGCGAGACGATTCGAGACGTTCCAGATCTTTCATTTTTGTAAGTTAACACGAAATGCCCATCAGATTAAACAACTTTTGCTAAGGCGTCATTCCTATATATGTTATAATGTCGCTGGGCTTTGGAGTTCCACAACAGGTGTTCCAGATCTTCAAATAACTATAGCTGTACCCTTGGCTTTGCCCACGTTCTCGGTCACGCGCAAGTCGTATCTCACGCTCCTGACTGCTCTCAAGTGATCGAGCAGTCTCAGAGCGGATATTCTGAAAACTCAACCTCTGATCCCTCTGTGTAACCGTTTCGGATGCGCGAGACAAAGAATGATGATCCCGATCGATAGCTAAAAGCATTTCTCGTTGTTCCACACTTTCCTGAGATCGAGAAGCAGTAGTGCGGACTCGTTTAAATTCTAGTCGTAATTGGCGCTGCGTGCTAGTTTCTGCGGACAAACTTAGTGCATTACGCTCACGGTTAGCACCTAGCCGCTGTTCACGCTCTGCGTGGGTTCGAGAGAAACTACTGCTACTACTAACTAACCTGCGCATCTTAAAAACCCTTGAGTTTCGAGACAGATTTGATCTTTTTATAAAAGGCATAGCTAGATTCCTTCTTAATCCGATACTAACGATATTCAAAATAATGAAAAGTTATCGAATAAGTACGTAATAGTAGAAAAATAATAATTATTCGTAGGAAAATTAAACACATCAACCAACACAGACAACAAAGGTAACCCGCGTTTCTATAGGATGATAACTTAGAACCAAAAGTTTGACTTGACCCATGATAGTGTAACTTGTTGTACCACCAATCAATCTGTTTAGTAATATTGGTGTGAAACTCTCCATACAATCAGATAGGACATGTAAAGTTCCCGGATTTCCTAATGCACATAAAAAGTGCAAAAATTAAACAAAAATTACGATTTTTCAAAACAATATTATGGGACTTAAACTTGCACCATTTAATGCGGTAAACATTTTTGACGGTCGACATATTGTTAAACAGCTGTTCCCTTGCAATTTATAATTTTACTGCCCCGCTCCTTTATAAACATAGCGTGATTATTATGTTCCCAGAGTTAAATTTTTATTTTTATTTTAACTAATAACATATCATTTTGTGCATTCAATTATTTTGTGCATTCAATTACAGAGAAAAACTTAAAATCAATATTGCTTACCCCCTATAATATACGGCGTGATAATATGTAGCCTAAAGCCTTCCTTGGTTTACAAAGAACATTTTTGCTGAATTTCAAATCAATCTATTCAGTAGTTTTGGCGTGAAGCCGTACCATACACACAGACAAACAGACAAACAGACAAAAATTCTAAGAAGTCATTTTTTGTCATCAGTTACGTTTTTCTAACAAAAGCCACTTATTTTTTCTCGAAAATACTCAATGTACAGTTTTTTTTTCGTTACTGTTTTATTATATGTATAGATAAAGGTTTGTACAATTATTTAAAAAAAACTCATTTACCGACTTCAAAAAGGAGGAGGTATTCAATTCGTTTGTATGTTTTTTTTAATGTTGCCTCATAACTTTTCCCTCAATTAACCGATTTTGATGATTTTTTTAATCTGAAAGTTTGTACTTTTCGTGTGGTCCCATATAAATTTAATCAAGATGTGACAATTAGTTTTTGATTTGTCTTTAATAATGCGTATTTAATTAACTTCGGATGCATTGATTCGGTCGATTTGAAGTCGGTTGTACAATTTTTTTAATTTTACCATTTGTTTAATAAACAGCTTGGGAACGACCTTCTTATTCCGAGGGGTTATTATCATCCATGTGATCGTTTATTATTTATAATTTACAAAGTCTTTGTTTAGTTAAACTTACTAATATGTGTGATACGCTATAATGATGATGAATATGATTCTAGAAGTAGTATGGTGGCAAACATCTCAATCCCAAAGGTTATATTATATTAACCGTTTTTATACAGTTCTTGTTTAGCGAAACACACTTCTGCAACAATAAATTTGCTTGATCATTCTTTCCTCATTGATTTTTTCTATGACCAAACGGCTACTGGTTATTTTACCACTTTAAACTGAAATTCGGTGGTGGATGCACTATTTATTTATCTAAATAAGATATGATCTCCTTCTTCGTGATTTTAACTACAGAGACCACAGCCGAATGCTATAAGAAGTTGTAAATACCGCTGGATGATGAAGTAATCAGTCTTATAGGTGATTTGCTCATTATTAAATTGTGCTGCTTTTTTTTCATAGTATAAGCGCGACAAACGAGCACACGACCCACTTGATGGTAAGTGGATGCTGTGACCTATAGACGTCTACATCTATCACCGAATGAGAATAAAAATGCAGTTGCTTTGTTAGATTTGAAGACTAAGAACCGTTAGTAGTAAAAAGGGTCACCAGCTTTCTGCATTCACCATACGAAACACAGAAGCTTTCAGCTGCTGTTTTACGCTGGTATTCTGTGAGAGCGTGGTCCTAACCCGGTCCGGCCGACCCATTCATGGTATAACTAAATTTATTTTTTTTAAGAATAAAATAACTTTAACCACATATAATCTTGAAGACATCAATGCTCTTTGTAATAGCTGTTTTACAAAGGGCGGACTTAATGCCTTTTGGCATACTCTCACTGTCAACCTGGATTTTGAATACCAAGATAATGGCCACCTTTTACCTGTGGTCGAGACCAAACATAGTCCTATTCCTTTAGACTAGTGGTAGTCCTGTAGTTAATCCAGCTGTCTAGTGTGATGATGAGGCAAATTCTCTCTGCAACGGAAATGCTCATGCTCAGAAGTGGACTCCTAATGGCTAGTCTAAAGGAATAGGACTCTGTTTGGTCTCGACCACAGGTGAAAGGTGGCCTTTCTCTTGGTATTCAAAATCCAGGTTGACAGGGAGAGTATGCCAAATAGCATTAAGCCCGACCTTTGTACAGCTACAAACAGCATTTATTACAACAGCTATTACAAAGAGCATTGATGTCTTCAAGATTATATGTGGTTAAAGATTATTTTATTCTTAAAAAATATTTTACTTAATGAGAACTTGTAATATTCAAGTTAATTATAAGCTATGAGCACACAGAATTCAAAAGCAAAATATATTAAAAAAGGAAACAAGTGGTAAAATTAATAATTTTGTACAAACGACTTCAATAGATATAAAATGAGAACATCATCAATGTATTAGAAGTCAATAAAATACGCATTATTAAGAATAACTCAAAAACTAATGGTCAGATCTTGATCAAATTTATATGGTATCAAACGAGAAGCAACAGCTTTCGAATAAAAAAAAACGACGGGTTGCACTCCGGGAGTGCCGAGTGAAAATTGGAATGGTTAGGGAATAATTTTGCACGAATTGCTTAAGTATAAAATTACTATCATTTATGTGGTAGAATACAATATTTATTTATTGCGTATACACAATTAAATGACACAGCAGGCGCAGGCGTAGAAAGAGAGGGGGATACTTCCTCTCCTACGCCGCGCCGGCTGTCTCTTTCTCTCCATCCGTCTTACGCATTTTCGATCAGGGTCACGTGTCCTGAGGCGAGTTTAACATTTTTTACCCATTACAAAAAAGTGTACAACGCCGCTAAAGAAGTTTTTACTTCAAAAGTATCATCAAAAATCGGGTCACCTAAAAGAGTATTGAGTAGAGTAGTGCTTTTTGAAGTCGATTAAAAAGGAAAGACGTTTTGTGACATACAACCTCCTACGATTTGTATATGTTTTTGTGTATTGTAAGCGGGATCCATTCATATGTCCATAAGAATAACTGATTCTGGTGAAGAGTGTGGGATTTTAGAAGATGTCCAGCTTTTATTGATAGAGAGTGTCAAAAATAAATGTAATAGGTTGTCTCTGATGAGGAAACTAAAGTCGAACCGTTTTGTTAAACCAATTTTTTACGTGGTAGAGTTATGCTGCAACTAAATTTTTGTTGCAACACGAATCGGCCTGCTCGACCGGATAAGGACCACTCTCTCACAGAATACCTGGTATAATTAATTGACAAATGATTTAGAGTCGGCAAGATTGACATTATACTAGTTTAACATTAGGCATCATGATATGACCATGCCTGTATATTTTTTCCTTTCTTTTACTGTTTTATTCAACTTAAGATGAAATAATATTGTAATTTTGTATTTTTCTAATGTTAATTATTAAATTGCACGTTGACGTAATATTTGCATACCGATAAACCGGTAAAACATGCATGAACACACTATGTGAGACCTAAAAATGTACCATGTTTTATGCAAATAAATATTTATTATTATATTATTTATTATTACCAGCGTAAAATAGCAGCTTAATTCTGCTGTGTTTCGTATGGTAAGTTTAGAGAACAGAAAACTCATTTTACTGTAAACGAGGAATTCCATCGTAGTCCTCAGGCGTGACAACGCATCTGCATTTTGACTTTTAATCGAAGACATATGTAAATGTGTATGTGCCATAACATCCATTTACCAATAGGTGGACTGTGTGCTCGTTTGTCATCCCCATTTTTAAAAAAAAAGCTACAATGACATGGGCCTGACTCAGAATATACTGTTAATACCTGCATAAGTTGTCGCTAGGACATGCTATTAGACAAGGTAGAAAAAAGGTGATTTGTCCATATAGAATGAATAAAAAAATAAATTAAAATTTAAAGCGACAGTAAATTAATGCGTAGTTGCGGACTGTGAACTCAAAAGGTCGTGGTTTCGAATCCGCCATTCGTTGCTGTCGTGAACGACTCCTAACGCAAGAATTTTAAGCTTAACAGGAGCGGTGAAAGGGATATTACTAATGAATGAAAGTAATATTAGTAATGTTATTAGTATGGCTAGTATTTAGAAAAAGAGAGTGTGCGCCATCATCATTTGACTCCGGGCGGCCTTAATTCAAACCAACATATTATTACCAACATATATTAAGTATTAACACATCCCGGCGATGGAAAAACCATCACATACAATTTAATTTTTTTCTTAAATGGCTGTTAAGTTAGAAATCTAATTGGAATAAAATTATTTATCTTAGCAATTTAATTTTTCAAACAAGAAAACCTCGTCAAACGAATCGCTTATGCAAAGAATTAATGGACTAGTCACTTTAATGTTAGTCTCTGCCCGGCCCATAAAAATCCATCAAGATTCGTGATAAAAATCCTTCGGGAATTAGGCTAACGACATATACGGACATACCTTAAATTCATAAAACAATGCTGTATTTATTATAAAAACACGCCACAGAGTAAATGAAAGCAGTAATAATTTGTTTTAATATATTTTGGATACATATATTTTTTAAAACTAGAGCATTGCTGGTTCACTCTGATATGTCGGCTATTAATTTGAAAAAGGAAAGAAGGCTTTGATCAGTGGGATATATAACACGGTAAAAGTCTTCTAGGTTTTCTAGCTTCAGCTCATTTATATTGTCCATATTAAGGCTAAGACTGGGCGTGATATAAATCATCGTACGGATATCGTAAGGGCAAAATAGGGAAATTTTTGAATATCTTGTAGCTTCGTTATAAATGGTGGTATAAGCATCTCGGATTTATGATATTCGGATATTCGGCAAGCGTTTCATCAACATTTTTATTACAGCCCACATACATTAAGAGGCTTCTAGGTTTATACTTCACTTCATATTAGGGATTATTATTCTATCATCAGATAAAAGTTATCCATCAACTGAATTATAACCTGTCAGAAAGTAAAAGTAAAATAATCGAAATTTGCTATTTATTCTGTAATTTCTAATTAAAAAATCATTTATTTTTTATTTTTATCACAGTGGTTAGTAATTGCAAATAGAGTTTAGGACCAATATACTGTCACATATTTTTAATTATTTCGGTGAAAGCAATTTGGCAAAATGCTTATAATCAATATTATCATTAGTTTTGAGTAGACTTGCAACGTAGGTATAGTATATTCGGCTACATGCCGAATAACGAATATTCTGCGGGCCTCCTGGCCGCATAGCCGAATATTGTGCAAAAGTATTCAGTCGGGAAGGAAGTAGTGTTTGTTCTTCTGAGCGTCTATTCGCTGAAGCTGCGATTGTCTACGAGAAGAAAAGGCGTAAGTAAAGTCGTGCCTGAAAACAAAGAAAAATTAGTCTTTATGTACCATTATCTTCCACTTTAATTACGATAATTCGAGTGCATAGACAATTATCTGATAGTTCTTTTTATTTTTTAAAACATGGAACTTGATTGTCCTTATGACTACTTTAATGATTACAAGAAGAAAATAATTATAAAATAAATAAATATTTTCATTTTATTAATTATCTGATAACAATAAAACCTCTTACTTAAGTATTCGGTATACAGCCGAATAGTACCTAGGTATTCCGTATTCGACCGAATCGGATAAACGTATCCGGATAGGCCGAATACCGAATATTAGCCGAATATTCGTTGCAAGTCTAGTTTAGAGTGAAAACAAGGAATGTTATAAATGTTATCTTACTATTGAAAAATCAGTGCTAAAAAACAGTACAAAAGAACTAATATTTTCATTAGTCGATTTTTTTTAAATAAAACAAAAACGGAACACCTCGTTAAATTAAATTTATGATTTCACATATCATATGATAGATAAACGATATTGTTGCTTTTAACTTTTTGGTAATTATAATTTAGTGGTGTATTATTAAAACATCTGTTATAATCTGTGAAGTCGCTCACCCACGCCGTGACCCCGTGACCGGGCCGTCGACCCCGTGTGTCCGTCTTTCCCATTGTGCGGGCCCGGTGGAAAATGCGCTCTATTAATTTGAACCGTTTACATCGGTTCCGGCCATTTTTAGAGGCGGTGCTAAAACAATGGCGCCTATTCGCCGCGGATTTTTTTTTCTCCTACTTTTTTTTTCGGTGCGTGAAAGTTTTCGCGCCGAAAAGGTGCCAGTCCGTTGCGATATAATGCCTCTATTATATTATCGGGCTGTGGATTTGTTTTGTTAATTGCGCGATTTGTTTTAGTTAGTTTTATGTTCTTTTGTTTCGTTTTGCTACCTATATTTTGTTACTATTGTAACAACGATTTTAGTTCAATGTGACATAGAAACATTTTTGTTTCCATGTTGAATTCGTTGTTCTCAAATCGATTTGTTTTTTTTTATATTGGAATATTTCAGCCTATCAAAAGGCAAAAGTTCGCTCCTAAATATAGGGATAATATGTGTAATTACTGCCGCACTTGGTAAAAGCAGTATTTATAATATTATATTGTGATGTTGTCAGGAAGACACTGCTCCCATTGCCGTTTTATTTTGCTCTGACGTCTATATGTTGGCGATTCTCTTCCTCCGGAATTACACTGCTATTTTTTAAAGCAGTGTACTGCACTTCCGTTTACTTACCATATAAATACATAGAAGTATTACACTTCTTTAGGATTGTTTCTGTAGGAGATTTGTCCAACCCTTTCCTGCCGACCTATTCTTAATGCAGCTGTAACAAAGATGCTGTGTGTTGTGTTTCTGCCACATTATAATCTAACAAACTCGGAACTGTCTAAAATTTTATATCCGAGGTATAAAATTCAGATCAGTCTTGCGCAGTAAGATGTTAAAACCTTCTAGTTAAGAAATACCAGACTGAATTAAGATGTGTTATGAGCTTATGAATTATGATGTACCCACATAACGTATTATTATTTTAGTCTTAAACAAAAACTAGTATTTGCTTTAAGATTTCCCTTAGAAATATAGACGGTTATAATATCATATTTAAACGTATTCACGGCTTTTGTTATGTATATAATTGCACGTTTTTATTCAGAAGGGCCTAGTCAAACGATTCAATCGTTCAACTAAGTTCGTATATAGATTGAAAAATACGAATATATATAGTATATGATAAATAATATAACATATATACATACATATATAAATAGCGTTACGTCTCTAATACCCGAGGTTCTGCGTTCAAAGCAAAAACGTTTAGCCAAAAAAGGGTTTAGATGGAAAATTGTGATAGGTAGTTAACCCATCACTTACATTTGGTAATGCCACACTGCAGCTATATGGTTGTAGCTCCATACCCTTACAGAATATCAGCGTAAAATAGTAGCTTAATGCTTCTGTGTTTCGTATGAAAAGTGTAGAGAACCAGATATCCGTTTTACTGGAAACGAGACATTCCATCTTAGTCCTAAGGGATGACAATGCATCTGCATTTTGATTTTTAATCAAGAATAGATGTAGATGTCTATGGGTCACAGCATCCACTTACCATCAGGTGGACTGTGTGCTCGTTTGTCACATTTATTCTATAAAAAATATCACATACGTAATATCACATTAGCTGCCTTTTACATGATAGAGAAGTTATACAGTTGGCATGTTCTTATTTGATAAAATTTCCACATAAAAATGAAACCTATCCCAGACCAACATGTAACCGATTAAATAAAAATGATTACTATTTATTAAGCGTATTATGTTTCTGAGAAATCCTTTAAAACCCTGCAGTGAATTGCTTCGAGTTTGAACAAATTGTTAATTAGTTGTCAGTTATGATTTAGGTTAGTTAGTAGTAAGTTATGGGTTATAAGAGATGCTTCCTCGCTTGTTTCGTGAATACATTATATGACAGAGATACGGATATAAATGAGTAATATTCTAAATTTATTTTTCTTTCAACTGTGTTGCACAGTGTGCAATTCTATTACGAACGTACAGTATTAAACAATACAAAACACTTCAATTTAATAATAAATATTCAACATCATCATCATCATTACAGCTCTCACAAGTCCACTGCTGAACATAGGCCTCCGCTAAGGAATGCCACAAAGAACAGTCCCGAGTCACCCGTCTATAAATATTTATTAAACTTAATTTTAAACTATACATTAGGTTAGTAATGAAATTTCAAATAAATAATTGTAAATAGCTGAAATAGGCTCCTAATTTGACTTCTCAAAAAGCGGTCTAGGTGCGACCCGAAAGCTCCACACGACTAACTTCCCAGTGGAGAGAATAAAAAAATATCATATGTTTTATTATTTTATACATATTTTCATTCGGCACAAAAAACGATTCGACCGATTTAGCTCAAAATTTAATGAGATCTAAGTTACATAATCATGCGTTAAATATAACTGGTCTTATGTCAATACCACTCATTGTTTTCGAGATACACGAGGTGAAAATTGAATCTAAACATACATACTTACATACGTACATACGTACATGTGCACACACGGACGCACTCTTAAAAATCGTACTATTCGACTCTAAAGGTCTTGAAACGTGGAGATATGTTAATCTAATTATGTGCAAAATCGGACCCATTACAATAACTTCCCACTGGGAAGTTAAAAATCCTGTTTTTTTGTTTTTTTAAATATCTTGTGTTATTTTTTTTCTTTGTGATTTCAAATAATTTTTTTTCTTCTTTCAAAATATTATATTAACAAAACGGACGAAAAAATATTTTATTAAGATATAAAAACACCTATTAGTCGATATTTTCCTTCAGAATTTTTTCTTTTTTAACAGTCCAAAGACATAGAAGTCTACTGCAAGATATGTTGTATCTCTCCTGTTGGGAAATTTTGCTATAATTGCTACGTTTAGCAGACGGTTTGATAATCGCAGTTCCAGACGTCTCGTACGTTTGACATTGTTCCACTTCCTCTAACACTTTACGTCATCGAAATAGTTTATGCAACTTTCGGATGTCATGAGAGCTTTCTGGTTACCATATGACACCCGCGGAACAAAAATGGGGTGATGTATTTCTATCGCACGTCACCATTTAATCTTCCTTGTAAATTTGGGACCATGTAAGCAAAAGTGAATATACATACATAAACACTCACGCCTGTAACCCAGAGGGGTAGGCAGAAACTACGGGCTTCCATTTGGCACGATCCTGACAGAACTCTTTCGTCGCCTTTACGTCCATATACCTACGCATACGTGCTCGTCGGTTTAGGGTACTCTTAATCGGGCCCATCTTTAGACCGCACATTTGGTCGATAAACTTTCGTCTAGGGCGTCCCTTACCTACTCTGCCTGAATAAATTCTTCATGATCATCTTCTGATGCAGAAGAAGAATAGTTATTCTGCATCAAACATTTGCTATCTGCACACACACACACACACATTTGCACTCTTTACTCGTTTATTTTATCTACATGACCTAACCACCGAAACATTTCTTATTTTAATCCTGGCCACAAAATCATCTTGCAAACCACACTTTTCTCTTATTACACAATTTCTCACTCTTTCGTTCTGATTCTCAATATTAGAATATTTCAATATCAGTAAAATGTATATTAAAAGACTTCATAATGCGGCATAAAATTCGCCAGGTCCTGTTCCATATTACCTAGCATTCCAAGGCATTGTACGAATTCCAAAACGAAATGAGAATAAAAAAGTAAATCGCACCAAGGCCCAAAGAAAACGAGTATTGGGGTTCATCTGTCTCGAACATTTTATAAGAAAATCATCTTTATTTTTGACACGGTAAGGTGGAATATCACAAAATCAAGATTCTACTTTACTTAACAACTTTCGCCATCGAGTATTTGAAATCCAATTCTATTCGAGAACATATAAAATTTGAATTCCACTAACGTGTAATGTTTGTACTTTTCCTGAAAATACAAATTTGTTTTGAAGACAATCGGGAAACAACTCTATTGTTTGGGAAAAATGGTTATTTTTTCAATGCATATTTCGATGTAATCCGAACGTGTTAGGTTAAGGGTAGTGTTACATTTGTTCGACAGCGTCGTTTAGTGATTTGTAGTTTGGTGTAATTATCAAGCGATCGAATTATATCCCAAGCCAATCGGATTTTGAAGATGGGTATGTTGGGATTATTCTCGTATTTTCGATAATTTTTAATATTTATAATCTTTATTGTGCACACCGTAAGTAAGATTGTTCTGTTCGTTGTTCGTCCATTCGACTGTTCGTTATGCAACCGGAATCATTCTTCATGCCTTCTGTCCTACCATGACCGACGTGATTCTTTTGATCTCATATGGTAACAAAAATTAGGAGGCATTCAAATTTTATTCTCAGGCCTCCTTTTACCAAAAAAAGAAGAAAAAGAAGACGCAGTATGAAGACGATTCTGCCGCTTTATGCAGGCTCGTGGACTCAGCATGCTCTCTATCTTTATTTTGCTACTTGCTATTCAAGAATCCAGGCTTTAAGAGGTTTTCTCACAATACCAGGAATTAAAAATTATATGACGTAATGAAAATCGTAGTACCTTTCACACCTTCGACGTTGCAGTATTTTAAGTCTGGGATAAACAAGATGGTATATCGCTGTCTTTATTTATATAATAAGGGTGACAAACGAACACACAGTCTACCTGCTGGTAAGTGGATGCTGTGAACCATAGACATCTATATTTATCCTCGATTAAGAAGCAAAACCCAGATGCGTTGTCTCCCCTGTGGACTAAGATGGAATGCCTCGTTTCCAAAAGGGTCTCCGGATCTCTACACTCGCCATACGAAACACAGCAATATTAAGCTGCTATTTTACGCTGGTATTCTGTAAGAGAGTGGTCCTTCCCCGGTTGAGTCAACCCATTCGTGCTACAACCATAGTATAGCTGCAGCGTGGCTCTACCACGTACAATCGATCAGAAGCCACAAGACATTTTTAATGTTCTTAGTCCCCACGTAACATAATGGAGTGGTTGATTTTCTTACGTTTCCTTAATTGCTGTTTTAACGATTGACGAGGAATCGTCTGTTACAGCCTATTAAAATCCACTGCTGAACATAGGTCTGCCCATCTTCTGATATGTTTCCCTCTGTCGCTTCTTATGACACCCACGAGATGATATTCTTATCCCACCACTACACTGTCTGGTATCTGACACCATTTAAATTAAATCCAATTATTAAGTTCAACCGTGCAGTGGTGGTGTAAGAATATCCATTACCTCATATCATACCGTGGGTGTCGTAAGAAGCGACAAAGGGAAACAAATCAAAAGATGGGCAACAGCGTCTTCCTAATAACGACTAAAAAAATAGCGATTGCCAATCCGCTTGCCAAGCGTGGCAACTATGGCAAATGATATATAAATATGAGGTAATCTAGGAGGAGGACTCTGTTCAGCAGTGGACTTTAATAGGGTGTAACGTTAACGGTAACGGTGTCAGAAATATTTAAATATATAGTAATTGATCACACAAGTGTATAGTCACCCTTAAAGACGTTATGGGTACAATAAAGATTTCTAGCAAAGTTCGGCCTAGGCTGGGAACTCACGATTCGCGCCAGTGCTCCGGTTCATTACACCCGTACTGTAAGCTATTTTAAACGTAACTGGCGGATCTGTACATGATCTACAACTCTTTACTAAACTTTACTACATCACGTTTGAAGTTATATAGGAGCTTATCTGAGATTTTTTACATGGTAGAGCCATGCTGCGGCTATATTAGTAGTATAGTTGTAGCACAAATGGGTTGGCTTGATCGGGGAAGGGTCACGCTCTCACAGAATAGTAGCGTAAAATAGCAGCTTAATACTACTGTGTTTCGTATGGTGAGTATAGAGATCCGGAGACCCTTTTTACTGGAAATATGGCGTTCCATCTTAGTCCTCATGGGTGACAACGCATATGCATTTTGATTCGTAATCGAGGAAAGATGAAAATATATATGGGGCACAGCAACCACTTACCATTAGGTGAACTGTTCGATTGTCACCCATATCCTATAAAAAACTTTTTAATGTTTCATCATGCGTTATAAACTATAAAAAGTTTTTTGATAATCTGTAACCGGATTTGATAGATGTATACCGGATCTGGTATAAATAGATTGTACTTGTTCCTAGTGTTTGTAGAATGTAGGTACATATATATATATATAATATATTTTACCTACTAATCTTGCTTATTTTTTTTTCACTTTCATGCACAAATATGTAAGCACGATATCTTTAAAACTATACACCCGATTGATTTGAAATTTAATATTGTTACTCATTTCGCAATTTTATAACTACGTTATTATTACTTTTTAATAAAACTATTTTTCTTTTTGCGTGCATATATAAAATTTTCGTAAGTGTACTGAGAGGCCAAAGTTTATACATTTATTTCTTAAATTCTTTCTCTAAGAGACTCCCTCAGACTTAGGTTATAAATTGCTCTTATGGCCCTCTTCTGCATTAAACAGCTATTTTACGCTGGTATTCCGTGAGAGCATGATTCTACCCTGGTCAAGCCGACCTGTATGTGCCACAACCTTAATATAGCTGCAGCGTGGCTCCGCCACGTGAAATTGAATTAGTAAAGTTACTGTACTACTCCATATCGACTGCCTCGTTGATCTAGTGGTTGTAGTAGTGCGACTACTGATCATGAGGTCCTGGGTTCGATTCCAGATTGGGCAAAAAATTCGGTTATTGAGTTTTTCCGTCAAGAAATTTTCAGTAGCTGCCCGGAGTCAGGAAGTTGGCGGTGTCTCACGCTAGCTTTCCTGCAAAGCGTGGCAACGTGGCTCTCTTATATATTTATTCCAACAAGCAGCACTATCACTGCTGCTGTTTTTTGCTTTTAAGGCTATAGAGTATATTTACGGGAGAGGTATTTCATATTGAGCCGTGGTAGCTCAGAGGTAAGCACTAGCTGTAATTTTCACAGTACGTGAGCAACCCGGGTTCGATTCCGTCGGCATCAATGAAATTGTGAATTGTAATTTTTGGTGCCAAATCTTGCACGTGCTCTTCGGTAAAGGAAAATATCGTGAGGAAACCTGCATGTCTGAGAAATAATAAAAATATATTCAATTCAATACGTTTGCTATTTTTGTTATATACATTTGGTCTTAATTATAAAAAAATGTTTCAAAACGAGGACCCTGCAAGGGCACTGCAAATATTGGCAATCATTTATATTTGGGGTATCTATATAGTTTTCTCATCTGGTTGGGTTATATAAATATATAATTATAAATTAAAATGAAACGATAAATATACATAAATATCAATAAAATAAAATAAATACAAAAATATTTTTTTTTTTTCCTTTACTACTAGGTTGTGCCTGTGCAAGTACTCAGAGTTAGAAAGCGCCGAACAACCTGAGATGACATGCCTAAGTGACTCACCGGGATGGCGACAAGCTCGACAGACGTCGACAGTGCCATCCTTTAGGATGTATCTCCGATAGTTGTTGGTCTTAATAACCTGATCCTGTATTGCACAGACAAAACCCTCGGTTTCCCCAAAAAGGTCACCGAAACGTAGCCAGTTGAGGGAGGCGACTGTATCTACGAAGGGCTCATGTAGAACCCTGTAGTACCTCCCGTGGAGCTCCTTCTCCTTCCATACGGTTTCCCGGTCGGAAATGCTTTGTACTGCCGAGTCTTGACATTGCTCGTTGGCTAAGGATAGAGGGGTAAGTCCTTTATCACTAGAAATGATGTCATTATAGAATGGATCATCCGATCTCACCAGGAAGTAATTACGGAAGCTGCACACTTCACGATTATGCATGGTGAGCGCGCTCAGGAAGCCACGCCCACCATGCTTTTGCGGCAAGTACAGCCTCATTACCGACGATCTCGGATGATGCATCCTATGGGACGTCATGGTAGTGCGGACTTTTCTATCCAGGGTGTTAAGTTCGGTCTGAGTTCACCTGAGTATGCCAAAGGTATCATGAGGACAGGCATGACCCAGCCGTTATATGCGTGTGCCTTATTCACACTGGACAAAAGGTTGTTAAGCACTTTGGTCAAGCGTTCATAAAACGTGTCGCAAACTGACTGTTTCATAGCAGCCTCATCGATACCGATGTTCTGTGACATACCCAGGTATCGGTATGTTTCAGCCTCGGAAAGGGTCCTTAAGTTGACGGGAATAGATAAGTCTATGCCCTCAGAGTTAGCAACCCTACCCCTCTCAACATGGAGGACCGCACACTTATCCGTCCCCAGCTCCATTCCAATAGAATTGCTAAATTCACAAGTGATGTTTAGCAATTCCATAAGATGGGAGCGACTGGAGGCGAATAATTTGAGGTCATCTATATAGAAAAGGTGGGTCACTTTTGTACCTCCTTTCCAAAGCTGAAATCCCCTCCCGGAACCCTCCAGTAAAGTACTGAGAGGGTTCAAAGAGAGGCATAACCAGATTGGACTCAGACAGTCGCCCTGGAATATACCCCTTCTTATCCTTATGCGGCTTTCCGCAGCCGTCATCCGCTCGCCTAGATGACAGAGGATCGTACTCCACTGCCCCATACACTGCTCGAGGAAGTCTCGAACTGTACAGTCAATCTTGTACAGCTCGAGGACCCTCTTTAGCCATGTATGGGGCACCGAGTCAAATGCCTTTCTGTAATCTATCCAGGCGGCGGAGAAGTTCCGACGGTTGCGTTTCACCACTTTGCCAATGACCGCGTCAATGAGGAGTGGTTCCTTGGTTCCACAACCGCCGCCCCGACATCCATTTTGAGCGCGCGACGTCACCTGATTTGATTCCAGATGACGAGTGATTCTCGCGCTCAAAATGGATGTTAGTATCTTGTATATGGTCGGCAGACACGTGATGGGGGCGGTATTTGCTCGGGTCTGTGGTAACCTGGTCTTTAGGAACCAAATGCGTGATCCCAGTAGTGAAGAGGCTCGGGAGCGACTTCTGGTTGAGAGCCTCTTGGAACTGTCGGGCGAGCACAGTGTGACACACCACAAACCCCTTCAGCCAGTAGTGATGCAGCCCGTCGAGTCCCGGACTTTTCCAGTTCGGGGCCCTACGGACCGCCTCAGCTACGTCATCCGGCGTTATAATGACGGGGTCCATGGGCGTTATACTCACACACTGACTCGCCACAACTTCCGTCCAAGGGCCCTCGCTGTGGTTTATGGGCTCTGACCACAGGCCGCGCCAGAATGCTACAGTGTGGCTGATTTGGTGTGGGCCGTTCCACTTAACATTGGTGCTCCAAGATTAGAGCCTTGGGAGAGACGATTCTGGTTAAACCGTGTCGACCTCTCGGTATATCGCCGAATCCGCTTTCCCCAAGCAGCGATTCTCTGCTTCAGGTCATCTATGCGCTTCGTCAGTTTTTGCATTATATCCGGCTGAAACAAATTAACATTTGTCCCAGCAAATGCCATCCTGACGGTGCGCACAATCCTTGGTCTATTGTTGCCTGACCTGAAGCATATCAGTCTGCCGATGAGGGCCCTAGCCTTTGCGATACGTTCTTCAATTCTTATTCTCCAGGCTGGGATAGCGCTACTTTGTCCAGTAGCGCGTCCAGCCGTGGAAAGTTTGGAGCTTATAATACGGCACACTGCCAGCGCGGCGCCAAAAAGAATTGAGTCCGTCTCGCAAAGGTCCCGGCTGTCTTCCAAATAGGTCACCAGCATTGGGTTCAGAGCCCTCACGACAGCTCGATTCCGCTTGCTTAGGGCTATGCGGGGAAGTCGCGGCCGATTTTCATTTATATTATTATTAGATTTACATTATTTGGTATTATTAATTGAATTATCAATTAATGAATATTCATATTTCATACACAATCACTAAAAACCTCCTACAACGAGTAATAATACTTTTTCGTTAAATATGTATTAACGAAAAAGTATTATTATGTATTAACTTCCTTTTTGAACTTTTTTAGGCTTTCAATGCTTCTGATACATTCTGGCAAAGATTTAAAGCACTCTGGTGTATATATTTATTTTTATTGACATTGCATAGGGGCTGGTGTCAACGATATGTAATTTCATGCAGCTGTCCATACTTTTATTTTTGGTCTTAAACTTTTTGGGCGAAAATATTGAGGGAACCATTCGATATTTCGTAGACATGTGAAGTCCGCCAATATGCATTGGGGCAGCGTGGCTGACATTTTTTTTATAGAATAAGGATGACAAACCAGTATACAGTTCACCTGAGTCTTCATCTATCCTCGGTTACGAATCAAAATGCAGATGCGTTGTCACCCAAGAGAGCTAAGATGGAATATTTCGTTACCAGTAAAAAGGGTCTCCGGTTCTCTACACTCACCACATGAAACACAGCAGCAATAAGCTGCTATTTTACGCTGGTATTCCGTGAGAGCATGGTCCTTCCCCGGTCGAGCCTACCCATTTGTGCTGCAACCATAATATAGCTGCAGCATGGTACTACCACGTAAAAATGACATTTCCTTATCTTAATCCCTCTCAGAAATGTGATAAGGACTGTGTCCAGTAGTGGGACGTAAAAAGTTCAAATAACAATTTGAAACTTTTATTTCATATTAGTCATTTTTTATAGGATGGGGTGACAAACAAGCATACAGTCCACCTGATGGTAAGTGTATGCTGTGGCCCATAAACATCGACATCTATCCTCGATTACGAATCAAAATGCAGATGCGTTGTCACTCCTGAGGATTAATATGGAATGCCTGGTTTCCAGTAAAAAGGGTCTCCGGTTCTTTACACTCACCATACCAAACACAACAGTATTAAGCTGCTATTTTACGCTGGTATTCAGTGAGAGCATGGTCCTTCCCTGGTCGAGCCGACCCATTCGTGCTACAACTATACTGCTAATATAACTGCAGCATGGCTCTACCACGTAAAAATGTCATTTCCTTATCCGTATTCATATTTTTCATATCCTTATCTTATACATATATATAACCAGAGATGCGTTTTAATGCAATCAAGGCATTCCATCTTAGTCCTTGTTTATGATATATATACTTATACACCAGTATATTCCAAATTTATGAAGAAAACATATTTTTGAATTTTAAAAAAGATTTAGTTCTTTTTTTTGAGAAATGACGTTGACGTTGTTATGTCAATTTTTATTATAAAAGGCACTGAAAATATAGTAAATATATAGACAAAATTAGATCATATACTGTTGCGGATCGTTTTATTTACCAACAACCCTTCTAGTGTATCAGCAGGACAACAGGTCAACTACATAGGTCAACTAGTTAATCTAGTTAACAGTCCTCAGGGGTGACAGCGCATCTGAATTTTGATTTTTAATCGAGGATAAATGTAGATATCTATGGGGAATGTGTTTTCGTTTGCCAGCCTTATTTTATAAACATAAGTTAGCGACGGGTGTCCAAAGGCTACAGTAGCCACACATCATCAGGTGGACTGTGACATCGATTTTATAAAAGTTGTATTATTACTTCTTCTTCTTCATCAGCTCGTAATAGTGAACATCTTATGGTCCACCATCTCATTCATAAGTGTTATAGTGTAGTGGCGGTAGGTTTGCCAGATCGGTAGACTAAAATAGCTGGACAAATTTTGAAAAAGTCAGGATTTTGGGGTTAATGTCGGTAGAAATGAATATTAAAAGTAAAAAGTTTTTTTTCAAATTAAGAGGCTACAAAACTATTTTAAACATTGGACTTTACTAAAGTCCAGCAATTTAAATCCTTTAGTAGTATTCAGATAATATATAAAATTCAAATAATTTACTTCAAAGTTCGGTCAAATTACTAACTCAGCTTTTATTAAATCAAAGGCCATACATTAACTTTCCGAGGAGCTGTTTGTCTGGAGATTTTTAATTCTGTCGTCTCTAAATCCAGACGAAACCCGACAATCTGGCAACCCTAATTGGCGGTGTAAGAATATTCACTACATACAATGGGAGAAATACCAGCGTTTTCCTTACAACAACTCAATAAAATAAAAAAGGGCGGTTGCCAAACTCTCCTGCCAACCGTGGCAACTATGGCAATGCACCACTACACCATAACACTTATGAATGAGATGGTTAATCATAACCGTGAAGACGTTCACTTTTATGAGATCATGAAAAAGAAGAAGTAATAATACGTGGTAGAGCCATGCTGCAGTTATATTAGCAGTATAGTTGTAGCACAAATAGATCGGCTCGACCGGGGAAGAGCCATAACAAAATACCAGCGTGAAATAGTAGCTTAACGCTGCTGTGTTTCGTATGGTGAGTGTAGAGAACCGGAGACCCTTTTTACTGGAAACGAGGCATTCCGTCTTAGTCCTCACGGGTGACAACGCCTCCATAGTGGAGGACTACGTTCAGCTGTGAATTTTGATAGGTAGACGATGATAATAATCATGACTGATCATGTATTCTTTAATGTATTATTGTGGTATAGGTATTATTTATAACACTTAAAAATATTCTATAGAAAAAATCACTATGAAATCGTGGACAGAGCTTGTCTCTATATCTGTGGGCTTAATAAAGTTCATGAATATATATGTATTTTCAACTCTTGTTTCACACATATAAAGTTGATAATTAAAAAGCAACGATGTAGGTTACCTTGGTTTATTTCATAATTAAGTCTGAGTAGGTAGCGTAAAAGATAACACAGTTTTTTCGCTCTTGATATTTTCACTTTAAAATTGATTCTTTTCGCTGTTGCAAAATACACTGTATGTTTTAATCATAAGGTTGAATTTGTATTGAAGAATAAAAAGTAGGGAGGTTCGTGTAAATCAATCGATCGATACGAAATCGACGCACGCGCAGCGTCTGTTGGCGATCATACTTTGTTATTTTTGGGTTTTGTTTTTAAGGGGAAGTTGCACATCTGCTTTTTTAAACGCTTGAGTTTTGGAATATTAGTATAAGTCAGTTTTTATGATTTTTATCGTATTCTGGATAGCTCATGGAATTGTGGAGACCTCGTCATTTATGTAACAAAATCTGCAACGCTGCAGTTGTATTAGGCTGCATCATGAATGGGTTGGCTCAACCGGGGAAGGATCACGCTTCCATAGAATACCAGCAAATACTGCGGTTTCGTATGGTGTAGTGGGGACCTCTTATTTTTTCATCATATGTTATTTTTGTGCAGTGTTTTGCATGTATGTAAGGACTAAATGTGGGAATCTGTAAATAACTGTTTCCATGTAGTTTACCATATTTAATGCAAATAAATATTTAATTTGTTTTTCATCTTATTTTTCAGGATTGACAAAGATTTGCAATTTGATTTTAATACAGATGTTAATATCTATGGGCCACAGCGCCTACTTACTGTGTTCAATAATCATACTTACTTTTACATAACAGAAAAATAGAGAAAGAAGATCGAAGTGCCACATATATTTCAAATGACGTAAAAACCAAGACAAAAACACGTTATTGCAGGGACTCGCACTCACGTACACATACGCATATTAAGTCGTTTGCAACCAACAACACGATTATAGCTGCATATGTTGTGCTTCCAGCCCTGAACTCTTACAGCCTGATAAAGAAAGAAAGAAGAAAGGTGTTGTTTTGTGTGTGTGTGTGTGTGTGTGTGTGTGTGTGTGTGTGTGTGTGTGTGTGTGTGTGTGTGTGTGTGTGTGTGTGTGTGGGTGTGTGTGTGTGTGTGAGTGAGTGCATCACTAAGTTGAGCATAGTTTAGGCATCAATAATAATTTTGCTCTGTCTCTCCCAATCAGGCACGGAACACTTCAATGAAAACTACCATCATTGTGAAGCCCTTTTGAATATGAACACTAAGCAATTTAATTCTGTAATCTGTTAAATAAACATACGCTTTTTTCCATTGTTACGGTATAGTAGAAATACTATCCTGCTATCTTTCTACTATGGTTACGGCTTAATATATACATGGAAATAAAATTGAGGTATCTGTTTGCACTATCAAAATAACTTTTTTTTATAGAATAAGGGTGACAAACGAGCACACAGTCCACCTGATGGTAAGTGGTTGCTGTGGTCCATAGACATCCATATCTGTCCTCGATTACGAATCAAAATGCAGATGCGTTGTCACACTTGAGAACTAAGATGGAATGCCTCGTTTCCGGTAAAAACTGTCTCCGGTTCTCCACACTTACCATACTGAACACAGCAGCGTTAAGCTACTATTTCACGCTGGTATTCTGTGAGAGCGTGGTCCTTCCCCGGTTGAGCCAACCCATTCGTGCTACAACTATACGACTAATATAACTGCTCTACCACTTATAAAACGTATACTTTTACTGATATAAGTTGTATTGATATAAGGTGGTTATTTGTCAATCAAGTCATGAATAACTAATTTTAAAGTTTTTGTCTGTCTGTATTTTCGAGCTAAATTTCGGAAATATATATATATATATATATATATATATATATATATATATATATATATATATATATATATATATATATATATAACTATATATTTAGCAAAATTTTATATTCAAGATACTATACGTTCATAATGCGTAGATCACACTTTGACATTTGGACGTCAAACATCCCCCCCCCCCTTCCCCTCAACCAGTGTGACCATGGGTACTGTAGAGTAATCGAAACGTCGAGAATATAAAATAAAGTAATATATTTGCATAAATATAATTTACTCAAAATTTAAAAAATAATTTTTTATTTAAATGTGTAGTGTTCGCTCGCAACATTAATAGTTCCACCCAGGTAAGATAGGGGGCGGGTTGCCAGTCATTTGTATGAGGATAAAATGTTACTTTCACTTTTCCTCGTCTTTCAATTGAATGAGACGTATGTCGCTTTAAATGGGCAACAAATACAAAAAAATGACTTGCTTTAACCCACTAAGCCATTTTTTATCAATTTTAAAATTAAATGGACGAGATTGACGTTCTCTTTAAAACCGAGTACAGGGCAGCTTGATCAGCCATTTTGCGTAACAGAAATCGGCTGGAAGTATTATAAAAATAGATCAAAATTCATTTCTGGTGCCATAAACGTGCTCAACAGCTATCGATTTACATATATTTTTATATTAAAAAATCTAAAGAGGCAAGATCAATCGTTAAAAAGTAAAAAGCAACTTTAAAGAACTGTAAGATTATTTTTAAAGTGAAAACCGGCTTCAAAGTGGTCATAAGAATATATTCTTTGAAACCGTTTGATATGATGAAGAATCAGTAGCCCATACGTCGGCAGATGCCTTTGCAAAAGAGTTTCATGAGTTTCTTAAGGATCCCATCGTCAGATATTGGCTAAATTTATATGGTACCTGAGGCACCCAATTTCTAACAAAAATAAAGAATCTTTGAAATACGACAACGTGGTAACTTTCGATGACAGACATTTGGTTATACGTTGTTTGGCATCGCACTGCAAATTCATAGGACAACGGAGTAGCTATGTTACCAGTTAGTAGATAGTGACCGACCGCTTAATCCAGTCGATCCAAACGTCACAGGTAACAACACACAAAGACACTACACCCACACCAAATGGGAAAACAGCAGTAGAATAGAAGAATAAGATGGGGCGCCTCGCATCCGTAGGTGGACACTATGCGCTCCAGCACATACCGCGTACGCACCGTACACCCGCGTACCTGGGCGATTCTCACCAACCAGAACATCGACCAACACGAGTTGGGCAATTAGAGGTGGGCGTCCACACTCCCTAACTCAGACAGCGGTTAGATAGCTCAAAAACGACCAAAGATGCGACATTATAAGCAAAGTGAATCTTGCGTGTCACCGGTTAGGTGCACGAAATAAACTTCTTTTTGCATTACGTAAAGTAAAAACGAAGTATGCTTCAAATAATTTTGTATCTCGTACATGTAAAAATTGGAACTTACCTGCACCTTAAATATAATAGTTATAAAAAAATATTTTAAAACTTAATTTATAATTGGTAGCTTCACTATAGATTGTATGTATTGTATTACTTTTAACTACTCAGTACTTAATGTTTAATTATAAATACTATTTAGTTTTTTTTAATCTTTAAACATATTGTGGTTGCAAGCTTTTAATATGTATTGGATATCTGTGGAAACTTCATTGGTTTTAGGATTACTTTTATATGTTTTATAATGTATTTTTATTGTACTGTATGTTTCCCTTAAAAAGCAAATAAATAAATAAATGATGATTGGTAACAATACCAAATCATAAACCATTGTCATCATCATCCTCATCTTCATTGCCTTTCCCTTTTTAATCAGCTCCTTGAGCCCTTAGTCAGATAAAACTGTAAGAGCCGCGTAGGCTAACAGCACTTACATCTCAGAAAATAGAATAGCAGATTTAGCGTTATCAGATATGCGCTGTTGGCAAGTTTTTGTTTTCGTTTAGGGAAAGGAGTCCGCCGCACAGTTCCAACACGTGCTAGCGGACTTTACAAGTCCCTAAAATATGTATTTATAGGTTTTCTCACATCGATTTTATTCACCTTTGACTAGGTGAATCGAAAGTTAAAATTGTTATTGAGAATTTCAGTGGTGATGGCAAGGATCGAACTTGGTTTATTCGAGTAAGACAAATTTTAAGACAAAAATTTTTTATGACTTTTTACTTTTTGCCCAGGAGGGTTTTTGGAGCTTGATTTAGGAGTGCCTAATGATGATATAAATGATAAAGATTATTTTTACATAAAATTTCTTGAGAGACTAACCCAGTAAATGAATTTAGCCCGACCCGCGATTTGAAATTAATACCCCATGATAAACGGTTGCAATTACTACTCGTTGATCTTTTCGTTGCTAAAAAACAAAACATAATATTTAATTTAATTTTGTGTTTAAATAATTTCTAATTTCTTTTGTTAAATATTGTGCCAGGAATAAATGCTTTCTTTTCTTTTTATCTAGGACAATTTATCCTACAGTGTTAATAAACAAAGTTTCACTTTGTTACTTCGTTTTAAGTTTGTTTAACCATTTTTTAGCAAACACAGGTATAAGTGTTAATCTACTCATTAAACATATGAAACACATAAAGGTTTTTTGGAATAGTTAGTGGAATGAAAAGTGATGCACTGTATATAATATAACTAAGCACAGCCCTTTATAAATACTTGACTGTTGATGTCAAATAATATGAACATAACGATCTTTAAAGCTTTTCTAAAAAATTATGTTTGGGATTCTAATTCCTTCAAATTTATTATTGCAATAGTGTTTTTTTTTTGTTTTGTATAATAACGTAAGAGTCGACGGAGGGAAAATTAATAGGATTGGGCATCTTCGTAATAACAACTCAAAAATAATTAAACCACGGTTGCCGATCCACTCGTCAACTATAGCCCTTATGAGGCAATCTGAGAAGGAGACCTGTGTTCAATAGTGGACAATAACGATGAATGATAATGACGATGATATAGAGAGGGAGCAAAGTGCGTTGTCGGTCCGGTACAACATGCTGGCCGAGAAGTGAATATTACTCTTTTCAAGGCGTTTCGCCAGTCATTCGACACGTGCAGCCTGTGGGATGAACATACGCAGCGAGCCCATAATGTTCTTCGTGAGCAATATAATATGTAACCCATTTAGGGTGCTCTTGGGCTTCACCGATTCTATAGTACGTCAGACATGTTTGCTGAAGCGAAAACGGACAGCTTTAAAGCTATTCTCCGTTATTTATATAATATAATATAATTGTTATTTAGTTATTTTATTTCTTATATAATATACAAGCTAGGCTACCTACATTATTAAACCCATAGTGTAAGTGACGGCCTGAAGCACATGTAGATACACAACACAACCTAGTTAAGGCAATTTTTCTTTTATAGATTCTACATTATTATGCTACACATAGTTTTAATTTTATTATTGCGTATTATTTCTGTTCGAATTATTGTTACTGTATTTAACTGTATATATTTGTTCCTGTATGTGAACACGTGCAAGTGGAAATGAAATAAAAATTATTTATTATATAATCTATTAGTCTGTGAAAAAGAACAGAATCCCTAACGACATCTGCGTCGGGGGAGAACCAAGAGTTTCCTGAGATTTATTGTTGAGAAACCAGACTGCCCGTTCCTGAGCACTGGATAGTATGCACTGCTGTGGGTCTGGCCTTACTGTCCGCCTCTTCATCACAGCACTTTCGCAAATTACTTGCCTTCTTTTCGACTTACCGCAGACTACAAGGCAATCCCTAGCACTTGCGAATTCATCGACAACTAGACTGCACCATCGACTTCCGGTCTCAGCACGGGCGTGATATGGCAGCGCTGTCGTCGCGCCGTAACTAAAACTTACCGAAGCCTATATCACAATGTCAAAAGTTCTAAAGTTAACGCGCTATATATAGAACAACTCCGATATAGCACAAGGAGCATTGGTCGGCCGCTTCCTGGGCTCAACAACTTTCCCTGCGGGAGATCGACCCTTTTTCTTCCACGATCAAAATCAATTAATGTAATAAAATTCAAGAATAACGAAAATAAACTCGGCAGAGACAAAACATAACCTTGAAACTCGACCTTGACAGTTTCTCCAGGAGGACTCAGTACACTTGCCGACCAGTCTTACTTGAGCTCCCCTAAATGGAGCAATTTTAAAGAAATTTGTGCTTGCATCGAGGATATAATCTATAAGAAAAGGGTCATGTCTTATTAGTTCTTGCGATCCTCCCTCTTTATCTCGAGAGAAAATGTGAAAGTAAAAATTTGCGTTACTGTATGACACTGCATCGATTGCCAGCGGCATAAAAAAATGAAAAAATGGAGAGGCATTTTTAAGCTTAGGTGTTGTAAGAAGCTTTCATGCAAAATATAAAAGCGAAGCTATAAAATATATACGAGTATGACGTCGTTGGTAATAGCCGTAAGCACGACTGTTGAACATAATATTTATTTAATGATTTCTTAAATTTACGCAAACACTATACATTGAATAAAATTATTATTTACGGATTTGCGTTTAATTACTACTTTCACTTATTTTTATTATCGCGACGTTTGGTGCTTCACAGCACCTATGGTCACGGAGGGGGGGGGCTGAGATGTTTGACGTCCCAATGTCATAGTTGTAACCCAAACCCAAGCATACCACTGCAAGACTTCATGATACTACGAGTATAAGCTCGTTTTGCGTAAATCGGACCAAAAATATTCAAAACTGAATAGTAGCCGGACTAACTTTGACATTGGGACGTCAAACATCTCAATCCCCCCCGTGACCATGGGTGCTGTAAAGCACCAAACGTCGGGATAATACAAATAAGTTAAAGTAGTAATTAAACGCGATAAAATCCGTAAATAATAGTTTTATTCAATAATATTGATTTTTTCTGTGAGAATTGTAGTCCGAGTAGGAAGGGGATGTTACCTGTGTGGAAAGCACGTAAAGCCGTTGGACCTACGCATGAACTCTCTCCTGTCATGTCGCATTGTCGACCCATCCAACTATAAAAGTGAAGGATTAGAAAGTTCACCTGTGCCTGCACCACACCAGTGCACTGCAGATAATCCTGTTCTTCGCAAATGGCTAATCTCTGAGAGTAGCCGCCATGACCGAAATTACGTCTGAAGGAATTTATTTGTAAGTCGCATGTTTATAGTGAAATCAGATTTTTGATCAAAAACCTAGGCTTTTGATCAAGAACCAGAAGAAGAAAATCTTATTACCTTATCTAATCATTAACCAGAAAAAATCCTGCTTTTGTTTAAAACCTGAGCTTGTTTAAATTTATGATAAAATTTAAGCTTAGGCTAGGTTACGTTAGGTTGATTTTATCATTAAACTAAATTAGTCTAGGTTTTTAATCAAAAACCACTGGATTTTCTCTGATAACATAAAGTTGCAATTTTGTCTTCTTTTGATTTTTGATCTATAGACTAGGTTTTTAATCAAATACCATGTTTTTTTTACAGGATAGGGTGACAAGCAAGCACACAGTCCACCTGATGGTAAGTGGTTGCTATAGCCAGTAGCATCTTTATCTGTCTTCGATTACGAATCAAAATGCAGATGCATTGTCACCCGTGAAGACTAAGATGGCACACCTTTTTTCCACTTAAAAGGGTCTTTGGTTCTCTACACTCACCATACGAAACACAGTAGCAGTAAGCTACTGTTTTGTCATAAGCCTGCGAAATATATAAAGGTAAATAGCAGTATACTATATCCTATACTTCTTCACCAGCTCGTAAAAGTATGCTGCTGAATCACTGTCTATAGTTCTAGGGAAATTTTGTACCACGCTTGGGAATGTTAATGATCACAGGTCACGGGGAGCAGCGTCAGGGTCTGAGACGTCTGGAATTGCGATCAGTTCAATCTTGCCAAGCGTGACGACGACGGAAAATCCTCAATACAAAGGGAGATGCCCATGTGGCCTCTGCAGATCTATTATGATTGTAGCATGAATGGGTCACCTCTACCGGGGAACCACTCTCTCTCAATATCAGCGTGAAATAGCAACTTAATTCTGCTGTGTTTCGTAAGGTGAGTGCAGAAAACCGGAGGCCCTTTTTACTGAAAACGAGGCATTCTATCTAAGTCCTCAGGAGTGACAACACGTCTGCATTTTGATCTTAAATCGAGGATAAACTTAAATGTCTGTAGGCCACAGCATCCACTTACCATCAGGTGGACTGTGTGCTCGTTTGTCACCCTTTTCCTACTAAAAAAATTGCGAAGATGAATATGTTACTAGTGTGAAGGAAAGTTCAGCGTTTATCTATCCGCTTTTTTCTGTCAGTGAGGATGGGTGACTTCGTTCTTCAAGAAATCCATGTTTGTGCTTGTCCAGAAAAAGTAAAATAGCCGATGATTAAAAAGATATTTTTTGTGGCATTAGTAATTAAATATTGGATTTTGTTGAAAAGTAATAATCGACTTTATGAAAATAAAAGTCGGTCCTTTATCTCTGTAGCAATTTTATTAAAAGTTATTTTTTACTCTTTTGCGTGGACTATGAAATATAACAAACTCAAGATAATAATTAGAACAGAGATTCCCAAACTTTTTTGTGCAAAAGACCCCTTTTCCAAAATGAACTGATACCTGAGACCCTCACAGCCAAATTAATTCAAACATCCTATCTCTAGTTTTTCCCCTATTGAATACAAAATACTTACCAATACAAAGCAAGTTGAAACGGGCCTGAAAGACTAGTACGACCGAACTCATTATCTTGCACGAACTTGTCCACGTTTATTCACTTGTCCAGTTTTTCATCTTGTACGAACTTGTTTATGCTTTTCAACTTATTGAGAGTACTTACGTACACTTCCTACTAAAATATTAGTTCTTCTTATAACAAGTTGCTATACGTAACACAACTTATACAGAATCATAAAAGTTTAAAATAAGAACTTGTGTTCATTAATAGTGGTCGATTTTTAGACCTCGTCGACCCCCAAAATCAGTTTTCGTTTATGTAATGGTACCCTTGGTAAACCGATTTCGACCCCAATAGGTCGATTTCGACCACTTCAGGAGTCCCTAAATTACAATGTCGTCTAAATAGTTAAATTAAAAACCTTACCCCCTATTTTTCCACCCTTGAGGTGAAATTTTTTCATCAAATTTATATTGGAGCACACCTGAAGATTTATTTAATAAAAAAATAATCATAACAAATCCGTTCACGATTGACGAAGATATCGCGTCAAAAACAAACAGTTGAATTGTGAACCTACTTTTTAATGTTAGCTAAAATAACAAAAACTTGATAACTGGATAGGACAAAGATGACAGCTTAATGCTACTGTAATATGATGAGTGAAGAGAATCGGAGAACAATCACTGAAAACGAAGCATTCTATCTTAGTCCTCAGGAGTGACAAAGGATTCGGAATTTTGATTCTTAATCGACAATAGATGAAGATGTCTATAGGCCACAACATCTGTTACCATCAGGTGGACTATGTGCTTGTTTGTTATCTTTATTCTATAAAAAATGTGCAACCGATGAAAAATTTTTAAATCCTCAATTTGGATAAAGCTATATATCCAGCTTATTTATGATCTACTGTAATGATGATAGCATTGAAAACATCTTTAGCAAATGAAAACCGATTTTAGTCTTCATTATCAATTCAATAGACCTTTATATTTTATATCGTTACCGTTACGGCCTATTAAAGTCCACTGCTTCATAAACCTCCACCATAGATGACCTCATAGGGGGGATTTTGCTATAGTTGTCACGCTCGGTAAGCAGGTTGACAACCGCAGTTTTTTTATTTTTAGTCGTTTTACACACTGGTGGTTATATAATTTAAGAATGCTGATATAAAGGGATGATTTTTTCAAATTAAGACAAAAATAATTGCATGCAATTTTTTTATTTCTCTCGGTATCGTAAAACTTTTCCATAATACCACTGTATTAATTGATACACATGATTAGCTAAAAATATGTAGACGAACTTTTGACACTACTTCTAAACGTAGTATTTCTATTTACTGACTGGTCACGTAATTAAGAACGCTATATAGTTTATACCTTTATTCAAATTTAAATAGAGAACTCTCAGTCGATTTGTTATTGTTTGTATAATTTTGGCGCCATTTAGTGCAGTAAAAGATTCAACGTGATGCCTCTTATGAAAAAACAATGGGAAAAAATAAAAGTTGTGATAAATCTACAATGGAATTAATAATAAAACTTTACCGGAAGAATTGGTTTTATAAAAAGATAACCGATCATCTCTAAAGTTCAAAAACGATGGTTTTCTACGCTGTTAAGCATTTTCCTACGTATCAAACTACTTTGAATATTTCACGTGTACCTAAACAGAGAAAAACAACTCCTCGAGATGACCGAAACATCGTTCGTAAGGCAAAACAAAATCCTTTTATAGGGTCCAATGAGCTGAGAAAAGAATATTTTGGTGAAAACAACCCTTCAGCAATCTCAGTAAGCATTATTCTAAGACGTTTAGTAGAAGAAAAATTGCACGGTAGGATAGCAAGAAAGGTACCCATGTTGAAACTTTGCCACAGGCGAGCCCTGCCTGCATTTGCGAGAAAGTATGAAAACTGGACTGTGCGACAGTGGAAAAATGTACTTTTTCTGACGAAACGAAAATATACAGAGTATGTTCGGATGGAAAACGATATGTACGACGTCCCCCGAATACAGCATTCAACCCTAAGTATATGAACGTTACATTAAAGCACGGTGGCGGAAATGTGAAAATTTGGGGGTGTTTTTCCGGATATGGTGTTGAATCCGTAAAAGTGATAGAAGGTAACATGGATCAGTTCCATACAAAAATAGACTGCAAGAAACAATGCTGAAGACGTTCTATCGGTTATTTGAACATTCCAGCACGACAATGATCCAAAGCACACTGCACGCACCGTAAAGAAATATCTTACAGCGCAATCAGTTTCTGTCTTAGACTGGCCGGCTAACAGCCCAGATCTAAACCCAATAGAGAATCTGTGGTTCGAAGTAAAGATAAACGTTTTAAATACACAATGTGGGAATTCAAGAGAGCTGTATGAGGTTTTTTTAGACGAAAATGACTCTATTTCTCTTGCGAAATGTCAAAAATTTATATAGTCAATGCCTCACCGGTGTAAAACAGTAATGAAAAGGCGTGGATATGCTATTAACTATTAATTTTAGTTAAACATGTATTAAATTGCTTTTTAAATTTTCCGCGCTAAATGTTATTGTGATTTTTTAAATGTAAGTGTCATACAAAACAATTCCCGAGAAGTTTAGTAAATCGTTCTTAATTATTTGTCTAGTTACAGTACTATTTGAATTTGTTACTATGGTAAAATAAATTAAGTTAGGGGGTTTTCATGCTGGTCTACCTTTCCGGTGATCCTGTTATGGAATACGGGTACGCGACCCCGGCTCCCCGAGCTACTGTTATTCTCATACCTTTCCTGCCGAGATAACAGTATCCTTACACCTACGCTCCTACCCCCAACCTTTTTTCTTTTCCCAAAATGGTAGCTTCCTCTACCAACAATAGCATACCCAAAGAGGGTTGGTGTCAGGCAGGCGGCTGACTGTAAAACTTTTGCCAAATCCCATGCAGTAAACCTATGAATAGTACGAGTTGTTTGATATATGACAGGGCTAGGGCGTACCTCGCAGGCGACGCGTAGGGGCAGCACCCGGCTCCTGTGGGTGGAGGGCAAGGGTTGTCGCACCTTACGGAGCGGGTGCGACGTAAGAGGCGAGCCCGGAGAGAGAAGGATGTCAGAGTGAGGTTTGCAAGCTGGAATGTAGGTACGATGACTGTAAGAGGAAGAGAGTTAGCAGATGTTTTGAAACGACGAAGAGTGAATGTTGCCTGTTTGCAGGAAACAAAATGGAAGGGCAATAAAGCAAGAGAGATTGGGGAAGGATACAAGTTTTATTATTGTGGAAGTGATGGGAAGCGAAATGGAGTAGGAGTTGTGTTAGATAGTGGAATGAAAGAACGAGTGACAGATGTGAAAAGAGTAAATGACAGAATGATAGTTGTTAAATTAATGATTGAAAACAAAGTAGTGAATGTTGTAAGTGTGTATGCTCCGCAAACAGGCTGTGAAGAGAGTGTGAAAGAGAAGTTTTGGGAGGAATTTGATTGTATGATGATGGGAATACCTGAGAATGAGGATGTTTATATGGGAGGAGATTTTAATGGACATGTAGGGAGAGTGAATGACGGGTATGAAAGAGTACACGGTGGATGGGGGTACGGAGTGCGGAACCGTGAGGGGAAGTTCTTCTGCAAGCAGCATGTGCTTTCGACCTGGCTGTAGTAAACACGTGGTTCCAAAAACGAGATCAGCATCTTGTTACTTATAAAAGTGGCCACCACGCGACACAGATCGACTATTTTCTGATAAGACGGAACCAAATCAGGAGTGTAAAAAACTGCAAAGTGCTTCCAGGTGAAGACTTAGTATCCCAGCACCGAATTCTGCTGGCTGACATCTGCTTAACTGTTCGCCTCAACAAACATAAGGATCGTCCCCCACCCAAAATAAAGTGGCATTTGTTGCATAAGGAGGAGTATGCAAGTGAATTTAGAGAGCTAGTTGTAAACAAGATGATAGAGATGGGTGATATGGAAGGAATGAGTGTGAATGAGTTCTGGAAGGAAATGGCTGATTGTATCCGAAGTGTGGCAAGGAAGGTGTTAGGAGAAACAAAAGGGAAGCGTATGATAGATAAGGATGGGTGGTGGTGGAGTGAAAGTATTAGAGAAGTTTTGAGAGAAAAGAAAAATGCCTTTAAAGAATGGCAGAGCGTAGAAGACCAGAATGAATCCATAAAAGAAAGTAAGAGAGGGGCGTATAAAGAATGTAAGAAGAGAGCGAAGAAGGAAGTTGCTATTTGTAGGGCAGAGGCGCAAGATAAACTATATCGGTCCCTTGAAAGCCCCGAAGGTCAAAAACGACTTTTTCAAATTGCAAAAGCGAGAGAAAGGAATGGAAGAGATGTTTCACATGTAAAATGTATAAAAGATGATTCTGGAAGGATTTTGACTGACGATGAAAGTATAAAGAAGCGATGGAAGGAGTATTTTGAGAAATTGATGAATGAGGAGAATGAATGGAATGGTATGCTTGAAAACCCACCAGTGAATATGGGCT
Organism: Parnassius apollo; assembly: GCA_907164705.1. Taxonomy (NCBI): domain Eukaryota; kingdom Metazoa; phylum Arthropoda; class Insecta; order Lepidoptera; family Papilionidae; genus Parnassius; species Parnassius apollo. Next base: position 4,862,582 of record CAJQZP010001668.1, on the reverse strand, counting down.
TAGTGAGAGAAATTAGTGTGGAAGAAGTAAAAATGGCTGTTAGGAATATGAAGAATGGAAAGGCGGTCGGCCCAGATGGAATACCAGTTGAAGTGTGGAAGTTGCTGAGTGCGGATGGATGGAAGTGGTTGAGTTTATTTTTCGGTAAATTGTTGCAGGAAGAACAAATACCTGAGGATTGGTGCAGTAGGATACTGGTCCCCATTTTTAAAAACAAAGGAGACGTTCAAAACTGCAGCAGTTACCGGGGAATAAAACTCATGTCACATACAATGAAAGTCTGGGAAAGAATAATAGAGAGAAGAATGAGAGAAGAGTGTGAGATAACACAAATCCAGTTCGGATTCATGCCCGGTCGAGGTACGACAGATGCCATTTTCGCATTACGCCAATTGTGCGAAAAGTACAAGTGCGTGCATAAAAATCTGCACATGGTTTTTGTCGACCTTGAAAAGGCGTACGATCGGGTTCCCCGTGAGGTTTTGTGGTGGGCGTTTAAGATGAAAGGTATGCCTGGGAAGTATGTGACGTTAGTCCGTGCTATGTACAGAGCATCCCGAACATGTGTACGATCTGCCGCGGGAACTACGGATAGTATCGATGTGGCTGTAGGGCTGCACCAAGGGTCGGCATTGAGCCCTTACCTCTTCCTACTGATTATGGACGCTTTGACGTCGGACCTGCAGGATGAGGCACCCTGGTGCATGCTCTTTGCCGATGACATCGTGCTTGTAGGGGAAGAAGGCATCGAGGTACAGAGCAGACTGACGGGGTGGCAACAGAGGCTGGAAAGTGTTGGCTTGAAGATCAGCAGATCCAAAACCGAATATCTGTGCTGTGATTTCGGCGGTCTTTCCAGTCCTGTATCCATGTCGTTGGATGGCGCTATACTGCCTACCTGCTCAGATTTCAAGTACCTCGGTTCCCTCATTCAAGGCGACGGCGAAATAGATAGAGCTGTGCAGCATAGGATTAACGCAGGGTGGATGAAATGGCGCCAGGTCATAGCCACAACGTGCGATCCCCGAATGCCAATAAGGCTGAAGGGGAAAATTTACAAATCGATCATCCGACCTGTCGTCATGTATGGAAGTGAGTGCTGGGCCGTCAAGAAGAAGGATGAAAATAGATTGCATGCGAATGAAATGAGAATGTTACGATGGATGTGTGGTGTGACAAGGATGGATAAGATAAGGAATGAGTATATAAGAGGAAGCCTGAAAGTAGCGCCAGTGGTAGAAAAGGTGAGAGGAAGCAGATTGGCATGGTTTGGGCATGTGATGCGGAGGGATGAAAGTCATGTCACAAAACGAGTGTTGAATATGAATGTGGAGGGACACACGGGCAGAGGAAGGCCGAATAAAAGATGGATCGATTGTGTGAAGAGTGATATGAGAATGAAAGGAGTAAGTATGGAAATGACGGCTGATAGAAAGGAATGGAACAAGAAGATTTACTGCGCCGACCCCAGATAATGGGAAATGGTCTAGAGAATGATGATGGTAAAATAAATTAAATATAAAAAAATTGTTAGCGATTTTATTCTTTATTACCATCTCTGTGTATGACATCATTTAAATAAAAACTTCTGAAACTTCAAATCGTTCCTAATTATGTAACCACAAGTATATATATATATATATATATATATATATATATATATATATATATATATATATATATATAGGGTATTCTTGTTATTTTATGCACATACTAAGGCATTGGTATAAGTAGGTACGAAGAATAAAAATGAGCCTTGTAATTAAGTATTTGAAAGCAGGCACATTTTTCCTCGTTTCGGTAATCCCTAACGCGCTTTCGTAACGATAAATATCGGGGTTCGGGTCGGAGCGAATTACCCCGAACCAGAAACGAAACAATCCCCCGGGGTAACGTCTCGACCTACTTCGTTCTACACCCGACATTGGTGCGACCAAAAATAATTGATCTCTGGCTTATATTTTTAGAAATTCCGCGCCAAATTCGGCAAAGCGGATCACTTACGGCATTACCTTGATGTCTATCTAAAGACTGTCTATGTCAGACGTCTTAAACCCTTTTCTAAACGATTACCTATTTTAAGTAGGTTATTGAATTATTGCATAGCTGTGAGATGCGGTTACTCAAATGCAGACATTAGGTTTCATTTATTAAATTTGTTCATTAAGTTGCGCCATAAATTGCCTCATAGGGGGAATTTCGCCAACAGTTGCTATGTCTGGCAGGCGGGTAATCAATATAAGATTTTCATTAGCTTTTAGAAGCTCCGCTGTAATTCCTCTCTCGCCCGGTGACTTGCCGTTTTTAAGGTGCTGGAGAGCCATTCTAATCTCGCTCAGACTGACGTCTAGAATATTATCGGAATAGAGTCGGATAAATAAATAAGAAATAAAATAAAATAAAATTTCTTTATTTCGGACAAACATCCATAATTGTTATTAGGTACAAAGGAACTTATAGCTATGTTAGTAATAATTAAGTGCAGATGAAAAATTAGTTAGTTATAATTAGTTTTAGTTAGTTTAAGTACAAACCAGGCCTACCCGAGGCACTGGGCTTATGCACATGCATATTCACCCAGTGTCCCATAATAGGACAATCTGGTTTGCCACTAATAGCCCTCAGTATGGTGTTGGAGCTATCATAACACTTGCTCTTTGGTCGCTACTCTCATGTGCGTGTGGCTCCAACGATAACGTGTACAACAGCCCATAGAACCTCTCAATCAGACTCAAAATCACAAGAGACTCGGAAACCTCCCTTTCCCGAAAAGTCTTTAGATTTGACAGCAGTGTAAGAATATCCACCACTCCATATCATCCCGTGGGTGTCGTAAGAGGTGACAGAGAGAAACTAACCAGAAGAAGAGCAGCAGCGTCTTCGAAACTAACTGGTTGGCGTGCCTAGCGTGCCAACTATGGCAGTTGTTTTGATAGGCTGTTGCCAGTACAGCTTATCAAAAGTCTATGGTTAAGAAAAATCGCCTACACCGGCGATGAACAGCCACCTTAAAGCTGCAAGAGGTCTGGTACTGCGATGGTTAATCTGTCTGCCGAGCGTGACAATTAAGGCGAGATCTTAACTCACCTAAAACGGGAAATCCCCTTGTTTCCCTACAACTGAAAATCCTTTGCGCAGGAGTGGTTTTTAACAGACCTGTGATAAAAAAGATGGAAGGAATTATAGCTGTTACTTAAGCATATGTAAATTGAATGTAAAACTTGCCGAGTTTTAAATATTAACAAATAAATAAAATTGACGTGTCTATTTGTAATGTCAAAATGAGAGCTTTTTACTAAATGCATGTGAAAGTATATGCGCTACTTAAAACAAAAAACAACATTAAAATTTTTGTGTGTCTGTATACTTGTCTGTTCTGGCTAATTTCCGTAATGGTTGAACTAATTTTGGCGGGACTTTCACTAATAAATAGCTGATATTATAAGAAGTAACTTAGCCTTTAACAACCGACTTCAAAAAAGGAGGAGGTTCTCAATTCAACTGTACTTTTTTTTGTTTGTTACCTCAGAACTTTTTTATAAGAGAACCGATTTTGATGATTCTTTTTTAATTTAAAAGCTGGTACTTAACATGTGGTCTCATAAAAAATTGATCAACTTCTGATCAATAATTTTTAAGTTACCGTTAATGATGTGTATTTTAATTGACTTCCATTATATTGATGATGTTCTTTTTTATTTATATAGAAATAGGTTGTACAAAACTTTTAATTTTACCATTTTTATACAATTTTAAAAAATAATTAGGGTTCCGTGCAAAAAAGTTAAAACCCAGGAAATCCAAGCATATAAATTCTACAAGGACGAAATCGCGGGGAACAGCTAGTTATAATAATAAAGAACGTAACAAATTTTATTTTAAATCGATTGAAGAACGCTATACATTCCTAAAGATATGATTTAAGGAACTGCTATAGAACTTGGCACCCGTTCAGGTCTTAACACTTTTATCGACAGTACCGACAACTCCGTCGATTGTAGCGAACTTGGCACATTTTTAAAATGTTTTATACCACCAGTATTAATAAAAACATGTGGTGATAATAATAGATATGATCCTTATGATTACGATCCCTCGAAAAGAGATGATCGCTACTAAACTGTTTGTAGTATTATTTGTATAGTTAATTGTACAATTTAAGAAATATGATTTATAACTTTCATAATCTTGATTTATAGATACCAAATAAAATAGAAATATTATTCAAATAATATTTAGAATAAGAACAGGTCACATTCCACCAAAAAATGTTCTTATCTAATGAAAAGAATGATTCACCTAATTGTGAAACTTGTGGAGTAATAGAAGACTTACATCATTTTTAATGGAATGTGAGCGGAACCGAGGGGCAAGGAAACTATTTTTAATAACATATAAAATAAATGTGTACAATATAGGTATTGCGCAAAGCATGTGCAGAGTGTAAATGTGTAGCTTTTAATTTCGTTTTAATGGGATTGACATGCTAACAAACAAAAATCCCTTAATAAATAAAATACAATATAATACAATACCCTTTATTGTACACTTAGAAAACAAGTAACATAACAAGAAACAAAAAATGAAAAAAAAAAGCAAAAGGCGGTCTTATTGGTATGCAGCAACATCTTCCAGAGAACCAAACAAAAGAAAGGACGTCTGATGTCAGTGTCAACCCGAAGTACCTTCAGCTTTTTCATCCGTCATCAAGACGTCAATCACCTCAGTCCACCATGACTATGTGTGCTGGAAGCATCCGAAACGGCGGGAATTAAAATTAAGTAAACGCGATAAAATCTGTAAAAGTAGTTTTATTGGATATATATATTTTTGGATAGATATGAAGGAAATAATGATTGTATTTACGCGAACACCTATGTATGGTGTTCGCGTAAATACAAGAAATCATTATTTCCTCTTTTTCTTTATTCACCCTAGAAGGTGGACTTCTGCTGCTGGACAAGTCATTCTCAATCATCAAGTGTTGGAGGAAACCTTTGCCTTAACTATCACGATATTAGTAAGCACATTAAACATCACTACCACTACCAGACGTTTCGGTCATTGGACGCTGCAGCCGAAACCGGTCTGTGTATTTAACGTCTGGTGTAAACTACATGATCATACCGCTATCGGATTCCATTAAATTTTTCTGGAATTCCCATCTGTCTCCTCTTGAGACATCCGCGAGATGAAATGGGGAATTCAATCAGATTGAGTTAAGTCAACACCATACGAAGAATGACGACGAAGATGACAGCTCTGTGGCGCAGCGGCTTAGTAATGAGTTACAATGCTGAGGGCCGCGGGTTCGGATCCCGCACGGAAAAAGTATTTGTATGGCCTACAAGTAATTGTTCCGGGTCTGGATGTTTGACCTAGTGAAACTAATGTATGTAAACTGCCATCGCGATGCACGGAGTTTTTTCAAAAAAATCATGCAAATATTGGGTAGAGGCAACATCGTAACTAAAGAGGTGGTAACGAGGGGAGGAGAGGAAGACTTTTTTCGTCTAAGGGTCCATTTGAGATGGCACCATATTTATTTTTGCTGCTAAGAATATACTATATAATTTTATTTTATCTCAGTGTGATGAACGATAAATCAACCCAATGTTAAGTGGATGCTGTGGACCATAGACACCAACATCTATCCTCGATAAAGAAATCATTCCTCAGAACTAAAATAGAACATATGTATACCAGTAGAAAGAAACTCTGGTTTTCGTTCTTCAATATTCAAAATGCAGCATAATATTGCTGCTTCTTTACGCAGGTACTATGTTAATGTGTGAAAGTGTATTTTGTTGGCCGTGCAAGAATGAGGGTCCTCTAGTTAGGGGTAGGGTTCGATGTGATTCAAAGCCACTCAGAAAGAGGATATAAGGAAATTTTGAAGAGAATGTCACAAAACATCAAGTTAGCCCAAAATATAAATTTCAAACACATTAAGAAATTCGTATAGAAACATACGCACATAAATAAATATGTTTTTAGTACAAATTTTTTCATTACATAAACGTTATAAACGTTTTATCCAACAGGTTTTCGATTTCGAAAATTCGCAGACCCATCTCGGTTATCGAGTCATAAATAATAAGTAAAAAGATATTTTATATTTTATATCATAAAACGTAAGGGAAAAGAATATTTAATAATCTAATATTGCAGAGCGCTAGGTAATTCAGAATTTTATTTCAAGACTGAAATCTACTGTATGGGCAATCTGAAAGGGGTTTCAAGAGGATCGTCTTTATGACGTCATTCTATACGATGAAATTACGTGTATGGAGGGTGAGTCACTGGGAATCGTGAATCGAGGTTATTTGTGGAGAGGGCTCTAGTGTATATATATAAATATGATTTCACGATATTATTAATAAAATCAATACTATTTACTAATTTAAATACATACATAGTGGAGCCGTGCTACAGCTACATTGAGGTTGTAGCACGAATGGGTTGGCTCGACCGGGGAAGGACCACGCTCTCACAGAATACTAGCGTAAAAAAGCAGGTTCATGCTGCTGTGTTTCGTATGGTGAGCGTTGAGATCCTAAGACCCTTTTTACTGGAATCGAAGCACTCCATCTTAGTCCTCAGGGATGACAACGCATTTGCATTTTGATTCGTAATTGAGGATAAATATGGATGTCTATGGGCAACAACATTCACTTGCCATCAGGTGGACTGTGTGCTTATTTATCACAAAGTGCTATAAAAAGCCTATTCACTCTTGAAGACACCCAGATTGTACTCGGACGGAGAGAGACGCCGGTAAATTATCCACTCCTTTGCCGCATTATAAAAGTTGAATCAAACCTTTTAGTTATATATAATGCATGGAATATCAACAACAAAGGGGTAAAGATCCGCGGACCGTTTGGTTGTACGATGGAGAAAAGGAGATGGAGGAATTAAAATATGTAATTCCTGAACACACTCTTCGAAATGCATTCTACAGAATAACGAGAGTTAGTCAAGTTTTTTGTCAAGGCATTCTCAGCAGCATAGCATAGCCCGGAGTTAGAAAGTTGGCAGTGTTTCACCCCAGTGCCTCAAAGATCACGAATAGTCGTTTGTCCTGCGCCTGATCTCTTTTCTGTCGTGTCGGATTACGTCCCATCGGAGTATAAAAGTAAGGGAATTGAGAGGGCATTTGTGCTTGCACAACACACATTCGTGTAATGTAATCCAGTCCTGCGCAGATGGTTTCTATCCATTGGAATTGGCCACCGTGACCGAAATTCGACTTAATATCATATATATATATATATATATATATATATATATATATATATATATATATTACAGTAAGTAAATTTAATATACGCAATAATGCAGCCTAGAGTGCTTTCACAAATTACCTCTTGAGATAGATAGTATGGTCAACAATGGTATCATAATGTGACTGAGGCGACAAATTTTTATTTGAAAAGTGTCTTGTGTAAAAGGCCACGAAACTTTTCCGTTGAGCATGTAAAATATTTATATGCTCGAAGGTCTCATATACGAATACTGGTATTGGATCGACGTGTACTTACGGCAAAGAGTTTACCCGCACGCACCCGCCGTTTATGGACAGTTCTGGACACCGCATACATAACATATTATAGTCAAATTTGTATCTTACTACATGGACCAATATCAACCTCTAATTGCTTACGACTAGAGATGGTTGGTAATGAACTTATCGTCTAACTTCAATTTGTTTTAATAGACATGTGCCACTTGAAAGTTGAAGAATCCATAAAGTTAGTGAAAGATCTTAAAAAAAATGTTAATGTAATCCACGTAGCTTTTATCCATAGCACTGACAGAATAACAGCGCTACGGCAATATTGCTTTGCGATAATGTTGAGTGGGTGGCCTTTTAACCAACTTAAAATAAGGAGGTTGTCTATTTGACTGTATGTTCTTTTTGTTTGTATGTGTTACACGGAATCTTCTTTGATTGGCGACCGATTTTGATGATTCTTCTTTATTAAATAGATTATATACTTCAGGTAATTCTATAAAAATTTGGAGAAAATTCCACCCCTAAGAAAAGGAAAACCGGGGAAATTTTATTCAGCTTAGGAAACCTGAAAATCTGAGGAATAAGAAAAAAATATTTTGAAGACATGTGAAGTTCACCAATATGCATTGGGGCAGCGTGGCGGTCACTTCCTTGCCCTAAAACGAGGCATTCCATCTTAGTCCTCACTGGTGACAATTCATCTGCATTTTAATTCATAATCGAGGATAGATGTAGATGTCTATGGGTCACAGCATCCACTTACCATCAGGTGGACAGTGTGCTCGTTTGTCACCCTATCCTATAAAAAAGAAGCAGGATATTTTTAATATTAATAGTTGTTGCGTCAGTTAGCGAGCATAACCGTTCCGGTTCCAGTCCCATCAGACTATGAAAGTTATCGGAATAAAGAGTGCACCTGTGCTTGCGCATTCACTTGAGCATTATAGGATTATAACCCTTCGCAGATGGATATTCTCCGTTAAGACTGGCCGCTGTGAATGAAGTCCAAAATTCAGTTTTCAGTCATTACCATTTATTACATCCTCGTGTAGAAAACGCATTTGGAACTTTAATTGCGAACAGAATATTTCAATAATGTATTAAAGATACATAACATTTTCGCTGACGTAATTCTAACCTAACCCCATAACATACATTGTGAAGCTACGAATGCAAACGTACAGTTAGCGTTCGATATCCACCTGTTGAGTCAAGGTCATTGCACACATAAGCAGATTTCACACATGCGTAAATAAGGTATTCTCGTTCCGAGTTTTTGCGATTTATGTTTATTGTGCATTAGAGGTGCTTTGTTGATTATAAAAGATTTTATAGTGATCTTAGCTGCCTAATGAATCGTAGGTTTGGAGTTCGATGTCAGTCCAAAACGAATATTTTTTTCATTCATTTCAGACTATAAATAGTTCAAAAATTAATGTAGGCCCATAATGAATGGAAGGGTTATTTGACAGAGTTACCACGCTTGCCAAAAAAGACCAGTTTTTTATTATTAGATATGAAGTTGCTATCAGGACGATGCTGTTGCCCATACCATGTAGCAGCATTTCTCTGTGTGCCCTTCACCATTCGGTTATCGCTGCACGAATCGCGCAAGTACTGAGACATCACCGAACAGCTACCTGTTCTCTCATCTGGCTGTTGTAACGAAGTCAATCTCAATTTTCGTCGTTCCAGGTTCACTTCAGGTGGGGTCGCGACTGGAAGAAGGAGTTAGTAATAAAAAGTACCTCCGTCTTCATGAAATCGATCAGCTGTTGACTTTTAAAATTTCGTCTTTCATAGTTGCAAAACCGTTTAATTGATAAATACATTTTTAAATTAAATTGGATTTTATTTCACCTTTAGAACATCGCAAGAATCCTAAAACCCATAAAACATAACACAGGAAACTGACTTATGTTGATGTCTTTTAGAGAATGGTGTGTGATCGTTACTTTTATTATTACAGGGACTAAATGTCTTAAATATTTTTGCTTACTTATGAAATGGTATATCCTCTATTTATAATATAATAATCATACTAGCTGCTGATCGACGCGTTTCTGTCGCTTTTAAATTTTGACGAAATATATGGTTTCATTAGGAATGATTCATTGAAATTGAATGATATATTATAATGACTTTCTAATAAATTTATCAGTAGGATACGCGCGCCATGTATGTTCTGTAAGTTAATTGTACTATGCCTATAACCTTCTTGAAAGTGCAAGCAATAAGTTGACAAAGTTCTAGCGCAATCTGATTAACGGTATAGCAGCGCGTAAAATACGAACAAACAAACATTAATTTTTATATATTAAGATATAATGTAAGTATGCTTAAAATATTAGTATATTATATCAGGTACAGAGTACATTATGTAGATTACATGTATGTTATATGTGTTTTAAAATTTATATTTATGTATTCATGTTTTTATGGCACCCGCTTTAGTTTCTCTGATTAGCTCGTACTTGACTGGTAGAGCGTGCCTAAGGGCATGAAGTCCGCCAATGGTAAACTTTATGTGACTTGTACTGTTGAAACTCGTTGTAAGCTTACCGCATTATTATTTTATTTTATTACTTTAGATGGTAGAGCCACGCTGCAGCTATATTATTGTTCGCGACGGCCTAACAACCTTAAGAAACAAAGTGATAAAGAATATTGTTTTATGTATTAATAGTGAAATTACCAAGAAAACTGAGTGAAAACGTGTATTAATATAGTTGTTTAACATATTTATAACTCTTAGTATGTTTGTATAGAATGTCGTTTTGATAACAAGTAATATAAACAACTTTTATTATATACCAAAAAATCGACCAATCACAGCGCGTCTTATCGTAGAACTCTGTAGAAGTTTTTTAATTAACTGCGTAATAGTTTATACCAAAAATAATGAAAATAATTTTATGTTCTAAAAGAGTTATAAATATGACATTTAATTAGCATATGGCTTATAGATTAAAGAAGTATAGGAATATTTTTTATAATTAAACGCATTTCGTAGTTATAGAAAAATTAAAGAATAAAAATACCAAAAAAAATACCCAAATATTATGAAAATTTGGGACATTTCGTTTAATAACTTTTTACGATGTTAATGTTTTTAATAACCTTTATGATATACTAATAAAGTACCAGACTACCGATTTAATGATATATAGCATGTTAGTGTAGCAATTAATTTTGTATAGAGAATATTGCAATTTATGCCATTTGTATAGTGAAATGTTTATGCAATATAGAGGCAAAACGGAAAATGGCAAGCGGCTCACTGTAAAGTATTGCTAAAGTCTACCTTAGGGGCTCGGGATCCAGTACCCGTAGTAGTGTGAAGAACTACCAGTGACAAGTGAAGTGAAGTGAGTGGTATCCGGTGGTAGCTGAAGTGACTAGTAGCAGTATATAGTGAATAGTGAAAGTGTTAGCTAGCCGAAAAAGGTCGTAACTGACATTCGCAGTTACATAGTGAAAGTGTTACCTAGCCTAAAAAGGTCGTAACTGATATTCGCAGTTACATATAGTGAAAGTGTTAGCTAGCCGAAAAAGGTCGTAACTGATATTCGCAGTTACATATAGTGAAAGTGGTAACTGATATCCGCAGTTACACAAGTGATAAAATCAGCTAGTTTAGTTGATAATAGCTGCTAGTCAGTAGTGTTAGAAAACCAGCTACTACCAATAGATATTTGATACCACCGTACAATTTAAAGAAAGCTTTTGAAATATACAGTGACCAACCAATAGTGAACAACCGTAGTTTAACAACAGTGATCAATAAATAATAGTTATAAAATTTCGCGACTAATCAATCAGTCGAACCGCTGGCCACTACCTTGCTATTTGTATTTGTTAATCGTGCATTTTGATTTTAACTACAGTCCACAATATTTCAGCGGCACCAACAAAGACGGCGGTGAGAGTACCCACCGGAACCTATAGGTGTAGGACGTGAGCGACTCGCGAAGTATCTTCGACAACATTTACTCCGGAGAGTTTCGCCCGTCCGGCACATTCGTTGGTCCTTCGAGCAGGATATATCCGTTTGTATTTCGGAACCGGGTACATAGTCACCACCGTATTAAAACCGCAGAATTTTCAGATTCAAGATGCCGATCACCCGTTCGCAAAGAAGGGAAGCGAAGGCGTGGACCGTCGGTCTGGAAGGAGGTTCGTCGGCCAGTAACGCCGTCGTCCACCACCAGATGCCACCACGCTCACCGTCAACGGTAGAGGGCGCTGAGGCGTCATGCTGCCCCCCCGAGGGGGGGATATCCCTGCCCGCGCCGTCCACTACGGCCCGCACAACGAAGCAGAGGGAACATATAGAAGGCAACGATGACTTTAGACGTGCATCATCGCCACCAGCCCGGGAAGAAACCCACTCCGAAGAGCCACCGAGGGGCCACACCGTTTGCAGTACGAAGTCTAAGAAGACTGTTCGGCCCAATAGAAGAATTTTGAAGGCTCGTGAAGAAGTATTGAAGATCAAACTAGAACTTGCGCAGATCTCCTTGCAGATGGCTGTGGAAGAGGACGAATCGGACGACTATGATGAAGATGGTCACTCCAAAAGTGAGTACGTTCGATCTTGGCTCGAAAACTCTGTAGCGAAACAAAAGTCAAATCAAGGCGCAATCACCGGAGGGAAGGCACCATTTAATAAAACCGTCACAAAGCCGACCCCGGACGTTGTCGACCTCAGTGAGCCCCAAAAGGAGCTCACGAACCAGGATTCCTATCCAGAAGATGCACAAAAGGATCCCATGCCACAGAAGCTCAGCCAGGAACCCACCGTTGATGAAGACAGGGGGCTCCTACCGATTGTATCAGAGCTCACAAACCAGGATTCCTATCCAGAAGATGTACAAAAGGATCTCAAACCAAAGAAACCTAGCCAGGAACCTGTCATAAGTGAAGACAGGGGGCTCCGTCCGTTTATATCGGAGCTCACATCCGCTATAGCCGCGCTCGCTGACAAACCAAAGTTAGAGAGTGCGCCACTATCGTCGCATACTTTCGCAGCGTCGAAAGCTATAATGACACTGCCAAGCTTTAGCGGAGCACATACCGAGTGGCTTTCATTCCGTGCCATTTACGAAACAACCCGAGGCTACTTCAATGATATTGAAAACACTGCTAGACTAAGACGAAGTCTACAAGGAAGAGCCTTGGAAACAGTCAGTTCAGAACTCATCGGGCATGCTAAGCCAGATGAGATTATGCGAGAACTGGAGCTACAATTTGGGCGTCCAGATTCAATCGCGCAAGCAGAAACCGAGAAATTACGAGGATTAGCACGCTGTACAGAAGCGCCCAGAGACATCTGCACATTCGCGAGCAAAGTGAGGGGAAGCGTCGTCACTCTTAGAGCCCTAAAGCGAGATCATTACCTCGTCAACGCAGAGCTGCTACGACACCTCACCGACAAACTGCCAAACTCTATACGTGCCCAGTGGTATAGAATCTACACCGAAAAATATGACTCTAGACCAGACCTCGGCTGCTTCAGCGAGTTTATTACCGAGCAAGCTCACTTCTGCAGTGCATTTGCGCCTCCAGAAATTATAAACGAAGCACAAATCAATCGTTCAGTACATAGAGCACACGCGGCTACTACTAAGCCGTCTCCGAAATGCAGAGTGTGCGAAAAGGAGGGTCACTACGGATCTGAATGTAAAAAATTTAAGGAAGCAGATACCGACAAAAGATGGGAACTCGCAAAGTAAAATAATTTATGTTTCCGCTGTTTATGTTATCAAAATCAGACACACAAATGCAAAACCAATAAGTGTGGAATAGAAGGATGCACCGCGACACACAATCGACTTCTCCACAGTACAAAGGAGAAGACTGAGGTCAAACAAAAAGAACCTCCAGAAACCGTAGCTAACTCATTCTCTGTGTCAAAGCATCACGCCTATTTAAAAATAATTCCAGTGCGAGTAATTGGACCGGCGGGAGCTGTAAATACACACGCCCTTCTGGATGATGGGTCAACTGTTTCACTAATGGATGAAGAGATTGCCAAACAAATTGGAGCTACAGGGCGGTTGGACCCTTTTAAGATTACCGCTATCGGGAACACGACCCTCGATTCACCGGAAAGAATCAAAGTATCGCTGAAGAGTCTCCACAGCAAAAGGGTGCCAATCAGAGCACGTACGGTTGCAAGCCTAAACTTGGGGCCACAGACTGTGCGTGCAGTAGACATAGCCAAGTGCAAGCACTTGAAAGACCTAAAGGAGCAGCTAACATATGACTCCGGCAACCCAAGGATCCTAATAGGACAGGAAAATTGGAGACTTCTGATAGCCACTCAAATCCGAAGAGGTCCGCCGCACCAGCCAATTGCCTCGCTCACAGAATTAGGATGGGTGTTACACGGGGCACACACTAAAGCCCCGTATTAGCGCGTCCACGCGGCCAATGAGCTGCACAAGAGCGAGGGAACTATAGATGACCAACTCCGCGAATATTTCACGCTGGAATCTCTCATTATCAATCCGAGAAGACCAGACTCCGACCCAGAGAAGAAAGCTGAAGATATACTGAATAGCAGCACCCGTCAGTTACAAGACGGGCACATAGAAACAGCGCTTCTCTGGAAGAAAAAGGATATCGAGATGCCTGGTAATTACGAAACAGCAATAAAACGGCTCGTTTCCATTGAAAGAAAATTAGATCGAGACGAAGATCTAAAAAGGAAATATGATGAACAAATGAATTCCCTAGTACAAAAGGGATACGCTGAGATAGCACCGAAAACTAGCACACCGGGAAGAACATGGTACCTACCACATTTCGACGTCCATAACCCAATGAAGCCAGAGAAGTTTCGAATAGTACACGATGCCGCAGCCAAAACAAAGGGGGGTGTCATTGAACGACTTCCTGCTCACGGGTCCAGACCTACTGCAATCACTACCAGGGGTCATGATGCGTTTTCGCCGCCATAAAGTCGCTGTCTCCGCGGACATAACCGAAATGTTCATGCAGGTTAAAGTGAGACCCGAAGACAGAGATGCCTTAAGATATCTCTGGAGAGGGGATCAACGTAATGAAGCTCCCCAAGAATATAGAATGACGTCGATCATTTTCGGTGCAGCCAGTTCACCCTGCACAGCCATATTCGCGAAGAACTGGAACGCTAAAAAACACAAAGACAAGTATCCAGAAGCCGTAGAAGCTATCATTCAAAACCACTATATGGATGACTATCTCGACAGTTTCCAGTCTCTGGAAGAGGCAATGCGGATATCGAAGGAAGTACGCGACATACACAAAAACGCGTACTTCACCTTAAGAAAATGGGTTTCCGACGCACCAGAAGTTGTAAAAGAATTAGAACCTGACCGTGAAGCATCTGAGTCAGTCGATCTGGGAAACAAAGGAACCGAGGAAAAGATACTCGGATTAATCTGGAAACCGGGTACCGATCAGCTGAGCTTCAACCTAAAGCTCGCTCGACTTCCAATCAATTTGCTGCATAAAACACCAACCAAGAGGGAAGCCCTCAAAATAGTAATGTCGCTGTATGACCCGCTCGGCCTCGCCTCCCCAGTTACAATTGAGCAAAGCAAATACTGCAGGAAGCATGGAGACGAGGAACAGACTGGGACCAGGAGTTGGACGAAGACCTGACAAAACAATGGTCCACATGGATCCAACACCTGGAACAGCTCAAATCAGTAAGCATCCCAAGATGCTACCCGGGATTCAGCGACGCACGTTCACTCCAAGTCCACGTGTTCACCGATGCCAGTGAAAGCGCCTACGCAACGGCAGTCTACTGGAGATCAACGACACCCGATGGGACAGTACATGTGAGCCTCATCATGGCTAAGGCGAAGGTAGCTCCACTGAAAGTAACGTCGATACCTCGCCTCGAGTTACAAGCCACCGTGATGGGAAGCCGCGTAGCTACCGCCGTTATGCAGGCACATTGCGTAACGCCCGAAGCCGTCACATATTGGACTGACAGCAAAACTATCCTCACGTGGATAAAAAAGGGCTCCAGGAGTTACAAACCTTTCGTTGCCCACCGAATAGCAGCAATCGAGGAACATAGTAAAGTAGAGGACTGGCGCTGGGTACCTACCAAATTGAATATAGCTGACATTGCCACGAGGGACGTACCACCGAACTTCGACTCCAATCACGAGTGGTACAATGGCCCATCATTTCTGTATAAAGAACCGTCAGCATGGCCAACCGAAAGACCCACGTCATCCGAACCTACAGGTGAGGAAAGATCCCTTACCATTAAGGAATCACATCAAGCTCCGATACTCCGAGAAGCTGTTCCCGATCCAGCAAGGTTTTCGGAATGGGAACGCTTATTGCGAGCTACGGCTAGAGTGCTACAATTTATAACACTCTGCCGCAAAACTACAGACAGGACCTTCTATAAAAGAACCAAAAGGGGCAAAGAGCAAGATCCTGATTGGAGGAAATCGAAAAATAATCCGCAACAAATCGCGCAGCCTCCCAGTCAAGTGAAAAATAGAGATGTCAAAAGGTACATCACACTAAAGGCCGAATTCATCAGAGAGGCCGAAAAGCTCCTGATACGTGCCATACAAGAGGGCTCCTTCTCACAAGAGATAACCGATCTCCGTAATAATAAAAAGGTCGCTCATGATAGCCGCCTACGACCGCTTCAAATAGAATTGAAAGACGGGATCATCGCGCTACGAAGTCGCATAGCCGCCGTGAAAGGAGTCACAGAAGACATGAAGGGGCCAGCTATATTGGATGGTGATCATTACATCACGCAATTATATATTGACTGGACGCATCGTAGCCTGCATCATTGCGGAACCGAACCTACCATAAACGAGGTTCGACAGCACTACTGGGTGATCCGACTTCGACCCACCACGAAAAAGATAGTGAGCCAATGCATACAGTGTCGCATCAGAAAAGCACAACCGTCAGTGCCAGCGACCGGTGACCATCCTAGTACACGTCTCGCTCATCACCAGAGACCGTTCACCTTCACCGGTCTGGACTATTTTGGGCCACTTTCCGTCACTGTAGGACGTCAACATCAGAAGAGATACGTAGCTCTCTTCACCTGCCTCACATCCAGAGCTGTCCACTTAGAAGTTGTCGCAAACCTCAGCGCTGACTCCGCAATACTAGCATTAAGAAGATTCGCAGCTCGTCGAGGGTGCCCGACCGAGATTTATTCCGATAATGGCACCAACATGCACGGTGCAGACAAGGAACTTCGGGAGGCTTTTCGAGAAGAAGCCAGTCGACGAGGCATAGTGTGGCGTTTTATAACCCCCTCCGCGCCTTTCATGGGAGGAGTGTGGGAACGTCTCATACGATGCGTGAAGACGGCACTATACACCGTCCTTCATGAGAGACATCCGCATGACGAAGTATTGGCCACGCTGCTCGGCGAGGTGGAGTACACAGTAAATAGCAGACCTTTGACTCACATCTCTGTAGACAGTGACGACGACGAAGCCATCACTCCAAATCACTTCCTTTTAGGAGGATCTGCGAGACTGCCGACACCTGGAGTATTTGATGAAAAAGATATGAATAGCAAAAGACACTGGCGACGCTCCCAGATACTCGCTGACATGTTCTGGCAGCGTTGGGTCCGAGAGTATTTACCGGAACTTCAAAACCGGCGGGAGGCCCATGGGCGAGGTCCCAATCTCCAGGTGGGCGATCCAGTCCTCATAGCTGACGGCCAGTTACCTCGTAACACCTGGCCACGAGGGAGGGTGGAAGCTGTTTACCCCGGTGCGGACGGACAGATCCGCACTGTGGAGGTACGCACAGCAAACGGCCTAATCAAGAGGCCAACCAGGAAACTCGTGCCGCTGCCGAAGTAGAAGCAACGTCGCTCACCGAAATGGATGCAGCGCCGCTGTGAGAAAATCGTCGCGACGCTGCACGGCGGGAGAGATGTTCGCGACGGCCTAACAACCTTAAGAAACAAAGTGATAAAGAATATTGTTTTATGTATTAATAGTGAAATTACCAAGAAAACTGAGTGAAAACGTGTATTAATATAGTTGTTTAACATATTTATAACTCTTAGTATGTTTGTATAGAATGTCGTTTTGATAACAAGTAATATAAACAACTTTTATTATATACCAAAAAATCGACCAATCACAGCGCGTCTTATCGTAGAACTCTCTAGAAGTTTTTTAATTACTGCGTAATAGTTTATACCAAAAATAATGAAAATAATTTTATGTTCTAAAAGAGTTATAAATATGACATTTAATTAGCATATGGCTTATAGATTAAAGAGGTATAAGAATATTTTTTATAATTAAATGCATTTCGTAGTTATAGAAAAATTAAAGAATTAAAATACCCAAATATTATGAAAATTTGGGACATTTCGTTTAATAACTTTTTACGATGTTAATGTTTTTAATAACCTTTATGAATACTAATAAGTACCAAACTACCGATTTAATGATATATAGCATGTTAGTGTAGCAATTAATTTTGTATAGAGAATATTGCAATTTATGCCATTTGTATAGTGAAATGTTTATGCAATAAAGAGGCAAAACGGAAAATGGCAAGCGGCTCACTGTAAAGTATTGCTAAAGTCTACCTTAGGGGCTCGGGACCCAGTACCCGTAGTAGTGTGAAGAACTACCAGTGACAAGTGAAGTGAAGTGAGTGGTATCCGGTGGTAGCTGAAGTGACTAGAAGCAGTATATAGTGAATAGTGAAAGTGTTAGCTAGCCGAAAAAGGTCGTAACTGACATTCGCAGTTACATAGTGAAAGTGTTACCTAGCCTAAAAAGGTCGTAACTGATATTCGCAGTTACATATAGTGAAAGTGTTAGCTAGCCGAAAAAGGTCGTAACTGATATTCGCAGTTACATATAGTGAAAGTGTTAGCTAGCCGAAAAAGGTCGTAACTGATATTCGCAGTTACATATAGTGAAAGTGGTAACTGATATCCGCAGTTACACAAGTGATAAAATCAGCTAGTTTAGTTGATAATAGCTGCTAGTCAGTAGTGTTAGAAAACCAGCTACTACCAATAGATATTTGATACCACCGTACAATTTAAAGAAAGCTTTTGAAATATACAGTGACCAACCAATAGTGAACAACCGTAGTTTAACAACAGTGATCAATAAATAATAGTTATAAAATTTCGCGACTAATCAATCAGTCGAATCGCTGGCCAATACCTTGCTATTTGTATTTGTTAATCGTGCATTTTTATTTTAACTACAGTCCACAATATTTCAGCGGCACCAACAAAGACGGCGGTGAGAGTACCCACCGGAACCTATAGGTGTAGGACGTGAGCGACTCGCGAAGTATCTTCGACAACATTTACTCCGGAGAGTTTCGCCCGTCCGGCACAATTATAGTAAGTGATAGTGACCGCCAATATGGTTTTCTTGGTATCAATCAGCTGGTGATATTCTGGTCTACCTGACTCATAGATGGGTGGAGGCAGTAAAGTCCAAGGGAGAGGCATTGGCCGTTAGTTTAGGCATAGCGAAGGTTTCGGGTTTGACGCAAAGCACTACTTTCGAAGCTTCCTTCCTATGGGCCTCCTTAAATTACAGTTTCCTTGCAGATTGGAGTATCAAGGTCGTATTTGTTGGTACATGCTTAAATATTATTGCTGGTGTCCCGCAAGGATGCGTGCTATCACCTACGCTTTTTCTTCTGCATATCAATGATATGTTGCAGTAGTAGGGGTTCGCTTCTTTGTGTGTTTGGGACATAATTGTATTTACTCTCAGAATACACAGGCGTTTACCGTTCAAAACTACCACTTTGTCGTATCTCTTCAATTTCAGGGCGCTGCCCTTGTTGCCTCAGCTTACATCGGAATTCTTAGCGTCGAAATATCGAATGATGTGCAGTTTCGTGGTTACTTGGAAGGAAAGGCTAAATTGGCCAACAAAACTCACGATACCATCCACACCATTTGTACGCTTGGTTGTCCACCACTGTGCGAATTTACTTTTACTAGCAGTTTTCTTCCTCATTCAACATCTTTGTGTAATTGTTAAAGGGACTTTCAGAAAAAAAGCTATCTCCTATCTAAAAGACGGGAAACGCATCTGCAATTCCCCTGGTAATGTAGTTGTTTACGGGCGGTGGTACTTACCATCAGGTGAGCCGCACACTCTTTTGTACCCTCTTCTAAAAAATAATAATTCTTGTAGAACGAATGGGCCGGCTCAATCGGGGGACCACGCTCTCATAAAACACCAGCGTAAAATAGCAGCTTGAAGCTGCTGTGTTTTAAATTGTGATTATAGAGAACAGGATACCCCTTATACTCGCAACAAGCATTCCATCTTAGTCCTCAAGGGTGACAACGCATCATTTTTTTATAGGAGATGGGGCAAACGAACATACGGCTCACCTGATAATAAGTGATTACCACCGACAACGAACAATTGTAACACCGGGGGATCTGTAGATGCGTTGCCGGCCTTTTAAAAAGTACTAGACTCTTTTCTTGATGGTCCATAAATTATATTGGTCCGGAAAAATCTCTGGCGGTAGTCGATTCCACATGAAAGATGTGCGAGGAAGAACACTTCTTTTAAATCGCACAGTGGTGGACCACCAGTTATTCAAAAGGTACGGGTGGTAGCGCCAGTTTTGTCACCCCGTGGTAAATGCGATAAGATACGCAAAGTGATGCAACATCTTTTCGCAATGACAGTGAATCAAGCCGATCAGAATGAGCTCGGTCGTCGACGATTCGAATGGCTCTGCGCTGGATGCGATCAAATGGAAGGAGCTGGCACTGGGGAACCCCAGCCCAGAGATGGGAATTTTGATTCATAATTGAAAACATATGTAGATATCTATGGGTCACATCAACCATACCCATTAGTTGGACTGTGTGCTCGTTTGTCACCCTCGTTCAATAAATCCAACAGACACGCAGCGATAGCAACAACATTACTCATCACAAGCATATTGTTAAGTAAATTTAATTTCTCTAATTTACTATACATATCACACAGATTTAAATACCTACAGAAAAGTTCTCGAGTGGCAGCTTCGTACCGGTAAGCCAAGTGTAGGGCGGCCCCCCACTATATGGAGTACCGAACTGGTAAGAGATGCAGGAACGTGATAGATGCAGTAAAGGATTGCTTTTTGGCATTAATTTGGGGATGCCTATGTTCAGCAGTAGACTTGTGAATGTGTTTAATAATAATAATAAAGATATATATGTTTTCCCGTATGACCAAGTATGTAAATTCCTCAAGGTACACACCACATACCAGTCCACATCTTGACACAATGGGATAAGTGAGGAGGTTTTTTTTATAACATTGGGTGACAAACGAGCACACAGTTAACCTGATAGTAAGTGGATACTGAGGACCATAGACATCCACATTTATCCTCAATTAAGAATCAACATGCAAATGCGTTGTCACTCCTGAGGACTAAGATGAAATGCCTCGATTCCAGTAAAAAGCGTCTCCGCTTCTCTACACTCACCATACGAAACACAACAGCATTACGCTGCTATTTTAGGCTGGTATTCTGTGAGAGCGTGGTCCTGCCCCGGTCGAGCCGACCCATTCATGTTTAATCTGTAAAATAGCTGCAGCGCGGCTTTTTGCTAAGTAAGTTTGCTAAATCGCCAAATTAAACCTGCTTAAAAAGAATATGGGTGACTAACGAGCACACAGTCGACCTGATGGTAAGTGGATGCTGTGGCCCATAGACATCTACATTTATCCTAAATTAAGTATCAAAATGCAGATTTGTTGTCACCTCTGAGGATTAAAATGTAATACCTCGTTTACAGTAAAAAGGGTATGCGATTCTTTATACACATATAAAACACAACGTAATTAAGCTTCTATTTTACGCTGATATTCTGTGAAAGCATTATATCTTTATTAATATACTCTCCATCATAAGACCAAAATCGGCTACAATTGAGATATGTATTACTACGACTATTTGAGATAATTTAAAATGGAAACATGGCGTTGGATTTATTATTACAGGGTTCTCGTTTTTGACTGGATTAAACTTTCATATAATATTACTCGTGTTTTTGTTGCTCGGGATCGGGTTAACCGCTTGGGCTGCCGGATATATAATAAGCTTATAAGATTTGGGGTAAACTATAGGGTAGATAATGTGTGGTTTTGTATTTCTTGTCAAATGAATCCAATTATGGGTTATAACAAGTTTAATTACAGCATTGCGAAATAATACATAATATACATATATAAACACTCACGCCTGTCAAATAGTGGTATAGGTAGATGCTACGAACTTTTGATCATTTGGCATGATCCTGATAGACCCCTCTCGCTTCTTCTTTTACATCCATATACAACGCCCGGCATAGTGACGTAGGTGACGTATCGGGAATTCACGCCTCTCCAGTCGCATTCCGTGCCCCGTACTGATACGACATTCGCAGCTATTCCCTCCATGTTTCGTTCAGAGGTAGAGTTACGTGTCGCGAGTTGTACCTACGCATATATGCTCGTCAGTTAAAAGTATTCTTAATTTGGTCTATCTTCAATAGATTAGCATATTGGTCGATTCGTCCACGGCATGCCTTGCCGGCTCTGCCGTTCACTTATGCATTTGCAATTTGCTTTGTCACTTTTTGTCATCCATTTTTTCTACATCATCTCAAACCACACTTTTGTCTATAAAAATAATAATAAAGTCCTTCACCAGGACCAGTCTCTGCAGATACTAACCATCCCACAAGAGTTAAGGATTAAAGTGCTTGAGCTTGTACCTGGTGCACTCTCTATTCATTCTCATAGTCCAGAATCCAGCACTGGACTAACAGCTTTGCCTGCTTTCCGGGGGTAAAATATCGTCATCTGTTGACTCCTGGTGGTACCTGAATTTCTTGATAGTCTAACTCAATAACTCATTTTTGGCCCGACCCGGGATTCGAACTCAAGTAGGCAGTCGTACATAATGATACTACTAATCCATTCATTGCATAGATCTCCTCCATGAATTGTCTCATAATGGGGATTATGCCGTGGTTAAGCGTAGTAACTCTGCGCTTGGCAAACGGGTTGGCAACCACAGTTTTTTTTAAAGTTTGAAATTGCTGCTGCCCATTACCTATTTCAGTGTCCCTCCGTCGTCTCTTACTACACAACGGGACAATATTCTTACATCGCCACTACACTACTAATTATATCGCATTATTATTTCATTTTTTTTTAAATTATATTTGTATAATTGTAATGGCAGCAAATCTACAACAAAACGATTTTTTTATAGCATTTGGTAACAAACGAGCACACAGTACCTACACCTGATGGTAAGTGGAAGCTGTGACCCATAAACATCTACATTTATCCTCGAATAAGGATCAAAATGCAAATGCGTTATCACCCCTGAGGACTTAGGAATGCCTCGATTCCAGTAAAAAGGGTCTTCGATTCTCAACACGCCACCACCAACACCACGTACACCATACGAAACACAGCAGCATTACGCTGGTATTCTGTGAGAGCGTGGTCCTGCCCCGGTCGAGCCGACTCATTCGTCATACAACTATAATATAGCTGCAGCGTGGCTCTACCACGTAAAATATAAATAAATAAAAACAGCAGTAGAACATATGCCTCCCCTTAGATTGTCTCATAAGGGGGATATCTGCCATAGTTGCCACGCTTGGCAGACGGGTTGGCAACCGCAATTTTTATTTCCTGGTTATGATTAAGAAGACGCTGCTGCCCGTCTCATGGTTTGTTTATATCTGTCGTCCCTTTCGACACCTATGGTACGCTATGAGATAGAAGACATTCTTCCACCGCCACTACATGGATCAGTCCATTCCATTCATTACAACCTTTAAAAGTCTACTGCTGAAGATAGGTCTCCTCCATAGATTGCCACTTAAGGGGGATTCTGGAATAGTTGCTATGCTAGACAAGTGGGTTCGCTAGCGTTTATTCAGCTGTAATCAGGAAGATGCTGCTGCCCAACATCTGCCTCAGTTTTCCTCTATCACCGCTTACTACACCCACAGCCCTATATGTGGTAGTGGATATTGTCACACTACACACATGATGATGACGAATAACTTACGTATTAAAACTAAAAACCGATATATTAAAAACAAAAAAAAGAAAGAAATTAGGCGAAAAACACCCCCCACACCACCACGTCCAGTTCTGAAGCGGGGTAATTAAGACGAAGACAAACACAGCCCTGTTTGCCGCACGTCGTTAGCGACGCGTTTCAGGAATTAATTTTCAGTATTACACCAGTAATGTGACCTAGTTCCACAATGTCATGCGCGATAGATGGATATTTTTGTACAATGATTTCTAATGCCTCTATATACTAGTCGTGAGCGCGACTTCTGACTATGAGGCTCCGGATTCGAATCACGGGTTAAAGGACAAAATTGTCTAGCTGAGGACTTTATAATGGCCAACCCTACTAGATGGAGTGACGACCTGGTAAGACATGCCGCAAAGGAGAAAGCCGATCTTTTAGGCTCTCTATTTGCGTTCAACTCGACTCTCGACGACGGGGGGAACACACCGTCGACCGACCCGCGGTGTGAGTGCTCCATGCCGGATGTGCGGTTTACACAGCGCTCGGTTCGCAAATCACTCCTCTCCCTGGACGTCAGCAAGTCAAGTGAGCCTGATGGAGTCTCTCTCATTGTTCTGAAGACGTGTGCTCCAGAGTTGGCACCAGTTTTAACCGATGGATGAAGGTGGCTCAGGATCATACTGAGAGGTATTCCTTGGGGGAGGTTTATATTCAGCAGTGGCCTTGTGAAGGGCTGTAACGATGATGGTGATAATGTTAGAAATTCATGGGCGGCGGTAGTCACTTAACATCAGGTGAGCCGCATGCTCGTTTGCCCCCTCTTTTAAAAAAAAAAGACTCTCACTGTATATTATATCTTCTGCTTTATCCACCTCGTTGGTCCAGCAGGCGCAACGGCTGATCATGAAGTCCTAGGATCGAATCACGGGTCGGGCTAAAAGCAATAATTGGGGTACTCCTGTCAAGAAATTCTTCGTAGCAGTCTGGAGTCAGAAAGTTGGCGGTGTTTAATCCTCATGATTCTGAAAGTGTGACAAAGCGTTCTTTCTGTGCCTCATCTCTCTCCAGTGGTGTGGATTGCCATCCTATCAAACTATGAGAGTGAGAGAATAGAGAGTTCACTCCTGTGCTTGCGCTCACACTTGCACTGCGCAGATGGCTAGTCTTCGTAGAGTCTAGCCGCCGTGATTGAAATCCGGTTTGGAGAATATTATGACAATTCTTTCGACTAATGAATGGCTCATCAAATATTAAATGGAACGAGGTTTTCAAAGTGTTTTTAGTTAAATACTAATATCATATTTATGATGCCGTTCAAAGAAGTAGCTATTGTAGCGTAGAATTAGCGTAGTGAGAGCATTTACATATGATCCCTTACCGTTTGTATCATAGGTTGCCTCGTAGAAGAGAGAGAGAGAGAGAGAGAGAGAGAGGGAGAGAGAGAGAGAGAGAGAGAGAGAGAGATTTTGCTATAGCTGCCGCTTGCACACATGGCAAGCTGGTTGGTTATTGTTTTGAGTTATTATTAGGGAGATGATGTTACTGTTGTTTTAGATATATTATTTTTCAATCTCGATATTTTGGTTATTATTTTTTTCTCATTTAAGCGAGTATGATAAAAGAGAATCCTCCAAAATTATTATATAAATTTGAATTTTTAGATTAATTATAGAACTAATGTTGCAAATACTATACTTGATGGTAGGTGTTGTATCCATAGATGTTAAACATAGCGCATTGTTTTACTTAAAAAAGCTTATAATACAAATGTAGAATTTAAGACCTGCTTATAATATATGAATGGAAATTTTGGGTAACACGTGCTTATAAAAGTACACTGCTGACTATAGGCCTGTATTGTCGATTGTCTTGTGGTGGGAATATTGTTCAAATATACAAGTGTTTTTAAATAGAATAAGGGTGACAATCGAGCACACAGTCCACCTGATGGTAAGTGGATCATGTGGCCCACAGACATCTTACATTTATCCTCGATTACGAATCAAAACGCAGACGCGTTGTCACCCCTTAGGACTATGATGAAATGCCTTGTTTTCAGTAAAAAAGGGTCTCTGGGTCTCTACACTCACCATACGAAACACAGCAGTATTAAGCTGCTATTTTTTGTTGGTATTCTCTAAGAGCGTGTTCCTTCCCCGGTTGAATCGACCTGTTCGTGCTATAATTATAATATAGCTGCAGCGTGGCTCTACCATGTATAAAATGTTACCACATTAGGCAAGCGAGTTGACTTGCACATTTTTTTTGAATTGTTATTATTAAGACGCCACCACCAAACTCCAGTTTCATTTCCCTCTGTCTCTTCTTACATACACCACTACTACAAGGTTTCATAAATTATTTAATTAAATTTAGATAATCCTATTGATAATTTCAGTAACGCACCGTATTAGCTGAAATTCACGTAATCAAACTAAATATAAACTGGTGTGCCAGTTTCAACCGTATCCTTGTCGCGATGACCCTCTGATGGTATTCTATCTCATTCCAATACACAACGTTCTTTATGCTCTATCTCACTCTTCTTTAACCCTCATCAGTACATCACTCGACTTTGATTTGAAGGGCTTTACCTTTACGAATATAACAAGATTATTTTTGGTATTGTTTTGTTCGGATTTGTTTACGGAGCATTTTCTTTTGTACGGTGTTGACAAATTCTGACAAAAGGTCGCTGACTTGGTTTTTCAGCGAGTAAAGAATAATATTTTTATTTATTTTACTTCAAAGAATTAAATTTTTTCAATCGCTCTTTCGTCTTCTCTAAAATAATACAACACTAAATAATAATATATTTTTACTATCCATAGAGATGTTAGTACAACAATTACTAAACTGCTATAAATATCCCAAGAGCTCTTGTCTCTGTGAATGTTCCCACGGTTTTAGAGCCTTGTGGGATGTTTATAGCCGATGGCAGGAGACACGACGGTATGACTTTATCACTTGGGGGAGGGGTAAAGTAATGAGATGCCGCGTGTGTAGATACTTTGGCACCCTCTCGTCTCAGGGGTACCTCGTGAAGAGCTGGGATGACATGAGAAGCAGCTGAACTAAGTAAGTGGCGCAAATATGAGTCTCTGAGAGATGACTACATATTTGTGCCATTTGCTGTACAGACTAATGGTCCGTACAGCAAATGGAATGGAATTTTACCCGCGTAACGTCTTTGCTGTTGGTGATAATAGGGCTGGTATTCTCATCGCTCAAAAGCTGAGTATAGTCATTCAGTGAGAAAACGCAGTCAGCGTTCTGCGTCTCGTCTGTGTGACTATAAGTTTTTAGTTTTAGCTTTTTCCATTATGATAATGAATATTGTATCTTTTTCTGGTGGGTAGGCGCAAAGTGTTTTGTCATATTTAAAATCGTTGCTGATTTTTAAAGTTTAAAAATAGTAAATAAAGAACAATCAAGTATATAAATGTACCTATAATTACATAAATCCACCAGCATTGATTACTAATAATTTGTTTTCCACTGTGCACAACTTAAAACTTATTTTGCCACTTCACTGTCACCTGACATTGACCTTTAAATAACCTTTAATTTACATCATGGATTTGCTTAAGAAGTCAATTGAAGAGCTAACGCTGAACTTCACTTCACGTATGGATGAGTTCCAGAGGGAGGTCAGAACATCCATCCCTGCAACAAGCCCATCTTCCGACATTAATGCACAATTTAATACCTTTAGGGCATTTGTCCTGTCAGCACTTGAGAACCTGCAACTTCAACTCCAGCTTCTCTGTAGGAAGCAAGAGGAAATGGAAGTAAGGACCAGGAGGAAGATTTTGCTTGTCCATGGAGTGCCAGAAGCCCGAGATGGGAATCCAGCGCATTGCACGAGTAAGCTATTATCGGAGCGACTGAACATCCCAGAAATAACTGAGGGATCTATCACCAGATGCCATCGCTTAGGGCGCCCCCCGCGGAGACAAGCCTCGTGCACTGCTTGTGAAATTTCAAGATCAGGATCTGCGTGACAAAGTTTGATATACCAAAACCAAGTTAAAGGGTAGCGGAGTTACTCTATCTGAGTTCATGACTAAGGGCCGTCATGAGGCATTCGTTGCTGCTCGGAAGCGTTTTGGTGTTTCGCAATGTTGGACACGAGACGGATATGTTGTGGTGCTTGGGTCCGATGGCACGAAGCACCGGGTGTACACCGTGGCTGAGGTGATCGCCATTCCTGACGCAGCTGGTAGTGTTCCTACTAACTCATCCTTGACTCCGGCGACGGCCGTGGCGGCATCTTCGGCTCCCAAGCCCTGTGTTACTACAGCTAGGGCTAGGAAGATGACGAAAAAAATGATGGTTGTGGCGTGTTTCTCATGTAATTCCGCTTTTATTCATTTACTCCAGCAGCTCAATTCATATATTATTACTATTTTTCTTCTTCTTCTTGTTTTTTGTAACTTTTGGTTATCAGGTATTTATTATTAATATTATCCTTTGCCATAGATTTCTATGCCATTAATTTCATAATGGGTTTGCACTGGTTTGATGAATATTACTCAAATTATTTTAATCATTGCACAATACAGGTAGATTAATTGTTAATTCTTTTTATTTGTTTTCTATTTTCTGATAATAATTTTTACGTTTAATTAACTTTATAATGACATTGGTACCCAAGTCAGTAATCTATATTCGTCGTCTATATTGTAATATACCTGTAAGCCTGTAACCACAGAAGCAGAAGCATTCTTTGATTTCTTTCTTTTTTAGTTTATTAGTATGGCAAAGGCATATAAACCCATACTGCCTAGTCTGACGTGTTTAATTTCTTCTTACAATTTATTGGTGTCAGACAGCTAGTTTTGGGAAGTTTTACTATTTAACTGATTGTTTTATTTCTTTAATTAAGTTGTTGTATTGTTATATGCTTTCTCTTTCATGCTGCTGGTGGTTGTAATAGTGTAGGTACTGTCTGATCTTGCATTTTTATTTATATTTTATTTTTTAAGTGTATATAAGTAGTATAAATTTATTTGTATATTTTAATATAGCATTTATGTTATCCTCAAACATTTGTAATGACAGTGATTTGTTTCTGACGTTGTCTTCAGATGATGAGACACATAGTGACGTTAGTTATCACAGTACAACTGCTTCTCCTTCACTCAACATTACCTTAAATTCTTGTTTCTCAGACTGTGTGAATAACTTCAATGCTATTCATATTAATGCCCAAAGCATTCCGGCTCATTATCCTGACATGCTTGCGTCATTTGAATCCCAAAATATTCACGCTATTTTAGTTTCAGAATCTTGGCTAAAACCCTGTCTGCCTTCTACTTCTTACTCTTTGCCCGGGTTTCATCTAATTAGAAATGATCGCACTAATAGGGGTGGCGGGGGCGTGGCGATCTATCTTAGATCCTACTTTCCATTTAAAATTGTTAGTTCGTCATGTCAACCACCCCCTGTTGATTCTGCTGAGCATTTGCTGGTTGAGGTCTCCCTGTCTCAGAACAAAATCCTTCTTGGAGTATTCTACAGTCCCTCTCTTTCTGTAAACTATTTTACTTCTTTCGAATCTCTTTTGGAATCACTAGTCCCTACGTATAGTCATACTATTTTGATGGGAGACTTTAACACCTGTTTGCTTAAAGGCGACAATCGGGCTATAAAGCTTAAGTCTATAATTGAAGCGTGTAATATGCAAATCCTACCCCTTTCTGCTACTCATAACTTTCCTAACTGTACTCCTTCCCTTCTTGACTTAATTATAGTGTCATCTTCAACACTGGTTTTCAAACACGGACAGTGTCCTGCTGATGCATTCTCTCACCACGATTTAATTTTCCTTTCGTATAAACTACGCCCTCCTAAAATCAAACCTAAATTAGTTCTGCGACGTAATTTTGGAGGAATGGATGTTGACCAACTTTGTGAAGATGCGCATAACATTGACTGGTCAGTGATTGAGAGAGTACCGTGCATTGATGATAAAGTTGAACTTTTCTGTTCCTTACTTACTCAGCTTTATGACATTCACGCGCCAATGCATTACGTAAAACTCAAACATTTACCTGCTCCATGGCTCTCTGATGATCTGAAAAAACTTATCTTGAAGAAAAATGTAGCATTGTCAAAGCTTAAGAGGAATAAAACAGAGGAAAACCAAAGGAAATACGCCAAAATCAGGAATCGCTGCAATACATTATGTAGAGATGCACAACGACGCCATATTCATACATCAGTCGAGAACGGCGACTCATCTAGAGTGTGGAAGTTTCTTAAAACAGTTGGAGTTGGAAGAACATCCCTAAATGCCTTACCTCCTTGTGTTGATATTGAACTATTAAATCAACACTTTTCTAATCCTTCTAACTCTTTTGATGGAGAACAGAAACTGCAAACACTTCGTTCTCTTTCTGTAACTTCGACTTCTAATTATCCTCCGTTCGTTTTTAGTCAGTTTACTGTATGTGATGTTAAGAAGATCATATTATCCATCTCCTCAAAAGCTGTCGGTAGCGACAACATTAGCCGTGATATGATCATTCCTCTCCTTGATGTTATCGCTCCTACTATTACTTATTTACTTAATGCATGTGTCTCTTCGTCTAAATTCCCTCAAGCCTGGAAGAGTGCACATGTTATACCCCTTCCGAAGAGATCCAATCCTGTCAACCTTTCTGATTTCCGTCCCATCTCGATCTTACCTTTCCTTTCTAAAGTCCTTGAAAAACTTATTTGCCAACAGCTAACCCTTTTCCTTAATAAGCACAATTTGTTGAATCCTTTACAATCAGGTTTCCGTCCTGGTCATAGTACGGCTACTGCCTTAATCAAAGTTACTGATGACATACGGTGGGGTATGGATAATAAACAACTCACAGTCATGACCTTGCTGGATTTCAGTAATGCGTTCAATACTGTTGATTTCGATATACTGTTGAATCTATTGTGTTCCCTTAACATATCTCCATCAGTAATTGACTGGTTTCAAAGTTATCTCTGTGGCCGTCGGCAGTGTATTCGTGTAGATGAAACTCACTCATCTTGGTGTGATATTACTGCAGGCGTGCCGCAGGGCGGCGTGTTGTCACCTTTACTCTTTTCCATTTTCATTAATTCAATCACTCATAAAATATCTTCTCTCTACCACATGTATGCGGATGATGTTCAGATTTACACCCAGTCAACTCTTGAGAATTTGCCGAATGCAATCTCTATATTAAATAACGATTTAAATATTATTCATGAGTGGAGTAAGTCATACGGCCTAAATGTTAATCCCAAAAAATCACAGGCCATTATTATTGGTAGCCGGAGCTTTATCTCAAGAATTGACTGGTCCTCCGTACCACCTATCGAATTCGATGGAATTGTAATTCCTTACTTTGACAGTGTCAAAAATCTTGGTATTTATTTCGATAACTCCTTAAATTGGATACGCCAACTGAATGAGGTAAGTAAGAAAACCTTTGTCGCTCTTAGTTCACTGCGTCGCCTTCGATCATTTCTTCCCATTCCTACAAAAATTATGCTCGCACAGTCTCTTCTCCTTCCGATTCTCGACTATGCTGACGCAAGCTATGTAGACATAACTGAGGACCAGCTAAATAAGCTTGAGAGACTTCAAAACACTAGTATTCGGTTCATATTTGGATTGCGCAAATTTGACCATATTTCCCAATTTCGCTCACGTCTCAAGTGGTTACCTATCCGACTTCGCCGGAATATGCATATTCTTTCTATTCTGTACTGTGTATTATTTCACCCTTCTACACCTCCTTATCTAAAGGAGAAGTTTAGTTTTGTAGGGCTTCCAGGAGAACCTCTACGTTCTTCAAGAAAATTCATTTTAAGGGTTCCAACTCACAATACTTCCTTTTTTAATAAATCTTTTACTGTCCAATCTATCAAGCTCTGGAATGCCCTACCGTTGCGTATACGTGAAGCACAAACGATTGTTATATTTAAGCGACTACTTAAAGAGCATTACTTGTCTCAGTCGTTTTAACACCGTTAGAATAAATTAAGTGATTATGTATCTATTGTATTTATCTGCTTTATATTATTGTTTGAGGAATTTTTTATGTATATGTATATATATATCTATATTTGAGTAAATGTGTAAGTTTGTTTATATATTTATATATATGTATGTATATTTATATTTATATATGTTTTACTTTATTTTTATTATATTTTAGCAATTTATATAATTTCATGTATTAGTTATTTGTATCCTTTCGGACCATAAAGTTGAATTCGCATAGAGTTGAAATCTCAAAAAGTTGAACTTGTGTAATATTGAATCCTACAAAGTTGACTTCCCAACATGTTGAATTATGATTTCCCAAAAAGTTGAATTTGTATAATGTTGAATCCCATAAAGTTGAATCCTTTAAATTATTCAACTGTTTTTTAGATTACCTACATCCCACCTATGGAATACCTATATGAATCGAATAACATTATAAGGTAAGGGCAATTTTGACAGATAAACAAATTAGTAGTTGGCGTACGCTGTTTTATTAACTTAACTAAAATACAAAATCAACTTTCTTCCACTTAAAATAAGGTACGCTGTTTTATTGAACTAAACTTAACTAAAATACAAAATCAACTTTCTTCCACTTAAAATAAGGTATAATTAAAAAAATAAGTTAGAAACCAAGTTTTAAACTGGTTAAATGGATTTTCATTAGAAACATTTTTGGTGAAATTACTCTTCTTTTCAGTTGTTTTAATAAAGATGCATACTTAATGTCAAACAAAATATCTTTCGTCCGCCTATTTTTTTTGAATGGTGCAAATAACAAATACCTTTCGATCTTTATATCGTAATGCTTCATTTCTTTTAAAAGTGTACGGAATACGAGGTACAAGTTAGGGTTTCATGGTAATCTCGCATTAATTCGCCGATGGTACCCCTCGCAATTATTTGTGGTCCTATGTGTGTCTCCTGCACAACTTATCATATTATGATCTTTGTCATACCATTGGGCTTGGAAGTATTTTAAAAAAAGACTTCATTTTTAGCGTAGATGGTGCAGCCTGTTGAATACTTTTCCAGGCTTGTTTCATGAAAGTGGGAGGAATTAAAACAAAATAGGAGCACATTCTAACGATGCTTCTTGCTTTTCTGTCGCTACTTGTAGGTCTTGTCACTCTTGCAATTTTGCATTCTTTTGCTTTTTTCCAGACGGCTTGATTAAAGTGCTGGAAACACCCGGATAAATGAACATCTGGAAATATTGCTTTGACAGCATTAATTTGAGCCGTTTCGTAATCACATTTAAATGTTTTTATTACCACAGGCAGCTTCTCTTTTATCAAATTGAATAATCTTGTATAGGTTTTTTCTGTTTTATTTGGAAGAAATGCATATATAACAGGAAATACATTAACTGTGGTTTCGTCTGAAAATACGTCTAGATGGATTATGTAAAGTTGATAAAAAGGGCGTGGAGAAACTTTGAATGTACCATCACCACTGTAACTACACAGTTCTGACGATTTCATTGCTGTTGTGGCAGTCTGAGAACAAAGTACGATAATTTTTTTCTTGATCTCCATCTTCATAAACCGTGATATTTTTAGGCAGTCCCTTCGGAACTATCACATCTTCAACTCTATTGAAAACTAGCGAATTTGTGCCCAAGAATTTTTTCCGGGTTCTATATAAAGTACTTCTTACTGAAATAAATGATGGTATTTCGGTTACAGGAAATAAATGATTGGTTTCGGTGAAATGTTGCACCATTTCTTCATATATCTGCTCGATAGAACATAAATTAATACACACTTCTCTCTTAATGTCGTTTATAAGCCGTGTTACTTTAATTTTATTAGTATCCGGTGTGCAGGTATGTTTAGTTTCACGTTTTACGTCACATTCATCTTTGGTTAAAGTAACAGTTGCAGAACAAACGTCCCGATTTGTGCACTTCCATCGGGAGGTGCCGTTCTGATTTGTTTTACCATCTTTGGTTAATGTGTATTTACCTCTTATTACGAGAAGTTTCTGTTTCTTTTTATTTGTTGTAAAGGACACTGTTTTATAGGGAGCCATTTAGAAATTTACAAATAAAGAAATTTGGAGTATCCTATCATAAACAATTTCATGAATAAACTGATTATTTACAAATGACATTGTCAAGTTTAGACAAGCATTTAACATAAACTAGTTATCTAGAGAGGTTTTAGTATCTAAAGAGGTTTTGCGTGTGTAGATAAAGCCCGTAACTGGAAGCTATTTATAGTCAACATACTTATAGGGATATCCAACCTTTAAGGATTTCAACTTTATAAGAATTCAACATTTTGCGAAATCGAGAAAAAAAACATTGTGGTAAATTAAACTTTTTGAGATTTCAACTTTATGCGAATTCAACTTGATGGTCCGAAAGGATTTGTATGTTATTTTATTGCATGTATTGTCTATAAATCGCTATTATATTATGTATATTTATATTGCACCACCTACCTAGTTCTCACTGTTCTAATCCTTACACCTTTGGTTGCCTGGAAGAGATCGCTATGTAGCGATAAGGCCGCCAAATTGTACTTACATAATATTATAATCTTTTTTTGTGTTTTGTTAACTGTATATTTGTTTGTGGTGTACAATAAAAGTATATATTCATTCATTGTATATATTTAACTGAGATTATTGTATAAAACTGAGCCGTAGTAGCTCAGATGGTTAACACTCGCTGTAAATATAACAGAACGCGAGTAACCCGGGTTCGATCCCCGTCGGCACCAATGAAATTGTTAATTGCAATTTTAAGTGCTGATTTACCACGTGCTCGGCGGTGAAGGAAAACATCGTGAAGAAACCTGCATGTCTGAGGGATAAGAGAAAAAAATATTTCGAAGACATGTGAAGTTCGCCAACACGCATTGGGGCAGCGCGGCGGACACTTCCTTGCCCTAAAACCCTCTCAGAAATGAGGGGAGGCCTGTGCCCAACAGTAGGACGTATATAGGCTGTAACTTTAACTTTGTAACTTTTATTGTATAAAAAAATTAAATAACACAACCGAATAAGTAGGTAACACCCCGGTACGATACGATTTTTAGATGTAGACTTAACATGTTTGCAGAATCCCACATATCTGTAAATGTGTTCAGAATGCTGTTGGTACACGTATAGTAGCGTGAAGACTGCCTCGTTGGACCAGTGGCTATAGTAGGGCAACTACTGATCATAAGGTCTCTTGATATTGAGTTTCTTTGTCAAGAAATTCTCAGTAGCTGCCCGGAGTCAGGAAGTTGGCGGTGTCTCACCCCCGCGCTTCGAATAGCACTTATAGTTGTTGGTCCTACGCCTGATCTCTCTCCAGTCGTGTCAGTTTACCGTCCCATAGGATTATAAGAGTGAGGGAATAAAGAGTGCACCTGTGTTTGCGCATACACTTGGGCACTATAATCCTGTCCTGCGCAGATCTCTCAGTCTCCGTAGAGGCTGGCCACTGTGCCGAAGTCCAGTCTAGAGAACATTATTATTAGTAGCATGAAAGTTATCAAGTGTTAGTCAGTGTGTCTAAGTGAGCATAGCAGAGGCACTGTAATAACGCAGCTATCGTAATAGCACGCTGAACGTATTGTTATAATCGACGTCTTAGATACAAGCCTCCCATTTCTAAAAGAGGTTTAGGGCAAGGAAGTATCCTGAACTTGCCTGTAGTTGCCCCAATACGTTATCGTTGGAATTTGTTTTCAAAAATATTTTTTTAATTTCTCAGACCTGCAAGTTTTCGCACAATGATTTACTTCTACGGTGAGCACGTGGTAAATTGGCATTTCAAATCGCAATTAATAATTTCATTGGTGCCGGCGAGGATCGAACCCGTGTCGCCCGTGTAATGTGATATTTATAGCGAGTGCATAGCCTTTTTTTTTTTTGCGGATGGAAAATCATCTAATGACCCCTTTCGCTCTGGGTGGAGCGTAAGGGAGTGTCAGACTTTTACTGACTAAAAACCATCCGTGTTCCTTCAGTGCCCTTACGTTCCGGAGCCGCGGTATCTCTTTCGATCAGCCCGCAGCCCCGGCAGGCGTCAGCCCTTGCGGGCCCCTTCACGCTGCTGACAGCTCTTTGAGGCGCGCGTGGAACAAAACGCGCCGTCGACACGGCCTGTCGTCATTAGACGGACAGGCCCGCGCCTACGGTGGCCGGGGGCCACGACGTAGCCCCCGACGCCCGGGGCGTCTCCCGCGGCGGCCGGGGAGGAAAGCTGCTGCTCTCTCCTTCTCCCGCTCCGCCACCTCCTTCGCTAGCATCACTGCTTCGCAGAAGGTGGTGACGGCATCCCATTCCGTCTCGCTCCGGACCATGGCTTCGACCAGGCCCGGACGCGAGAGGTCGCCGCCGCCTATCGCCGCTACGAGGACACGGCGGTGCTCCGCCCAAGCAGGGCACACCTCCACGGTGTGTTCCACCGTGTCCTCCGGTCCATCCTCGCAGTGGGAGAACCTGGGCGTTTCCTCCCGCCCGATTCGGTCAGGAACCTCCCAAACACACCGTGTCCGGTGAGGACCTGCGTCAGGCGGAAGGTGAGGATGCCGTGGCGTCTCTCAAGCCACTCCTCAAAGAGGGGGCTTATCGCCGCTATAGTGACGTGCCCAGCACGGGGTTGCGACAGTCGCTGTCTCCATGTCGCCATGAGATCGTGCCGGAAGTCTGTTCGCTGCGCGACAACTTGCCGCGGCAGCGGGGTTTCCCCCACGGCACTGTGCCTCCGCACGCCATTCGTGCAGGCGCGCGGGTACTATCGCCTCCAGATCCCATGGCGGCAATCCGGCAAGGAGGCTCGCCGCCTCGCGGGAGATCGTGCGGTAGCCGCGAACCATTTTCACGGCTATCACCCTTTGGGGCGCGTTCAGGTGGTGGACGGCAAGCCGCGCCAAACCACGCGCCCACACCGGGGCCCCGTAAAGGGCCATGGACCGCACGATCCCCGCGTAGAGCCTCCGGCAGGAGGCGTTTGGCCCTCCCAGGTTCGGCAGGAGCCGCCTGAAGGCAGCCCCGGTCCGTTCCAGTTTGGGAGCCAAACGTCGGAAGTGCTCAACGAAGTTCCATCGGCCGTCGAGGACGAGTCCTAGGTACTTCAGCGTCGACTCGACGCCGATGGATACCCCTCCTACCATCACTGAGGATCCCGGTGGTGGCCTGTTCCGAGGACCATGGAAGTGCATGGCCTCGGACTTGTGCAGAGCCACTTCGAGACCCAGTTGCCGAATCCTCTCAACGACTATCGCAACCCCGCGTGTCATATTTTCCGCCGCCGCCTCGTACGACCCCCCCTTGTGCCAGTACCAGCGTGTCGTCAGCGTAGCAAACTACGCTGACGCCGGTAGGGAGGTCGGCGCGCAGCACCCAGTCGTAACCGATGTTCCACAGAGGTGGCCCCAGAACCGAACCCTGTGGGACACCGCACGACATCTCTCGCCGGTTCCACTCACCGTTGCGACCGGGGTAGAT
Organism: Parnassius apollo; assembly: GCA_907164705.1. Lineage (NCBI taxonomy): Eukaryota > Metazoa > Arthropoda > Insecta > Lepidoptera > Papilionidae > Parnassius > Parnassius apollo. Next base: position 4,825,530 of record CAJQZP010001668.1, on the reverse strand, counting down.
GACGGCCCTGTCCGTCAGGTAGTCCCCGACTATACGACGGAGATAGGTCGGCACCCGGTGATACCGGAGTGCCTCCCTAATGCAGCTCCAGGGCATGGAGTTGAAGGCGTTGGCGATGTCGAGAGACACCGCCAAGACAACCCCCCCTCTGGCCACTGCATCCCCCGTCGTGAGGGCTCTCACGCGCATGATGGCGTCCACCGTAGAGCGCCTCTTGCGGAAACCAAACTGGTGTTCCGCAAGATCCGGCCCCGTCCCCAAGGTGCTCGGCGAGGCGGTTTGCAATGACTCTTTTAAAGAGCTTGCCCACCTCGTCGAGCAGCACCACGGGCCGGTATGCGGACGAAGAGTCCGCAGGGCGCCCCGGCTTCCGAATGAGGACCAGCTTCCCCGTCTTCCAACGAAGCGGGAATTGGCCTCTCTTCAAGCATGCGCTTAGGAGCCCCTCCAGTCGGGGCCTGAGACCTCCGAGGCCAGGACCCAGGCTTTGCCAGGCAAGCCATCGGGTCCTGGGGCGGTATTCCTGGCCTTGAGCCTACGTACCGCCACTCTCCACCCCGGTCCCTTCCGGGATGTCGTCGTCGTCGTCCTGGTGGTCCGCTTCCGGCACCGCAGGTGGCGAAGCCATAGGCGGGGGCGGATGTTCCCGTCGCGCAGGGAACAGAGCGCTCACCACGTCCTCCACGAGCTGGGGCCGGAGACTTTGCGTCAGCGGGGGGGGCCCAGGTGCGGAGTTTATCCCGCACCATCTTGTAAGGGCGCCCCCACGGATCTCTGTTGAGAGTCTCCAGCATCTCCTCACGGGCCCGATCCCGGGCCCGCAGGACAGCCTCCCGGAGGGCGGTTTTCGCCGCTCTGTATCCCTCGTACAGCTCCGTCTCAATGGCTGCCGCATTCGATGGACGAATGCGGAGCCTGCGATGCCTGGTGTACAGGTCCCGCGCGGCGACACACGCCTCGCGCAGAGACGTCAGCTCACGCGACCACCAATACACTTGACGCCGGGCGCTTCCTGGCCGGACGCGGGGCATTGCCACGTCACATATCTCGGACATGGCCTCCTGGAACCACCCTGCCTCATCATTGATGTCGGCAGGCCTGTCTGGTGATGACACCCAGGCCTGCACGATCGAGGCTTCCAGGAGGAGCTCCCGGTCCAGCTGCTTCAGCGCCCAACGCGGACAACTCGGGGCCGCTCGAGGGCTGGGTGGAGACATCAAACCGGATGTACCGGTGGTCGGAGTAGGTCTCCACCCCCTCCATGACACGCCAGTCAATGGCACGCGGCGACAGAGCGGGGCTAGCGAACGAGATGTCCACCACCGACTCGCCCCGCATCCGCACACACGTGGGGACAGAACCCCGATTTAGGATGACCAGGCCTATCTCCAGAGCCCAGTCTTCCACCATCCTACCCCGCACATCTGTATGACGAGAACCCCAAGCCAAGTTCTTGGCATTGAAGTCCCCGAGGACAAGTACGGGGAGGGGATAACTTCCGACGACGACTGCTCTCAGCTCTGCCAGAGAGAGAGTTGTGGAGCTCGGCGAGAGATCGGTTCGGGGAGTAGTACACCCCCACAACGACGAACTCCCCGAACCGTGCTGCTACGCACCCCTGACCCCTCCTGACACCTTCAAGTGTCGGGGTACCGGCGGCGGCCGAAGAGATGATGGCCACTGAGCCGTTAAGGTCCGCCACCCAGTCCTCCCTAGGCCAGACAAAATACGGCTTAGCGACCACAGCGATGTTAATCGATCACTGCGCCATGCTCTGGAGCAGCAGATCCTGAGCGCAGGCGCAGTGGTTGATATTCGCCTGGAGGAAGCTTAATGGGGCCGTTATAGGCATTCCATTTCAGCTTCCTCCACGGGGGGCCCCTCTGCGGGCGTCGGTGTCGCGGCGGCGGCGGCGGCGGCGGCGGCGACAGTGACAGCGGTGGCGGTGGCAGTTGCGGCTGCGGCGGAGGCCACAGAGGCGGTGGCGGCTTTGGCCCCTACCCTACCCGCGGCCTTGGCCTTGGCGGGTGGCACGCAGGCCTTGCTTCCGGCCCGGTGATCGGCTGGCTTGCCGGTCGCCGCACATGCATCATAGTGCGGCGTGGCGCAGCAGGTCGCCGATATGTGTCCGGGCTGACAGCAGCGGAAGCAAAGGCCACTGCGGTCAACCTCCGAGGCGCATCTCACTGATACGTGGTGCCCCACGAGACAGCGATAGCACCTCAGAGATCTGGGCTCCAGCAGCTTAACCTGCGCTGAGACCCAGCCCACCAGAAGCCTTCAGCCCTCCACTATGGTTTTGGCCGCCGTAACAGGGCAGCGCACCGTGGCGGCATGCATACCCTGTTGGTCCGGGCGTATGGCGCCTGACCTGACCTGGTCAGTAGTGCACCCCCCGGACCTGGCAACGGCGGCCACCAACTCCTCCTCCAATACCAGCATACGGGCCCCCGTCTGGGTGACTTCGAGCCGGAGGCCCCCAGTGATCCCGAGCTCCCCGAGATCCACCGCCTCCTTCGCCTTCGCGAGCAGATCGCGGTAGGTAACGCCCTTCTTTTCCGCGTCCGGCTGTAGTGTAATCACTACAGCTGCGGTCTTCGGGGCGCGGAGCCTAGCCGCGATCTTGCGCGCCCTGAACTGGCGCTGCCGCTCCTGCTCTTTAGCCTTTTTGGCTGCCTTCTTCCCCCTTCTTTTTATCCCCGACCACCTGCCAACCGGCTTCAGCCGCGGGAGGTGTAGGGAGCTGGGCGGGCGGTGACGGCGGTGGCAGCTGGCTTGCCGCTGGCGCTAGCACATTCGCCGCAGGCACTGGGGCTGGTGCAGCCACCATCTGTGCTGCCGCCTTGCCCTTTTTCGCTTTTGTCTTGCCTCTCTTTCCCGACGCCGGCTTAGCCGGAGCCGGTTCAGCCGGTACCGGTTTTGCCGGAGCCGGCTTTTCAGGGGGGGGGGAGGAGCAACTGCAGCCCCGCCCGAGGGCTGGCTGGACGGCCCCGGCCTGGATGCAGTAGCCGTGGCCGCCGCGTACGTTGCCGGCCTCGCTGCCATCTTGTTTGCTCCTAGGGGGGGGCGCAGGACGATGCCCTCCAGCACGGAGAACCGGTGCTGGAAGGCAGCCTGCTCCTGAGGCCCCGGGAATGGCCTTGAACTTTGAGGAGGGCTTTTGCTTGTAGGCCACGACCTTGATCGCGGCCTCCACCTCCTTTACGAATCTGGCCTTACGCTCCACCTCGGAGCCGCCACATTCGTCGCACTCGTCTCTTCGCCTGATACCCGAGCCGTATCGCCCGGGTGGCGCCCCTCCTCGGCAAGCTTTGCCGCTCGTTCGGCCATCTGTTTATCAGAGAGCCCCCCTCCCCTTGCCTCTCAGCCCGCCCCGCCTGTTGGTGGGGATTTTCCGGGCCGAAACCTCCTCTTAGCGAGTGCATAGCCTACGGGCGCGGTACTATGGTCATATTCAGAAAAGATGTTTTTATCATTTGTTATCTTTTCTTGTCCCGTGAACTCATACTTTAATAAGTATCTAATTTTATAAATATGATAAAAAACAATTCCCCATGTTGTCATGTTAGTCTCTTAATGTGAAGAATTTTTTTGGTATTTTAACTTTAATTTTTAGTAAAGGCATACATTTTTGGAGATCATTCTTTTTGTAAAAATGCTATCGAACATTTTTTTAGCGTCCCAGTGACCATTTTACTTTTTCAGAGTCAAGTTGTTACAAATATTAATAAGCTTTATTTAACATGGCTATGGCCATATTACTCCTGCTGAATCAAGCATTTAAACTCGTCCAATTCATTCGTAAGTCATTAAAAAATTATTTATTTTGATTAAATTAATAACGTCCCAAAATTATAACGTTGCGTTACTCAGGTTTCGTAACGTGTAGTAAAATTAGGAACGCATTTATTTAAAAGAGTAGAAATATGTTTTTCTATTCCGGCAATACTATTAACTACGTCAAAATTAATGCCGCCGCGGCCATTGAATTTTAGTCGCAACCGTGGACTCAAGATTTGTTATCACGTGAATATTCACAAAACCTATCTCAGGGTGATAAACAGCTATTATTTTGGAAAGTTTATTATAATTTTTGTTTACTAAATAAATCCTTTTATTATTTTTTGTAATATCATAACGAATACACTCGGTGTTTATTTGTGCAACACTTGGTTTACGTAAAAATAGTTTTAGAAGTAATAATTTCTCAGATTTTATTCTCAATTTCGTTATATTGCGTAACGTTACAAAACTGAGAAATTGTTAAGTTTAGTTTACATAAACAATTATCTATGTAATTATTTACTACCACTTAAATAACGTTTAATATGTCGTCATAATACGTCGTTGTGGTGTTTTTTTAGTTTTTGAAAGTTTCAATTTAATTAATAAATAAGTAAAACTAGTCTAATTTGTATTTATTTCAACAAAAGTTGTATTTTTCAAAAAAAAAAAGAAAGAAGAAGAAAGAAGATTATGATAGAAAAATTAAAGGAAGAAAGAAGATTATGATAGAAAAAAAGTGTTGAAATGGAGGTAAAAAGAACATCTAATGTTCAGGATATTCAGAAACAAAAATTCATTTCTGAGAGGGTTTTAGGGCAAGAAAGTTTCTGCCGCGCTGCCCCAGTGCGTGTTGGCGAACTTCACGTCTTCGAAATTTTTTTTTCCTACCCACGATAATATATATTTATTCAAAAATAATAATCATAATTATGCGAGTGACAATGACTCAAATTTTGATAGCTTTTAATAAATTATTAGACTTCATTTTGATCTCGTGAATATTCCTCCGACATCACGTTTCGTTTTTTATACTGAGGTATTTTTTGTATTAGGTTTTTAATGTGAAAAAATTAATATTTGTTAACACCGATGTTAACTTTTTAGAAAATTATAATTTTGGTTAGTCTAAAAAATCAAAGTCAATTAATACAAATAGGACTAATTAAACAAAACAAGTTTTATAATTCATTATTATTATTTTATTTAATGTGTACTATACCTTATGAGATTAGTTTCGTTACGAATATTCTCAGTATCGTTACATATCAGTTTAGTTACAAAATTAAAATGTACACTTTTTCTGAGTATGACCAAATCTTTATAGTAGAGAGAGTTTGCTATACGCTAGGCTGGCTGATTAGCGATTGGCAGTATAAGTGGTCATCAACGTTTACGTTAATGGTTGCTTATGCTTTATGTTAATGAAACTAGTATTTACAGATTTTACCGAGTTTTGATTTGTCTGACTGCGACTAAGGGTGTTGTAAAGTAATAAACAGAATATAAAATGAGTTTTTTTTTGTAGAATGAGTGTGACATACAAGTATAGAGTCCACCTGATGGTAAGTAGATGCTGTGGCCAATTGACATCTACATTTATCCTCGATTATCGAGATGTGTCGTCACCCCTGAAGACTAAGATGGAATGCCTCATATCCAGTAAAAAAGGGTCTCCGAATTTCTACATTCAACGTACGAGCGAGACGTTGAGCTGCTATTTTACGCTTGTATTCTTTGAAAACGTGGTCCTTCCATGGTCGAGTCGTCCCATTCGAGCTACAGCTATAATATAGGTGCAGCATGGCTAAGCAGTTTAAGTGAATCACGTGATTGTCTCACGTTACGTATGTCAGACTCTTATACGCCGATGATGATTGTGATGAAGGTGATCCGCAGTGTTAATGTGTTTATTCTATAAATAGTAATACATAGTGCTAAAGTGATTGATTATCTAATGCCATCAATACTTTATTTACTTTAATTAACAAAGGACTTGTAAAATATAAATGGTGTACAATAGCACCAATAGTAGTACCTTGAGGAACCATTTGTTGTTTCCACAGCGAAGAACATTCCCATTTAAGTCTCGCCCCGCTTAACAACATTTATTACGTAATTCGGTACCCGTCCATTCATCAAATGTAGTCCAGGGGAAATGTAACGCTAAATGCCTTCCTTCCTATCTCGCTAGTTTGTCGATGACTTGCGTTAGTTCGAATCAAAAAGCTGTTAATATCGAATTATCGATAACACCTTGCATAAACGAAATAAAATTCTGATAAATATTACTCATCTATTTTTATATTTATATTTTTATATTACCTTAAAATTATTTATTAAAATACGCTTAATAGGAATATATTGGTTGGTGTCAGCATGTGGAAATCCGTCACCGCATTTTATCCCCATGGGTGTTATAATAGGTAAAATACACGTTAAGTTTTATGGCTCATGGATGGCGGTCTAATATAATTTTTTTTGATGAAAAATAACTAGGCAGGCTACAGGCAATAGCATCGAGACGTGAGTTCTGGTATTGATATCGTCAATTATCCTGCCAAGACAAATCCTCCATACAGCGGGAGAGGCCTTCATAGAATGCAGAATACATATAAGATAACCGGATACCCTCTTTACTGAAAACGAGGCACTCAGGGGTGACGGACAACGCATCGATATTTTGAGTCTTAATCGAAGCTGCATGTCTATGAGCTAGCGTATCCACTTAGCAAACCATCAGATGGATTGTGTATATTTGTCCCTCTTATTCTATAAAAATGGTTTTATGAGGATACCTTGAAAATGAATCAAAGTTTCGGGGGCGTGGCTTATTCCTTTGTCGGTGAAGCTAACGGACGACTGCGGGAGTGTCAAAATGAAAGTGATGCAATGACTTCATAGTACGCAAATTATGAGATAGCCATACCGAGCAAGCGCTCGGAAAAAACTAAGTAAGCGCCAATCAACATTTTTATTTATTTTCACAAAACTTCGTTATGGATTAAAAAACTGGTTTACGAGAACTTAGATATGATTATTTACTATGCTTCAAAAATAATTCCATAAACTTATTCGTAAAAACATTGTGGTGTCATCAAGAAATGTAAATAATTAGAGCCTACTTTGCAATTTTTTTCTATCGAGAAAATTACATGATATCGTGTTTTCCTTTTATGGAAACCAAGTTCATATTGTCAAAAATAATTTACCAAAATTTTGCTTTGTAATCTATAAAACTTAAAAAAAATATGTTAAATAGAAAAACCACCAAATTTTCGAGGTATCACCTTAACGGTCTTGGAAAATGTACTTAATGAAATGTATAATGTACTGGATTATACGCTGGATGTAGCTACAAAATTATTCTCTCGGTAAGGTGTATAAAATTTCATAGAAAATCTGTATATAACAAAGTCAAGAATTTAACTGAGCTTTATAAAACCTATTGAGAATTCAAAACTTTTGTCAACAGCTAGTCCAAATTAATTGGTAAAAATATAATTAAAATTTGTAGGTAATGTCCAGTCCTCAGTGAGATATGGGTAGATGATGATGATATTTTTTATCACTAAGCTGACTCAAAATATCTTTAAACCTGATTGAATATGAAGATTTCCAAGACAATATGTGTGAAAGATTAGAACAATATACACAATAAAGCTTTCTAAAGAAACCAAGTCTATGTCTTAAAATGTGTATGTATTGCAAAATTGTTATATTTAATAGCTGCACCTGGCAGACGTTGTTAATATCGCAGGTTGTGTTCACAACGGTTTTTTATTTTATCGCATGCAAATAAATTACACGCCTCATAAGCGAAGTGTTGGGGTTGTGCCCTACTTTCACCTAATAATCGAGCTAAAAATGTCTTTATTTTTTTACTATTGCACTTTTAGAATAATAAAAATATACATATAGCGAGCAAAATCACTTGTTTTCATGTTTCTATTATTTTTTAGAAGTAATTTTCTGTATTTAGTGTAAAAACAAACTGATTTAAAAAAAATCGAGTGTCCGTATGTGTGGATGGTGTACGATTACGGTCGTTAGAATTAATGTATCAAAATAATTTTTTTATTAGGTTTAGAATTTCAACGGACAGGTTCTTTTTAAAAATTACTGAATAATTTGGTCTCGTTTAATTGTAATTAATGAAAATGTAAAAAACAATTGGTACTTTTCTACAAAAAATATTCTCATGGATATCTTCTTTCGTCTCAAATATGGAAAAAGATATATTTTTCTTTTTATGTAATCAAATGAGATTATAGGGCGTGCACTTTTGGATTTTTCAAACTTTTCTCTGTTATCAGAAAAATTACTTAATATTTAATTTACTTAATTAGCCCGTGTATTTTATAATTTAAGCTTAATGAATTATCTCCACCGTGATATAAATAATTATGTTAATTTATCCGATTTAAATAATGGGTGCGTTTGGCAGAAAAAAGCGCTAGCAAGCGCTTATAAGCGCTAAAATAGTTTTCGGCCAGGACACAATTGCTACTTCAGTAGCGCTGACACAATCTGCCATTTTGCTTATTTAATTTGTTTGTTTTGAAGTAGAGTTTATAAGTTGTTTTGTGCAATATTAGTTTTAAGTAATATAATGACATGAATAAACATATACATGCTATTAAAAACTCATGATTGGTAAGTTTTTAATATGAATACTTTACAAACATATATTTAAATTAGGTTAGATTCCCCCGGTTAAAACTAACATCGTGTCCTGGAGGAAAATAGCTGCTTACGATTTGACAGCGCTTACCGCTTACGATCGCCATTTTGCTTACAAGCGCTTGCTAGCGCTTTTTTCTGCCGAACGCACCCAATATCTTTAGTGTTAGTCGAACATAAATTTACTTTCTACTAATTTGTAATTTTTCTATAGCAATAATAATAATAGTTAAACAAAAAAAACTCCAATTGTCTATTAAAATTCACCTGCATGCTTTGGAAATTGGCCAACTGTCCAATCCAGCACATACTACATTAATCATTGTCGAAATAACAATTTTGACTTCATGAGTTGATATTATCGAATCCGAGTTTCTGAATTGAGAACTAACTAACTTTACCCTCTATAGATCATTCTGCAATTTGCTGCACATTCGATATGATAATAGTATTCAATGGCTTGCTCAAATAAACGGCTTCATTTCAAAGTTGAACACAGAATACCAGTGTGAAGTAGCAGATTTATGCCCCTGTGTTTCGTATGGTAAACAAGGTATTCTTAGTCCTTTATGTAATTACTCTGAGTCATCCCCGTATGATTCTAATACTTTATTTACGTACATAAATAAAAAGTTTGTTTGTACTGTATTAAATAAATTTAAATAGTAGGGAGTAATCTTAAAGGCGAAACAGTTCTGAGTTATTTAATACAAAACTGATTATTTTGTAATAAAACGTAAGAAAATTAATTATTTAGTGGCTTGTAAGTTGTATTCCCAAGAAAAATTTAATAACTTGTTTTCGCTCACAAAATGAAAATTCAAACCCAAGATTTATAATATTTTAGATAAACAATGAAGTTACAAAGGTGCTATTTTAGAAAAATTGTGAGCAAAATGTGATACATGATTTCATTTCTCTAATTTGTCTAAATTTGGAATAAAATGTTTCAAAATCCAATTGTTTAGATGTTTTTAGAGAAGACAGATCTTTAGAAAATGCTTGGTTTAACACGAGATGGAGACACGCTGCAGGTATATTATGGATGTAGCACGAACATGTGACCAGCGTAAATTATAAGCTTAATGCTGCTGGGTTTTGTATGAGTGTAGAGAACTGGAGATTCCTTTTACTGGAAACGAGGTATTTCAACTTTATCCTCAGGGGTAACAATGTATCTGCATTTTGATTCTTAATCGAGGATAAATCTAAATGTATATTTATAGAATTTATGCACGTTTGTCACCATAATTCTATAAAAAGGAAAATAAAGAACATACTGTGGAATTTAGGACACCTTCCTTTTTTGGGGTCGGGTAAATAAAATGTCTTTTACCATGCCCACATTCCCTCTCCAGCAATTTGCAGCAGTTTGTAAGATAATGTTGATAATAAACATAATATGATGGTATTTATGTGAAAAAAAAAATACTTTTAAGTCATATTAAATTAATAAAAGCAATCAGTTTGAAACTTAAATTATTAAAGTGATGGAAAATATATCGTTGAGTACAGCTTTGACGTATCGCATGTCCGTTATGATGCATCGCAGTCCACTGATGCATTTTATTAATGGTTAACTTTTATATAAAGTTAGTTTTACACAGAATGTGAAGTATTTAAAAAGACAAATCTGATTGAGTATAGGAAAAATGCAAAAAAGGCATTTTCATTTTTGTGACTACAACTGCTATGAGATATGAGGTATGATGTATGATAGGAAGGAATGAATCCAGTGCTGAGTAGCAGAACAATTAGTTTTTTTTTATAGGAAAAGGGTAACAAATGAGCACACAGTCCACCTGATGGTAAGTGGTTGCTGTGGCCCATAGACATCTGCATCTATCTTCGTTTGCGAATCGAAATGAAGATGCGTTGTCAGCCTTGAGGACTAAGATGGAATGCCTCTTTTCCAGTAAAAAGGATCTCCGGTTCTCTACACTCACCATACGAAACACAGCAGCATTAAGCTGCTATTTGACGCTCGTATTCTGTGATTTGGTTTTTCTGTGGTCATGGTATTACCGGCTTTGTGCTCACCAAAAAATGTGTATGGCGTAGTATTACTATAAATTAATAAAAATCAACTCAGAACGTCGTATTGGAACTATGCTAGTAATGAAACCTGCGTAAAGCTGTGTGCGTAAGCACGAGTGGATACGTGCTTACGTGCGTGTGTGTGGCACACCTGTATGTGTTGGTGTGCGAGAGTGTACGGTATGTGAGATTGGGTGTGTGCATGTACGTTTGAGAATCCGTCTGATATCAAAGTAAAGTATAAATTCTTCTTTCATTATAAAAACGAAGATGAAGCATGAAAAGACTATCACGCTGATCTCTGAAAGACGTTTTTTACACGAACCAGACAAAACAATACTGGCTATCGTGCTTACAAATTTAAGGCATACGTTTCGCACTTATACTGTTTCTGCTTGCATAAGAAGAACATATGAATTTCATCCTCGGTTCCAATTACCTTGAAAATCAATAAACATCAATCTAAAAACATCCTTACGGACCGACCTTTTATTTAGGACGTTATTATAAAAGCATGACCATGTTGTAAAGTGATTACCTTACCTGGCTACTATATCGCTAGTGCTGAATTTGGATTCACTGATAATTTTTGAAGTGTTTGAATTTGCCACTATCGTTGAAATCGACACGAAAACATCTCTAACGTCATCACATAAGTAAGTGCATATATATATATATATATATATATATATATATATATATATATATACATATATATATATATATATATATACCTATATATGTGTGTGAGTATGTATAAAGGAACTTCATTTCATCCGGGTCTCCCTTGACACCTCAAGTTTTTTTATAGCATAGGTGTGACAAACGAGCACATAGTTCACCTAATGGTAAGTGAATACCGAGGCCTATAGACGTTGATGCGCTGTCATCCCTGAGGATGAAGATCGAATGTCTCGTTTCCAATAAGAAGAGTCTACGATTCTCTACACTCATACACTACATCCATTATTAAAGTTGATATAGTCTTGATAAAATAAGGTTTAATTTCATGGTCTTTATTAATATTGATCCCATTGAATATCGACTAGCACCACATGCCAATATCTTTTTACGTTCGAGTAGACTTCAAAATTTCATAAATGTAGTTCTATTCACGGAAAATGTGTGAGAAGAACTAAATTCATGAAGATGGGCAGCAGCATCTTCCTGATCATAGCTCAAAATATTAAAAATATGCAGTTGGCAACTCGCATGCCAAGCGTGGCAACTATGGCAAATATCCAACTTTATGAACTTCATTTACTATTGGAAATCCAATTGATGAACGGGAGTAGAAATAATATATTAGCCATGTAGAGGTGGCGAAAAAGAAACCACTATCCCATTTCATCCCGTGGGGTCTTAAGAGGCGACGCAGGGAAACTGAAACAGGAGCTGGGTAGCATCTTCTTGATAACAGCGCAAAGTAATAAAAAGCTGCGATTGCCAACTTGCCAAACGTGAATACTACTAAAAATACCCGATCTATTTATCGTACAATGGAGGAAGCCTATGATCAGCATTGGAAACCCCTATTAAAATAAAAAAAGTAGGAGCTTAAATACATTCCACTACTGGGCATAGGCCACAGTGAGTTTTAGGTCAAAAAGGAGTTGATTAAGTTGAATCCAACTCTGAATGACCGACTTTCCATTCATTCATTTCTATACCTAGAAATGATTTCCGAAATATTTTTTTTACATCTCAGTGGCTCTATCGCACAACAAAGCCGCTAACATTTATATAATACATAAATTTGGCAAATTCTGCTTTTATCAAATATACGCAATCAGCGCCGCTAGCGGTGTGTAATGAAATTATTTTATGATTTAACAATAACATCTAGAAATAGCAATATCGTGTTTAGTTGTTAATATCGCCAAACAATCTCTATTCACTGATTTGGTCTAGCTATATCACGATATAGTCAACAAACACTGTAAAATTTTATGAAATACCGCCATTTCAATTTCAACAATCTATTTATTTATTCATCATATTTTAAATTCTTAGATCTGACCAATACATATAAAACTCTTTTTATTTAAATTATAAGGATAATAAGAGTTTTGTAGATACTAATAGCAATTTTTATCAGTTTATTCATAGATAAAAAACGAATACCTACTAAAACTCTTTATATATTAGAAATTAAACTTAGAAACATACTTAATTTTATGATACTCGGTAGACGTCACTGCTATCTATTTAAGTAGTAATTAGTTACTGTGAAATTTATTTATATCTATTAAAATGAAATAACAGAAACTAAAAATGTATATTAGAATTTTAAAATTAGTTATAAATTTAATAAAATACCTTTTTAATGGCAAATGAGGCAAAATGTCACTACTTTTTGTATTTTACGTTAGATGGAACTGTCTTAAAAAGTGAATACAGCAATAATATTGTAGATTGTCGGCGTAGTTCAATTTACAACGATTAAAACTAATTTTTGGCTTTATTTATGAACCCTCATTTCTGAGAGGGTTTTAGGGCAAGGAAGTGTCCGCCGTGCAGCCCCAATGCGTGTTGGGGAACTTCACATGTCTCGGAATATTTTTTTCATATTCTTCAGACATGCAGGTTTCCTTCACGATGTTTTCCTTCACCGCCGAGTACGTGGTAAATCAGCACTTAAAATTGCAATTAACGATTTAATTGGTGCCAGCGGGGATCGAGCCCGGTTTACTCGCGTTCTGTTATATTTACAACGAGCGTTAACCATCTGAGCTACCACGGTTAAAATTTATTTTGATAAAACACATCAATCGTATAAAATAGAAATTTACATCTAAAGGAAGGAAAATACTTAAATTTCCTTTTTTGAAGTTCCGTAATTGGATAAAACTTAGTCTATAAGTAGCCCCGGGTCCCTAACTACCTACACACAAAATTTCATTTCATCTCGGAAATTCGTTCAGTAGTTTTTGCGTGAATCTTTAATACACAGACAGACAGACAAGAATTCTAAAAACCACTAACTTGGCTTCTTTATTTAGCTCCCATGGGCTTTTTTCCAGAACATATTAGAATTACAGACAGGACTTTTCTACAGATTTATTACATATGTATAGATTTATAAATAACGCAATAATGATATTTAAAACGAGGAAGTTTAATTTGATTTAAATGAAATACGTAATGCGTGGCCTTTATTAGGCTGTAACGGTGACGGTAACGACAATACGTAATGATTTTTTTTGCTAAGGTTTGTGGTTATTAAAAGTTAATTATTAATTAAAGTATATGCGTTGAACTGTACTTGGGGTAAAAAGTCGGAAGAACAAATATAAAAGTGAATTCCGATTACCCCGTTTGGGGTGGATTATCGGTACAAATAAATACAACCTACAGTAGTGCACGCTAGAGTCAAAGATCAGCTGGTTATAGCCATAGCACGATTTTTTTTTAAATGAGCGTGAAGGGCCTTGCTCACACAGGATACCAGTTTAAAATGGCAGCATATACCTACTGTACTTCCGTATGGTGAGAGTAGAGTAACAGAGGCCCTTTTTACTTGGAACGAGTTTAGCCCTGGTATAACAAGTTTACATTTTTATAAATGTAGTTATAAATGGCGACAGCATCCATCCCATTTGTCACCGTAAGGTGGTAGAATCTACACAGAAAAGTATTAATCAAAAATCATAAAAAGGCATCAAAAGTCTGAATCATGACCATCATCAAAAGTTTGTAAAAATCTACCGCTGGACATGGGTCGTATAAGAGTCGCCTTAATGCCAAGCTATACGCCACACTACACGTCTTAGGCTAGTGGTGGGTATTTAATGTTTGGCGTAAACTCGATGGTTTCGTAATGGTGAATTCCTTAGGGTGTATAAACGGAATAACCCGAATATTCTTATAAACTAAAAATTATACATAAACACTCATGCCTGTTACCCAGAGGGGTAGGCAGAGACTACAGACTTCCATTTGGCACGATCCTGACACACCTCTCTCGCCTCCTCCACATTCATATCCCTACGCATACATGCTCATCGGTTAAGGGTACTCCTAATTTGGACCATTTTCAATATATCGCCAATGTGGTCGATAAAATTTCGCCTTTCAGACTCTGCCGTTCACTTCTGCAACATAAATTTGCTTTGTCACTCTTTCCTCATTCATTCTTTCTACATGACCAAACCACCGAAGCATTCCTTTCTTAATCCTGATGATGATGAATCCACAACATCATCTTGCAGACCACACTCTTCTCTTATCACACAATTTCTTACCCTCTCACAGATTCAGCCCTAACATACTCCTTAACGACCGCATTTCTACTGCGTTTATTCTACTCTCGTGTTTCTTCTGCCACACTCAACTTTCACTACCGTACGATTAAAAATTATAATGAAGATAAAGTTAACAAGCAAGGAATGTACAACGATTACGGTATATAACCTTATATAACATATTAATTGTGTTTTCAAAATAGCACTCACCTGCTACCGAGTGCTTTGGATAAAACCCAATTTAAAACGCCGTCGAAATAAGCGCTAATTGCATTTGGAGCTATTAGTGACGACAATTCGCTCTCATTACGGAATATTATTAAAGGTAACTTGAGCTTAAGCCTATTTTATTTATTGTTTTATTAATAATTTAAAACATATATTAAGATATAAAAAAGACGTGTGGCACTCGGGGACTGCCGCGGTAAAGCTATTGCATAGCATTTTGTATCAACTTATGCAATTATAATTATTTATTTATTTTATTTATGCAGTATTTCTTTTTATTTGATATTAATTCAAGTTACTTAGGTTAATCCAATCAAATTCAACCAGATTTAACCGAACCCGCGTTATAACGAACTCACTATTTGTGAAAAATACTGTATCACCGGACCGCGTCGCAAAAAACTCAGGATTCGCGCAGTACATACGTCAGGGCGGCCGTACGGCAATTATATTAACAAGACGCGCAACTACTCAGTTACACGCTCCACGGCAAGATTTGTCACTTATTATTTATTGTCCAATTAATTGTCTTTAAGTTCAAATGGCACGCTCTATTAACATAAGTCTAAGACAAAACAAGGAGACTTTCAATATATGAACAACCCAGCTTCGCGTTTGTGTTAGTAAAATAAGCTCTTATTAAGTTAGCTTAGAGTTTAAATTAGTGTAAGCTATACGAAATCCTTGTGGCATAATGAATGTAGGTAGTATTTTATTGACTCCCATTGTCTCGGCCGACGCGACGGTTGGACCGTAAACGTAAACAGATGACGCTTTCTAACGATAATGAATATAATATTATAACAGTCAATGGTTCATTATTCTAATGTGTTGTAAGATTAAAAATATATAATAATGAAATATATTATCTGTTGTATGTTATAACGCCCAACTTTAGGGGTGACCGACCGCGCGCACAAATGCAGCTAGCCTCCCCCTCCCGCACCTCACTAATCGTCGCTTCACACCGCTTGAGATAAGACGATCTACTATCAGGCGCTAACAAACCCCCGTCCCGGACATAAGGACCTATGTCCGCGAGTAAATTGGCAATTAGAAGACGCTTTGTATTGTTGGTTTTTACAAAAACGATCAACTAGGCAAATGATATCTGGCCCTTTGCTTTGTGAAAAAGCATTACAGTTAAATAAAAAATTAGGTGACGGCGGCTCGTTTGTCGCAAGTAACGGATGGTTATATAGATTTATATCTCTTCATGGAATTTAATCAATGTTTATTAAAAAATAATAATTTCTTAATAAACATTGATTTTCGTTGAAATTGTTGTTTTTAATAAACATATAACATTATGTATGTACATATGTACTACAAATGCACAAAACCCGCTTTTCTTCATACATTCGATCATCCGGATTTTCGATTATCCGAATCCCTAACGGCAACAATTAGTCCGGTTAATCGAGTATATTTATACATATTGAGAATCTAAATTGAAAATTTAAACTATACGCGTGCGTGTGTTTGTGTGTATATAAAGAGGGCTACTTTTAATATCGCTCATTTTAATATCAAAAATTTAGGTTATCTTTATAGCAGTATTATATTTTCTATTCAAAATTAGTACTGCATTTGTGATAATAATAAAATGTAGGTATGTATATAGAGTATCAACGGGGATAAGTCGCTCGCGTCCGTAGGCTTTGACCACCTAATCCTAGGCCCACCCTACACGTGTCCCCCGGGTGGTGCTAAATGAGCGACAAGCCGATAGCACAGACTCGGCTCCTCGCCGTGGTAGCGGCGTTAAATATACCACCCCATTCGCACCATGAGGAATCAAATTAGAGAAATGGCCCCGAGTTCCCGGCGCCCCTTTAATGGGGCAGGGGTGCGAAGAATCTCCGGGAGGAAAACCGACGACGAGGCTCGCCACCCGTCACGTTCTGTCTCCCGGAGGGGCGAAAAGTGGATGGGCCCGTCTGGCTATGTTGAATGTATGTGGAGCAATGAATGATAAAATGGATGAAGTATGCGAGGTGATGTATGATAGAGGAATAGATTTGTTATGTGTAAATGAGACGAAACTGAAGGGGAAGGATGTCACTACACATGGCATGTATACCGCATACGTGTCTGGTGTAGACGAGCTCGAGCGGGCATGCCAGGGAGTAGGTATCATCCTATCAGAAAGAATGGTGCAATGTGTGAAAGAGTATGAATGTGTAAGCCCAAGACTGCTATGGATACGATTGAAAGTGGGCTTAAAGAAGTTGTTTGTGCTAGGGGTCTACGCCCCAGACATGTCTAAGCCCACTCATATCCGAGAGCAGTTTTGGGAAATGGTAAGGATGGTATTAATGAAATGTAAGGGAAATGAAAATGTTGTTATGCTAGGAGATTTTAATGGAAGAGTTGGGGTGAGGAGGCTTGGTTATGAAAGGATATTGGGAACGTTTGGTGATGAAAGTATAAATGAGAATGGTGAAAGCCTCCTCACTGTATGTATGGAAAAGAATCTTTTTGTGACGAACACTTTCTTTCGCCACAAGCGGATTCACATGTACACTTGGGAAAGAGGTGATGATAGAAGTATGATAGATTTCATAATTGTGGATGAGAGATTGAGGGGCGCAGTGGTGGATACAAGGGTTTACCGGGGGTCAAACGTAGGAACGGATCATTTTTTGGTTTTATGCCGAATTAATGGTCTATTCAGGCGGTGGCGCCATCGGTCATCTGTGTCTACCACTGCGTTACAGCGTATTAGAACAGAAAGATTACAAGATAAAGGTGAGAAAAACAAGTTTAAATGTAGACTGAAAGAAAACGTAAGTGGTTTGGATGAATTATTTATGAATGAGTTAGACTTGGAGAATGTATGGCAAAATGTTAAGAAAGGTTTACTAGATGCAGCTACCGAAGTATGTGGTGTTAGTAAAAGAAAGAATGAAAGGAAAAATAATACGTTATGGTGGGATGATGAGATACGTACGGAAATTAAAGCAAAGAAGAGAGCATGGCTAGATTTACTAGCAACTAAGGCTGGTAATTCTAGCGGTACGAATGATGATTTTGAAAGAAAAAAGGCAGTCTTTAGACATCTAAATAAAAGAGTAAAAGAAGTAGTTGAAAGGAAAAAGCAAGAAAGAACGGATAAGAATGATAGAAGAATATCCGATAACTTCCAGGCAAAAATTAAAATGTTCTGGAAACTCGTAAGAACTGCCAGGGGATGTTCAAAACAGCCTATAATGAATGCTATAAGAGATGAGAATGGCTATATTCTGAATGATGAAGTTTTGAGTTTAAAGAGATGGAAGGAATATTTTGAAAGCATGTTTATGAGTGAGGAGACAACGTATGAACTGAATGAAATAGGAACTCCGAAAGAAGAGGAAGGAGGTAGCGAGATAAGTATAGATGAAATAATGAAAGCAATGAAAAGCATGAAAGCAGGTAAGGCTGCCGGATATGATAGAGTTTCACACGAAATGCTAAGGGCTGGAGAGGAAGTGGTGGCAGGCCTGCTGCACACCTTGTTTAACTTATGCTGGGAACTGAAGCGGGTACCGGGAGACTGGTGCAAAGCCGTGATAGTCCCAGTATATAAGGGAAAAGGGTCGCAGCAGGACTGTAAAAACTACCGCGGTATCAGCTTTCTTAGCATCGTGGGAAAACTGTATGCCAAGGTACTAATTGAAAGGGTCATGAAAGAAACCGATGGAAAATTTGGGATGTGCAAGCGGGATTTAGAAAGGGTATGGGATGTACAGATCAAGTCAGCGCATGATCGCGGAGAAGTTTTTGGCCAAAAACCAAAAGGTTTTTTGTGCGTTCATGGACTTGGAGAAGGCCTATGACAGAGTGGATAGGAATGTGCTATGGCAAATACTGAACTCATTTGGGTTGAGCGCTGGCTTGATACAGGCATTGGAATCTCTTTATAGGGACTCTAGTGCTTGTGTTAGGATCAATGGGGTCTACTCGGACTGGTTTGGCATCCATAAAGGTGTCAGACAGGGCTGTGTGGCTTCCCCGTGGTTGTTCAACCTATTTATGGACAGTTGTTTGCAAAATTTGAAAGTTGAAGAATGTGGATTAAGAATGGGTGAGTTAACCATCAAATGTCTTTTGTACGCCGATGATCAAGTTATTCTTGCGTCGTCGGCGGCTGAATTGCAAATGATGGTTACATTAATGAACAGATCATTAAAAGTTAGGGGTATGAAAGTGAACGCAAGTAAGACGAAAATTATGGTTTTTGAAAGAGATGAAAGTAAAACGATATGTGAAATAAGAATAGAAGGGGAGTTGATCGAGCAAGTAGATGAGTTTGTATATTTGGGTTGCGTATTTAGCAGGGATGGGAGATATGATAAGGATATAGAACGACGAGGGAACGCAGGAAACAGAGTAAGTGGGGCCCTGCACTCTATTGTGAAGAGTCAAAATGTGTCAAAAAAGGCACGTATGGCAATTCACAATGCTGTGTTGGTCCCTACTTTAATGTATGGTAGTGAAAGTTGGGTATGGCAGAAGAAGCACGAGAGTAGAATAAATGCAGTAGAAATGCATTTATTCTACTCTCTAATAACTCTAATAAGGAGTATGTTAGGGCTGAATATGAATGACAGGGTGAAAAATTGTGTGGTAAGAGAAGAGTGTGGTTTGTAAGATGATGTTGTGACCAGGATTAGGAAAGGAATGCTTCGGTGGTTTGGTCATGTGGAAAGAATGGTTGAGGAAAGAGTGACAAAGAAAATTTATGTTGCAGAAGTGAATGGCAGAGTCGGAAAGGGACGTCCTAGGCGAAAATTTATCGACCAAATTGGCGATTTATTGAAAACGGGCCAAATTAGGAGTACCCTTAACCGACGAGCATGCATGCGTAGGTGTATGGATGTGAAGGAGGCGAGGGAGGTGTGTCAGGATCGTGCCAAATGGAAGTCTGTAGTCTCTGCCTACCCCTCTGGGTGACAGGCGTGAGTGTTTTATGTATGTTATGTATATAGAGTACTCACTCATTTTCTTTCAGTATTTTTCCGTGACTTTCTTCATTAATAATAAATGCACTTTGTTCATTCATATTCAAAATTTCAAAACACTTTATACACAAACACCGTGTCGAAGACTGAGGAAAAGAAACGACGTTAGACCATCGTTAGACAATGCACGGCCTTCAAACCACACCTCCGTGCTCGTCGGAGAGCGTGAGGTTTTTTACGTTACGAAATTTCTGGATTTTCCCGCACTCAAGGCCCGCGATAGAAGCTATGCAATAGCTTAAAAAGTAACTATAAAAAGGAGAAGCAGGATTCAAACAACCATAAGGTATAAAAAGAATTCATTCTAAAGTAGATACAAAGACATACTTAAAAATAATTAAAACCATCATTAATTCTCACAAAATAACAAAGAAAAATAGCAGCTTAATGCTACTGTGTTTCGTATGTTGAATGTAGAGAACCGGAGACCCTTTTTACAGGAAACGAGGCATTCCATCTTAGTCCAAGGCATTACAACGCATCTGCATTTTGACTTTCAATCGAGGATGAAAGTAGATGTCTATGGGCCACAGTATCCATTTACCACCCACCGGGTGGACTGTGTACTCGTTTGTCATTCCTATTCTATAAAAAAACGGAATATGGAATATCAGTCATAATGTCGTCTAAATGATTCCGTTAAAAAAACCTCATCCCCTCTTTTGCCAACTTATAAAAAATAATCGATGGATGTCCTTGATAAAGAATAAAAATGCGTTGTCATCAATAAGGACTAAGATGAAAATAGCTTCTTACCTGTAAAAAGATCGTCGGTTCTTTACACTCACTCACACGCGCAGCATTAAGCTTCTAAAACAGCAGATTAGTAATCTGTGAGACTGCGATCGTCCCCCGGTCGAGCGACATATTTCCAGCCATTTCCATATAACATTTAGACGTACTTACAACGACTTACGACTTGCCAAACACTTACCAGATACCCTTTAGCCAATATGTGCTGAGAAACTTTTGTGTTTAAAAAAAAATAAGGATGACAAACGAGCACACAATCCACGTGGATTATGTGCTCGTGGCATGGTAAGTGGTTCTGTGGGCTATAGTGATTTTCAGCGTTATTCCAAGGCCGTAAGCTTCGTCGTCGTAATACATCATAACCAATGAGTAACGCCCAGCTTCATTAAAAATTGCGCGATAATTCAGAATTGCGCAATAATCCAGAATTGCGCAATAACTTATAAATAAAATGAGTAATTATTAATTTTATTTGTAAAAAAAGAATAATTTTGAATCTACTCCGCGACTTGACACTCTTTTAATAACATGATGATTGACGTATATATTATGCTTTTAATTTCGTCGCTCGTGTTTAACGGCTCGTTAGCACAGTGCTTAAAAGTTTGTTCCTGTATGAAACAAATATTCGTAAGAGAAAATTTACGGATTTTAAAGCCTTTAACTATTTTATCGCTATGGATTCTTTACAGCACCCATAGTCGGACTAAGGCGTTTGACGTCCTGATGTCATAGTTAACAAAGGCTTCCTAAAAATTTGAAGTAAGTCTTCTTTAAATATGACATTTTGGTGCCTGAAATGTTTTTGAAATAAAAATTAAAATTAAATTCGATAAAATCAGTAAAATCAGTTTTTCTCCATGTGCGGAATTCGAGTAAAAAAAAGATATCATTAGATATTCGAAAGGTTTTTACAAGTGCCTAATAATTTCGGATCTGGATGTTTCTATTTCTTATTGAATTGTAACGGCGAACGAAATTACAGTCCTTATTTTAGATGATAAATAGGTGCTATAGTCTATTGATTGTTGATCTTAGAGATTTGTTTTCACCTCAGAGCGCTAAGATGGAATGATTCACAGGCTGTTACTAAGCTGGCACTCTACCCTTTAGACCGGAAACTTTTAGTTGTAATGTACTGTGCGATGAAGGAAAACATTGTGAGGAAACCTGCATGACCCAGGTATAAAATATTTTGCAGATATTGTGAAGTCCGCATACACGTCTTTGAGCAGTGTGGCAGGCTTATCATACAATAATATTCTAATATTATTGTGTTATGAGAAAAATTTGGTTTACAGGATGATGCTGTGACCAGTGTGAAGAAATATAAAGGGAATGCTGACCGCAGCATTCCCTTTATATTTCTTCACACTGGTTAATTCATTCTTTCATTCTTTCCAAATTCTTTCTTTCATGTAGAAAGAATGAATTAGGAAAGAGTGACAAGGTAATGTTGCTGAAGTGAAAGGTAGAGTTTTTTACATCGTAGAGCCACGCTGCAGCTATATTATAGTTCTAGCACGATTGGGTCGGCTCGACCGGGCCAGGACCACGCTCTCACAGAATACCAGAGTAATGCTGCTGTGTTTCGTATGGTGAATTTCGAAAAATGTAGACCCTTTTTTACTTCTATCTTAGTCCTCAGGGGTGATAATGCATTTGCATTTTGTTTCTTAATTGACGATGAATGTGGATATCTATGGGCCACTTATCTACATACCATCAGGGGGACTGTTTGCTCGTTTGTCAATCAATGCTATAAAAAAGAGGAAAGGATGCCCTACCAAAAATTTATCGACCAAAATGGCGATATATTAATGATGGGTCAGATTAACATTACCGTATTTATATGGATGAAAAGTAGGCGAGAGAGGTGTGTTAGGATCGTGCCAAATGGAGGTTCTTAGAAGATCTACCTACCCCTTCGTGTGGCAGGCGTTAAGTTTATGTATGTATGTAATATTCCCATATATTATGATTTATGAGAGAAGGTCTGTGCCCAGTATTGGGGCAAATTAGAGCATTACTGCTGTACTTTCCAATATGTATCATATTAAAATGTAGAATTCAACGTGTTCAACTACTGCCAGTTAATACAATATGTTAGTTTAATAGACGTCTGTTTAAACCACGTCTATTTTAACGTTTGTCGGTTACAACAAATTACTTTGCTCAAACTAATATATTGATTAGCGCACAAGTCTAAAGGCTCAATTTGAATGCGGCGTGATTTATTAACGGTATAAAACAAAAGGCGGTCCGTCCGTTTGTCTATACGTTCATTAGGCACGCAATCAAAACTTGGAAACAACTTTGACGAATTAATATTCGTCAAAATTGACGGGCTTCTTGATTAGTACCAGGTGAGTGAGCCACAATTTTGGCAAGACAAAGGATTTAATAATTACTCTTTAAATATGTAGAGTACGTGAGGGTAAAATGGTCATCCAGTTAATATGGTCACTTTCTTGTAATTCAAAAACTACAGCCTTGTTTGCATAGATGACTCAGTGATACGATTGCTCTTCATTAGTCAATCAATTATTAAGGGCGCTGCTTTGGCGACACCATTTTGGCAGTTCACATTATAGTAAATATTTTAGTCGATTTTAGTATGGGATAGTGCAGTTAGTTTTTTTTAGGTTGATTTTTCGAAGTGTTCCTAATTATTTCCAATGCTTGTTTGCTAATTTTTTCTTAATATATTGGTTATAGTATACGACATTGTGTTTTTGTCTCTGTTCTCAAAGCTGACAAAGCTTAAGCTAGCCATATTACCTAGTAGAATACAATGATATATAGTAGAAGTAGTAATCAGAAAGGTATATATTGAAGATCAAATTCATAATATGCTATTTAACGTACTAATTGTACCGTCAGTCTACCTAAACGTCGCAGGTACAACACAATGACACTACCACACTAAATGGGACAATCACGAGTAGGATAACGGTTGGGGCACGTCGCATCCGTATCCGGGCATAAAACCTGGGCGTTTCTCACCGCTCGGAACATCGACCGACACGAGCTGAGCAGTCAGAGGCGGGTGTCCAGTTAGCTAGCTCATAAATGACCAACGTGGCGAAATGACGATTGGTAACAAATAACAATACTAAATCATAAACCATCATCCTCATCTTCATTACGTTTCCCTTTTTAATTTGCCCTGAGTCAGACGCAGCTGTAAAAGCCGCATAGGCTAACAGCACTTATATTTCGAAAATAGAGAATATGTTATTGTAAGAAAAAATTGTAAAATATCAGTGCCGTAGGCTTCTATTCCGTTTACCTGTTACACCCTTTTTTCCAGACGATAAAAAAATCAATCTGTATACAGTCAATAAAAATAATTTCGTTAAATATTACAGTAATTAATATTTTATATTGAATATAATATATTCTATTTTATTCCATAATTGCAGGCTTTGAGGAATTCCATGTCAGTCCATAGAGTTGACAACGCATCTGTAACTCTTTGTTTGAAGTTGACTGGAGGCGTCTACGGACTATACTTTCGGCTGTAATTTCGTACGTCACTTGTTTAATAACAGAACACTTAAATTACTGATAATGTTACTTACTGTTAATGTTCAATTAATTTCAAAACTTGCGAGTTACTTCAGTTTGAACAAATAAACAACGCGAGAGTTATCTCATAGCTACTAATTATGTTTGATTAATTAAACTGGGTGTTTGCCTTAAAGCTTCATCGGAGACGATACGTTTGCAATGAGAAATACCCCTCATATTTCTTTCAACCTATCTTTTTTTATTAAGTTTTACCAATGTTTGATTACACTGTATTTAACAAAATGGCTTAATAACTAAATTACGTAGCTATGTGTAACAATCGTTTAAAGTAAACACCACATGCATCGAGAAAGATTATAAATACGAATAAAAAGAAATACGAATAAAAAGAAGACCTAATAATGAAAATAAGTATGTGGTAAAAAACTATTATTATTTGTTGGTTTCATATCAATGTTAATCTTTACAAAGTACTACACGCTTAAGGGTTTTTTTTTGTTAAATACTCTTTATATAATTAAGGGATTTCAGTTTAATTTCACAAGTCAGTCACAATGTACCTTATAATTATAACTAAATAACACAAATGATGTTTGCTTTTTTTATAGGATAGGGTGACAAACGAGCACACAGTCCACCTGATGGTAAGTGGTTGCTGTGACTCATAGACATCTACATCTATCCTCGATTACGAATCAAAATGCAGATGCGTTGTCACCCGTGAGGACTAAGATGGAATGCCTCGTTTCCAGTAAAAAGGGTCTCCGGTTCTCTACACTCACCATACGAAATACAGCAGCATTAAGCTACTATTTCACGCTGGTATTCTGTGAGAGCGTGGTCCTTCCCCGGTCGAGCCGACCCATTCGTGCTACAACTATACTACTAATATAACTGCAGCATGGCTCTACCACGTATAAATGATGCAAAAGAAATTCTGAAATTCCGAAACATGAAACATAATAGAAGTTATACTATTACGAGAGGAAACTATTGGTCGCTAAAATTAACACTGAAATGTGTACCATAGGTGAATATCAAAGCATAAGATGCTTATCAAAACTCATCTACGAAGACAGGCCTGCCCCGTAGATTGCTTCATTGGGGTGGGGCTATTTGTGTAACTATTTGCCACTTTGGGAAGCGGGTTGGCTCTCACAGTTTTGTGTTATTTTAAGTTGTTCTCAGGAAGATGCTGCTACCTATCTACTGTTTCTATTCTCTCTGTCGCCTTTTACGACACCCACGGATATATGATATCGGGTTTTTATACTGCCACTATACGGTGTAAAATTGTTAAAGGTAATGTTTCTTTTAAATATTGAAAAAAAAAGTTAAAGTTACAGCCTATATACGTCCCACTGCTGGGCACAGGCCACCGCTTATTTCTGAGAGGGTTTTAGGAGAATGAAGTGTCCGCCGCGCTGCTCTAATGCGTGTTGGCGAACTTCACATGTATTCGATTTTTTTTCTTATATCTTAGACGTGCGGGTTTCCTCACGATGTTTTCTTTTACCGCCGAACACGTGGTAAATCAGCACTTAAAATTTGCTCGCCTACTGTGAAATTTACAGCGAGCGCAAACCGTCTGAGCCACCACGGCTCTCTTACTGATTGACAACTCGATAATAGAAAATATTATCTATTCCATTACAATATAATAATAATGTCCTCCAGACCGAGTTTAATTTACTACGGCCAGTCTCAATGGAGACCAGCCATCTGCGCAGGACAGGTTTACAGTGCCCGTGTATATGCACAAACGCAAGTGCACTCTATTACCTTACTCTCATAGTCCGATGAGACGGTATATAATACGACCGGAGAGACATCAGGTGTAGCACGGATTGACGTGCTTTCACAGGCACGGGGGTGAAATACCACCATCTTACGGATTCCGGATTGCTATTGAAAATTTTTTGACGGTGAAACCCAATAACTGATTCTGGGCTCGATCCGGAATCCAAACTCAGACCTTGTGGTCAGCAACGGTATATACGAAGACTAGACCAATGAGGCAGCTGTCGAGCAAAGTACCTATAATATTTAAGCTTCACGTTTTATTAATACGTATATTTCTATCCTTCCTGGATGGATGGATGGATAGATGGAATTCCTCGCTTCCAGTAAAAAAAAGGTCTTCGGATCTCTACATACACTATACGATACACATCAGTATTAAGCTGCTCTTTTAGCTGGTATTCTGTGAGAGCGTGGTCCTTCCCCGGTCGAGCCGACCCATTCGTGCTACAACCACTCTACCACGTATGAAATGTATAAAACACTGCCAATTATCTAGGTTGGAAAACCCAGTCATCTCCAACTCTTCAGTTAGAAAGTTGTTTCGATGAGCGTTCCACTGGTCAGGATAATGACGAGATGGGTGGAACACGGACCCTAGGACCTTACAGCGTTGCTTTAGGGGGTAGCTTGTATTGAACCCTTTTTGTTGGATAAAAAAATTTAATCTAGCCCTGATATATAGCTTTACGTGGTAAACCACGACGACCGACCGACACGTCGACCGGGGAAGAACCACGCTCTAACATCATGATGTATCATTAGTGTGTATGGAATATCTGTCTCTACACATACCATTTAGTCTGGTGAGTGTAGAGAACCGGAGACCCTTTATACTAGAAAAGAAGCATTCCGTCATAATCCTCAGGGGTTTCTGCATTTAGATTCTTAATCGAAGATTAATGGTTTTGGGCCTCAGCATTCACTTACTATCAGGTGGACTGTGTGCTCGTTTATCACCCTATTCTATAAAAAGCTTGCGTTCTCAAGCGTTCGCTTATGTCAGCGATCTGAAGTTTATAAAGTCAATAATTACACTGAAAAACAAAATTAAAATGAAATCAATAAACATTTTATTTGATCGAAAACAACTACAATTTATTGAAGTATCCCAATACAATATAGCAAAACACTCGTAAACATTTTGTATCCAAAATGCGTAAGCTGAATCAACGCAAAAGGAGAACTGATGCGTACGTATTTTCATGCGAAATAATATTCTATCGATATTTAGTGAATGTATACTGACAAATGCGATTTCACCCAAATATAGGACGAAAGAAAACTCCTGCACTGAACATTTGAAAATTACAGCATTAAAACTGTACAGAATTTTTTAGCACTTTATATTAATTATAAATAGCCGTAAACTTGAAATACAGTGTAATTTATGGACATAAATTAGCACAGGGTTTTACCCGCCCTTCGCAGTGTAAGCCTCTCTGACGTCACAATCTCGTTTAGAAGGCGAACCTCCCGTTGGAACTTTTTAATTTCCTCCGAATGAATTATTTTTCGTGCATGTGAAAATTCTACGTATTTTTCATCTCACCTAATGGTATGTACTGAACTTTTGAAGCTTTATTACAGCGATTAATGTGTGTTTATAAAATTTATTTAAGGATTAGTGATTCGCCCCAGTTTCGCCTTGGTGGGGTGTAATAATTTCGCGTTATTTAGTTTTAAGATAATCATGAAAGTTTATTTTATTTATTTATTTATTTTTGGTCTACTAACGACTGTTACATTACAGAAACTTAAAGTAGTTACATTGTAATAAACTATTATGAGCTAAATGTACAATCAGTTACAGGTAAATACAACGTGTTACTTTAACATGTGACATAAGTACCTTTTACATTGATATAAGGTTAATTTTAAACTAGTTATAACAGGTAAAAGATAGGTGTAATTAATCTGGATTTTTTTAACAAATGTGCACGAAACTGGTTAAGTTTAAGAGAGAAAACATCCTTGGGATCATTAACAAACCACGTATTTAATGCGTTACACAGACGAGGAACTGGTGAATGTTTTCCTAAAACAGTCCTGCGGAATGGCGAATAAAATAGAGAAACGGGTTTCCTTGGAATTAGGAAATACTCCGAGAAATTGAATCTAGACGTTAATTCGATTATACCTTAATGTGCCAAACCACCGAAGTTGTATGGGTTACCAAAAATACACAAACCGAACGCTCCATTACGTCCAATAGTGAGTCAGATTGATTCGCCAACTTACAGATTGGCTCAACATTTAGCTAAAATATTATCACCACTCAGAGGACACACAAAAGCACACACTAAGGATTCATATCATTTTGTCAGTGAGATAAAAGACCTACGTCTTACTGACAATGAAACCATGGTCAGTTTTGATGTTCAGTCTCTATTTACATGCCTATATGTTGAAAACCGCATTTCAATTATAAACAGAAAACTAGAGGAAAATAACATGCCAGCAGAATATGCAGTATTACTTAGACATTGCCTTACATCTGGCTATCTATTGTGGAATGAAGAGTTTTACAAGCAAGTAGATGGTGTTGCGATTGGCTCACCTGTATCTCCCATCGTCGCCGATATATTCATGGAAGACTTTGAGGAGAAAGCCCTCCTTACTGCACCTGTTACACCAAGGATCTACAAGATGATACTTTCACAATTTTACCATCAGACAAAGTAGCTGCATTTTTAGAACATCTTAATTCCACAAACTCTAAAATTCAATTTACTATGGAGTTAGAGGCAAATAATTCACACCATAGGTAACACTGTGTATAGAAAAAAGACCCATACAAACCGATATTTAAATGTTGAATCCTGAAATTAAAAAAGGTTTAGAAGCTGAGGGCAGTCAATTTGATTATTAAAAATTTTATAAATGAATATTAGGTCCAAAAGGGTCCTTCTTTTATTCAACGAGGACATTTTAAAGTGTTCGAGGTTTTCATGATAGGATAACTTTTTCTTTGAAACTTTGGAGATGTGAGATAGATGCCATAAAAAGCGTTTTACTTCTATTCCTAATATGTGTGTGGCATAGTGTGGCCTCCATACAACAGGGCAGTATTCAAGAAGACTACGTACTAGTGATTTGTACAAAGTGATACGTGCCTGTAACTTTTTGAACACTTTACTGTTTCTAATAATAAAGCCCAGCATATTAGATGAGCGCCTAACAATGCTTTCAATATGTGGTACGAAAGTTAATTTGTTATCTAGAATTATTCCCAGGTCCTTAATTATATCAACTTCTTTTAATAGTTTGCCATCAATATAATATTTGTATTTAGTTTTACTCGTTTGCGTGTAAATTTAATATAAAAGAATTTATCTATATTTAATTCCATTCCATTTGTACAGCACCAATTGTATAACCTATTTAAATCATGTTGTAACAGGAGAACATCAGCTTGGGACTTAATAGTTCTGGCAATTTTCAAATCATCTGCGAATAGATAGGGCGTTGATGAAAGGAAACTATTGGGCATATCGTCGATACATACGTTAAAAAGAATTGGCCCCAAATGGGATGCTTGAGGAATTCCGAAGTTATCTTGTGAGATTCAGACTTATAGCCTTTAGCAACAACGAAGAAACGTCTATTCGTTAGATATGAATTAATCCAGTTGGCAAAATTTCCTGTAAAGCCATAGGCAGCAAGTTTGTCTATAAGAGGTAAGTGGGGTATTTTGTCGAAGGCCTTGCTGAAGTCTGTGTACACAACGTCTACTTCCTCTTGTTTATCTAGAGCTTTAGCAATTCCTTCGACAAATGTGACTAAGTTTGTGCAAGTGGATTTCGATTTTAAAAAACCATGCTGATGTACGCTGACGTATTGCTGAAAATGGCTTTGTATTGAGGGGCAAACAACAGATTCAAAAACTTTTGCCACTGTCGACAAAATTGAGATTTTATCATTGTTTCGATTTCTAATGATTACGCAAACACTATACATTTTTCTTTCATGCATAGATTTTTTTACATTCCTCGGCCCTTTTCTGTATAATCAAGTCAATGTAATTTTGTACATATATCCATTAAAATAACAGACTGTAAAAATGTAATTCGAACGTGGTTACAAAATTTGACATAAGATGACATGTAGAGGTTGCTGATTGTTTTAAGTTAATTAATATCATAAGTAAATTAATGATAATATATTTTAGCGAAATGACCCTTATTAATTAGTATGTTATTCATTTTCACAGAAAATATTTGTTAATGTATCTTTTAGCACATACACCTGAGATACAGGTTTATCCTAGTTCAGGTGCCTGTTATTGTAGACTATTTTTAAATTAAGATTGGAATAATTTGTACAGAGTCTTAAAATAAATTATTATTATTATTAAATACATTGAAATAAAACTACATATATATTACTACATTAGGGAGGGCGAACACCTCAGTCCCCCCGCGATCATGGGTGCTGTAAAGTACTCGAAAGGGCGGGAGTATAAAATAAGTTAAACAATTTTTATTTAATATTTCTATTATCAAAATAATTTTCCTAGTATTTCAGATAAAATATAGCCTACATGATTCCCAGGATTCCTCTCTATATTTTTTTCACAGTTTCATTACCATTGGTTCAGCCATTTCGAAAATTAACCCGAACAAAAAGAATTTAAAAATGGTAATTCGTGTCTTAATGGGATGCAAGTAACTTCCTCAGCAAAAGAAAGTTTCTTCGACATTACAAACAGACACTTCAGTTTCATTTATATGTATTAATTTTTTTAAAATTAAAGTAAAGTAAAATGTTCCTACATTCCACACATTCGCACTAGTTTTTTTTAAATAGAATAAAGGTGACCAACGAGCACACAGTCCACCTGATGGTAAGTGGGTGCTGTGGCCTATATACATTTTCATTTATCCCGGATTAAGAATCAAAACGCAGATGCGTTTGACTGAGGATTAAGATGGAATGCCTCGTTTCCAGTAAAAGGGGTCTCTGGATTTCTACACTTACCGTACGAAACAAAACACTATTAAGCTGCTACTTTACGCTGGTATTCTGTGAGAGCATGGTCCTTCTCCGGTCGAGCCGACCCATTCGTGCTACAAGCATAATATATGTAGCTGCAGCGTGGCTTTACCACATATAGTTAAGTTTATAGTTGAGTTTTAATGGGGTATAATCTATAATGAATAAATAAATTCTATCTCTCTTTCAAAAAATTTAATTTTTTTTGCGTCTATCATATATATATATAATAAGTGCGAGCAGCTATGCAGGTCTAGGGAAAGAGACCAGTATCACTACGACCGTTCACGATCTATTGTGATCGCTGCTATGGCTATAGTTCACTGCTAAGCCCTATGTCTTCAATAAATAGAAGGACTTGCTTAGCCGTGAGCAATTTCACTTCTTCTGAGCGGAGTACATAGTTTCCCAGATGAGTGTTACGTTTGAGCATTCAGGGTCCGCAATTAGTTAGGATGTGCAGAGGCCTTTCTTCCGTTATGGAACAGAACCGACACATCCGTCAATCAGCACAGATCTGCTTTTAATCCTCAGTTAATTAACATTCATGCAAATAATATTTTTTTAAGAATAAGGTTAAAACTAACACACAGTTCATCTGATGGTAAGTGCATGATGTGAGCCATACACTACTTATAAAATGTAATTTTGTTCCCATCCCTAACGACAAAGATATAATGCCTCGTTACAAGTAAAATGGGTCTCCGTAGAAGTCTGAAGTCATAACTATCTTTATTTCAACAAAAGATTAAATCAAACGCTTTGTCGCAATGTCACATGTGTTGCGCAGATGTAAATTTGCGAAATGATTAGATAGTAAAAAAAAAATTCAAATTTTTTAATAATAATAATAATAAATTTACAATACATTACAATAAATTTAAATAATAAATTTTTCTCCTTTTTTTCAAGTTCCTTTCTTTTGTGACAAAGTCTATTATTTCGAGCACTTTTTTTAGTATTTTTTTTTAAATACGAAAGTTTTAATTAAACTAATTGCACTCATGATTTTTTATTCAAATACCCAGTTCAGTTTTTTCTGATATGTCAATAAGATCAAAAATTATTATTCATTTTTCATCAGTATGTAATTTGTATCTAAATATAATTTTCAAAAAAATACCGAGGAAAGCTCGGTCATCCAGGTACTTTATTATTATTCGATTATTCCTTGGTGTGGATATTGAGTGACAAAGCAAATTTATATTGCAGATGTGAACGATAAAATCGGTAAGGAACGTCCTAGAAGGAGGTTCATCGACTAAATTGGCGATATTTTGAAAATGCGCCACATTAGGAGTACCCTTAATCTTAACGTGTATGCTTAGATATATGGATGTAAAGGAGGTGAAAGAGGTATATGTCAGGATCGTACTAAATGGAAGTCCGTAGTCTCTCAAACACTCACCCTCTGGGTGACAGGCGTCAGTGTGTATGTATATATAATTCCTTGGTCTATATTCATCAGTGGACTTGTGAAGGGCTGTTATGATGATGACGATGATGATGGTTCAATATAATAGCATAGACATAAAAAATTGTAAGCAAGTCAGCGAGACTTAAAAGTACATAGAATTCTGCAATTATATCACTTGAGTAGCCTTTCAATCTGAACTGAAAAGTAACCAGGTGATATTATTACAGCACAGTTGCGAATATCCCTTTTAACCGACTTCAAACAAAGGAGGTTCTCAATTCTTCTGTATATATTTTTAATTCTTTATGTATGTTCGGAATTTTTTTTTATGATACGACTTGATTGTTATGTTTTTTTTAGAAATAGGTTATACGTATGGTCCCATACAACTTATAAGAAAACTATATCTAAGGGTTGAAAAATTGTCTATGAATTTTTTAAGGTAACAAGCCCAGTAAAGGTGCCCAGCAGTGGAACGTATAAATAGACTGTAGCTTTAACTTTATAAATAAAAAAACTTTAATATTAAGAAAGAACCACTTCATAAATTAAAAAAAGATGAAAATAATTTCCACATAAAACTTCTGATGTCAAAGCTTTAATCGTTAGTTATTTTATATCTAAGCACCGACAAATCTTATCATTAATTAGTAGTTTTTGTCTATTATTGCGTTCATTTATCCCAGTCACCACTAATCCCAACATCACTACACTAGAGGAGAAATACCACTGTCGATAATACGACACGTGTTTCGTCTCTACAACAAAGTCCCAGAAAATATACAAAGTCTCTCTATTACCGAGTTTAATTATTTTATGAAACGAAAACTGTAACTATATAAAAAGCGTATTATAATATAAATGAATACTTGATTGATAATAACCCCTGGGATTGAGGTAGTAGCTTCCAAGTTGTTTTTTAAATACGTTTTGTAAGAGGTTTGTACAGCATTTCTTTTTGTATAATTTACTTTGAAAAAAAAAGTCCCGCTGGGTTTCTTGCTGGTTCTTCCCAGGGCTGAGATTTTTTATCCGAACCAGGGGAAAAGTAAAAAATTACCTTGAATTAGAATTGATTGTAACTTATATTGAATAAAAAAATTCTATTCTAAACGAGCCATTATTAAGTATATAATTACAATTAGATTAAGATACAATTTTACATTTAAAGCGGCCATCATTCATCACTGCTGTACATTACAAGAGCGTGCGCTTTCACCAAAAGCTCAACTCTATTACGGAGGATGCGCTCAGTTGTTACATCAGCATATGATAGCCATGGAACAGACGGTTCGACGGGCGAACACTGAAATGATTCCCTTTTGCCAATTTTTGCACGAAACACTAAAAAGAACTGTCCCAACTTTCTCCAAAATAATGGTGCAACTAGTTGGTTCGTGTTTCTATCGCTTAGCGGCAAGTAATTGTATCCACGCGTGACAAGGAAACCGAGGCTCGAGCGATCTGCACAATGGGGTAATGGACAGTTGCCCACATCAGCTTGATTAACTGTCTATATTGAGTTCAAATGGTTAAATATATTGGCGGACTTTCTAAGCTATTGTGTAACAGCTGACCTACTGGCATTAGTTGATGGAGGCAATTCGAAGTTTATTTTTTATTACTATTAGGGTACATAAATTATACATTATTTTTTTTTAATAATAAAAGACTAAAACTAAAAAGTAAGCTTATCATACAGTCCTATTCCCTGAAGTATAGTGATAAGAATGCTGCCTGTAGAAGAAATTACAGCTGGCTATAATTTAAACATTTATTATATATATATATATATATATATATATATATATATATATATATATATATATATATATATATATATATATTTTTTGTTTTTTCCTGGGTTTTCACCTTTCTTTTTTCTGTGTGGGTGTGGTGTTTTTTTTTCGCCTATTATATTAACATAATAAATCCGAAACACATTAAATATTGGTATTGTAATTAAGTACAAGCAGTTATGGGCTGAAAAATTCTCAGTAATAGTCCGCAGTAAGAGAGATGGAGGTGGTTGGTTCCAGCACCGTGCTTCGGAAAGTACGTTAAGCCGTTGGTGTTGCGCCTGATCTGACCGGTCGTGTCGGAGTGCCGGCCCATCGGCCAGTGACAGTGAGGACACGTATTAGATTTAGTAGCAGTCCTACTAGCCGTTGCAACCAAAATTCGGTCTTGAGGACAGTATTATTAAAAGTTATGTCAACGACAGTAAGTTAAGCCACAGCTTAATTTTTCTGGCAATCGTGTATAGCGACAAACAAAATAAAACATTTATATGTTTCTTATTTCTCGTATTATATTCTTAAATGATCAGCTTCTACCAACTTGTTAATGAACGTAAATTTCATTCAACTCACGTGAAAAAAGGAGGAGATTATCAATTCGACAGTATTTTTATGGGTGTTACCTCGGAACTTTTTTTACGTGAACCGATTTTGATGATTCTTTTTTGATTTGAAAGCTCGTGCTTCTTTTGTAGTCCCATATAATTTTGATCAAGATCTAATCTGTAGTTTTTGATTTATCCCTAATAATGCGTATTTAGTTGACTTCGACTACCTCGATGATGTTCTCATTATATTAATAATTCAAGTCGGTTGTAGAAAATTTTTAATGTTCCCACTTCTATATTTTCTTACCGAAAATATAATTTACAATTGGATATAAATATGTATGTTAAGTTAAAAGGTACAGCCTATATATACGTCCCACTGCTGGGCACAGGCCTCCTCCCATTTCTGAGCGGGTTTTAGGGCAGAGACAGTGTCTGCCGCGTCCGTCTGCTCCTATGAGTGTTGTCGAACTTCACACGTATTCGAAATAATTTTTTCTTAATTCTCAGAGACCTGCAGATTTCCTCACGACGTTTTCTTTAACCGCTGCGAACGTGGTAAATTAACACTTAAAATTGCAATTAACAGTTTCATTGGTGCCGGCGGGGATCGAAACCGGTTTGCTCGCGTATTGTGTAATTTACAGCGAGCGCTAACCATCTGAGCTACCACGGCTATGAATAAATGTTGTTAAAATATGTATATAATATGTATTATTGGGAATAAAAGTTCTCGATAACCTCGTATTTGCAAGCGACGCAGGTAGATGTAAGTGGCTGTGAGTGATCAGTACTTTGAGACAATCTATCATGAGTGAGGCCTTTGTTTTGGAAATCCTTGGGAGGACATCTTTGTAAGTAATGGTCCTAAGACGGGCTGTAATGATGGCTATAATCGGAATAACAGAGTCGGAAAGTCCTAGGCGAAAATTTATCGACCAAATTGGCGATTTATTGAAAACGGGCCAAATTAGGAGTACCCTTAACCGACGAGCATGTATGCGTAGGTGTATGGATGTGAAGGAGGCAAGAGAGGTATGTCAGGATCGTGCCAAATGGAAGTCTGTAGTCTCTGCCTACCCCTCTGGGTGACAGGCGTGAGTGTTTATGTTATGTTAATTTCAATTTCAATTCAATTCTTTATTTACGCAATATGTGTATACATAGTGTTACAGTATGTATTCAATTTACATTATTGATCGCCATATTTAGGCTCATGACATGTAAAAATTTACAATTACAAACTATAGTGTAAATTGAGATCATTGGGTGGGAGGAAATAAGTATATTTTGATAGTTTATGGGGAACTACTATTTGTTTTAGTATTCAATGATTGTATATGATATATATTAATGTTTTTCTGGCATATTATTTCAAATTACAATGTTTAAATAATTATTAAATTAATGTCAAATACGATTTACTATTAAATACACGATGTCAACGTTGTAAATTGAATGTCACATAAAATGTCAAAGTAAATGCCAGTACTAACATCTAATAATTTGTCTTCAAGAAATTCGCTGACTGAATAATATGATTATTCTAAGAGTAATAATTTGATTGAGTAACAGGTGTTGGGGAGCTTAATT
The DNA here is from genome assembly GCA_907164705.1 of Parnassius apollo. Taxonomy (NCBI): domain Eukaryota; kingdom Metazoa; phylum Arthropoda; class Insecta; order Lepidoptera; family Papilionidae; genus Parnassius; species Parnassius apollo. The sequence continues at coordinate 4,789,110 of CAJQZP010001668.1, read as the reverse complement.
TCAGCAGTGGACTTGTATTGGGTTGTAATGATGATAGTGACGATGAAGTAACTCTTCTAATCTCTTTCTCTCTTTCAATACTTTTAATAATAATAATGTAATAACTATTTATAATCATAATTATCATATTAAATCTATTAATAATTATTTACTAGTGTAGTATAGAAATAAATTTTAATTTAATATTTGCTTGCCAAAATGGTAGAATGTACGGATCTTTTATGTACTCTGTCAACACCCTTTTTGTGAATTACCTACATTCTATGCAAATAAATCAATATTTTATTCTATTCTATTCTAGAATTTAATATTCTTCCTCAAAGTTTTCTTCTTCTTAATTGGCCAGTTAGCAGTTGAATGTCGAACTTGGGCCTTTCACAGAGGAAGAAAAATTTTCCTTAAACGACACGCTTGTTAGATTGATTGGGACCGAAGTTTCAGACGTCGCTAGCCTTTGAATCTGGTTCGTATTGTTCGGTTGCAGGAGAATTTAATGTATTTTTTATATTGCTATTTTGTAGAGATCCAGTGACCCTTTTTTACTTGAAACTATGGATTCCATCTTAGTCCTCAAGGGTGACATCGCATCTGAGTTTTCATTCTTAATCGAGGATAACAGTAGGTGTCTATGGGTCACAGCATCCAGTTACCATCAGGTGGACTGTGTTCACGTTTGTCACCCTTATTCTATGAAAAAAAATCTGCTATAAATATGAAATGATAATACCAGGTCATCTTACAGAACCCACTGGATCTAGGTCTGAGTCGCCTTCTACGACAGGATTAAAGTATGTCACGTGATACATATGAATTTCTCCTGTATCGTAGAGGCGATAAAATACATAATTAATTGCATATGTATTGCACATTAACAAATATATGTGGACCTGTTCTTAAGTACATGTTCCATGCGGGAATCGAACCAAATGTCTAGCCTAGACATATAGAGAGTTGTGGGGAGCGGTTTTATTTATGCTTCATACCACAAAGCTATATTAGATTTAGACAAGATTTAGATTTTAGTAAGAATTTTTGAATATCGTACACAATGTCGCCAAAATTAAAAATGCGAATTCGAATATAACGAAGAGAATAACAGAAAAAGTATACAATATACAAATTTAATACTGTACTGGCATAAAACAAAAATTAAAAACAAAATTATACAAAAGAAATTCATTACAAAGACATTTCTTAATTATTTGGTAGACTTGTAAAAATGGTTTAACGACTCATTTTTCTTTTGAACTGATTACTCTTTTGTAAAAGAAATCTTAATAATAAGAGATACATAAATTATTAAAATAAAGAATAAGTTTTTTTTATTTTTGTTAAACTGGCTTGCCGTTCATTTGTTGATTTATTCATTATTCATGAATATTTCCTACCATTTATTTTTACGCGACAATACACATTTTTTTTTTTTTTTTTTTTCCTGGGTTCTTCTGTCAATACATACGAAACACAGCAGTATTAAGCTGCTATTTAATCCTGGTCTTCTGTGAGAGCGTGGTCTTTCTCCGGTCGAGCCGATCTATTCGTGTTACAAACATACAACTGTGGCATGGTTTTATCACATATAAAATAGAAATGTTTACCACGTATAAATAGAATATCGTGGCATTTTTCCTATATGGCCTCTACCTCCATCTGCACAACGGACCTTCCCGTTTCTGCTACGCGGAGGTCACAGGGTCACCAGAAACGGGCTTAGAAGTAATAGCCTGAGAAGCTCCGGTGGTGGATCTGATTTGTGGCTCCGCTACCCTCCACATATTGGCCGTGATGCACAGGGCAACTGGCGCGTCGTCCGACGACTTTTCCCCCTTGACCACGTGAGGCATTTCTCTTGCTGCAGTCCTCTAACGCGTAATCGCAATGGTCCACTTGGGGAGGCCGCCTAAGGCCTCCTTAGGGTGGGGGAGAGGGTTACCAGCAACAAACTTCAAGTACAGAACATAAAAGGGATAAAAGGCCATATAAGTAGATGCAGTGTTGGCCTTGTAGACTCAATATGAAACACGGTACAATTCTAATTGGAGTTTTCAGTTTTATAAACCTCGTTTACGCTCAGAATGAAGATGACGAATAAATCAGAGAACTTCGTCTTACAATCAGAAGTCATAAAGAATGAAATGACCCGACGACGAGAGCACTCATTACATGATGAATAAACTGTAGGATTACAATAAATGCCTTTCACAGAATAAATTATACACTCGAAACAATTAATATAAACAGCTTTACAAATCCGTCGACAAAAACGTTCATTAGTTTTTAAACATGTCAGCTAACAAATCGTGTCGAGTTCCGGTTGACAGCTGTCGCATATCTTTCGAAAGCACTTCTTTGGCGGGAGTTCAGCCGCAGCCAATCAGAGGCGACGAACGATCTGTCAACGTGTGACGAGTTTGTATCAAGCCAATATGTCGCATAAAATTATAATAAACCTTACTACGTAGTACTATTATTTATTCTGTAACTTTACTCTGTGAACTCCGACTGTGTGTGTCATGATTTGAAAATGCTTTCTTTAAATTGTTAAATTATTGTTGCTGTTAAATAAATATTAAAATATAATGATTTACAGAGCGTGTGGACCGTGTAGGTGATTTAAGAATATTCCATATTATAACGTGGGTGTCGTATGAGACGACATAGTATGACAAACCAGGATATGGGCAGCAGCGTATTCTTAATAATAATTAGTTATAATTATTATTAAGAAGACGATGCTGCTTTAACTGTGGTTGGCAACCCGGTTGCCAAGCGTGGCAAAAATGTGAATTTTATTCCTCCTTATGAGGCAATCTGTGGAGAAGGCCTATGTTCAGCTGTGGGCTTATGAAAGACTATATACCTAGGTAATTTACAGGCGAAGCCAAAGTAACAGTGGTATTTATATAAGGAAATCTAAGATAAGGAACTATTTTAATACCTTTGACAAAATGGGTGATGATCACAATTCTAACACGCGCAACAATTTTTTTAATAGAATAAGAGCGACAAACGAGCACACAGTCCACCTGATGGTAAGTGGATGCTGTGGTCCATAGACATCTAGATTTAACCTCGATTAAGAATCGAAATGCAGACGCGTTGTCACCCCTGAGGACTCAGATGTTATCCCTCGACTCCAGTAAAACGGGTGTCCAGTTCTCTACACTCACCGTACAAAACACAGCGGCATTAAGCTGCTATTTTACGTTGGTGTTCTGTGAGAGCGTGATCCTTCCCCGGTGGATCCGAACCATTCGTGCTACTACCATAATATAGCTGCAGCGTGGTTCTACCACGTATCTGAACTAACTGCCATTTTTGGGTAGATGTATAAAACTATTTACGAGTATTACAAGATTTCATGTAATATTAGGTACTTATCTACCTTTACATAAATTTAAACCGCATGTTAAAAGTACTCTTATAAAGAAAGATACGTACTCTTATAAAAGTACACTTATAAAAAATGCGTAGACGTAAATAGCTTCCTTAGACTTTTTATTTTTGAAGTGGAAACATATTAAGGCCCGGTTTACATTATGAGAAGTGACAAGTGCGAGTGGCAAGTGCAAATGAAAAATGACAAGTGCTTAATGCGTAATTGATTCATAATGGAGTGACCTTTTTTAGGTACCGGGCCCTGAGGACCTATGAAGCTTTAAAGCCAAAAGGCTAACAGCACTAACATCATCAGAAATCAGTTCGGACCTTTTTTAATGCCGAAATGCCTACGCGAGGACAAGGATGTGTTATTTTGGACTCGCACGATATTCCAGCTAGGATGACATGGCAACCACCTAAGACATGCGAGATGTCGATGGATGCAGAAAGCTCAGGATCGTGTTTTGACATTCTTTGGGGGAGAGTTATGCCAGAAATGGATTTGCGAGGACTGCAATGATGAAGACGATTCAATATTGAAATATTTTGAACATCCAATTTTTTCAAATAATTGCGACAAAAATGATGTGTGTAAAACACAAACGGGCAGATATCATATACAGTATATATTTTATGTCAAATTTTTTCGTACAATACGAAACACTGAGTAACGAAATACATACCGTATTTACTTAGTTACTTAATATTTTAGGCGCGTGCGACTAATTTGTATCTGTACTTAAATTACCACTAATGACTATCATGTTGGGAGTTCCGTTTTCTTTTTTTGTCAATGCCGACAACTTGACGGAGTGATTGATGGATGATTGTTAGAACAGCTTTTGCTTTCTTGTTACACTTGCGGGTTGCCAGTTATGGTTGTAGTATTTTGAGAATTAGCAGAATTGTAATTTAATTCACCGTGTGTTTCAAATTTTAGCTGTAGCTGTAGAGACACCCTGTGAGTTCTCTTATTTGAGTTTTCTTCTTCATTTTCTCTTTACTAGCTCATAGAAGTACTATAATTTTTAAACTAAAGCATATTTTTATTATAGAAAAATATATTTTACCTTCCATTTTTCCCACAAGAATAATCGGTCGAGTCAAAATTTTTAATTTTTTAACTTTTTTTTTGCGGATGGAAAATCATCTAATGACGCCTTTCGCTCTGGGTGGAGCGTAAGGGAGTGTCAGACTTTTACTGACTAAAAACCAACCGTGTTCTTTCAGTGCCCTTACGTTCCGGAGCCGCGGTATCTCTTTCGAACAGCCCGCAGCCCCGGCAGGCGTTGGCCCTTGCGGGCCCCTTCACGCTGCTGACAGCTCTTTGAGGCGCGCGTGGAACAAAACGCGCCGTCGACACGGCCTGTCGTCGTTAAACGGACGGATGGCGAGCTACCCATTGCTCTCCGTCCACAGGCCCGCGCCTACGGTGGCCGGGTGCCACGACGTAGCCCTCGACGCCCGGGGGCGTCTCCCGCGGCGGCCGGGGAGGAGAGCTGCTGCTCTCTCCTTCTCCCGCTCCGCCACCTCCTTCGCTAGCATCACTGCTTCGCAGAAGGTGGTGACGGCATCCCATTCCGTCTCGCTTCGGACCATGGCTTCGACCAGGGCCGGACGCGAGAGGTCGCCGCCGCCTATCGCCGCTACGAGGACACGGCGGTGCTCCGCCCAAGCAGGGCACACCTCCGTGGTGCGTTCCACCGTGTCCTCCGGTCCATCCTTGCAGTGGGAGCACCCGGGCGTTTCCTCCCGCCCGATTCGGTGCAGGAACCTCCCGAACACACCGTGTCCGGTGAGGACCTGCGTCAGGTGGAAGGTGAGGATGCCGTGGCGTCTCTCAAGCTACTCCTCAAAGAGGGGTCTTATCGCCGCTATAGTGGCGTGCCCAGCACGGGGTTGCGACAGTCGCTCTCTCCATGTCGCCAAGAGATCGTGCCGGAAGTCTGTCCGCTGCGCGACAACTTGCCGCGGCAGCGGGGTTTCCCCCCCGGCATAGTGCCTCCGCGCGCCATTCGTGCAGGCACGCGAGGACCTGGATCGTGCGGTAGCTGCGAACCATTTTCACGGCAACCACCCTTTGGGGCGCGTTCAGGTGGTGGACGGCAAGCCGCGCCAAACCACGCGCCCACACCGGGGCCCCGTAAAGGGCCATGGACCGCACGATCCCCGTGTAGAGTCTCCGGCAGGAGGCGTTTGGGCCCCCAGGTTTGGCAGGAGCCGCCTGAAGGCAGCCCCGGTCCGTTCCCGTTTGGGAGCCAACCGTCGGAAGTGCTCCCCGAAGTTCCATCGGCCGTCGAGGACGAGTCCTAGGTACTTCAGCGTCGACTCGACGCCGATGGATACCCCTCCTACCATCACTGAGGATCCCGGTGGTGGCCTGTTCCGAGGACCATGGAAGTGCATGGCCTCGGACTTGTGCAGAGCCACCTCGAGACCCAGTTACCGAATCCTCTCAACGACTATCGCAACCCCGCGTGTCATAGTTTCCGCCGCCGCCTCGTACGACCCCCCCTTGTACCAGCGTGTCGTCAGCGTAGCAAACTACGCTGACGCCGGTAGGGAGGTCGGCGCGTAGCACCCAGTCGTAACCGATGTTCCACAAAGATGGCCCCAGAACCGAACCCTGTGGGACACCGCACGACATCTCTCGCCAGTTCCACTCACCGTTGCGACCGGGGTAGATGACGGCCCTGTCCGTCAGATAGTCCCCGACTATACGACGGAGATAGGTCGGCACCCGGTGATACCGGAGTGCCTCCCTAATGCAGCTCCAGGGCATGGAGTTGAAGGCGTTGGCGATGTCGAGAGACAACCCCCCCTTTGGCCACTGCATCCCCCGTCGTGAGGGCTCTCACGCGCATGATGGCGTCCACCGTAGAGCGCCTCTTGCGGAAACCAAACTGGTGTTCCGCAAGATCCGGCCCCGTCCCCGCAAGGTGCTCCGCGAGGCGGTTTGCAATGACTCTTTCAAAGAGCTTGCCCACCTCGTCGAGCAGCACCATGGGCCGGTATGCGGACGGAGAGTCTGCAGGGCGCCCCGGCTTCCGAATGAGGACCAACTTCCCCGTCTTCCAACGAAGCGGGAATTGGCCTCTCTCCAAGCATGCGCTCAGGAGCCCCTCCAGTCGGGGCCCGAGAGCCTCCGAGGCCAGGACCCAGGCTTTGCCAGGCAAGCCATCGGGTCCTGGGGCGGTATTCCTGGCCTTGAGCCTACGTACCGCCACTCTCAGGTCTACCCCGGTCCCTTCCGGGATGTCGTCGTCGTCGTCCTGGTGGTCCGCTTCCGGCACCGCAGGTGGCGGAGCCATAGGCGGGGGCGGATGTTCCCCTCGCGCAGGGAACAGAGCGCTCACCACGTCCTCCACGAGCTGGGGCCGGAGACTCTGCGTCAGCGGGGGGGGGGGCCAGGTGCGGAATTTATCCCGCACCATGTTGTAAGGGCGCCCCCACGGATCTCTGTCGAGAGTCTCCAGCATCTCCTCACGGGCCCGATCCCGGGCCCGCAGGACAGCCTCCCGGAGAGCGGTTTTTGCCGCTCTGTATCCCTCGTACAGCTCCGCCTCAATGGCTGCCATATTCGGTGGACAAATGCGGAGCCTGCGATGCCTGGCGTATAGGTGCCGCGCGGCGACACACGCCTCGCACAGAGACGTCAGCTCACGCGACCGCCAATACACCTGACGCCGGGCGCTTCCTGGCCGGACGCGGGGCATTGCCATGTCACATATATCGGACATGGCCTCCTGGAACCACCCTGCCTCATCATTGACGTCGGCAGGCCTGTCCGGTGATGACACCCAGGCCTGCACGATCGAGGCTTCCAGGAGGAGCTCCCGGTCCAGCTGCTTCAGCGCCCAACGCGGACCACTCGGGGCCTGTTGGACTGGCGCGCTCGAGGGCTGGGTGGAGACGTCAAACCGGATGTACCGGTGGTCGGAGTAGGTCTCCACCCCCTCCATGACACGCCAGTCAATGGCACGCGGCGACAGAGCGGGGCTAGCGAACGAGGTGTCCACCACCTCACACGTGGGGACAGAACCCCGATTTAGGACGACCGGGCCTGTCTCCAGAGCCCAGTCTTCCACCATCCTACCCCGCACACCTGTACGACGAGAACCCCAAGCCAAGTTCTTGGCATTGAAGTTCCCGAGGACAAGTACGGGGAGGGGATAACTTCCGACGACGACTGCTCTCAGCTCTGCAAGAGAGTTGTGGAGCTCGGCGAGAGATCGGTTCGGGGAGAAGTACACCCCCACAACGACAAACTCCCCGAACCGTGCTGCTACGTACCCCTGACCCCTCCTGACACCTTCAAGGGTCGGGGTACCGGCTGCGGCCGAAGAGATGATGGCAACTGAGCCGTTACGGTCCGCCACCCAGTCCTCCCTAGGCCAGACAAAATACGGCTCAGCGACCACAGCGATGTTAATCGACCACTGCGCCATGCTCTGGAGCAACGGATCCTGAGCGCAGGCGCAGTGGTTGATATTCGCCTGGAGGAAGCTTAATGGGGCCGTTATAGGCATTCCATTTCAGCTTCCTCCACGGGGGGCCCTCTGCGGGCGTCGGTGTCGCGGCGGCGGCGGCGGCGACAGTGACAGCGGTGGCGGCGGCAGTTGCGGCCGCGGCGGAGGCCACAGAGGCGGTGGCGGCGGAGGGCCCTCCCCTACCCGCGGCCTTGGCCTTGGCGGGTTTTGGCCGCCGTAACAGGGCAGCTCACCGTGGCGGCATGCATACCCTGTTTGTCCGGGCGTATGGCGCCTGACCTGACCTGGTCCGTAGTGCACCCCCGGACCTGGCGACGGCGGCCACCAACTCCTCCTCCGATACCGAGTCGTCCAGACCCATGATGCGCAGGTCTGCGCATCTGACGGGCCTGGACACTCGGGCCTCTTCCGCGTCCAGAGACGCACTGAGCTTCGCAGCCAGAGCGTCCGCGGTCGCGCCACTGGATTCTCCCCGAGATCCACCGCCTCCTTCGCCTTCACGAGCAGATCGCGGTATGTAACGCCCTTCTTTTCCGCGTCCGGCTGTAGTGTAATCACTACAGCTGCGGTCTTCGGGGCGCGGAGCCTGGCCGCGTTCTTGCGCGCCCAGAACTGGCGTTGCCGCTCCTGCCCTTTGGCCTTTTTGGCTGCCTTCTTCCCCTTCTTTTTGTCCCCGACCACCTGCCAACCGGCTTCAGCCGCGGGAGGTGTAGGGAGCTGGGGGGCGGTGACGACGGCGGCAGCTGGCTTGCCGCTGGCGCTGGCACATTCGCCGCAGGCACTGGGCCTGGTGCAGCCACCACCTGTGCTGCCGCCTTGCCCTTTTTCGCCTTCTTCTTGTCTCTCTTTCCCGTCGCCGGCTTAGCCGGAGCTGGTTCAGCCGGTACCGGTTTTGCCGGAGCCGGCTTTTCAGGGAGGGGAGGGGCAACTGCAGCCCCGCCCGAGGGCTGGCTGGACGGCCCCGGCCTGGACGCGGCAGCCGTGGCCGCCGCGTACGAGACCGTTGTCGGCCTCGCCGCCGTCTTGTTTGCCCCTAGGGGGGAGGGGGCGCAAGACGATGCCCTCCAGTACGGAGAACCGGTGCTGGAAGGCAGCCAGCTGCCGGACCAGGTTCAGAACCTGGTTCTCCACCGGCACGGGCTGGCTTGGGCGCTGCGTCTGGGGCGCCGCGCGAGAGGCAGGCTCACGTAGACTGGCCAGGTCTGCGCGGAGCTTCTCGTTCTCTTTCTGGAGAGTCTTCATGGCGGACGTCAGGCGGGCCACGTCCGCCCGCAGCTTCGCCACCTCGTCCGCATTAGGCCCGGCCCCAACAAAGTTGGCCTCCGCAGCCGCCATGATGGAGGCGGAGGCCCCAGGAATGGCCTTGAACTTTGAGGAGGGCTTTTGCTTGTAGGCCACGACCTTGATCGCGGCCTCCACCTCCTTTACGAATCTGGCCTTACGCTCCACCTCGGAGCCGCCAGTCACACGCGTCGCTTCGCCTGATTCCCGAGCCGTATCGCTCGGGTGGCGCCCCTCCTCGGCAAGCTTTGCCGCTCGTTCGGCCCTCTGATTGGCAGAGAGCCCCCTCCCCTTGCCTCTCAGCCCGCCCCGCCTGTTGGTGGGGATTTTCCGGGCCGAAACCTCCTCTTCACCGGATGACGGCCCCTGGTCGCCATCCCGCCTGGACCGCTTGCGGAAGAACTTACTGGTCTCCGCGGTCCCAGGTCCCACGCATCGGGAGCTCTCTGAGCCTCCCACGCTGCTCGATGCGGCGTCGGACTCTGTCCCCGCATCGTTCCTCCTCTCCTCTACGTTGCCGTTGCCGGCGGTTTTGGTTTTTTGTTGTTGACTTTCCATGAGTTTTCCACGAGTATGGGGGAATTAAAGGTCCACCTTGGCAGAGACCCCTGTACCAAGGTAAGCAGATTTAGAGGATTTATTACTCGCCAGGGAGTCTGCAGGTAACCTGGCGAGGAGTGCACTAGTGGCTGATTTGTTCATAGAACCCCGTCAACCATCCATCCCCTCGCGGTGCGTCGCCGCTTGGGATTCGGAGTAACTTTTTATAGAGATTTTCTCCCTCGCAGTCCGGGCGATTAAGCCAAGACCCTCGGTCCCTATCAAAGCCGCGAGACTTGATCCACGACACTTCGATACTGGGATTACGAGACCGGCGGTGACAGCAAAGGATGAATCCTTCACTGTCTGCCCGGAGGCAGGGTAAGTGCACACCGAGCCCGCCCTTGCTCCTCTGCTATGCCCTCTGCTGATCAGAGGGTCACGCAGAGGAACGCACTGTTGGTCCGGGACTGACCCCACCCATGTCAGAATCATTAGCCGCGGCAGCAACATTCCCCAAGCAATAAGAATCTCTTCTCATTTCTCGAGGAAGATTACCGTCGCGCCCAGGGTGCACCGGCCCAGTAGCTGCTCTTCCCTCCAAACGTATCGAGAGGGACCCGCAACTACCAGGCACACGTGGAGGACTTCTGACTTCGCACCCCTTTAATTTTTTACCTGACGTCTGTATTTGGGCTCTTAGCTGTATCATCTGACAACAAGATGTAATGATGTACCGCTTTGCTAAATTTGTCACAGAAGATAAAAAATCAAAACTGCTTCTCTTTTTTGAGAAAATTTCTTTAAAACAAACAAAATTTTGTTAGTTTCGCTTTCTTTATTAAGATGAAGGGTCGATTTTTCAATTGTCATTTATAGTCATCCATAGATAATAAACTAAAAATAATTAAAAATTACAATTGTATAAATAAAATAATTCAATTCTTTTAATTATATATTCAACTAGCGGTCATACCCGATAGTAAGTGACTACCGCCGCCCATGATCAACTGCAACACCACTTTTTTTATTTACAGGGGATTTACAGATGCGTTGCCGGCCTGTTAGAAGGAGTAAACTCATTTCTTGAAGGTCTCTAAGAAAGAATTTCGGATCGATAAGAAAAAAATCGCCGGTGGTAAACAATTATACAAAGAGGGCGTACGAGGGAGAAAAATCCTAGTAAAGCACACAGTGGTGGACATGGTGTGGATGGTATCTTGTGTCATGTCGCCATGTGTTCGTGAAATTTAAATTTAAATTTTTAGACTGTCTCAGACCAGCAAAAAAAGAAAAACGGTGCGTATTTTTAAAATGATGCAAAAACCGAGCCACTACCGTGCTCATCATGTTGTAAGAACATGTACTTATGTAGATACACATATGGATCTACAACCACTTGCAACCGACAGCACGGTTTTAGGAGCATATTTATGTGTGCGTTGACTGCATCGTTGGTCTAGTGGTTGTAGTGGTGCGACTGATGATCATGAGGTCCTGGGTTCGATGCCGGGTCGGGCCACAAAAATCAATTATTGGGTTTTCCGTCAAGAAATTTTCAGTAACTGACCGGAGTCAGGAAGTTGGCGGTATCTTACCGCCATACCTCGGAAAGCGCGTAAAGCCTTTGGTCCTGCGCCTGATCTCTCTCCGGTTGTGTCGGTTTACTGTTCCATCGGATTATGAGAGACACTTGAATACTATAATCCTGTCCTGCGCCGATGGCTAGCCTTCCTTGAGGCAGGCCGCCGTGATCGAAATTCGGTCTGATGGACATTATTATGTGTGCGTCCAGTAATAAACTTTTAAAGGCTGATAAAGAAAAAAAGATGTGTGAAAAAGATGCTTGTGCAGAAGTTAAGCATGTTTTCAGTTCCGTCTGTCAAACTAAATATTGGCTGAAAACATTACAAAGATTTATTTTAATAATTTTGTTTTTGTGTTTCCTTTGTTTATTTATCCGAATTGTTCGGAGTGAAACTCTGTCACCCGGTTCCATACAGTAAACGAAACAGTCTATAAAAGAGGGCTGAATTATCGCCTCGCCCAGCTATGGCGCTAAATTAATTAATACTTACCAGCCCTGCGGCGTGGTTTTATCGAGTGGTAGCAAGATACTCGTAGTATGCAACTTTGACAAATAGAATTTCTAATTCACTATACATTGCGTGCTGTCTCCTAGTGCAGGCTTTTATAACTAAAGTCAGTTGACGATGTTAAGGTAAGCTGAGGTTGTCCAGAAATCTATGCAAATACAGATGTTGTTTATTTGTTAATGTGTTTTTTTTTAATAGAACAAGGGTGACAAACGAGCACACAGTCTATCTGATGGTTTTTGCTGTGGCCCATGATTATTCAATCCTCAATTAAGAATCAAAATGTTTGCGTTGTTTGTTGGGTTACTATTCCGATGATATCCCGGAAGTCAGTCAGAGCGAGATTAGAATGGCTCTCAAGCACTTAAAAACGGCAGGGCCCCAGGCGAGGATGGAACTGCAGCGGAGCTTCTGAAAGCGGGTGGAACACCGGTGCTTGAAGTCCTTCAGAAACTCTTCAATTCCGTCCTCCATGGTGGCACTACTCCGGAGGCGTGGAGTAGAAGTGCGGTGGTCTTGTTTTTTAAGAAAGGCGACAACGCTCTCTTGAAGAACTACAGACTGATTTCCCTTCTGAGCCGCGTCTACGTGCTGTTTCGAGAGTCATTACGAATCGTCTCGCACGCAGACTCGACGACTTCCAGCCTCCCGAACAAGCCGTTTTCCGAAAAGGCTTCAGTACCATAGACCACATACATACCCTGCGGCAGATTGTACAGAAGACCGAAGAGTACAATCTGCCACTTTGCCTGGCGTATGTGGACTATGAGAAAGCCTTTGATTCCGTCGAAATTTGGGCGGTGCTACAGTCCCTTCAGCGGTGCCAAGTTGACTGTCGGTATATCGAAGTGCTGAAGTGTTTGTACAGTAGGGCTACGACGGTTATCCGAGTACAGAACCAGAGTTCGATACCTGTCCAACTGCAGAGAGGTGTAAGACAGGGTGACGTTATATCCCCGAAACTCTTCACCGCTGCGTTGGAAGACGTTTTCAAGCTACTGGACTGGAAAGGATACGGCTATTAACATCAATGGCGAGTACATCACTCACCTTCGATTTGCCGACGATATAGTCCTTATGGCAGAATCGCTGGAGGACCTTAGCACTATGCTCAATGACCTCAATAGTGTCTCCCAACGGATAGGTCTTAAGATGAACATGGACAAAACAAAGATCATGTTTAATGTCCATGTCACACCTATGCCGGTAGTTGTTGGGAGCACTATGCTCGAAGTTGTTGACGAGTACGTTTACCTGGGACAAATAGTCCGACTAGGTAAGTACCACTTCGACCGAGAGGTCAATCGACGGATTCAACTCGGCTAGGCAGCGTTCGGGAAATTACAACACATCTTCTCGTCAGGTATACCTCAATCTCTGAAAACTAAAGTGTACAACCAGTGCGTGTTGTCAGTGATGACTTACGGATCTGAGACGTGGTCCTTCACTGCTGGCCGTATGAGGACGCTCAAAGTCGCTCAGCGAGCTATGGAGAGGGCTATGCTCGGAGTTTCTCTGCGTGATAGACTCAGAAATGAGGATATCCGCAGTAAAACCAGAGTGACCGATATAGCCCAACGGATTAAGAGTAAGCTGAAGTGGCAATGGGCCGGCCATATAGCTCGAAGAACCGATAACCGATGGGGAAGAAAGGTTCTCGAGTGGCAGCCTCGTACCGGTAGGCGTAGTGTAGGGCGACTCCCCACTAGATGGAGTGACGACCTGGTAAGACATACAGGAAGTCGATGGATGCAGGTGGCTCAGGACCGTGCTTTGTGGCATTGCTTGGGGGAGGCCTACGTTCAGCAGTGGACTTGTGAAGGGCTGTAATGATGATGAAATTTGTGAACGTAGTCGATATTTTAGAAGTGGAAATGCCGCCATTTAAAGGAAAATTCACAAAAAAGTCAGTTGAAATTTTTTTTACTATTACTATTATTTTAATCGCTTATTAAAGTTTAAAATTAGATATTAAACTTTCTTATTTTTATTACTATCAATAAATTAATCGTATTTCGATGAGAAATAATATTCTCAGAGATAAAAAAAGATAGTAGGGTCTCAGGTTTTTTTATAGAATAAGGGTGACAAACGGGCACACAGTCCACCTGATGGTAAGTGGATGCTGTGGCCCATAGACATCTACATTTATCATCATATTCAACGATTGTCACCCCTGAGGAATAGGATGGAATGCCTCGTTTCCAGTAAAAGGGGGTCTCCGGATCTCCACACTCACCATACGAAACACAGCAGTAATAAGGCGTTTCCCCTACCGAACGACCTTGAGAATTCGGTCCTATTCAATCCACGCGCTCTCGCTACAATATATCGCGTAAGAAATACGCACAAATTTTGGAATTATCTTAATTAAAAAAGAAAAGTGAACTTAAGAAATTAAATAAAAAGTGAATAATATAGATTTTTAAATTATCCATCCATTATTGTAATCCTTAAATGATTAGAGCGTTGCGTTTAGCAACAGATGTGATCATCATGATCAGTAATTTTAGTCATTTTAAAAAAAAGTTGATTTTAAATGTATTTGTACTCGTAACAATTAAAAACAAATTAGAATGTGACCATGGCATGCAGTTTGGAATCACGGAAAATCGGAATTCAATTTTTACAGAGGTTTCCGGAAATTTTCCACCGTTGGTCATACGAGGGGTGCATGCCAATTTTTCCAGTGAGAGTGTTTTTATTACAAAAACTTCCATTCTTTACATCGGCATGCAATTTGAAAACACAGAATTGCCCTTTAATTTTTATCAGGTTTTCAGAACCCTTTGATCATCTTGTGCCGCTGCGGGGTGCATGCCATCAATTATTAGAGCTTCAATTTGCTTGCACTTCCGTATATTACAATGGCATGCAGTGTACTATAACGGAAAAACATGAAAATTCGCTACACAAAGAAAAGCGAATTTCCTTTCTTTGATATTTTAGGGTTAGTTATCAAGCCTTAAAAAGGCATGCACGACAAAATCGTGAAACATCACCTGTCACCAGCTCCCGGTCTATTTGCTTTGTCACTCTTTCCTCATTCATTCTTTCTACATGACCAAACCACCGAAGCATTCCTTTCTTAATCCTGGTCACAACATTATCTTGCATACCACATTTTTCTCTTATGACACAATTTCTCACCCTGTCATATGATTATAATGGTGATTTTTTTTCTCAATATGTTATAAAGGGTTGGTTCCACATAAATTCGAAGAAAAAATTCCACCTTAAGGGTTGCAAATAAATAACTCCCCTTTTAGCAATTTGAAGTCGGTTTTTACTTTTTGTTAAAAGTTATAATTATTATAATATCATATTCAAGGCAAGCAATGTATACTTATGTAATAGATTGAATCGCTGCTGTTTGTTTTCCAACGATATAGTTCCGGTTCCAATTAATCACTTTCTGTGAGCGGTATAGCATAGTTATTGTTTATATCAGTTTTCGAAGTTATAGTCTTAACAGTTGCTAGTTGCGGCCATTGTGGTCTGAGTATAGTTTAGTGTTTCACATTTTTGACTGTTAGACTACAAGAATATTTTGACGTTGAATCAACTTTATACGGTAGAGCCACGCTGCAGGTATAATATAGCTTCTCGAACGAATGGGACAACTTGACCGGGAAACTCCGGTTTCACGGAAAACCAGCGTAAAATTGCAACTTAATGCCACTGTGTTTCGTATGGTCAGTGCAGGGAGACCCTTATAACTGGAAATAAGGCATTCAATCTTAGTTCACAAAGGTGACAATGCAGCATTTTGATATTTAATTGAAGATGTAGATGTCTATGGGCCACAGCATCTATTTAACAACAGGTGATTTGGTATACTCGTTTGTCACTCATATTCTAGAAATTAATGATAATAACGAAATACTTTACCATTATAATTTAAAACATATAATAACCCTTTTTATACAATCTTTGTCTAATAAAGTTTTTAAACTTCGAGGATTTCAGATGTATATTTTCTAAGATTTTGTTGTAAAAGCGTATACGAGTACATCGTTTTGTTAAGAAGAAGTAGATGCTTCAATAATAAACAGAGACAGACCCGTTCATTTTATTTGATAGATTATTTATGTATTTATTTAAATATATTTTACAAGAAAAATATTAATGAAAGATCAAAAGAGAAAGGAAATGGTATAAGACTATTTCATTGAGCCTCCTCGTATACCTTTCTATGGTAATGTTAAAATTACAAATATTAAAGTTGCTCTAACACTGTGGTTCGGATATGTATGTGTAGGAAAGTCAATTCGCCAAATTGTGTGGAACTATTTATGATTTTTTTATACCTACAGTCTTCACACACATTGTACACAGTATGGTTAGAATATGCTGTGGTCAACAGACATCTACATCCATCCTCAGTTAAGAATTAATGTTCAGTGCGTTGTCATGTTTAAGGTCTAAGATGGAATGTCTTTATTCAGTAAAAAAGATCTGCGGTTAGCAACACTCACGATATGAAACAGCTGCATTGAATTGGTATTTTATTTTGGTATTCTGTGAGATCCACTACTTATTAATAAAACTCATCCGGAAAATATAAAAAGAACTTCTGTAATTTACAAACTTGAAATTTATTCTGCATTCACTATACAAAAAAAGCAAGAATAGCTTATTACCTACCATATTTTAGAAAAATAGCGTGTGTAAAATATCTATTTGTATAAAATAGTTATGAGAATGATAGGACTGGCATAACCATCAAGGGCACAAACCCTTAAATAAATATAAGGTTTAAAAAATTGTATGTATTCTTTTTATTTTAGCACCTATAACTTTACTCCCACATGTCACGGATTAACTGGGAGAGAATAACAAAAGGCATTATTATGTCCGCTTTTGTTATTATTTTTATTAAGGTAATGTACAATAAAGAATATATAAAAAAATAAATACGTTAGCATATGTAACACTAGTATTTACGTATTATAATATAACATTTTAGTAGGATCAACATCACCAGCACCACCAACAACACTACCTCTGCCATCATCATCATTATCATCATTGGAGGCTTCAAAAGTCCACTCTTGAATATAGGCCCCACCCAAGGGACACATTACGAGTAAACGGTAACCTGTAACGAGGGGGTTGCAGGTTATCGGTAAGCGAAGTTTGGGGTGGTGCCCACTAGTTGGGGTGATGACTGGTAATCATGAAGCAAGTAGATGAATGCAGGTGATGGAAGACCGTCTTTTGTGGCGTTTCTCAGGAAGTCTATGAAAGTAAAAAAATATTTAAAATCATAATATTTTGTAATTGCATTTAGGTTTAACTCATATTATAAAGCCGTGGTGGTATAGATGGTTAGCGCTCGCTGTAAATTTCACAGTACGCGAGTAACCCGGGTTCGATCCCCGCCCGCACCAATTAAATTGTTAATTGCAATTTTAAGTGCTGATTTACCACGGGCTCGGCGGCGAAGGAAAACTACGTGAGAAAACCTGCATGGCTGAGAAATAAGAAAAAAAATATTTTCCTTGCCCCAAAACCCTCTCAGAAATGGGAGGAGGCCTGTGCCCAGTAGTGGGATGTATATAAGCTGTAAATTTTACTTTTTTTAGTCATATTGTAGGTAGGATGCGAAAATTAATTAGCTTCAATACGCGTGAAAAATGATTTGGTGTTTATTACCTACTTTACAGCAGCACAGCACTTTCGTTCTTACTGCCTACTGGAGGGGGAAATGATTATACCGGCTAACTAATCTCTATTCTATCGGAAGCCATGAGAATTTTTCATACGTGGTAGAGCCATGCTACAGTTATATTAGTAGTATAGTTGTAGCACGAATGGGTCGGCTCGACTGGGGAAGGACCACGCTCTCAAAGAAGACCAGCGTCAAATAGTAGCTTAATGCTGCTGTATATCGTATGGTGAGTGTCTACACTCACCATTAACCAGTAAAAAGGGTCTCCGGTTCTAGAGAACCGGAGACCCTTTTTACTGGAAACGAGGCATTCCATCTCAGTCCTCACGGGTGACAACGCATCTGCATTTTGATTTGTAATGGAAGATAGATGTAGATGTCTATGGGCCGCAGCAACCACTTACCATCAGGTGGACTGTGTGCTCGTTTGTCATCCTATTCTATATAAAAAAAAAATTATGATTGGAGCACGAATCGTTCGGCTCGACCGGGGAAGGACCACACTCTCACAGAATACCAGCGTCAAATGGCAGCTTAATACTGCTTCGTTTCGTATGGTGAGTGTATATATCCGGAAACCCTTTTTTTGCTGGAAACGAGGAATTCCATTTTAGTAATTAGGGGGTACAACATATCTGCGTTTTGATTCTTAATCGAGGATAAATCTCTATGAGTCTATGAGCCACAGCATCCACTTACCATCAGGTGGAATGTGTGCTTGTTTGTGACCTTTATTCTTTAAAAAAATATGACTACTATTTACCTTTACACCTCTAATGACACCCACGGAAAGTTAATGGGTGATAGATCCTACGCCTGCACACTTCGATGCTGTAGATTAGATGAAATTAACTAAGTAAGAAACTGACACTATCCATACTAAACAGAACTGATATAAATTACATAACAGTGACACGATAAAACTGTACAGTGTACACGTCACCGTGCCACAGCCATTACATGCGGGCCGACCGTAAAATTAATGAATCAGTCGAATCTAGGACCTCGAGGTCAAGCCCAGCCTACGGGCGCGCCCACTTTTCAACCGCCAACAAATACTTAGTATTTCCCACGAGTAAAATCCTACAGTAGATGTGGTTTTCTATGCATGTCACTTAATATGTAGCTATTTATTATCCTGTAGCTTTTCATGTGATTATATGTTATTTTATACGAATGCTACTATATATAACAATCTTTATTTACAAAAATATATTTGTACAATGGTGTTCAAGTAGAATTAGTTCTACATATAATTCTACT
This sequence comes from Parnassius apollo, assembly GCA_907164705.1. Taxonomy (NCBI): domain Eukaryota; kingdom Metazoa; phylum Arthropoda; class Insecta; order Lepidoptera; family Papilionidae; genus Parnassius; species Parnassius apollo. The sequence continues at coordinate 4,770,385 of CAJQZP010001668.1, read as the reverse complement.
TTAGTGGTGTGCGAATATTAAAGGTCAAGAAACTTATAGCATTTTATACGTGGTACCGACGACTATTAACACGTAAGCCACTCTGCAGCTATGTTGCGGTTGTAGCATGAATGGGTCAGCTCGACCCGTGAAGGATAAAATAGCAGCTTAAGCTGCTGTGTTTCGTATGGTAAGTGTAGAGAACTGGAGACTTGTTTTATTGTAGTCGAGGCATTCCGTCTTGGGCCTCAGGGGATCGGATCAGCATTTTGATCCTTAATCGGGGTTAAATGTAGATTTCTATGGGCTACAGCATCTGTGTGCTCGTTTGTCAACCTTATTTTATAAAAAAGTATATCAAACAAAGAAGGCTACAGGTGCGTTGCCTATGGATTGAGATGGAATGTTTCACTGTCTGTAATTAAACTGGCTCTCTATGAGTGTATAGAGAACAGTTTCAGACCTTGAGGTATCTTTTACGTGATTTTAGAGCTATGCAGCTATGCTTTGTGTGCAGTACAAGTAGGTTGGCTCGACAGGGGAAGGATCACGCTCTCACAGAATACCAGCTTAAAATAGCAGCTAATGCTGCTGTGTTTCGTAGGATGATAGTAGGGAACTAGGGACCCTTCCTGCTGGAAACCACGCATTGCATTTTAGTCCTAAGTGATGACAACGCCTTTGTATTTTAATTCTCAATCAAGGATAAATGTAGAATGTGGGTGCCTATGAACCACGGAATCCACTTAACATCTATAAAAATGATTTCGGTACGAAGATCTATAAAAAAAGATTAAGCCACGCAGGCGGTAAAGTTAAGCCGTGGCTGTATCTGTTGAGTTGTTTACGTTTATAAAACCTATCCCAAAATTTCATAAATAAAAGGAATAAACAATTTGCTATACTTGGATTATGATTTGTGACTTATCGATAAGAAATTGTTTGTGGATGAAATACAACTGGCTAGCAAACTTTCCCGAAATATTTTTTGCTTAAGTCACTGTTACACTTATTTTACCAACATAAGGATTTTTTATAGGATGGGGTAACAAACGAGTACACAGTCCACCTGACGGTAAGTGGTTGCTTTGGCCCATAGACATCTACATCAATCCTCGACTACGAATCAAAATGCAGATGTGTTGTCACCCGTGAGGGCTAAGATGCCTCGTTCCAGTAAAAATATCTCCGGTTTTCTACACTCGCCATACGAAATACAGCAGTATTAAGCTACTATTTTACGCTGGTATTCTGTGAGAGCTCTCCGGCCGAGCCGACCCATTAGTGCTTAAACTATAGTACTAATATAACTGCCGCATGACTCTATCACGTATAGAACTTTAGAAGTTTTGTTTAAGTTCCAAATGCACGTTTTTATTACAAAAATAGAATAAAATAAAATAGAAAAGAATAACTTTTACTCGTTATTAAATATCAGATGAATATATGATATTTATTTAAATTTATAATAATTTTGTACAATTTTTTTAATATAAAATTTAATAGAAATAGAGTGAACGGGGCTCTGCACTCTATAATGAAGAATCAGAATGTGTCAAAAAAGGCACGTATGGTAATTCATAATGCTGTGTTAATCCCTTCTTTAATGTATGGTAGTTAAAGTTGGGTGTGACAGAAGAAGCACGAGAGTAGAATAAATGTTGTACAAATGCGGTCGCTAAGGAGTATGCTAGGGCTGAATCTGAATGACAGGGTGAGAAATTGCGTGATAAGAGAAAGTGAGTGAGTTGTGTGAGTGTGTATGTATATGTATGTATAATTTTGTACAATTTTTATATAAATTTTAATAGAACCATCATCGTAGCGAATGTCACATTTCCAGGTATTATTTTAATTCATGTATTGCTTTATATTATAATAACCCTTTGAGTACAAATTTTGATTGACAAACTTAACATATAAGACTTATTGAAAGCATTTATTTATTTACATATATTTAACATAACTTTTTAAAATGTTACCTCCAACTAGTGTTTTTTCCTGTATCGTGGGGGTAGTTTACAAACATGACTTTCACAAGGACAAACATCCAGACCCGGAACAATTACTTGTAGGCCATACAAATAATTGTTCCGTGCGGGATTCGAACCCGCGGCCCTCAGCGCTGTAACTCATTGCTAAGCCACTGCGCCACGATGCCGTCTTATACTTTCCAGATATATATATATATATATATATATATATTATATATTTTTTTTTTTTTATTATTTTATATTTAAAATAACTTTGTACAGTTTTTACATGTATTATATAGATGGTAGCAATCAAAGGGGAATTTTTTATTAGACCTTTTCGTATTGTTTTTCTATAATAAAACATTAAAACTTTTTGATTGGCGTACTTTGAACATTTACTAGGATTTTGTTGAAATACATTAGTTGCAAATATTATATACATTGTCCCATAAATGAATTACTAATTCTGTGGAGTCTAGCAACTGGCATTATAAGCTTGTGTTTGTTCCTAATATTTAAGGTGTGAACATCTTTGTTCTTATCAAAGCTTTCATCTTTTTATTTAAAATTATATTTACAGAAATATATTGATCTTAACAAGATTACTATACGGCCATGGGAAATAACAGTAACAACTTACTTTCCAGTGTTTTTCATAATTGTCTCGCTGGATGAACTGGGTGGTGAATCTTAACTGAAGATAAATGTAGATGTATACGGGCCCCAGCATCCACAAAAAGTAATTTCTAACATAATCATCATTCGGCATCGACAGTCAAGTATGCTAAATTTAAACAAAATTCTCAAGACAGTAGACTTTTTTATAGAATAAGGGTACTAAACGAGCGCATAGTTCACCTGATGTTAAGTGTGTAAGAGTGTATAAGTGGTTGCTGTGACTCATAGACATATGATAGAACTCTACTCGACTACGAATCAAGAAGCAGATGCGTTATCACCCTTGAGGACGAAGATGGAATGCCTCATTTTCAGCAAAAGGAGTCTCCGGTTCTCACTCACCATACGAAACAAAGCAGCATTGAGGTGTTATTTTACGCCGGTATTCTGTGAGAGCGTGGTCCTTCCCCGGTCGAGCCGACCCATTCGTGCTTTACCTTTACTACTAATAAAGCTGCAGCATGGTTCTATCACTTAAAACTTATGACCTTATTACAAAAAGTGGTTTATTGCTAGTCCCGGTGGAGTCTCGTCCGGACCGCGCCAACGAGCGGTCACGTCCGCCGGTCGTCGACTCCCGCCCGGGTGGGAGAAGTACAGCGCGTCGCTTCGCAGTGGGTGCGCGCGCTGTGGGGCCAACTCGGCTTGTGTCGAGCCTTGAGGACGCCCCTGACCCCGCCCGGGATGAAGACTACCCAACGCTGCGCATCACCTACACGCTGGGAAGCGAACTCCGAAGGCCCGGCGCGCCCAAGTGCGCGCGCCTGTTGGTGACTTCGGCTCCGCGTCGAGGTACTCTCCGCGGGACCTTGAGGTTGCTGACCCTTCGGCAGATTCCCTTCCCAGAGGCGCGAGACACGCCAGCTTTTTTGCCTGGGAATACCAGGCCTTCAGCTAGAGCCAGGAAGGAGCACTGGAGGTCCGGAGCAGCTGGAACGCCCTCCTGTCGGCAAGATTGGCCCTGCGTCGACTTCCATCCTCAGGACTCCGCGGGGCTTCGAGACGGCCGACCCTCCGGTAGCACCGACCTGGTGGCGCGCAATACGCCAACCAAGATAGCCAACGATGCCGTACGGCTCCCAAAGACCTGCTCATTGTCATGAGCCGTGAGGATCACCCGGGTAATGGGGGTTTCCCCGAGGCCCGAATCCTGCATGGGATGAACAAAAGTAGTCCCATAGCAGACGACAATCAACGCAGAACACTAGTCCCGGTCTTAAGCTATGGTTTAAAATGAGTCATTTCTTTACGAAAGAAGTCCCTTAGTCACGGCGTCTCAGTCTTCGTGAATTTTTTTATAGGATAAGACTGAGAAACGAACATATAGTCAATCTGACGGTAGGTAATTGCTGGGGCTTATAGAAATTTACAGAATCAAAATGCAGATGCATTGTCCCTCCTAAGCACTACAAGTAAAAAGTACTTGGTGCGCTACAACCACGACACGAAATACGGCAGAATTAACCTGTTGTTCACTGGTATTCTGTAAGAGCATGGTATTTCTTCGGTCCAGCTGACCACTAAGTCACGACTAAGGATGGATCTACTACTTAAATTTTTTTTGATATTTGCTGTCAAATTCCATACTTTAAAATTTTTGTTTCCATATTTACCGCGGGTTTTCTTTTACGACACATATTCTGAGACGAATCTACGTTTTGTAATAAAATGGGTCGCGTGATATTAATTTCACATTTATAAAACCAAAAACTTTTAACCTTACTAGAGAGCTTTTGTTAAAGAATGACATTTTTTCTACACTACTTCCACAGTCGAAAAGTTTCGGAGGAGTAAATTCGATTGAACTGCCAAACTATGAACATTAAAGTACCGAACCGTTCTACTGTCGGACATTGTAATAACAAACGTATCCTAACTTATATTGAAGTTCTCCAAGCTTCAGACGTTGGAAGTGTATGTGGATTGGAATGAGTGAGTATTTGAAAAGTTATTCGTGCTATACGGATTGACATTTTACTTAGAAACAAAATGTTGTATTTTTTGATAAACTGGTTACCGCATACCTGAACACTTGCGACCTGCTTCAAACAAGGAAGGTTACACGTATTGTCATCTCTGAAGACGCGGATCTCTATACCCTTCCAACTGGAACACAGTGGTATTTGGCGGCCAGCGGCGACTGCAGAACCGACCCCATTCCTTGATTTTTGAATGAGACTGGGGGGGGGGGAGATTAATGTGATTCAAGGGCCCCTTAGTAGGAAGTATGAATCTCCGCTTGAACCACGATGGAATTGTGGGAGAGAGCCGACCAATTCATGTTACAACTATACTACGTGAGGGTTGACCTTATTACCCTCACGTAGTATAGTTGTTGTAGTATCGCCATCCGGTTAATATGGTCACTTTCTTATAACTCAAAAACTACAGTCTCATTTACATAGAAGGCTATATGATTCGATAGCTCTTCATTAGTCAATCAAATAATAAAGGGTCAAAATGACGCTGCTTTATCGAAGCCATTATAGTAGTTGATATTATAGTAAATATTTTAGTCGATTTTGGTATGGAGTAATGTAGTTAGTTTTTATTAAGTTGATTTTTCGAAGTGTTCCTAGTTATTGCCAAAGCTTGTTTACATCTTTTTGTTGTATTAGTTAAAGTATACGACTTTGTATTTTTGTATTTATCCCCCTTCTTAGTTTTGTTTTTATAGGACGGCAAAGCTTAAGGTGACCATACTACTCTCATGTACCTGATAATGTAGCTGTAATATGGCTCTAACAGGTAAAATACACGTATAATATGGCTCTAACAGGTAAAATACACGTATAATTCTTTCCGACCAGAACACACCATTGCTATTTACTATTTTAAAAAGGCTCTATTCCAGTGTAAGTTGACGGGCTTCACATGACCTCAAAATATTCTATTCCTCTTACAAGCAGTTATCTTATTTTATCCCTATAATTTATTTCAGTATCAAACACGTAAATTTGCTTTAAAATTGCAATTTACAATTTTATTAATGTCGAACCAGCGTTGCTCGTGTACCGTGATGTTTAGGGCGAGCGCATAGCTTTTGCGCTTTAGCCCTTATTGTTTGGAGTGGGTTGTAGATGACATTGGGCTACAGTATCCACTCCACTCAAAAGGACTCCAGGTTCCTTTTCACCTTAGTTTTATATAAAAAATTTCCCTCGGCTTTTTCTTTCTGTTAGCGTTACAAAGAAAAAGAAATAAAGAAATTTGTTCGTTTGGAGCTACAAATATCTTTATACCTCTGATTTTTTTAATTTTATAGTCGAAGCACTCAAAACTTGTTAGAGTTTCATTTTACGAGGTAGAGCCGCGCTACAATGTATTATGTCTGCTACACAAATAGGTTGGTACAAATATCTTTATGCTTTTAAATTTTCAATGTGTTTTTTTTTTAATTTAAAACTCGAAGCACACAAAATTTGTTAGAACGTGATTTTACAAGGAAGGGGCTACAATGTATTGTTTGCCACACAATGGTTTGGCGTATGGGACTACAAATTTGAAAGTTCGTCGCTGTACACACGGACACATATAGGAACAGTCAAGTACAGTTAAGTACAACAAGACAAGCGAGTGCTCCAGAACAGGTGCACTCTAACCTCCTGATTCCTGAGTGCTAATTAGAATTTCTCGATAGAAAAACTCAAAAACATATTTTGTCCTGACCCAGGATTCGAATCTTGAACAACATGATCAACAGTTAGTAGAACAACATGGTAGGCAATGTTCGAGTCAGGGAATGCGTTTCCGCACAGGAGAGTACTGAATGGTGGAATAAGAGCTATTCTAATTCTTCTCCCTTCTTGTACACGTTGTAGCGCTTTTGCTACTGCGAGATGCGAGTTATGCACCAATTAAGGCATATTACGCCCACGCGTATCCAAGTACGGAATCCAGGCCCACAGCGGCGCCAGTTCAGATGTTCATATACTATCTCTGTCTGCCGCAACACACTTGTCGCGGATGCGCTGTACACGCATTTAATACGCTAATAGTCGAATAAACATTTTTATAGCCGTCTAAGATTCATGAAGACAAATCCACAGATGCTTTCGCATTTACAATTTTACGTTTCAATAATCGCCATTTTGTTAAGTGCAATTTCATTGTGAACATCAAATTTAAAGTGTTTCCGACGTACGTCCGGTGCGGTCTGTACGCACCCTAAACGCATTAGGCCGCACCCAGACCCACCCAGCGACAATCGTGTCGGCTTTTAATTATTTTTTTATTATTCCGAGCTACCTTGTAGTACAGTAATTTTAGGGCCCGACCCTACCGTATACTGTCAATTTGAATTTGTGTACCTATTTTTATTGTATCCTGCTAAAATTAGTAAAACAAACTACGCATGTCTGTCCTTTAGTCCATTTTGTTAAAGACTGTTTCATGTAGATTTAAATTTGTATAGTAATAATGTTATAGGAATTAATTGTTATGAATATCTTATAATTTTGATAGGTGAATTCTTGCACGGATCACGAAATGTGCAAATCCAGCATGTGCCTGATTGGAACTTTTTATAATAAAGTTTTGTGGGTTTTATATTTAAACAATGAAAATATTTTTTACAGTATAGTATAAGGGTGACAAACGAGCACACAGTCCACCTGATGATAAATGGATGCTGTGGCCCATAAACATCTGCAATTATTTTAAATTAAGAATCAAAACGCAAATGCGTTGCCAGCCCTCGGGACTGGGATTGAATGCCTCGTTTCCAATAAAAAGGGTCGCCGGTAATCTACACTCACCATACGAAACACAGCAGCATTAAGCTGCTATTTTACGCTCGTATTCTGTGAGAGCGTGGTCCTAATCCGGTCCAGCCGACTCATTCGTACTGCAAAAACAATATAGCTGCAGCATAGCTACTTCCAAGTTATTAAATATTTATACTCCACCACGTAAAGTATTAATATTTAATAACTTGGAACGTATTAATAACTCGGAAATATTTCACCATAATAGATAAACACAGCATGAATCAAAACATCATGAACAACAATGACCTATGTAGTTTATGGTCTATCATAGTCAAGGAATTTACCCGGGGGTAGGTCAAAATAATTTATGTGACAAACTTAAAATCCATCTAGTGATGAGTGGCTACCGCTGTTTATGGAAACCTGTAACGAACTTTAAATATGAAATAAAGAATTAGAAACGACCAATTAGACACGATCAGAGTGAGATTAGGCACTGGATCAAAGGCATGGTGTGTTTTCGAGGGCAGGAAATGGAAAAACCGCCAAATTCCAGACTTCGGGCTGTGATTGAGAATTTAGTGACAGGAAAACCCAACTGATTTTTGACCCGTGATTCCAACCTGAGACTCTGATAGTAGTCGCGCTTAATTACCAGACCAGAATTGATTTGAAAACTATCTAACGGTGCAATAAATGTTCCGTCCGCTCTTCCTATTATTTCCCTGCAATTGACAACCGATGTCAGCCATGTTGGATTCACTGCGATTTATAAGTTTCAATATTATGAACTGTGTATAGTATTTTAGTATCATTTTAGTAGTATTTTACTTGTAGATGACAGAATTTTATGTTCAATAAAGTTAGTTAATTAATTTTCAAAATGATAATATTTTTTTATAGAATAAGGGTGACAAATGAGCACACCGTCCACCTGATGGTAGGTAGATACTGTGGCCTATAGGCATCAACAATTATCCTCGATTAGGAATCAAAATGCAAATGCGTTGTCACCCCTGAAGACTAATATGGAATGCCTCGTTTCCAGTGATAAGGATCTCCAGTTTTCTACAATCACCAGACGAGACATAGCGACACACTGCTATTTTAAGCACATTGTGCTACGGAGCCTTCATTTAATATTGTCTAATGAGTCTCTTGCCGCTTCTTCGTACCTTCTTCTTTGCACCTCAAGTACTTACCTTACCGAGTATGCCTGCCGTAGAAATTTGTTAAAGCGATTGATTAGTTTTTTGAATTTCAAACAGTGATTTCTTACGGCCAATTTTGAATTAAAATGTTTTGATTTTAACTTGTATCAATATATCAAAAAATTATTATTCGTTTTTATCACCCTATAAAATTCCACTGCGTGACATGACATTAAGGACCTCGAATAAATACCCTCTTTTGACCTTACATTTACATTTACATACTTTATTACAGCACCCTTTTATACGTGGTAGACCCATGCTGCAGTTATATTAGTAGTATAGTTGTACCACGAATGGATCGGCTCGATCGGGGAAGGACCACGCTCTCACAGAATACCAGCGTTAAATAGTAGCATAATGCTGTGTTTCATATGGTGAAAGTAAAGAACCGGAGACCCTTATTACTGGAAACAAGGCATTCTATCTTAGTCCTCACGGGCCACAACGCATTCGCATTTTGATTCCTAATCGAGGATAGATGTAGATGTCCATAGGCCACAGCAATCACTTACCATCAGGTGTATAAAAAAAACTCATTCCAAATGTTAGTTTATTCTTTTAAATATTTTAAGGGTTACAAACGAGCATACAGTCCACCTGATGATAAATGGAAGCTGTGACCCATAGACATCTACATCTATCCTCGATTAAAAATCAAAATGCAGATGCGTTGTCACCCTTGAGGACTAAGATAAAATGCCTCGTTTCCAGTAAAAAAAGGGTCTCCAGTTCTCTACACTCACCATATTAAACAGCTTCATTGTATTGCTATTTTACGCTGGTATTTTGTGAGTCTGTGGTCCCACCCCGGTCGAGCCGACCCATTCGTCCTGCAATCATAATATAATTGTAGCTTGGCTTCAACTAAGAATCTACTAAGAATGAAGGTTGAGAAAGAGGCCGTCGATGAGGTAATAAGCCAGTAAAATGGATCTTTTCCTCAGTCTTACTGTGTCATTCGATTTTTATCTTAATAACTTAAGAATGATGTTTACTAAATTAAGTAGGGCTCAGCGGACGGAAGTGGGATCTGATAACACGTTGAGATTATACCGGACATTGTTAAGTCTTGAATAACTTTGCATGACTGCTAGCTAGTCTTAAGATTGAAATACATTGTTCATTTTAGATTATTGTTACATTAGACCATTTTTTATCAACTTAAGCTCATAATAAGTAAGTTCAGTTCATGGTAACTAAACTTACTTATTATAAACTAGTGGAGGTGTAAGAATATCCACTATCACATCATATCAGGAGATGGGAGAAACCAGCGTGAAAGGCGCTGCTGTGTTGTATGGTGAGAGACCGGACCCAACGGTGTCGCACCATCAGGGGGATGGAGCAGCGTTTTTATAATAAAAAAACTGCAGTTGCCAATCTGCTTGCCAAGCGTGGCAACTATGGCACACAAATGCATGGGGGGGCTGTTCGCGGCAAATTAGCCCACATTCTACCTGACGGTTAGTGGACGCTGTGGCTCATATATACTAACATTTATCTTCAATTGAGGATGAATTTGCAGTTATTTTGTCATTCTTGAGAACTATGAGGGAATGCCTTATTACCGATAAAACGGTTTTCATTTCTCTTCTCATATTTATCTCGTATTACATGAAACACATTAGCAATATGCTACCATTCCACGCTGGTAGTCTGTGCGAGTGTGGCAGTAATAGACTTTAAGTATCCCACAGCTGGGCAGTCCTCTTCTAAATTCTGCGAGACATGAAAGAGGAAAGAATCTGCGGAGCTCCTTCGCACACGAGCGGACTTAAAATATCCTCTAACACGTTTCTTTTATTTCTCAGACAAATTAGTTATCTCACGATGTATCTTCACTTCGAAGACTTTGTAAATCAGAACTTTTAAAGGCATGTAATAGTTATTTTTCATAGAAGGATGGTGACAAACGAGCACACAGTTGTTGTGGCTATGATTTACGTCAGTTGATGTGGTTATGAGTTACATCATCAGGTGAAATGTGTGGTCGTTGCTAGATATATATATATATAAAAAAACGGATCGTATTTTTCTATGACTCTTATCATCCCTTGACTTTTTCGTTAGTGTTACAATAGATTAGTAAATCTATATATTCTTTCATTCTTCATCATTCTTCATATATATTTAATATATATTATAAGATAGTGCATAGGGAAATCAGTAATGTGAAATTTTCAATAAAACTTATTTATTATCGTTTTCAGAGGACTAAGTAATACACAACCCTTTACAAGTTTATTGCTCAACATAGGCCTCCCCCAAGGAATGCCACAAAGCTTGGTCCTGAGCCACCTGCATCCATCGACTTCTTGCATGTCTCACCAGGTCGTCACGCCATCTAGTGGGGGGACGCCCTACACTTAGTCTGTCGGAACGAGGCTGCCACTAGAAAACACTTTTTCCCCATCGGTTGTCGGTCCCTCCATCTATATGGCCGCCCCATTACCACTTCAACTTACTAATAATCCGTCGGGCTATGTCAGTTACTCTGGTTCTACTGCGGGTACCGTCATTCCTTCATGTCTAATACGATATAACTTTTCAGCATCTATATATATATTTTTGACTCAAAAACATCCTCGAGCGTTTCATTTTTTTTATTAAACTGAACTAAATTACGAAAAACAAAAATGTACTAGATTAAGGTGTACTGAATCTAATGAGACTAAAATTGTTTCATTTCGTAAAGGTTTAGTTAGGGTGAAAAAACGTGATCGCCCAAAACAATATTTCAAAAAAGAAATGTTGCGTACATTTCTTTGCCTCCAAAACTTGCAACACTCTCTATCGCATGATACGGCGATACGGAGCTAGCGACATGACACAGATAACATTTTTGAAAAGCCCTACTCGCGCCCAGTTTTGTCACACTTGCTTTAAATAAGTATCATAAAGAAAATCAGAAAATTTACACTGTGAAAAGTGGCGCTGTAGACGAGTTTTAATTGTTTTTATTGTTTAAAGGATCGGGTGTGAATTTGAATGAAACACATCACGGCACCATACATACACATACAATGTGTATAAATTAGTTGTTTCTTTCAACAACTCTGTAATCAACGAGTTTATTCATTAATGTCTTGTTTGTTTTATTGCTTGCGACTGAAAGAGAGAAAGGGAAAGGCGTGTTTGAAATAACATAGTACAAAACCTTCTAAATTCATCATACAAAAGTAAATCGTTCACCTTTCTCTAACGAGGAAATGAAGTCGTCTAAAGACACCGTAATTACACTGTCAAGCTGTCCGAGAAGCGGCTAGGCATGATTAGGTTTTGAGAGGGCTTCGGTACGTCCTGCTGATTGGAATAAATGTTCGGCGTGCAAGACGAATGGAACTCCTAAGGCTTTCTATCATTGTTAAATTGTGGATAAATTATGGTTGCACTTCTTAAATATAATATATATTGATTATTCTTCTTTAAAATAATATGAACGAGCTTATATTCATTATATTTTAATTTCGTTTTATAACAGTGAATTATTAAACAAACTTACGATACATGTGATGGTAAGTGGTTACTGCAGTGCATCGACATCTGCAGCTGACTTCAAACAAAGAAGGCCAGAGCCCGACGCTGTTCCTTCCGCATATCAATGATATGTTGCAACCCGGTTAGATTCTCTGCTATGCAAATGACAGCAGTGGTGATGCTCTGTACATCGGCCGTGCTAATGTTTCTCGAGGAAAACTGGCTAAGTACCGAAACAAACTTGTGTTTGAAGCCGAGTATTGCTGAACAAAGTTTCGGATTGAGGGCGACTAAGTCTAGTCCAGCTCAATCCCCAGAAGATACAAGTTTGCGCGTTTACCGCTAAAAAGAATAATTGATAGAATCAAGCGTTACTTTGCGGAAATCCATTATAATAAAGATATATTAATAGTCCATCCACCATCCAACCATCCGCTAAATTAAATAAAATGATGTGTCTTCCATAGTTTAAATAGCACCTTCCGCCCTCCCTCAATTGCGTGCACTAATCCCGTCACCACCAATCCCAGCAACAATACTCCCAACGCCACTACTCCTAACACCACTATTCTAGGAAAGACACACCATCGACGATAATACGACACGTGTCTCGCCTCTACACGAGGCATCTTCAGGTGATGTAGACTCTACGGCGGCTGACCGCTAAATCAATTCACTTCTTAAGATGGAATGCCTCACAGATTGTCGTCATTCTGACTCTCCTATCCTTTGATTCTATACCTATATCCTTCTGAAAGGAAAACAGCACCAAGCGTTTTGGTGACAGAAATATCGGTAGCTTACCACCGACACGGATTCCTAGGTAGAGAAAGAGTATTGCCAATAGAGCCACGAACGTGCCAAAAACAACTTTAACAGCGGTGTATGTGTAATATATCTCGTATAGCTGTAATTTTATATATGTATGCATTTTGCTTTTGACTATAATAGTATTTTTTAAATAGAATAAGAGTGGCAAAAGGGCACACAGTCCACCTGATGGTAAGTAGATGCTGTGGCCCATAGACATTACATCTTTCCTCGATTAAGAATCAATATGCAGATGCGTTTTATCCCTGAGGACTACGATGGAATGCCTCGTTTCTCGTAAAAAAGGGTCTTCGGTTCTCTACAGTCACCATAAGAAACATAACAGATTAAGCTATTTTTTGCAGGTATTCTGTGAGAGCGAGTCCTCGATCGAACCGATCCATTCATGCTACAACAATAATATAGCTGAATTTTGGCTCTACAACATTGAATATATATATATGTATATATATATATATATATATATATATATGTATATATATATATATATATATTCATAATAATTTCTTCAATAAACAAATATAAAGATATATTTAGGAAAACGAGTCATTCTATTGAGTATTTTTATTTTTCATATCATGATAATATTATAAATATATAAATAATATCGGTAAATTAATATATGTAATGGCGGTGTAAAATATCTTTATCTACTACCATACATCGCATCGTTCCGTGGGCGACGTAAGATGCGACAAAGACAGTTACGAATGTAACTATGGTAAATATAACTGTAATGAGGCAATCTTTTGAAAAGTGACAAAAGGCTATAATTTATTCTATATCTACATATATATGTTTGTCTCTTTTTAGTATCGTTTCTTCATTTTGCATTTAAACCCAAAATATTCATAAAAGTAGTTTTATTCAATGTGTAATGTTTGCGTAAATATAAGAAATCATTATAGAATCAGATCGTCCTATTGCGTAGTGGATATTTTTAAACCGCCACTATGCGATTATATTCCGTTAGATTACCTTCATATAACGAAAAAATGTTTCATTAATGTTGATACCCTGACCTGTTTATCAGATCTAGCCGTAAGCTGGCTTAGTCTTTTGTTATACTCGATGCGGCTATTAAACAGATGACGTCATTTCCTCTAACTCATTATAACCTTAAGATAAATGTAAAGGTATTATATGTGTCAAGATATTACAAAATACCAACTTGTAGTTTTTCTTTATTGATAAAAAATAGGCTTCACATTAAGATATTGCCCGTGTCCCGTGTATTTTTTTAATCAACTGCTTCATATAATTATACGCGGTAGAGACACGCTGCAGCTATATTATGGTTATAGCACAAATGGGTCAGCTAGAGATCCGGAGATCCTTTTTTACTAGGAACGAGGCATTACATCTTAATCCTCAGGGATGCCAACGCATCTATCGGGGTAGGAGTACACTCTCACAGACCAGCGTAAAATAGTAGCTTAATACTGTTGTGTTTTGTATAGTGAGTGTAGAGATCCGGAGACCCTTTCATATTGGAAACGAGGCATTTTATCTTAGTCCTCAGGGGTGCAATGTACTCGTATTTGCGTTTTGATTCTTAATCGAGGATAAATGTAGACGTCTATGGGCTACAGCATCCACTTACCATCAGGTGGACTATGTGCTCGTTTGTAACACTACATTCTCAATTTTTTTTTTTTATATATATGTGTGTATAATATATACGTGTGTATATGTATGTCTATTTCTTTAGCACGCTCTGTAGCTTAAATGGCTTGATGAATTTTAACATATGAGGTGTCGTTAGATTGCTCTTGGCTAATATTTATATATTGCATCTGCAAATAAAAAAAACAAATATTTTTAACCCTGGTGGTCCATGATACAAAGGTGCGCGCCTTATTATAGCTCCCACCGTCTCCCCTTTCACCTTGGCGGTGCCCGCTTCTAATTGAAGGACCAAAGATGCGTCCACCAGCATCTAGCTCTCCCCATTAGGCAGGCCCGTGCGGTGAAAGAACGGAAGGGAGGGGAGGTTATGCTGGTCAACTCAACAAACAAACACATCAACAAATATGAAATGCAAGGGTGTGCTTTGGCGCAACCAGTAGTAAAGAATAAATATCTTAAAAAAACTCGTTGACTGCCTAGTTGGTCTAAAGGTCGTAATCGCGACTGCTGATTTTGTAGTCCCGGGTTCGAATCCCGTGTCAGAAATCAGTAATTGAGTTTTTCTGGACCCGGAATCAGGATTCAGGAAGTTGGCATTGTTATACCACTGTGCCTCGGAAAGCACTCAAATCCGGTTCTGCACATGATCTCTCTTCGGTCGCGTCGTGTCGTAGACTATGAGAATAAAGGAATAGAGAGTGCACTTGCACTTACACTCGGGCACCATTATCATGTTCTGTTCAGATGATTAGTCTATGTTTTTGCTATTATACTGGCTCCCTTGAAAAAATATAATGACAAGGGGTTTTTGGCCTATGTACACCTGCTGCAAACTTCAAACGAATTGGATCACAGTTCAACATCTACACATATCATCATCTCTGAGGACTAAGGTACCTCACGGCCTGTAATTATACTTGGAATACCCTCGGATTACAGCAGAAGTTCCACTGTTGCTTGGGAGCAGAAATATTTAAGGATTGTTCACACTTCTCCCACTAATTTTCCCGTTGGCTGGTAGAACATGCCATATTTCTATTATAGAATACCTAGGCTGCACGAAAAGTATCGGGAATGGAATATTTCCACTGTTTCTGTCATATTAAAATCTTTTTAATTGAAAACTCCTTGGTTTTAAAAATCGAATACCATTTTTTATTTAAAAAAAGATTCTCCGTCTTGTCACAAGGTTTTGTCAAACTTGTTTAGTCGTTGAGAAAATGGAATTGACTCGAGAAAATTCAAGAGCAATGATTTATTATGACTTTCGAAGTGGTTTAACACAAAAACAGTGTGTTGACTGGATGATTTCTGCATTTGGTGATGAAGCCCCATCTAAAACCACAATTTATCGCAGGTTTGCTGAATTTCAACGTGGACGTGTCAAGCTCAGTGATGATCCCCGTCAAGGTCGTCCAAAAACTGCAGTCACCCAAGAAAACGTTGATGCTGTGCGTGACATACCGCAAAATTCAGGCAACTTTAGACATTAACATGAGTCAAATACAAATAATCTTGCATGAACAATTAGGTGTAAAAAAGTTGTTTTCCCGATGGATACCGCATTCGCTCTGTGAAGAGCAAAAAAGCGGCTCGCGTTACTTGGTGCGTCAGAACTCTCGAAAGATTCCACGCAGGATCCTCAAATGCTGTATACAACATCTAATCAGGTGACGAATCCTGGATATACGCGTACGAACTCTAAACAAAAAACCTGTCACGAGTTTGGGTGTTCGAAATTGAGTTAAAGCCAACAAAAAATGTTCGTTCACGGAGTGTTGCAAAAAAAATGGTGGCCACGTTTGTCTCCAAAGCCGGCCATGTTACGACTATTCCTCTTGAGGGTCAAAGAATGGTTAATGCAGAACGGTATGCTAGCATTTGTTTTCCACAGGTCATTTCTGAAATCCGTAAAGAGAACTGCAAGCGACGCATCATCCTCCATCACGACAATGCGAGTTCTCACACCGCACACAGAACAAAGGAGTTTTTAGATCAAGAAAACATAGTATTGTTAGACCATCCGCCGTACAGCCCCGACCTAAGCCCTAATGATTTCTATACTTTCCCTAAAATGAAGAATAAATTGCGTGGACAGAGATTTTCATCACCTGAAGAAGCTGTGGACGCCTACAAAACGGCCATTTTGGAGACCCCAACTTCCGAATGGAATGGTTGCTTCAATGATTGGTTCCATCGTATGGAAATTTGTCAAATTTCGTGGAGAATACTTCGAAAAGCAATAAATACATTTTTAAATAGTAATGTCGTGTCACTTCCTTGATTCCCGAAATTTTCAGTTCCGCCCTCGTAAGGGTGACAAACGAGTACACAGTCCACCTGATGGTAAATGGATGCTGTTGCCCCTAGACATCTTCATTTATCTTCGATTAAGAATCAAAACGCAGATGCGTTGTCATCCCTGAGGCTTAAGATGTAATGCCTCGTTCCCAGTAAAAAAGGTCTCCGGATCTCTACACACACCATACGAAACACCGGAGTGTTAAGCTGCTATTTTACGCTGGTATTCTGTGAGAGCGTGGTCCTTCCCCGGTCGAGCTGGCCAATTCTTGCTACAACCATAGTAGCTGCAGCGTGGCTCTATCACGTATAAACGATATGACATGAAGTCCGCTGTTTGTACTTTCTAGTACAAAAAATTGTATCCGTTAACGTTACAGTCCTGAATATGGGCCTCCTACGTAGATTGTCTTATAGGGGGGACATTCACCATAATTGCCACGTGTGGCAAGCGGATCGGCAACGGCATCGGTAATTAGGAAGATGCTGCTGCCCATCTCCTGAATCGTTTTCCTCTGTGACCTATAACAACACCTACGGGATGATATGGGGTAGTGGATATATTTACACCGCCACTACATGGAAAACTTGTAAATATTTACGTGTAAATATTACGTTTACGTGGTAAAGCCATGCTGTAGTTATATTAGTAGTATAGTTGTAGCACGAATGGGTCGGCTCGACCGGGGAAGGACCACGCTCTCACACAATACCAGCGTCAAATGGTAGCTTAATGCTGTTGTGTTTCGTATGGTGAGTGCAGAGAACCGGAGACCCTTTTATTGGAAACGAGGCATTCCACCTAAGTCCTCGCGGGTGACAACGCATCTGCATTTTGATTCGTAATCGAGGATAGATGTGGATGTCTATGGGCCACAGCAACCACTTACCATCAGGTGGACTGCGTGATCGTTTGTCACCATATCCTATAAAAAAATATGTAAATCAAAGAAATCTTTGTTACCAGGCAGTTATTTAAGTGAGGATATTATTATAACTGCCGTTACCTCTTATCTGGGTGACCGTTATCTCGCCGGGAACTTTTCCCCCGAATTTTGGTAAGACGCATAAATTGTGTTCAGGGCTAAATTATCTTTTGTTTATGCGGTACCGTCTTGTTGTTCTGTTGAACGATATTATAAATTTGATCATTTTAACAGTAGATGGTACACGTATTACAACTGTCCAGGTATCAGCCACAATACAATTTTGCAATAAGATTAGAGATATTGACAAAATAATATTAGTGTTGTAAAACGCTCGACGTAATAGAAATATATGATCAATAGAATATAACGGAATAATTTTTATTCAATTTAAATTACAAAAATATTAATTATTGAAAGACATATAATTTTTTTAAAAACCTTTGGAGAAAACCAGCCCGAAACCCGGCGGGACGTTTTTTTAAACATTAATTTGTAATGTAAAATGGGGATATATAATAATATTAGATGTTTCCCGCGACTTCGTCGTCATTTCAGAGATCAGTTGGAACAAACAGACACACAGACAGACAAGATAAAAATAAATCTGTTTTTTTATATAAGTATCGTATATACTTTCATATGCTTTTATTAAAAAGCTGTGTAAAATTGACATAGCAAAATGGCACTTCAATTTTATTTATTTGTATAGATAGGGATGTCACAGATGAAGGTAGCAGTTTCTCATAATAAAAAATCTGCAGTTACCAACCTGCCTGCAAAGTGGCAACTATGGCAAATATCGCTCATATGAATCAGGCACGGGGGAAGCCCATGTTCAGCGGTGTTCTTTTAATAGGTGGTATATAGGAGCCGTGGTAGCTCAGATGGTTAACGCTCGCTGTAAATATATCAGAACGCGAGTAACGCGGGTTCGATCCCCGCCGGCACCAATGAAATTGTTAATTTTACCACGTACTCGGCGGTGAAGGAAAACATCGTGAGGAAACCTGCCTGTCTGAGGAATAAGAAAAAAATATTTCGAAGACATGTGAAGTTCGCCAACAAGCATTGGGGCAACACGGCGGACACTCCCTTGCCCTAAAATGCTCTCAGAAATTAGGGGAGGCCTGTGCCCAGCAGTGGGACGTATATATAGGCTGCAGCTTTACTTTTTAACAAATAATAATGATGGTGGTGATAGTTCCTATTATAATATTTACTTATTTATTTATTTTTAAACTTTATTATACGTCTTATACTTAGGGATAAAAAAGGAGGAATTAATGCTTTATGGGCAACTCTGGATGATTTGAGAATCTGTGGCAGATGGAAACTTTATATATTCAATATATAAGTAACTAGCTTGCCAGGCAGACGTTGTTCTGCCCTTTTCGACGACAATTTGTCATGCCCTATTAAAAATCCGTAAATTCGCAAAAAAAATTGTGGGTGACTCATGGGCAAAAAAACTATCCTATCTTTCAAGTTGGACCAAACTGCACACGGTGTGCAAATTTGATTAAAATCATTTAAGTAGTTTATGAGTCCATCGCGGACAAACAACGTGACACGTAATTTATATATATTAAGGATATAAAACAAAATAAAACACATATGAAAAGAATAGATATAGTTCGTGAAAATAATGTGTGTAATAAATATACCAACAAGTACTTCTATACAAAATCTATTAGTAAATAAAATATTATAACACAAAACATATTAAATACATCTTATGAAAATAATATGTATTATAATAATTTTAATTATAATATTATAATAAGATTTAGTGACTTTCTCTATAGCTTTCCGTGGTAATCTTTTAGCAACATGACTTATGCCTTTTTCCCATTGCATTTGTACAGAATTGCGTATGTTTGTTAGTGCACGTGTGTATACACAGACCAGCAAATTAGAGCAAGGGTATAGGTAGGAGACGTCTGAGGTGTAGCAATTAAGGAAAATCCTTTCATAATAATTTACGAAAGTTAATCTAAAACTCTCTAACAATATTCTAGTAGGTTTTCAGAATTCTTGATTCGAACAACTCTCAATAATGCGCCCTCAAAGAGCTTACATCGGGGGTTTTATTTAAAAATGAAATTGGAATCGATTTTGTAGCACCTTCAGCCCGATAACATTCAAAAGACTCGGGACGGCTCGAAGAGGCAATAATGGACGATCGTTATATCTTTTGTGTTCGTCTACACGTTCGTTCCATGTTGACACGAACGCTATTGAAAGTTGTGTGAAAGCTTTCATATGATTAGTTTAAAATGTGCTTGAATATGAAAGATGAGCAATTTGTTATCATCACTATTAAAGCTTATGAAAAGTTTATATAGATCTTACAGTGGAATATAGACCTCCCGCAAGAACCCCCCGAATGGGTTTCCGCCATGTCGTCGCGGCGTGGGGGGCTTAGTAGCCGTGGCTTGAATACCCACGATGAATAAAGAGGAACCCACATGGCTGTCCCGAGGTGGCTACTCCGAGTGGGCTTGTCGAGCCCACTTCGTATGTGATTGGTGGAATTGTGGTGTCCTCTCCCCTTCACTGTTCCGGTGGTGATATTTTTATTCAATAGATACGTTCCTTTCGTAGTAGAGCCATGCTGCAGCTATATTATGGTTGCAGCACGAATGGGTTGGGTCAACCGAAGTAGGACCACGATCTCACAGAACACCAGCGTAAAATAGCAGCTTAACGCTGCTGTGTTTCGTATGGTGAGTGTAGAGCACCGGAGACCCTTTTTACTGGAAACGAGGCATTCTATCTCGGTCCTCAAGGGTGACAACGCATCTGCATTTTGATTCTTAATTGAAGGTCTATGGGCCACAGCATCCACTAACCATCAGGTGGACTGTGTGCTGGTTTGTCACTCTTATTCTATTTAAAAAAAACACAGTTCACTGATGCTAAGTATATCCTGTGGCATATAGAAGTCTACACCTATCCTTGACGAAGACTAAGCTAGAATTCCCCACTACCATTAAAAAGGTTCTCTGATTATCTACATTCACATACGAAACACTTTTAGCTGCTATTTTACGACGACTTCTGTGCGAGCGTGGTTCGTCCCCGATCGAGGGGACACCGTTCGTGCTGCAATCGAATATGCTACAATTGTCTCTTGGAAACTAACTCTTAAAAAAAGAAAATAAACAGTAGACTTAGTTTCTATATTAGAAAAAGTAAGTTGAATACCGATTTGCTAATCTACGACGCAAAATTGTATTATGCAATTTAAAAGCTTATAGCGAAATCTTGTATTTGAAAACAATTCTAAGAATTTCTAATTAATAAAACTGCGGCAGTGCTCTTGCGAAAAGGCTTTATAATAACATAAAACTTCGAGATAATAATATAATTAGTGTGATTTGTACATTCAAAAGCACGTTAAATTCCGCTTTAGAATTTTTTAATCTGTCTTGTAATTAAGTAACGTAAGTTAAAAGGATAGTTACACTGTAGTATTAGGATTACCTGTAAAAATAGTTATAACCCTTACAGTCGATCAAAAGTTCACAGTTGTACTTAGGTCTCCCTAAAGATTGTTACATAGGACATTTGCAATTATTGATAGACTTGGTGGGCGAACTGACTTCCGCAGATTTACTTTTGTTTTAGTTGGTATTAGGAAACCGCTGGTCGACATCACCAAGTCTTTTCCCCTGTTGGCTCGATACCCACTGATACCACTCGGCGGCAACATGGTCCCCGGTCGCGCCGTACCCATTCTTTCTACAGCTATACTACTAAAATAATAATGTTCTCCAGACCGTATTTCGGTTACGGCGGCCAGCCTCAACGGAGACTAGCCATCGGCGCAGGACAGAATTATAGTGCCCAAGTGTATGCACAAGCACAGGTGCACTCTCTATTCCCTCAGCCTCATAATCCGATGAGACGGTAAACCGACACGACCGGAGAGAGATCGGGCGCATGACCAATGGCTTTACGTGCTTTCCAAGGCACGGGGATGAGACACCGCCAACTTCTTGACTCCAGGCAGCTACTGAGAATTTCTTGACGGAAAAACTCAATTTGATTGATTTTTTGGCCCGACCCGGGATTCGAACTCAGGACCTCATGATCAGCAGTCGCACTACTGCAACCACTAAACCAACGAGGCAGTTATTATTACTATTTACTACTAAAATAGTGGATGGCCGAAGCGATATGTGGATATGGGGCGTGACGGTATGGGGTAGTGGATATTTTTACACCGTCACTACACGGTGAAGATACAAACACTTTAAGTACTTTTTAGCCTATGTCACCTACACAATATATGTTAATCTAACGACACTTCACATGTTAAAATTAATCAAGCCGTTTAGGCTTCAGAGCGTGCCTAAGAAATAGACTTACATATATACAAACATACTCTCGAAAAACATTTTTATAGCATAGGGTGACAAACGAGCACCCAGTCCACCTGATCCACCTGGCCCATAGAAATCCACATTTATCTTCAATTAAGAATCAAAATGCAAATGCGTTGTCACCCCTGAGGGCTAAGTTGGAATAACTTGATTCCAGTAAATTGTGTCTCCGGTACTCTACACTCACCATACGAAACACAGCAGCATTACGCTGCTATTTTACGCTGGTATTCTGTGAGAGCGTGGTCCTGCCCCGGTCGAGATGACCCATTCGTGCTACAACTATAATATAGCTTCAGCGTGGCTCTACCACCTTTCTGGGGCAGTGGGCTTAAAAATCTATTTCTTCATTTATTCCAGTATATTGTTGTTTTATATTGTTTATTCTAGTACTGTTTCGTCTGCGTGGTATATATATTTAATGTTGTTTTTTGGTGTATTTTTTGTTACGAATACCGTTTATACTTTCATATGAATTTAAATGTAAAAACTGTTATTTTGACATTACAAACAAACACTTAAATTTTATTTATTTGTATAGATTGTACAAACATTTTCCTGAACTCCGTGACTTCCTCGAGAGGCCGTTCTAATTTGTTATAGTTAGAGCAGTAACGGCCGACCTGATTCGCTGATTACTCCCGGTTTATTCATGCGATGGAAACTCTGTTAGCCAGACCATTTGTTTCTTGATTTGTTACTGTTGTACTTATTGTATGCGAAAATATTCGACCGCGCTTTAGTGGATTATGTACAGACTGCTAATTGGGAATCAGTTTTGAATCCCCTTTTAAAACCGATTTATTATTGTAGTCACGAGCACTAGCATCACAGTGGATAAGGTATCAATTTGCTTAAGGGACTCAGTTTTGAAGCCTGATTGAAACCAATTCTTTATGAGAATGACAGACTGACAGCCTGGCAAGTGGATACTGTGGATACATCCATAATCGATTAAGAATCGAAATGCAGATGCATTATCACTCCTGAGGACTGAGATGAAAAGCCTCGTTACCAGTAAAATGGTCGCCAGTCTACACCTGCCATGATAAATGCAGCTGCATAGTGCTGCCAATTTAAGTTGGATTCTTACAGAGTACCTCTCAGAATTATGAGAGCGTGGTACTCTGAAAAAAAGAAACTTTAAACAGATTTATCTTAAAACGATCAGAAATAATTAATAATATTACATTAATTTTGAAGTATTTGTACCTACTCAGGCATTGTCATAAATGCTAGTCTTGTTTACCTGACTCGTTAATAAAAAAACCTCATCAACTTTGTTTCGTTTTCGAAAAGTTTTTCATCTATTCATAACCAGTAATTTAATTTAGTATTCACTAAAGTGCACCTTCAGGTCACTCCATAAATTCCAAGACGCATGTATAAGTACATTTGTATATAAATCTTACGTACTTTTAGCTTCACAGTATATTGTAATGAAAATCTGTGATTATAAAAATAATAATAATATCCTAGCCTGGTCAAGTATGTATCAAATTTGGTTTTTGGAATATTTTGAATTACTTCAGCGATCGATATTTTACATGACGAGCCGCTGTAAACAAACGATACAGTAACCCACTCACGACGGCAGCCGAGCCCGGAGGAGAATTTATAATAAATAAAATTTTAATTTATAATAAATAGAATTTATAAAAAATATCAAGAATAAATAATAGTACTACGTACCGGGAGTGAGGCGAACTGTATCAGTATTCATTATAATATATTATTACAAGGGTGCTCAAGACACCGAAAATAATGGAATTTATCAGCCGAAAAAAATGTAACTAAACAAAACAAAAAAAAAATGATTTTTTTTTAAAGTTATCGTGCCTACCCATCCATGCGGACTTGATAAATTTACACCATAAGCCACTGAAACCACATCTTGTATGTAAAAATAGCTTGTATGTAATTTATCTTCATGGAAATGTGTTTTTATATCATTTATATGTTCAATATTATGATAGTTTGATAAGATTTCATGCGACAGAACATTATAGCCGGTTTACATTCTCGCGCGAGCGACGAGGCGAGTCGCGAGGTGAGCCACGAGGTGCGAGTGTAAACGCTAGCTCGTCGCTCGCTTCACAGCTCGCGTCGTCACTCGCTGCGCTCACTTCAGAGGCGGTTGTATAGGCAGTCAACTCGCGAGGGACGCGAGCGTGGTGTTTGCACTAGCGCTCTCGTATTAGTTGGTTTACGGCGCCCTTCCGTGCATAATTTTTTAAGTTAAAACATTATTACGGTTCTTTTTTTAAAGAATAAACCTCTAAAATTATTTCATAACATTATTTAGAATTTTATTCTATCATGTCAGCTACTATGCACGTGCACGTCATTAGCATGTGTTGTTTGCCTTAATTTTCTGCTTTCTGTTTAATTTTGTTAATTATAGGATCCCAAGCAGATGACAGCGCCCATCCATCTTCTCTATTAAAATTAGGATGTTTTTTAATTTCAATAGCCTCGCGTATCATCCTTGGTAGGAATCGGTGTTCTTTTGCGAGGATTTGTGGTTTATCAAATCCGATGTAATGGTGGGGACGATCTTCAACATGTTCACAGACCGCCGACCTCCCGGAGCATCGGTGCTTCACGTCAGCTATATGTTCTTCCACGCGGGTTTTTATGGATCTTTTTGTTTGACCTATGTAAGAGAGACTACATTTATAATCTAACTTGTATACTCCTGCATCTTGTAGAGGGATGGTACTGGACTGGTGATGATGGACACTTGACGGATGGTAAAAATTCACTAATCTTCTTCGGCGGCTTGTAGTATGTTTTAATGGAAGCTCGCTTCAAGATGTAGCCATCCTTGTCTGTGACTCCTCTGACATAAGGTAGTACAGCAGGCACACACTCGACTGTGGCCGGCTTCACTCGGTCACTGTGACGTAGGCGCGGAACCCGAAGCTTGTTGTCTTGCAACACTTGCTTGACGTGCTGAAGCTCGGCGGCCAGATGTTTTCTGTCACAGATCCCTCGTGCTCTCTGAAACAAAAATTTACCCACAGTAGCTAACTGTGAAGGATGATGGTGAGATTTACCATTTAAATATCGGTTGGTATGGGTCTTTTTTATACAAACAGTAAAAGACCCATACCAACCGATATTTTGATTTATTTTGTGAGGTTGAAAACGTCTTCCAATGCAGCTGTTCTCTGCAATTGGATAGGTTTCGATCTCTGGTTATGTGTAATCGAATAGCCATTGTATCCCTACTGTACAAACACTTCAGCACTTCGATATACCGACAGTCAACTTGCACCGATGAAGAGACTGCAGCACCACCTAGTTTTCAATGCAATCAAATGCCGTCTCATAGTCCACATACGAAAAATAAAGTCGCAGATTTTACTCTTCGGTTTTCTGTACGATTTTCTGAAAGGTACATACCTAGGTATACCTCTCAGCAATCGTGTGGTCTATGGTGTTAATGCCTTTCCGGAAAAGTCTGCGTGTGATACGATTCGTAATGGCTCTCGAATACAACAAGTAGACGCGGCTCAAAAGGGAAATCAGTCTGTAGTTCTTAAAAAGAGCGTTGTCGCCTTTCTTAAAGGAAAAGATCACCGCATTTCAGCTTCACGCCTCAGAAGTAGTGCTGCCATGTGGATATAATTAAAGAACCTCATAAAAGACTTTAAGTTCCAGTTTTACATTCACTTTCAGAAACTCCGCTGTGATTCTATCCTCGCCCGCGTCATTGCCGTTTTAATGTGCTGAAGAGCCATTCTAATCTCACTCAGACTAACGTCAGGAATATCATCGAAATAGTTTCAGGTAACATTAGCTCTTGGATAGTTACACACACTTGCGTGTAGCTCCAACGATTTGAGTTGAATTAGCTCTTTTTGGCAGACATATCTCCGACAAAGACTTTGGAATAGCCCTGGTTTCGCTCATTCGCTTCTTCATACATACATAATACATAAACACTCACGCCTGTCACCCAGAGGGGTAGGCAGAGAGTACGGACTTTCATTTGACACGATCCTGACATACCTCTTTCGCCTCCTTTACATCCATATATCTACGCATACATGCTCGTCGGTTAAGGGTACTTCTAACGTGGCCCATTTTCAAAATATCGCCAATTTGGTCGATAAACTTTTTTCTAGGGCGTCCCTTCCCGACTCGGCCGTTCACATCTGCCATATAAATTTGCTTTGTCACTCTTTCCTCATTCATTCTTTCTACATGACCAAACCACCGAAGCATTCCTTTCTTAATCCTGGTCACAACATCATCTTGCATACCACATTTGTCTCTTATCACGCAATTTCTCACCCTGTCATTCAGATTCAACCCTAGCATACTCCTTAAAGATCGCATTTCTACAGCAATTATTCTACTTTCGTGCTTCTTCTACCACACCTAGCTTTCACTACCATACATTAAAGTAGGGACTAACACAGCATTATGAATTACCATATCCATCCCTTTTTTGACACATTCTGGTTCTTCATAATAGAGTGTAGTGCCCTATTCACTCTATTCCCTGCATATACTCGTCGTTCTATATCCTTATCATATCTACCATCCCTGCTAAATACACATCCCAAATACACAAACTCATCCACTTGCTCAATTAACTCTCCTTCTATTCTTATTTCACATACCGTTTTGCTTTCTTCTCTTTCAAAAACCATCACTTTCGTCTTATTTGCGTTCACTTTCATTCCCCTTTCTTTTAATTCCCAGTTCATTAATGTAACCATCATTTGCAACTCAGCCGCCGATGACGCAAATATGACTTGATCATCGGCATACAAAAGGCATTTGACGGTTAACTCGCCCATTCTCAACCCACATTCTTCATCTTTCAAAGTTTGCAAACACCTGTCCATAAACATGTTGAACAGCCAAGGGGAAGCTACACAGCCCTGTCTGACATCTTTTTGGATGCCAAACCAGTCCGAGTAGACCCCATTGATCCTGACACAAGCACTAGAGTCCCTATAAAGAGACCTCAATGCCTGTATCAAACCAGCGCTCAACCCATATGAGTTCAGTGTTTGCCATAACACATTCCTGTCCACTCTGTCATAAGCCTTTTCCAAGTCCATGAACGCACAAAAAACTTTCTGGTTTTTGGCCAAAAACTTCTCCGCAATCATACGCATGGAAAAGACTTGATCTGAACACCCCATTCCCTTTCTAAAACCCGCTTGCACATCCCAAATTTTTCCATCAGTTTCTTTCATAACTCTTTCAATTAACACCTTAGCATACAGTTTACCCACAATACTAAGCAAGCTGATACCACGGTAGTTTGTGCAGTCCCGCTGTGACCCTTTTCCTTTATATATTGGTACTATAACTGCTTTACACCAGTCATACGGTACCCATTTTAATTCCCAACATAAATTAAACAAGGTGTACAGCAGGCCTGCCACCACTCCCTCTCCAGCTCTTAGCATCTCGAGTGAAACTCTATCATATCCAGCTGCCTTACCTGCTTTCATGCTTTTCATTGCTTTCATTATTTCATCTACTTCTTTCGGAATTTCTAGTTCATTTAATTCAGACGACTCTTCACTCATAAACACGCTTTCAAAGTATTCCTTCCATCTGTTTAAATTCGAAGCTTCATCATTCAGAATACATCCATTCTCGTCTCTTATAGCATTCATTATAGGCTGTTTTATATTTCCCCTGGCAGTTCCTACGAGTTTCCAGAACATTTTTATGTTAGCCTGGAAATTATCAGATATTCTTCTATCATTCTTATCCATTCTTTCTTTCTTTTTCCTTTCAACAACTTCTTTTACTCTCTTATTTAGACGTCTAAATTCTGCCTTTTTTCTTTCAATCTCATCATTCATACCAGAAGAATTACCAGCTTTGGTTGCTAGTAAATCTAACCATGCTTTCTTCTTTGATTCAACTTCCACCCGTACCTCATCATCCCACCACAATGTATTACTTTTCCTTTCATTTGTTCTCTTACTTACACCACATACTTCAGTGGCGGCATCCACCAAACCTTTCTTAATATTGTCCCACACAGTATTCAAGTCTAAATCATTCATACACAACTCATTCAAACATCTAATATTTCCTCTCAGTCTACATTTATACTTCTCTTTCACATCTTCACCTTGTAACTTCTCTATTCTTATACGCTGTAACGCAGTGGTAGACACAGATGTCCGATGCCGCCAACGCTTGAAAAGACCATTATTTCGTTATAAGACCAAGTAATGATCCGTCCCTACGTTGGACCTCCGGTAAACCCTTGTATCTACGACTGCGCTCCTCATTCTTTCATCCACAATTACGAAATCTATCATGCTTCTATCATCACCTCTTTCCCATGTATACATGTGAATCTTCTTATGACGAAAAAAGTATTCGTCACAAAAGATTCTTTTCCACACATACGGTGAGGAGGTCTTCACCATTCTCATTTATACTTTCATCCCAAACATTCCCAATATCCTTTCATAACCAGACCTCTTCACCCCAACCCTTCCATTAAAGTCTCCTAACATAATAATATTTTCATTTTACTTACATTTTGTCAACACCATCCTTACCATGTCCCAAAACTGCTCTCGGATGTAAGTGGGCTTAGAAGTGTCTGGGGCGTACACCCCTAGCAGACCGGGGAAGGAGCATGCTCTAAAAAAAGCGTAAAATAACAGCTTAATGCTGCTGTGTTGTGTGTGTCGAGTATAGAGAATTGGTGATCCTTTTTACTGGATGGAAGGTATTGTTACTATTATATGTTTACTGGTATTTGACTTATTCATGCAACAGTATTAATATTAGTTCTTAGAGGTAACTGCGCATTGGAATTTTCATTCTTAATCAACGATACGTGTAGAGATGTCTACAGGCCATATCCACTTACCATCAGGTGGATTGTGTGATCGTTCGTCCAATTATTCTATTAAAACTGATTATAAAATAAAAGGTGTTAATTGTTTTTGGTGATTTAGCAACAATACAATTCAAAGTTTTGTGCGATGTACATTTATTGGTTGTTTTTATTTTATAAAAATGAAGTCGAGAAACTTGTAACTACCTATTGCTATCACGTCTAGAACTTTCCTCCAACTTTCGAAATGGGAATAAATTTACTCGACCTCAATTTTTTGTATTCTCGCTTCTTTTATCAAGATTTAAGCGTCAGTTAAACGATTGTGAGTTTTTATATTTTCCATGCTGCCGTTACAGCCTATGAAAATTCCAATGCTGAACATATGCCTCCCCCATAGATTGTTTCATAGCGGGGGGGGGGGATACTTTCCAAAGCTGGCATGCTTGGCATGTGAGTTGGTAACCACAGTTTTTATATTTTAGTTGATATAAGGAAGACGCTGCTGAATAGCTGGTTTCCTTACCCCTGCCACCTCTTACGACACGATACCCACAAAATGATACGAGGTTGATACTCTTGAGGTGGATACTCTTGAGGTGGATACTCTTAAGGTGGATACTCTCGAGGTGGATACTCTTAAGGTGGATACTCTTGAGGTGGATACTCTTGAGGTGGATATTCTTGAGGTGGATACTCTTGAGGTGGATACTCTTAAGGTGGACACTCTTGAGATGGATACTCTTGAGGTGGATACTCTTGAGGTGGATTCTCTTGAGGTGGATACTCTTGAGGTGGATACTCTTGAGGTGGATACTCTTGAGGTGGATACTCTTGAGGTGGATACTCTTAAGGTGGATACTCTTAAGGTGGATACTCTTAAGGTGGATACTCTTGAGGTGGATACTCTTGAGGTGGATATTCTTGAGGTGGATACTCTTAAGGTGGACACTCTTGAGATGGATACTCTTGAGGTGGATACTCTTAAGGTGGACACTCTTGAGGTGGATACTCTTGAGGTGGATACTCTTGAGGTGGATACTCTTGAGGTGGATACTCTTGAGGTGGATATTCTTGAGGTGGATACTCTTAAGGTGGACACTCTTGAGATGGATACTCTTGAGGTGGACACTCTTAAGGTGGACACTCTTGAGATGGATACTCTTGAGGTGGACACTCTTAAGGTGGATACTCTTGAGGTGGATACTCTTGAGGTGGATACTCTTGAGGTGGATACTCTTGAGGTGGATACTCTTGAGGTGGATACTCTTGAGGTGCATACTCTTGAGGTGGATACTCTTGAGGTGGATACTCCTGAGTTGGATACTCTTGAGGTGGATACTCTTGAGGTGGATACTCTTAAACCGCATTCGCAAAATATTTTTACGTGGTAGAGCCATGCTGCAACTTTATAGTGGTGGCTCGTCCCATTCGTGCTGCAACTATACTACTAATATAATTGCAGCATGGCTCTACCACGTAACACTTGTTATATGTGTATATTTCACTTGTTATAAACCAGTCACACTATCACACCGACACCAAAGTCTATCAAAAGGAGGGATATTTACCGTAGATTCAATAAGATTCAAAAAGATTTCAATAGCCTCGCGTATCATCCTTGGTATAAATCGGTGTTCTTTTGCAAGGATTTGTGGTTTATCAAATCGAATGTAATGGTGGGGACGATCTTGAACTTGTTCGCAGACTGTAGACTTCCCGGAGCGTCGGTGCTTCACATCAGATATATGTTCCTTCACGCGGGTTTTTATAGTTCTTTTTGTTTGACCTATGTAAGAGAGACCACATTCACAATCTAGCTTGTACACACCTGCATCTTGTAGAGGGATATTACATTTGATGGATGGTAAAAATTTACTAATTTTCTTCGGCGGCTTGTAGTATGTTTTAATGGAAGCTCGCTTCAAGATGTAGCCAATCTTGTCTGTGACTCCTCTGACATACGGTAGTACAGGTTTTATTCAACACAGTCCACCTGATGGAAAGCGGATGCTGTGGCCTATAGATATCCTCATTTATCTTCGATTAACAATCACTCACCATACAAAACACAGCAGCATTAAGCAGCTATATTACACTAATATTCTGTTAGATCGTGGTTCTTCCCCGGTCGAGTCGACCCAATCATACTACAATGATAATATAGCTGCAGAATGGCTCTAACGCGCATAAAATGTACGTCACGTAGTGATTGTCAGGTCAGTTCTTTTTCAAGTTAAGTTAGTTCAACTTCAGAGGTCAGTTTGTCTTATTACATAAGAGCAATATTTATGTATTCATTACCTTGTAATCACTTGAAACTTACACTGCAGGGGTTCTGGAGGGAAAAATAGATCTAGTTAGTTCTTATTTTTGGAAAAAAAAATTTGTCGCCGGCGTGCAGGATTTTGATTCCTGCGATGTGATCAGTTTCTTTTTTAGTTTTTTTTTGTACTTTGATATTCTAGCCCTGACGACCCCACAGTTTGGCAAAACAACAGAAAACCCTTGTTTTGTCGATAATTTCTAATTCATAAAGGAATATAAAACATATTTTTGAATAACTAATCATAAAAAAATTAAAACATTATACGAGTCTACGTAATTGGTATCTCAGAAACGGCGCTAACGATGTGGGTGAACTTTGGTGCTTAGTTTCTTTACAAGTTTTTCTAGAAGTGAATATATGATAATTGTAAAGTTGTGTTGAATGTCTAATCTCAGAATTTTGTTTTCAAACACCGAACAAAGCTTTTTCTATTACTGTCCTTATTTTATTACTTAATATGTTAAGAGTAAAAATTATTGCGCAAATTTTGAATTTGGCAATCACAGCATAAAAGAAATAACACGATATTTGTTCTTTTTACCCTATACTAACTTAAATTAAACCAAAACTGCACTGATTTTAACTACTTTAAGCCTAAATACCAAAAAAATAATCCAAATTAAGATTAATCGACTGAGATCAAAAGTTTTGTAAATTTGTTGACGTTGACGAAAAGGTCCAAATTTATTACCACACAATGTATAACATTATTCAAGAATGTGTAAAAAACGGAAACTACATTAGTCACGACCGTTCGGGGTTCACTCCGATGTTGATAACGAGACAATACTCGTAAATATAAGAACTTCAGAGATAAGCTAGAGTATGATATAGTTCGTAATCAGTGTCATAAACTATAGCACAAATGTTACCCCCTCGCCTACAAAACAAACATCATATATATATATATATATATATATATATATATATATATATATATATATATATATATATAAGACATAACATGAAGGGCCTGATGTATCGGCAGTGACATATTACAGACATATCTCTATACTTTTTTCTTTTTAAAAATTGTTTGAGGCGACTGTATGTCCATTCCTAGCTCATCAACATTGAAGACAAGTTAAGTAATTTTTAGTACGGTTTTCGAAAGGGCCGTTCTACCGAAATAAACCCTATTTTGTTTAGCATATATCGCGCGAGGTTGACAAGTAATGCCAGGACGTCATTTATACTGATTTGTCGCGCACCTTTGATAAGGTAAACCATGCCCTGTTACTGAGAAAACTTGAAGCTACAGATTTTCAGTTATTACAAGATGATCATGACCGACTGAAAGAATGGTGTAATGCAAACCATATGACGTTAAGTCAATCAAATTTACACTATAATTACCGAACACCAATCACAACTTATACACACTAATAATTAATCGCACTTAGCACTTTAGTTCGCAGTTATATCGCTTCGAAGTATTCGCTTGAATCGCCAATTCAATACTGACTCGGGTCAATACCAGTCTTATATAGGAACTTTTCTACTGTAACATTTAGAATGTTCGAGTAGAATGTCGAAAGTTTTAGCATGGAATCTTCTAAAAAGCTCTTCTAGTTCTGCTACTCGATACTAGATGGCACTAGTTGCATTAATTATGGCGTGCAACAGTATTCAGATGGCCTTTACAAAACATCTTGCCTTCATATGTAGTGGAATTTAACAGAGGTATACCTACGAACAGCGATTGGCATTTTTGATATACATTCCCTGAATAGCAGGATAAAAAATTCACGACCTCATGGTATAATAAAAATAGTAAACGGACGTACTGCTTGCTGTGAACTACTACAATATTTCTCCCTAAATATACCACATAATATCCCTCGTCGTCCAATAACAAAACTTTTACACAATCCGCAATCCAGGATAATTCACTCACTGGTGTATAGTCTACTGTCAATATTTTTTATGATAATTTCCCTGAATATAGGTAAAATGTATTAGATTACTATTATAAATGATTTGTAAATGATTTAATTATAATTTAATATCCATATTCCTTACAGTTGCTGCTTGGTTATATGAATGATTTAACTGCCTTAGTTATATATTATCTTAAGGTATTTATTATTTTTGGCGACATATTTCTTTATAAGCTATTGTAAAATTACGCTATCCTAACTTTTATAGTATTTTGTAATCCTGTTTTAACTCACTTATAACTTATAAGGGTACACACATCAGTCCCTAGATTAAGCCTGTTCTCAATAAAAATGTAATAATGTGTGAACTCCTAGTGTTCTATGATAAATAAATAAATTAGTTACGTGAAATACACAAAATGTTTGCGTTACTGTTGTTTTATAGAAGAGGGGGTAAAAGAGCATGCAGCGCACCTGATGGAAATGTTGACCACCGCCCGCGAACAACTGCAACCGAGGGAATAGCAGATGTGTTGCTGGCCTTTTAAAAAGAAGTAAGTTTATTTCTTTTATATCTCTAAGACGTATCGGTTCGGTAAATCTCCGGTGGTAAAAGATTCCAAAATGAAGTTACGTAAGGAATAATACTCCTTGTAAATCGCATAGTTGCAGGAAATAAATGACATGTGAAACAATATATATATTATTTACTGCTTTTTAATATACTCTTTATTACACTTAAAAAAACGTTCAAACCAATTTTGAAAACATAAGGACTGTTGGTCTGAGGAAATGTTCTTCAGGTTCTTGTTGACAACTATTACGTTCTCATCTGGTTCAGTAAATGTAAAACCTCTCATTAAATCTATGTTTATATTTGATATAGTGCAAAGTCTGGAATGTATGCAGAATCACGAGCTCAGCCTTTTCTGAAGCCAAAAATGAATGTGTCTTGTTCGCGCATTTAAGCATTGTCACAGTGTTTTTGAATTTGTATTGTGCTCGAAACATAGATTATGCGCCAATTTTCTTCAATTAACGTCCTAAAAGTAACCACATTTTCCTCAATGATCTCAGTTAGGGGTTGACCTTCACAAATTTCGTCACGGAGAGAAACACGGCCAAGATCAAATTCGCCTTCTGGTGCTCAAATGAGGTTCTTCCCTCCTAAAAGCATTTTATATTGGTCCCAACTTAAATGTGGCTGATAATTTTGAGGGATGAATTTTTGGGAATAAATTATGAGAGGTATTTTATTCTTTTTTTTTCGAGCGTGCACTGCTCTACTTTAATTTTTTATAGCAATAATAACTACGTATATAGCATAAGCACGTGTTAAAATTTATAACATATCCTTATTTTATTTTCTCATAAAATATAACGGGTCAAAGACATTATCTTTTAATGAACTTTTACGTCAACATTAATACCCAAAATGATAGATAGCTGTAGTTGAAACGTCACAGGACATTAAAATAGTTACAAATTTAAGCATCTGCTTTTTATGCAGTTGCGTTGTGGTCTAAGGTACTAGTTGTAGCGGGTTTTTTTTTAAAAATAGAATAAGGGTAACAAACGAGCACATAGTTCACTCGATGGTAAGTTGCTGCTGTGGCCCATAGACATCTACATTTATCCTCGATTAAGAATCAAAACATCATTACAGTCCTTCACAAGCCCACTGCTGAATATAGGCCCCGCCAAGAAATGCCACAAAGCACAGTCTTGAGTCACCTGCATCAATAGATTTCCAAGTTGTAGTAGTTGCAAGTCTCACTAGGTCGTCACTTCACCTAGTGGGGGGGGGGGGGGTCGCCCTATAATACGCCTACCGGTTCGAGGCTGCCACTTGAGAATTTTTTTCTTCATCGGTTGTCGGTTCTTCGAGCTATATGGCCGGCTCATTCCCACTTCAGCTTACTAATCCGTTGGGCTATGTCGGTCACTCTGGTTCTACTGCGGATATCCTCATTTCTAAGTTTATCACGCTGAGAAACACCGAGTATAGTCCTTTTCATAACTCCCTGAGTGACCTTGAGCGTCCTCATACGGCCAGCAGAGAAGGTTTATAATAAATAAAGCAGTATGGTGTTAATTATAAATTAATTTATATTTTAACTACATAAACCCTGACCTTATTTCCTTACTCAACGTAGCTGAGAACATCATCACCTGTTTTTCATCGGGAGTGTTTCTGAAAATCTCATATGAGCCGTGGTAGCTCAGATGGTTAGCGGTCGCTGTGAATTTTACAGTATGTGATCAAACCGGATTCGATCCCCGCCGGAACTAATAAAATTGCAATTTTAAGTGCTGATTTACTACGTGCTCGACGCTGAAGGAAAACATCGTAAGGAAACCTGCGTGTTTGAAAAATAATAAAAAAAAATTCGAAGACACGTATTTGAGGCACTTCCTTGTCCTAAAATCCTCTCAGAAATAAAGTGAGGCCTGTACCCAACAGTGGAACTTATATAGGCTGTAACTTACATAAACCCTACAATTATTCTACTCTGGACACTCTCATTATCCTAATGCTCTCGAAGTTTAGTTTACTGAAGGTTTCACTTCTACCGCGTGTGACTGCAGATTTTTGATTATTTTTTATAGGATAGGGTGACAAACGAGCACACAGTCCACCTGATAGTAAGTGGTTGCTGTGGCCCATAGACATCTTCATTTATCTATCTTCGATTACGAATCAAAATGCAGATGCGTTGTCACCCGTGAAGATTAAGATGGAATGCCTCGTTTCCAGTAAAAAAGGGTCTCCGGTTCTCTACACTCACCATACGAAACATAGCAGCATTAAGCTACTATTTTACGCTGGTATTCTATGAGAGCGTGGTCCTTCCCCGGTCGAGCCGACCCATTCGTGCAACAACTATACTTCTAATATAACTGCAGCATGGCTCTACCACCATTTTTGAACCATACAACATCACAGGGGTGTCATAAAAGGCGACAGTGGGAACTGAAACTGAAGATGCCAGTATTTTCTTGTTTTTTTTTTTCAAAATTATAAAAAAAACTGCGATTGCCGATTGGTCTGCCAAGCGTTGTAACTATGGCAAACTACCCAAATGACAACCTATAGAGGAGGATTCAGCAATGGAATTTTATAGGCTGTAGAGAGAGACGCAATATAACCATTTTCAAAGAAAAAATATTTTAACTTAGAAACAAAAATCCGACAAAAATTAGAAACTGCTAAAAGTAGTAAGTCTGTGAACAAATACAGCATCGCCCCCGTCACTTCATCAGATTTGATAGACCACAAACACACAGACGCCAGGTTATTGAAATCAAAAAACATCCTAATTTAAACAGAGAAGATGGCTGGGTGCTAAGATCTGCTTGGGATCCTAAAATTAATAAAATTAAATCCCAACTCAAGCATACAACTGCAAAACTTCAAGATACTACAAGTTCATACTGCGTAGATCGGAACAAAAGTTAATAACTTTAATCTGTGGGTAACCGCAGTTAACTATGACATATGGACGTTGAACATCTCAGCACCCCCCCCCCTCCTACCGTGACCTTGGTTGCTGTAAAGTGCTCGAAACGTCGGGAATATAAAAAAGTTAATATACGCGATAAGTTCCGTAAAATCTAGTATTTTTTATATGTGTAGTGTTCGCGTAAATATAAGAAATCATTATACTACTAAAAGTAGCAATTTGAAATCATACGATGTAGTGAATTATTGATGATGATGTCAACTACCTAATTAATATGCGTAGTATATTAGAATAGCGCGACACCATACTTGATGACATCGTAGTGATGACAACACTCTAACTAATATGGTATCGACATGCATTCATCATGCATGTTGATGGATGCTGGTGTCACAGGGTGCATATTATTCATGGTGATGATTAGTGATGATGATATCGCGTTAAGCTATGGTAGTAAAAGTTTGCCGTATTTTTTTAAAGAGGGGTTTTATAATTATATAAAAAGGAAGTAACAAATGAACTGCACATTCATCTAATAGTAAGTTTTTTTACAGATAAGGGGCAAACGAGCGTACGGCTCACCTGATGGTAAGTGATTACCGCCGCCTATGAATAACTGCAACATCAGGGGAACTGCAGATGCGTTGCCGGCCTTTTAAAAAGGAGTAGGCTCTTTTCTTGTAGGTCCCTAAGTCGTATCGGTACGGAAATGTCTCTGGTGGTAGTCGATTCCACAAGAAAGTTGTGCGAGAAAGAAAACTTCTTTTAAATCACACATTGGTGGACTGCCAGTCATTCAGATGGAATGGATGATATCGCGAGTTTCATCGCGATGTGTGATGGTGAAATTGTGCGGCTGGAATTAGTTCAAACAATTCTTTAGAGCACTCCCCGTGGTAAATGTGATAAAGTTATACACCGTCCTCTATAGTCCTCTTGTTCTCTACAGGTAATGATAAAATACGCAAAGAGATGCAACATCTCTCCGCAGTGCCAGGGAGTCAAGCCGATCGGAAAAAAGATCGGTCGTCGACGATTCGAACAGCTCTACGCTGGATGTGTTTAAATGGTAGGAGCCTGCCCCGGCCCAGAGATGCGAACAGTTAAGTGAATAGAAAATTGGCCACTGTGGTTCATGGACGCCAGCAGCTAACTTCAAACAAAGTCAAAGGCGCGTTATCACCTCTGAGGAGCTAGACTGAATGCCTCACAGGCCTGTTCTAGCTCTCTACACCCTTTAGACTGGAACATAATAGTTCAAGCACTGCTTGGTGGCCAGGAAAGAAAGTGGTATCTACACAGACAGAGTCCTGGGCAAAAAAGGGCTCCTTTACAAGTAAAATGGTGTAAAGAGGAAAACATGAGTCCTTATTTAAATCAACCTCAGCTGATGCAATACCTCTAGGTAAAACCCTCTCTTCCTTCTGCAGAGCTGCCTTTAACCCAGCAACGTTGCTCACCTGCAAAGTCTATTCCGTCACCCATAAATTCGTTCAAATTTTCAAGAGACGAAAAGAAACAGAATACACATTTTAATTTGTCGCTAAATCTCCATAATAATGATTTTGTGGCAGGGAAATCGGTTTCACCATCTACCGATTTATCGAGTTGATAGAACAACACAGCTTGATGATGAAGTCTCTGGAGACTGATCTGGCAGTGCCGTGTAAATTTACAAAACAGTTCTGTTATAAATTTTGTTTGATTAAAAAAACGCTTTCGCTAATAACTTATATCAAAAATTATGTGGAAAATGAATTATTGATTTGACGTGTTTTTAATTGCCATATGTTTGAGTCTACGACTGCTATGGTCTAGTTGTCCTCAGCGCGACTACTGATCTTATGCATCCCGGTTCCCAGGTTGGGTTAAAAACATTAATTGGCTTTTAATGTTAAGAAATTTTCAGTAGCAGCCAAGTGACGGGAAGCTGGTGCTATTTCGCACCCCCGTGCCTCGGAAAGCAAGTCAAGCCGTTGTTCAACGCCTTATCTCTCTCCAACCTTGTTACATTGCCCTCGATTTTATATAGAGAGATTACCTGTGTTTGCGCACATACTCGTGCACTATAAACCTGTCCCATATGGCTAGCCTCTATGAACCGTGGGAAGCCGAGGCAGTTCGCGTGTCTAATATATAAAAATTAATGTTAGTTTGTTCGTATTTTATGCGCTGCCATACCATTCAGCAAATTGTGCTAAAACTTTGTCCACTTATTGCTTGCACTTGCGCAAAGGTAAATCTTGGAATAGGTGGGGCGCATATCGCACTGAAAAATTTATTTCAAAGTCATATATTTTTCAATTTCAATGAATATATTATCATTCCTAATTAATAATCCTTTCAAATTTAAAACGATATTTCCATTAATATTTCTTCTACGGCAGCAATGCGCCGGGTATCAACAAATTAGAAGTAAACAAATAAAATTGGTTCAACTCACATGCCCTTACACACGCACTCACGTCCACTAAATTGAATACGCGCGCCTGAATTGCGAATACACGACTACAAGAAATCTCGCGTTTTTGAACAGCTTCTCGATTATTTTATCCAAATTAATTATTAAATTTTAATTCCAAGAAATATTTTTAGGTAAAAATATCCTACTATAGATAAGACACTGTGTTTTAATTTGTTCTTAATCAATTATTTTTAATCATTTTTGATAATCTAAAAACATCAAACATCGTTTCTAAATTTTTACCTTTAATAACAGCATAAATTTGAAGTAGGGTTGATAGTGTAGCTGATTGCGAACAAATTAGAATAAAAAACAAATAAAAAGTTAAGGAGCTAGTTTCCAAGGTATAGCACAATAACTTAAAAAATCACAAAATTTTACTGAGTTTTTCGTCTAACTCAAAGGCTTTTGTTTAAAAAATTTGTTGTCTTTTTTACAAGTTTGATATTACAAGCCAGCTAATTTCTTCACCTTTAAAATAAGGTAATCACAAAAAAATAAACACAGGTAATCTCTGAATGACAGGGTGAGAAATTGCGTGATAAGAGATAAATGTGGTATGCAAGATGATGTTGTGACCAGGATTAAGAAAGGAATGCTTCGGTGGTTTGGTCATGTAGAAAGAATGAATGAGGAAAGAGTGACAAAGCAAATTTATATGGCAGATGTGAACGGCCGAGTCGGGAAGGGACGCTCTAGAAAAAAGTTTATCGACCAAATTGGCGATATTTTGAAAAGGGGCCACGTTAGAAGTACCCTTAACCGATGAGCATGTATGCGTAGATATATGGATGTAAAGGAGGCGAAAGAGGTATGTCAGGATCGTGCCAAATGGAAGTCCGTAGTCTCTGCCTACCCCTCTGGGTGACAGGCGTGAGTGTTTATGTATGTATGTATGTAGGTAATCTCTCTATATAAAATCGAGGGCAATCTAACAAGATTTAAGCGAGAACAGGCGTAGACCAACAAATTGACGTGCTTTCCGAGGCACGGGGGGTGAAATACCGCCAAATTACTGTCTCTTGGCTGCTACTGAAGTGTCTTGAGACAGTAAAAGCTAATGAATGTTTTTAGCCTAACCTGGGATTCGACCCCGGGTCCACATAATCAGTAGTCGCGCTGACGACAACTAGACCATATCAGTCGTTAGTTAAAATACGTCAAATCGGATCGCACAACACCAGCTTTATCATTTTAAATTGTACGGTAATTTAATTAATTTCTGTATAAAGAATAAGCCATATTGTAAAATATTAAATTATTCATGAAATTTATGCATTTACCGCGTTGTGGGAAATTTATGTGCCTTATCTGCTTGTCACTCTGAAATGGCGTTACAAAGTTTATATTTAAGATTCGCTGTGGAAATTAAAGCATCTTTAGGGAGAGGATTGTCGGTATTACGAGGCGCTGCTCTCTCTACCCTCCGCAGCCGAATCTTGGTTGTCGGCGGAGCCATAGACCAGATCCGCCGCTGGGGTCGGGAAGGCTAGTACTTCTAAGTGCTCGTTTTTCCTGGTCCCATAGCCTTTGTGCATCGGACGCGGGGGCGTCTGTTGCACAGACGTAATTGGAGGCCGTGGAGGAAGGCGCGCCATGTGTTCTGGTGCGCCTTACCTGGGAAGGAGAATGGGGAGGAATTTTCCTCTCCCGAGGAGGTGCTGCCATGGGGCGGCAGGCGCTAGTAGGGCCGCGGATGTGTGCGAAAGCGTTCCCGTAGCCCTGCCAATATGCGACAAAGGTGGAACACCATGGGGTTTTAGTCGGTGCGAGTTCGACATAACCCGTCCTTGCCCCCGCGAGGCGGGTATGCGTAGGCATTTCCCCATGTAAAAAAAAGACCTCCAAAATGGTTATTGCATAGGCAAAGTACGAGCACATTGGCAGAATGGGCGAGTAATTAGTTCGCCTTCCTTCGGGAACCCATGCATTAATCGATTTTGGAGAAAAGTTGAGGAGATAATGTTTTGAGGAGAAAAAAAAACAGCTTCGACTATTAATATTCTGATTACCTGTAATGGTGGTCCGTAAGAAGAAATATTTCTCGTTTCATATTTAGTTTTTTTATAGAATGAGGGTGACAAGCGAGTACACAGTCCACCTGATGGTAAGTGGACTATGACCCATTTACATCTACATCTATTATCGATTAAGAATCAAAATCCAGATGCGTTTTCACCCGAGCGAATTAAGATGAACGCCACGTTTGTAGTTAAAAGAAGTACCGGTTGAACAACACGCGACTTCAACATATGAAACAACGTAATTAGACTGGTATTTTTGCTGGTATTTTGTGAGAACATGGTCTCTCCTCGATCAAGCCAACCCATTTTTGATACAATCATAATGTAGCTGCAGTCTGTCTTT
This sequence comes from Parnassius apollo, assembly GCA_907164705.1. Classification (NCBI taxonomy): domain Eukaryota; kingdom Metazoa; phylum Arthropoda; class Insecta; order Lepidoptera; family Papilionidae; genus Parnassius; species Parnassius apollo. Next base: position 4,728,932 of record CAJQZP010001668.1, on the reverse strand, counting down.
ACAACGTGTATAAATGTAACGGTTTAATTTAATTATATAATTAAATTAAAACGTTGCATTATATTGAATTTAAATATATCGCTGTAACTGTAGTTACCTTCGCAAGGTTACAAAGCCCAATTCAGTTTTGTATCAACAATGAGAAATAATTTAAATTTTCAAGTGGAATTGTGAGTTTCTGAATCGAGCACGCTTGTACTTGCAGATCTAATTTAAGAACTGCTACACTTTGTTAGACGTTGAGAAAAATATGAGCCGTGCGCGCGTGTATCACGTTGGAGTACAGGGTGTCTCAGATACAAATGCATGGAGAATGTATCAAATTTGGAACATGTGTCTAGAATTTTTTTAAATAATGGAAATCCTACTCTATTTTTTTTGGTTAAAAGTTGCTCATGTAGCCTTTTTTATGTAAGAGGGACAAACGAGCACACAGTCCACCTGATGGTAAATGGATACTGTGACCCATAGACATCTACATTTATCCTCGTTTGAATCCTGAAGACTGAGATGGAATGCCCCGTTTCCAGCATTAAGCTACTATTTTACGCTGATATTCTTTTTAGTTTCGCACCATGAGGCAAAAGAGAAAAGAAATGGCCCTGAGTTCCCGGCGTCCCTTTAATGGGGCAGGGATGTTCTGCCTCCCGGAGGGGTGAAAAGTGGATTGCTGAAGCCCGTCTGGGTACGCTGAATGTAAGCCCACTTATATCCGAGAGCAGTTTTGGGAGATAGTAAGAATGGTGTTAATGAAATATAAGAAAAATAAAAGTATTGTTATGTTACGAGATTTTAATGGAAGGGTTGGGGTGAAGAGGCTTTTTTATGAAAGGATACTGCGAACGTTTAGTGATGAGAATGGTGAAAGCCTCCTCACCGTATGTGTGAAAAAGAGTATTTTTGTGACGAACACTTTCTTTCGTCACAAAAGGATTCACATGTATACTTGGGAAAAAGGTGATGATAGAAGCGTGATAGATTTCATAATTGTGAATAAAAGAATGAACAGCGCAGTGGTAGATACAAGGTTTTACCGGGGGTCTAACGTAGGAACGTATCATTATTTGGTTTTATCCCGAATTGATGGTCTATTCAGACGTTGGCGCCATCGGACATCTGCGTCTACCACTGCGTTACTGTGTATTAGAACAGAAAGGTTACGAGATGAAGGCGAGAGTACAAATGTAGACCGAAAGAAAATGACTGATAGTGGTTTGGATGAATTATGTATGAATGAGTTAAGACTTGGAGAATGTATGGCAAAATGTTAAGAATGGATGCAGCTACCGAAGTATGTGGTGTTAGTAGAGAACGAATGAAAGGAAAAATAAAACGTAATGGTAGGATGATGAGGTGCGTATGGAAGTGGAAGCAAAGAAAAGAGCATGGCTAGATTTACTAGCAGGTATTTCTAAGGCTGGTATTTCTGGCGGTACGAATGATGATATTGAAAGAAAAAAGGCAGTCTTTAGAAATCTAAATAAGAAGTAAAAGAAGTAGTTTAAGGGGAAAAAAGGCACGTATGGCAATTAACAATGCAGTCTTGGTTCCTACTTCAACGTATGGTAGTGAAAGTTGGCAGAAGAAGCACGAGAGTAGAATAAATGCAGTAGAAATGCGGTCGCTAAGGTATATATTAGGGCTGAATCTGAGTGACAGGGTGAGAAACTGTGTGATAAAAGAAGAGTGTGGTTTGCAAGATGATGCGGTGACCAGGATTAAGAATGCTTCGGTCGTTTGGTCATGTAGAAAGAATGAATGAGGAAAGACTGACAAAGCAAATATACTCGTATGTTGCAGAAGTGAATGGAAGAGTCGAAAAGGGACGTCCTAGGCGAATTTTTTGTACCGAATTGGCAATATATTAAAAATGGGCCAAATTAAGTGTACCTTTAACCGACGAGCATATATGCGTAGGTATATGAACGTGAAGGAGGCGAGAGAGGTGTGTCAGGATCGTGCAAAATGGAAGTCTGTAGTCTCTGCCTACCCCTCTGGGTGACAGGCGTGAGTGTTAATGTATTATGTATATTCTTTGAGAGCGTGGTCCTACCCCGGTCGAGCCGATCCATTCATGTTACAACCATAATATAGATGCAGCGTGGCTTTACCACGTAAACATGTGTACCACGTAAAGACGTAAGGGACTCACCAAATGATTTTTAGACAGCTTCTGATTTTAATAATGAAGAATAGAAGAATTAGTTACAGACTGTTTTCTAATTATTTAATACTTATTAGTTACGCAATCATCATCTATTCACATATTCTGTCAAAAATCCACTGCTGAACATAGAACCCCATAGATTGTCTAGTATGAAAGATATTTAGCTGTGGCCATAGTGGTGGTGGGTAAGTTGGCAATGTGTGAGTAAATGTCTCGTCACCAGTAACAAAGGTCTCTGGTCTACACTTACCACATAGAACATAGTACAGCATTATGCAGCTATTTTATGCTGGTATTCTGTGAGAGCGTGTTTACCTTAGTTAAGACAGTTACAGAGACAGTTGTAGCTTTACTACTGTGACAATGTGGCCTTACCCTTAAAAATGCTTAAAACTTTCAACGGATAAAAGACACTGAATAGTATAGTTTTTATTTAATTTATTTTATTCAAGATGAAGAGTGTGGTTTGCAAGACGATGTTGTGATCAGGATTAAGAAAGGAATGCTTCGGTGGTTTGGTCATGTGGAAAGAATGAATGAGTAAAGAGTGACAAAGAAAATTTATGGTGCAGAAGTGAATGGCAGAGTCGGAAACGGACGTCCTAGGCGAAAATTTATCGACCAAATTGGCGATTTATTGAAAACGGGCCAAATTAGGAGTACCCTTAACCGACGAGCATGTATGCGTAGGTGTATGGATGCGAAGGAGGCAAGGGAGGTGTGTCAGGATCGTGCCAAATGGAAGTCTGTAGTCTCTGCCTACCCCTCTGGGTGACAGGCGTGAGTGTTTATGTTATGTTATGTTATATGTTATTTTATTTAATTTTATTAGCAGAATGTTTGAACGAGCACGGTGATTTAAAAAAGGCGACAAATAGGCGGCGAGTATTAAAAGGAGTGTAGAAAACAAATTTGAATATCGCCCTTGGCTAGATCTCCACTTACTATCTTGTGGGATGGTAAAAAAAAGTTGCTGACCATCGCCGATCTCGGTGTATTTTAATTTTTAACTTTCCGCTATGAAAATCAATGATTTTCGAAAATTGGGGAAGTTATTGTTTCCACTCCGGTTTTTGAAAATTGAGTTCTCATCAGAGATTTAAAACAACAAAGATTAAAAGCTATTCAGGCTGATTCTGATTTGTTCGAAGAAAAAAAACGTGGAATTTGGAGCGTTTTGATATTGAAATTAGTGGGAATTTCCAGGGATGGCCTGAAGAGTTAACCAATTTTTTTATAGAATATGGTCGACTGTCGACCACACAGTTCACCTGATCGTAAATGTATGAAAAAGGCATTTTCATTGCTTGGAAAGCACGTAAAGTCCTTAGTCCTGCGCCTGATACCTATCCGGTCATGTGATATGTACGTCCCATCGGACTATGAGAGTGGGGGAATAGATAGTCCATCTGTGCTTGCTCACAAATTTGTGCACCATAATCCTGTCTGGCCAAATGGCTAGTCTCCGTTGAGACTTGTTAAGATAATCTGTCACCTTATTTCTTCCCTTGGGAAATACCAGACTATTCTCATAATTTCCGGTAAATTGGTGTAAAACCATCTATATAAACCATAAACCATCCGTCCATCTATAAACCATCATCATAAGAAAAAACTCTTTTAATCCAAACGTTTGCGTTTTAAGTTTTTTCTTATACGTGATAGAGCTATGCTGTTGCTATATTAGGGTTGTAGCATGAATGGATGTTACTCGACCGCTTGACTGGGGAGGAACAACACTGTCACAGAATACCAGCGTAAACTTGCAGCTTAATGCTGCTGTATTTCGTATGGTGAGTGTAGAGAACCAGAGACCCTAATTTACGAAAACGAGGTATACAATCTTAGTCCTCAGGAATGACAACGCGTCTGACTTTGATTCTTAATCAAAGATAAATGAAAATGTCTTTCATACACTTACGATCAGGTGTACTGTGTGGTCGACAGTCGACCATATTCTATAAAAAAATTGGTTAACTCTTCAGGCCATCCCTGGAAATTCCCACTAATTTCAATATCAAAACGCTCCAAAACCACGTTTTTTTTCTTCGAACAAATCAAAATCAGCCAGAATAGCTTTTAAGGGCCTCGAAACGTCGAGATCTGATGAGAACTCAATTTTCAAAAACCGGGGTGGAAACAATAACTTCCACAATTTTCTAAAATCATTGATTTTCATAGCGGAAAGTTAAAAATTAAAATACACCGAGATCGGCGATGGTCAGCAACTTTTTTTAGCATCCCACAAGATAGTAAGTGGTGATCTAGCCAAGGACGATATTCAAAGTTTTTTCTACACTCCTTTTAATACTCGCCGCCTATTTGTCGCCTTTTTAAATCACCGTGCTCGTTCAAACATTCTGCTAATAAAATTGAATAAAATAAATTAAATAAAAACTATACTATTCAGTCTCTTTTATTCGTTGAAAGTTTTATGCATTTTAAATGGTAAGGCCACACTGTCACAGTAGTAAAGCTACAATTGTCTCTGTAACTGTCTTAACTAAGGAAAACGCTCTCACAGAATACCAGCATAAAATAATAATAATAATAATAATAATATTCTTTATTGACTCCCGAGCTAGGTTAGAAAACCTGTGTTACGAGCTGCATGATACTGTACTATGTTCTATGTGGTAAGTGTAGACCAGAGACCTTTGTTACTGGTGACGAGACATTTACTCCACATTGCCAACTTACCTACCACCACTATGGCCACAGCTAAATATCTTTCATACTAGACAATCTATTTACTACTAGACAATCAATCTAGGTTCTATGTTCAGCAGTGGATTTTTGACAGAATATGTGAATAGATGATGATTGCGTAACTAATAAGTATTAAATAATTAGAAAACAGTCTGTAACTAATTCTTCTATTCTTCATTATTAAAATCAGAAGCTGTCTAAAAATCATTTGGTGAGTCCCTTACGTCTTTACGTGGTACACATGTTTACGTGGTAAAGCCACGCTGCATCTATATTATAGTTGTAACATGAATGGATCGGCTCGACCGGGGTAGGACCACACTTTCAAATAATATACATAATACATTAACACTCACGCTTGTCACCCAAAGGGGTAGGCAGAGACTACAGACTTCCATTTTGCACGATCCTGACACACCTCTCTCGCCTCCTTCACATCCATATACCTACACATACATGCTCGTCGGTTAAAGGTACACTTAATTTGGCCCATTTTTAATATATTGCCAATTCGGTCCACAAACTTTCGCCTAGGACGTCCCTTTTCGACTCTTCCATTCACTTCTGCAACATATATTTGCTTTGTCAATCTTTCCTCATTCATTCTTTCTACATGACCAAACGACCGAAGCATTCCTTTCTTAATCCTGATCACCGCATCATCTTGCAAACCACACTCTTCTTTTATCACACAGTTTCTCACCCTGTCACTCAGATTCAGCCCTAATATATACCTTAGCGACCGCATTTCTACTGCATTTATTCTACTCTCGTGCTTCTTCTGCCAACTTTCACTACCATACGTTGAAGTAGGAACCAACACTGCATTGTGAATTGCCATACGTGCCTTTTTTCCCCTTAAACTACTTCTTTTACTCTCTTATTTAGATTTCTAAAGACTGCCTTTTTTCTTACAATATCATCATTCGTACCGCCAGAAATACCAGCCTTAGAAATACCTGCTAGTAAATCTAGCCATGCTCTTTTCTTTGCTTCCACTTCCATACGCACCTCATCATCCTACCATTACGTTTTATTTTTCCTTTCATTCGTTCTCTACTAACACCACATACTTCGGTAGCTGCATCCATTCTTAACATTTTGCCATACATTCTCCAAGTCTTAACTCATTCATACATAATTCATCCAAACCACTTTCAGTCATTTTCTTTCGGTCTACATTTGTACTCTCGCCTTCATCTTGTACTCGTAACCTTTCTGTTCTAATACGCTGTAACGCAGTGGTAGACGCAGATGTCCGATGGCGCCATTCGGTCAAGAGAATATTATTTTTATTATTATTTGTTGAGTCCAAAGTTAGCCATATTATTGCATAGTACGTTTGCGTCACTAGGCACCATGACATTGTTTACGGGAAGAGCCATGGTCGACTATGAGATTGGGACGTCGAACACCTCAATCTCTACCGCCCTTCCCGTGACCATGGCTGCTGTAAAATGCACGAAATAAAATAAATTAATATACGTGATAAAATTCGTAAAAACTTCATACATATTATACATAATTACATACATAAGCATCACGCGTGTCACCCAGAGGGGTAGGCAGAGACTATAGCCTTCCATTTGGCACGATCCTGACACACCTCTTTTGCCTCTTCCACATTCATATACCTACGCATACATGCTCGTCGGTTAAGGGTACTCTTAATTTAGCCCCTTTTCAGTAGGTCGCCAATTCGGTCGACAAATTTTCGCATAGCGCGTCCCTTACCGACTCTCCCGTTCACTTCAGCAACATAAATTTGCTTTGTCACTCTTTCCTCATTCATTGTTTCTATATGACCAAACCACTGAAGCATTCCTTCCTTTATCCTCGTCACAACATCATCTTGCATATCACTCTCTTCTCTTATTACACGTAAAACTAGTTTAAATGTAGTGTTCGAATAAATATAAGAACGTATAAGTACGTATAAATAGGTTCTTTCTTTCTCATTCTTGAACTTCTTCGTCCTTCAACGCGCATTTGAGCAGCTTAGCGGATTCCACTTTGCTTTATATCACTATCTGAAATAAGAGGCTTGTTCCCATTGATGGGCAACGATTTACATATTGGTTGTAAAACTTGTTACTTTATATTAAATTCAAATATATAAAGTATTGCCGAGTTTGCAGTCGGAACCCAACTATTAAGCTACTTTCGCTTATTTTTTATTATTTCTGCTATTAATTTCTTTTAGCCCCATTAAAATTTATAGCCTCACACAGATAAAACGAAAATCGTGGGGTGTACGCAATAAATAAAAGTAAAGACTGCCCTGTTAGGGAGCTGTCGTTGATGAAACTTACACAATTTTTTTTAACTGGCTTTACGGCTTTTGGATCTAGCCCTTCTGAGCCCATCATTTTCTTTCGGGATATTTATTTTTATTGATTTTTTCTTCACAATATGCTCATGCACCACATTGTGAAGTTTTCGGGAGATTTTGAAGACAGCTCAACCCAGCGGATAGTTAATGACGATAGTCACCCAAGTTCATAAAGCGCTTAAGCGATCAATCGACTTGAGGTTTATATCAATATCGAAGCACTTGTTTCGTCGTTTTCTCTAATAGTTTACACGCGCAGATACTTAATTCACAAAATCGCATCACTTTTATGAATCAAAATCCACTTCAAACCATTATTTAATCAATAAAACAGGAGCAACAATCCGTCGATAGCCAAATTCCCGCCAAAACCCAAATCTTACACAATAGTTCCTATAATTTACAGAGTAATGAAATTATTTGTGACCTAAGTGAAATATTTATATGCATGATGATGAGGTATGATGCGATCGACGTTTTTCTTTTTAACGGTAAATAAAATTAAAGTTACAGCTTTTTCTGTCTTCTATATTATTGTTCTGTACTCTGTGTGAGACTAAAAGAAATCACTTGATGTCTACTTTTTAGTCCGTTATAGAACCGTATTTAAAATTAAAACTAGTTATCCACCATGGCAGTTTGTGTGAGACTATCGCACGGCAATTGATTATTTAATTTATATATATATATATATATATATATATATATATATATATATATATATATATATATATATATATATATATATATATATATATATTATTCTTTTCTAGTTTTCTCTTGCGCCTAGTTTTGCGTTGAAGTCTCCCATCAACACCGTGTAGTGGGTTTTGGAGGAATGTATGGCTTTGGAAGTATCCTCATACATTTCCTCCACCTCCTCATCGGAATGTGCCGAGGTTGGTGCGTAAACCTGTATGACCTTCAGCGAATACCGTTTGGTGATTCTGAGTATCAGGTACGCGACCCTCGTCGACACACTCCCTATCTTTACAACGTTGTTGACGAGAGACTTGTGGACGATAAATCCAACACCTCCTTGGGACAGATGGTCGCCCTCCCGGTGATAGAACAAGTTGCCGGATTCGAGAATCACCGTGTCCTCCCCCTCTCTTCGGACCTGGGATAATCCTATAATACTCCAGCGCAACTTGTCTATCTCTTCTTCCAGCTCCAGGATCTTCTCGTCAGTCCTCACGGTGCGTGCGTTAAATGTTGCCAGGTCGAGTCGTCGTAGGTGACAACCGAACCTCCACCGGAGATTCTTAGCACCCCCTGCCCCACCGTTACCATGGTCGCCACCGTAGCCAGGAATAGCGGGGCCGCCGGGGACTGGGGGCCGTCTATTTGTGTAATTGTTCATGGGGGGTATATTGCCATAGTTGCCACGCTTGGCGAGCGGGTTGGCAACCGCAGTTTTGTCGTACAGTTGCTGTTATCTGGAAGATGCTGCTGCCCATCTCCTGCCTGTCTCCCTCTGTTGCCTTTTACGACACCCACGGGAAGATATGGGGTAGTGGATATTCTTAACCGCCACTACACGGTCGAGCTCGTGCTCTAATCCAAAATCCCGAAAACTTTCAGCTCGAGTTACACAACCGCTTTCAGTGCCTACAAGATTGCAATGCAGTGGACGATATGAACGACAAGCTCGTGGAAACTGTCCATGCGGTCGGAGCTAAGTTCTGTAAGACCCGCCGCAGAAGAACACAAAAACTCTCCGATCACACTCTTAATCTCATGGCTGTTAGACGGGAGATGAGGCTGCAATCGTCAACAGATTTGACAGCATACAGGCAACTGAACAGACAGATCTCCAAATGCATGCGGCGAGACTTACGCAACTTTAATACTGCTCGTATTAAAGAAGCGATCGAGCGGAACCAGGGCTCCAAAGTCTTTGCCAGAGATCTGTCTGCCCGTAAGAACCAACTGTCAAGGCTGAAGACTGAGTGTGGCAGCATCGTTTCCGGGACACCTGCGATTTTGAGTGAGATTGAGAGGTTCTATGGGCAGCTGTACACATCATCGTTGGAGCCACACGCAAGTGTGAGTAACGATCCAAGAGCAAATCTTATCCGACACTATTCCGATGATATCCCGGACGTCAGTCTAAGCGAGATTAGAATGGCTCTCCAGCACCTTAAAAACGGCAGGGCCCCAGGCGAGGATGGAATTACAGCGGAGCTTCTGAAAGCGGGTGGAACACCGGTACTTGAAGTCCTTCAGAAGCTCTTCAATTCCGTCCTCCATGGTGGCACTACTCCAGAGGCGTGGAGCAGAAGTGCGGTGGTCTTGTTCTTTAAGAAAGGCGACAACGCTCTCTTGAAGAACTACAGACCGATTTCCCTTCTGAGCCGCGTCTACGTGCTGTTTTCGAGAGTCATTACGAATTGTCTCGCACGCAGACTCGACGACTTCCAACCTCCCGAACAAGCCGCTTTCCGAAAAGGCTTCAGTACCATAGACCACATACATACCCTGCGGCAGATTGTACAGAAGACTGAAGAGTACAATTTGCCACTTTGCCTGGTGTATGTGGACTATGAGAAAGCCTTTGATTCCGTCGAAATTTGGGCGGTGCTGCAGTCCCTTCAGCGGTGCCAAGTTGACTGTCGGTATATCGAAGTGCTGAAGTGTTTGTACAGTAGGGCTACGATGGCTATCCGAGTACGGAACCAGAGCTCGAAACCTATCCAACTGCAGAGAGGTGTAAGACAGGGTGACGTTATATCCCCGAAACTCTTCACCGCTGCTTTGGAAGACGTTTACAAGCTACTGGACTGGAAAGGATACGGTATTAACATCAATGGCGAGTACATCACTCACCTTCGATTTGCCGACGATATAGTCCTTATGGCAGAATCGCTGGAGGACTTAAGCACTATGCTCAATGACCTCAATAGTGCCTCCCAACGGATAGGTCTTAAGATGAACATGGACAAAACAAAGATCATGTTTAATGTCCATGTCACACCTATGCCGGTAGTTGTTGGGAGCACTATGCTCGAAGTTGTTGACGAGTACGTTTACCTGGGACAAATAGTCCGACTAGGTAAGTCCAACTTCGACCGAGAGGTCAATCGACGGATTCAACTCGGCTGGGCAGCGTTCGGGAAATTACGACACATCTTCTCGTCAGGTATACCTCAATCTCTGAAAACTAAAGTGTATAACCAGTGCGTGTTGCCAGTGATGACTTACGGATCAGAGACGTGGTCCTTCACTGCTGGCCGTATGAGGACGCTCAAGGTCGCTCAGCGAGCTATGGAGAGGGCTATGCTTGGAGTTTCTCTGCGTAATAGACTCAGAAATGAGGATATCCGCAGTAAAACCAGAGTGACCGACATAGCCCAACGGATTAGTAAGCTGAAGTGGCAATGGGCCGGCCATATAGCTTGAAGAACCGATAACCGATAGGGAAGAAAGGTTCTCGAGTGGCAGCCTCGTACCGGTAGGCGTAGTTTAGGGCGACCCCCCACTAGATGGAGTGACGACCTGGTAAGATATGCAGGAAGTCGATGGATGCAGGTGGCTCAGGACCGTGCTTTGTGGCATTACTTGGGGGAGGCCTATGTTCAGCAGTGGACTTGTGAAGGGCTGTGATGATGATGATGATGATGATATATATATATATATATATATATATATATATATATATATATATATATATATCTGCATCTCGTGAATATTAACTATTCTCGAATCAACTTAATCGTAGGGCGACCCCACTAGATGGAGTGACGACCTGAAAACAAGAAGTCAAAGAATGCAGGTGGCGTAGGACCGTTCATAGGCCTCCCCTATGTTCAGCAGTGGACTTGTGAAGGTTGTAATGATGATGATGATGGTGACGAAGAGAATCAATCACCTTAATTCGTTGGTTTTCTTAAGAGACTATGAGAAACGTTCTAAAGATCTCTTAGCTTTCGAAGGGTGGCAGTATAACCATTTCTGAAAAAAGCGAAATTCCCAGTTCGGCGACGAAGAGTCGCATCAAAGTGAAGATCAAGCATCAAGACGAGATGTCTGGTAATGCGATCATTAATCCATCTGCGAAGCGTTAAGATTAAGACAAATCTCCCTTACATCAGATTCTCATGTCCAGCTGTAGATTTTTCCAGACTGATGAAGAATGGAAGGGAAGAAGAAGAAGATGTCAAATACCTGATTTAAAAAAATAAAGAGATTAAAAAAAACTAAAATATATGACGACTTGTAATGACAGAGTTGATGAGTTTTTAACGTGGTAGAGCCGCACTGCAACTATAAATGCTGTGTAGGTCGGCTCGACAGGGGAAGAACCACACTCTTACAGAATACCAGCGTAAAATGAGCCTTCCTATCGAATAATGATAAATAAATGGTAATTAGTCAATCCATCTTAGTTTCTAGGGGTGACAACGTATCTATATTTTGATTCTTAATAGAGGATAGTTGTAGATGTCCGTGGGCCACAACATTCACTTACAATCAGGTGGACTAAGTGTTCGTTTGTGAAATATACCAAGCGTGGTAACGTAAACGGTAAGCAAAATAGGGGGGATTTCAATATTAATTTTAAGCGAAAATCTTCGGTGGAATTATGTTCGGCGGTGGAACTTTATAGGCTGAATGGATTATAGATGACGAACTATAGATGTGCTCTTTTGTCACCCATATTCTATAAAAAATTCAATATTTATTTAGCTAGCTTCTGGAAAAGCTTAAAAAAGCGTTTCTATCTGCTAGAGCTGATCTCAAACGTAGCTTCAAGTCTGAGCATCGATTTGTGAGAAAGTTCCCGCCGATCGGCACAAAGTCGTAAAGGTTTCGACTCGATCTGGCGTTTATATTATCATCCCCGTTAAAGCTGATACGGGACAGCTTCGCTCGTAGGCCGTTAATAAAAAAGGCCAGTGCGTTAAAGGAACTGTAAATCCATCGTGCACTCAACTTCTGAAATTGATTAAATAGTGCAGAGGGAACTGGAGGAAGGAGGGCGTTGGAGGGAAGCGGGGCAACATGGCGGCCATTACGTCACTTTCACAGCCGTACGTACGTTTGAAATTAGATCAGTGGCTTGAACGCGGGGCGTCGGACGGCCGCGCTCGAACGCAGTTTCCGAACTGGTTTTTGAACGCACGCGTCTACGTATTTAGTGCTTTTTCAGTTTTGTGCAAGGATTTTTTTTTTCATATTTTTTAAGTTGTCTTTTCGGCCGAACGCACTTCCGTCGTGGGACGTAAGTTTTTTTTCATGTAAAGAAATTACGGTAGAGCTTTAGGGGAAAACTTTGAACTTCTTTAATAGTTTATTTCAACGATGTTACATTGGAATATGATGATTAAAACCAAAAAAGTTTCCTTAAACATAAATAAAAGCCACAAAAGGATATAGATTTTTTTAAATAAATTTTATGACCTATTGTATATGTAACCGCAGCTATAAAATCATAAAATATAAAAGCCGTTAAAGGAAATCTTCATAAAGTTTTGTTGTGGAATGATTTTATAGTTTATTTTGGTCAACCTCTGAGTTATAATAAGTAAAAAAGTGCGCAAAATTTTATCGTTCAATGTATTTTTATTAAATTTTTAAAATAATCAAGATATTATGTAGTCATGATTCTATTGCTTTTCAATATTATTTTTAACCGCAATGCGAATAAAAAAAGAAAGTTTTGTTTTTATTTTTTAGTTACGAATGTTATTTTTAATTATTTATAATGAGTCTTAAAATTTATGTTTTAAATGATATATCTGTTATAACAGAAAATATTCAATATTTTTTTTTTGGATTTTAAATTTGTCATCGTCATTTAATTAGATTGTAGGAAAAGTACTGCTGGATATATTATTTAGAACTTCTCTAAGGATGAGAGAAACTAGGTCTGGGTTCTCTGAATGAATGAATGAATTTTTCCAGGAAAAAGAGTCTCCGGTTCTCTACACACACCATACGAAGCACAGCAGCATTAAGCAGCTATTTTCGCTGGTATTTGTGAGAGTGTGGTCCTTCCCCGGTTAAGCCGACCCATTCGTGTTACAACTATACTACTAATATAGCTGCAGCATGGCTCTACAATGTAAAATTCTTTTTCTGTCTAATAATCAATCTGGATTGATACTACTTTCTTTCTTATTTTTTTCTGATGTAAAGCACCAGCGTATCCTTTGTTGTGTTTCGATATGAAGGATTTGTAGAGCACAATTGGGGCTTGAGCTATGCCATCTTAGTTCAGGTCTGATAACTCATCCATGGGCTGCAGTAACCTACCTTCGGGAACAGGACTACTTCGGGACAGTTTTAATTGTTCTTTTTCCACTTTAATGTTATGTAAAAATGTTGGTAGGCACCTCCTGCATAATGTTTATTAATATTTACGTGTATACTAACCAAAAATAATTTTACAAATTTCTGCGTAGATCGAACCTATTTAATACCTAATAGCTGAAGGTACCATCATCAAACACCTCAGTCCTCCCGTGATTATGGAATGGCGCTGGAAAGCGCTCGAAACATCGGGAAATAAAAAAGTACCTTACATTTCCTTGTATCAATACCTTCTGCATGTTAGTAATTTTACAAAGCGACAATAGTAGTAGTAGAAAGTTAAGAATTGGAATTCGTACTTTTTAGTCGTGGGTTCGAATCCGCGATTCGAATAGTGTCGTGAAAACCTCCCAATTTAATTTTAAAATGATTGTGATGACGTTTCAGTTTTATCACAGACTAGCGACCCGCCCCGGTGGTACTTGGATGTGATCTATTAATGTGGCGTTATTTAAACTTACGATAATAGAAAACCTCAATTTTTCGTTAAAAATTACTTCGTTTTTATTAGATAAAATATAGCCTCGATCCCTTCAGGAATTGCTTTTTATCTGCTGTTAATATTTCATCACAATCGATTCAGACATTCCGAAAATTTGCCTGGTCAGACAGACAGACAAACGTTTAAAAATGGTTATATATGTCTTAATAGCATGCAATGATGCAAATAATCCCCCCTGAGTTTAACCGTTCAATCCCCATAAAATTCCCGTGCAATCGCATGCGCCTGGCAAATCCCGAGCGGTCGTATGCGACCGCACCCACCCACAGCATTTAAAACCATTAAAACTTATATTTAGAGACTACATTTCTACGAAGAAGTTTGGCATTATAAAATCTATACATAATTTTCTATCTTGTGGTCTAAAAAAAGTCAGGTTTTACTTCATTACAAAAATATTTTAATATAGAAGAGATATTGTATTTTGATAACTAAAATATACCAAGCGAATGTCGGCATCGTGAAAATCACAATTATTTCTGTATATTACTCGAAATTATTTACGTAAAAAGATAAATTATATTCACACAAAACTTTTATAACAATTTTATAATAAAACACTACAGTAAAACACTAATTAAACACTAGAAAAATCCAAAAATCAACATAAAAACATCCAAATGAAAATGGCGTATGTCAAACCTGTTCATAGAAAAGTAGTCTATAAATATAAGTCTTTACGGGTTGAAGTGCTGTGGATGGGTGCGGTCATATTTGACCGCTTGAATTTTGACGGAATATGGAAGCGGTAAATTTTGGCCGCTTGGTGTTTGAGATATTAATATAAGCCAATTATTTCGATAATACAAAGGGGCACTTCAAGACTTCTCTTCAAGTTTACTCATATGAATAGAATACGAGTATATAGGTCTCGTTCGAATTGTACCATCGATTTTGTCGTCACGTTACCAACGTAAAATCAACGCATACAAATTGAAACGTTTGTCGCTGACTATCTAATTATTTGAAAACAATCAATAGCCTAAATTGATGTCATATTAGTCGAACTTTTTCACACCCGTATGATAGGCACTTAATATTTTGACATTGTCTCTACGTTCTTTTTATTGATTTATTTTCACTGGAACTTTTATCACTCGTTCGAAATGGTTAGTGGATGCCGTGACCAACGAACACCTACTTTTGGTACTGAAATCTTTAAGTACTCCTGGTAAGCGACAGTAGCCTAATAGGATTCAGGCTGCAAACTCGGAAAGTTTTAGGTTCAAATCCGCTATTCGACTACTGTGGTGGACTCGTCGGTTTAGAAGTATTTTTGAGCTTACTTAGGGTGGTAAACGGGAATGTTATTAATATTGATAGCATTACAAATATTGTTAATAAAAAAATTGAGGAGTATGATGTTAAAGGAAAACCTTCCTATCGACGGTGACCCATGATCAGCCGTGGACATGGCTGACGAAGAATTGGTAGTTTAAAGGAAGAAGACTAAGATTCCAAGTGACGTTTGTTTTATAGAATATGGGTGTCAAACGAGCACACAGTCCGCCTGATGGCAAATGGATGCTGTGGCCCATAGACATCTACATTTATTCTCGATTAAGAATCAAAACGCAGGTGCGTTTTCACCCTGAGGACTGAGTTGGAATACCTCGTTTCCAGTAAAAAAGGTTATCCGGATCTCTACACTCGCAGTACGAAACACAGCAGTATTAATCTGCTATTTAACGCTGGTATACTGTGAGAGCATAGTCCTTCCCCGGTCGAGTCGACTCATTCATGTTACAACCATAATATAGCTGCAGCGTGGCTCTACCACGTATAAATCATCTTTATCTTACCCTCACGCTGAACGAACGTTATCGGGACAATTTGCCAGGAGCAGAGGAGTAGAAATGGAAGAGTTCCAGATTGCAATAGTTCGCAGATCAACTAGTTCTTTCATGACATTGTTCTTTTTTAATCATCAGGTCTTGACCAGTATACCTTCGTAAACTATGATCTAGTATGATCGTTACTGTAGCTATATCACCATCATCATTACAATCCATCACAAGTCCATTGCTGAACGGAACTCACACCCAAGTAAGGTTACCAGATCCGTAAATGAGTTTTCCTGGTAAAATCCCTGGCTTGCCAATAAATTTCCTAACTGACGAACATGCTGCAAAAATATCTAATCGTAAAAGCTCGCACATGTGTTTGATATTATGCGCAATATCCGAGAATAAAAAGTACGAGTCAGATCAGATTAATTTAACAATTTATTTGTTGAGATTTGATTCATTTATCATTGTTTAATTGATTAAACTGTTTAATTATTATTTTAATTCCTATTTAACAAATCCTGACAATTAATATCATCTGGTAACTCTATCCCCCAGTAACGTCATACTCTTACTGTCCTACATTTCACTTCTTCGGTTCACTACGAGGCAGCTACTCAAGAATCTTTCTTCCTCTTCTGTGAGGGATAGTTCACTGCCTATCCCAAAAGTCCTTAATAATGATAGAGCTAAGTTTTAAGAGTTTTCATTTTATTTAAACTTCGTTATTAATTCTCCAGGTCTTTCCCTTTTCTATAGGATAGGGTGACAAATGAGCACACACTCCACCTGATGGTGAATGATTGCTGCGGTCCATAGACATCTACATCTATCCTAGATTACGAATCAAAATGCAGATGCATTGTCACCCATGAGGACCAAGATGGAATGCCTCGTTTCCAGTAAAAAGAAAGTTTCCGGTTCTTTACACTCATCATACGAAACACAGCAGCACTAAGCTACTATTTTACGCTGGTATTCTGTGAGAGCGAGGTCCTTCCCCGGTCGAGCCGACCCATTCGTGCTACAACTATGCTACTAATATAACTGCAGCTTGGCTCTACCACATATTGAAACATCCTTGAATTCCTGAGTGAGCTTTTTAGTCAACTGTGTCCAGTCTATGAAAATGTGTAAATTGTTCTTACTTGCTACGGGCCACATTGAAAAACAGCGGCTGTGGTTCGCGACGCCAAGTACTTATTGCGAACCCTTTTCATCACGTTCGGCAACGTCTAATAATTTATAAGAAAATATTATGTTACAATATGGAATTGTACTAACGCGGTGAAATAAATATTTTCTTTTTTCTTTCTTTCTTACTTCTGAAGAGAATTTTTAACCATACGCCTGAATTGAAGTTCGCATTTATTAAGTTTGTCTGGACCAGGACTTTATCGTAAAGAGTTTTTAGAAATTCTGAAAACATCTTAGTAACTAGGTTTACTATCGGCATGCTTAGAAGACTGACGTCTAAGAATGATGTAAGAATGAATTTAATAGTCATACTGGAGAAGTGTTCAAAGTTATGGATGGCTATTAGAACGATCTACTTTTCGTATTAAGTTCTCTGTCTCTCTCTGGTTCTCTTTCTCTCTTTCATATTCATATACAGTTCATGCACTCATACTAATAAAGAAAGACAGTCAGTCGGAGTGCTGCGAACATTTCATGTGACGCTAAAACCAAGTCAAAATCATGCTCAACTTTGAGATTTGCAAACAACATAGTTTTAGATCTATTCGTGCGTTCAGTCTATAATAAACAATCTTTTTGGTTTCATTAAGTTTTTTTTTATAGAATAAGGATGACAAACGGGAAAACAAAGGTAGGGAGTGTCTTTTAAATACCTTAAGACAATCTTAAGACTTCCTTAAATAAGCTTAAAACTATTTAGGTATATGTGTGTATGTGTGTGTTTGTGATATTTTTATGTTTATGGTACGTCTGTGTTTCTTTAGATTAATATGACCTGTAACATAAAAAATATAATCTTGATGATAAATGGTATAATCCGTTTGTTGTGACCGAACGTAAGACGCTGCAACTAGTGCTTTAATATGAAACATGATAAATGACAGTTTGTCGAGCGAAGCCTTCGTCATCGCACGAAAGAAGGTTAGTCTGCTCTTATTTCGTTGAGATTTCATTTGACAGATGCTGCGATCTGTGCTCATTGTGGCGTTTCTTACGCCCGCGTGGCTTTCGCATTGTTGAAGAAAAAACAATTCGGGTTACACTTAATAAATACGTGGATATTTTTTTAAAAAAATTGAATTTCTTTTAAGTTATATTTACGTTGTCTGTGCTACAACATCAATTGTAATGTACCAAACCAAACTTACGTATCCCATTACGAGAATTTGTTTTAATGTAGGTTATCTTTAGAAAATGAAATGTAGAAACGTAAAAAATGAGGTTAGCGGTGTCGCCAACATGGCGCGGGTGATGAGCGTGACGCCTGAGATGAAATAAATAAAAAAACATTCTACAAACTACTGTTTTAATTTGTTAAAATATTATTGTTGATGCATTTGGAAACTGATCTTTAACCACAATAATTCAAAATGGCATCCACACTATTTCGATGTTTGGTAATCCACCACGGCGTGAATTATTAGGAATTTTCTATCGTGCACGACCCCTTTTTTTTCAAATTTAATTCTATTAAAAAATCTGCTTCTTTCAAAAAGGCCTGCAAATCACTCTTCACCAAGTGAGGCGAACACTTATTTCGAGGATTATTTCATTTATGACTTAGTTAGTTGTAAACAGCCTATGGAAGATGCGGTAAATTTTTGTAATGCAAACACATTGCAAACATTATGAATACGCGGGCCTACGAAGTGTGATGTTATCACATAAAAAAAGTCTGAACCCTACTCCCCTGTAAAAGGTTAATTGGCTGCTTTCAATAATAAGGCTTACTATAACAATACCAGTTATTATAACTTACCATAATAATAAAAGTTTTATTAACATTTCAAGTCACGTTTCCGAACGCATTTCTACGGCTCCAATCCTTGACATTTGTCATTGGAACACTCTTTTTGGAATATTTAAAGATTTAAAAACGCAGCAGTACTCAAACTATTTTTTCCCAACATCGGTGGTCTATTTTGTCTTTTTGATTAACAATACTATAACATTAGCAATACTTTTTATAAATAAGAGAAGATAATATTTTAGTATTTATGAGCCGTGGTAGCTTAGGGGCTAAGAGCTTATTGTAAATATTATAACAGTACGTTAGGAACACGAGTTTGATCCTAACTGGAACCAATGTAATTGTTCACTGCAATTTTAAGTGCTTTACCACGTGTTCCCCGGTGAAGTAAAATATTTCGAAGATATGTGAATTCGCCAACACGCACTGAAGGGGCTTTGCAAACAAATCGCTCCATAACCCTCTTAGAGATGAGGGGGTGGCCCAGCTGTTTGGGAACAATAAACTACAATAACCAACGAAGGATACCTACAGAATAATTACATTTTTTGAAAAGTACTTATATCACCTACAAAAATGTATGTATGTGGAAAATCTCTAACGTGCGTGAGAAATTCCTTTTTTTTTTATAGAATAGGCTGACAAACGAGCACACAGTCCACCTGATGGTAAGTGGTTGCTGCGGCCCATAGATATCTACATCTATCTTCCATTACAAATCAAAATGCAGATGCGTTGTCACCCATGAGGACTGAGATGGAATGCCTCATTTTCAGTAAAAAGGGTCTCCGGTTCTCTACACTCACCATACGAAATACAGCAGCATTAAGCTACTATTTCACGCTGGTATTCTGTGAGAGCGTGGTCCTTCCCCGGTCGAGCCGACCCATTCATGCTACAACTATACTACTAATATAACTGCAGCATGGCTCTACCACGTAGAGAAATTGATCCTAATTTGATTGTTCCCAAATATCTGACACTGTCTGATATAGCATCATATCCTGCTTCTGATCTCACTGTATGAGTGCTACGTATGAATAGGCTATAACAAGTGAAGAATATGTATGTGACATACATTTGTGGTGTTAAAATTCCTGCGCTTTTTTCATTTCACGTAAGGAGAAAAATTTATTGTCTGTAGTTCTCTCCGTTGCGTAGTAATTTCCCGATACTTTACCCTACTGGGTCATGGAATCAATACTGCGGCTCGAAATGGATTCCTAAGTAATTTCAAATACATTGTCTTAACATACGTAATAACTTAGACAAAATCTAGTTTTTATTTTTATTTATTTATTTTAACATTGACTTGTACTAAATGTACGGCAAATTTAATGCTTTAATATGACATTTTATATCAATGAGCCTTTTTACAGGATAAGCACACAGGCCATCTGATGGTAAGTGGATGCTGTGGCCCATAGACATATATATTTTATGTTCTATTAAGAATCGAAATGCAGTTGCGTTGTCACCCTTGAGAAATAAGATGGAATGCCTCGTTTCCAGTAAAAAGGTTATCTACACTCACCCTACGAAACACTGCTTGTATTCTGTAAGATCGTGGTCCTACTCCGGTCGATCCATTCTTGCTATAACTATAATATAGCTGCACCATGGCAGACTACATCTAAAAAAATAGATAAAGTTAGATAAGAAAAAGCGTTTTTAATTTAAGTTGCAATTCCAATAGTAACCGACTAATTAAACTGAAAACAAAAACCTTACAAGCATTTCATAGGTTACGGGATTGGCTATAACAAACTTTAATTTAAAGTTTTAGTGGAAAAAAGTTTGAGAAGCACTAGAACAAAGAACAACAGAAAAGTTTAGTGCGGCGGCGAGGTCACACAAGTGACCAGTTTACAAAGACCTCTGTAATATTATGCAGGAACTAATAAAAGAACACTAACAATGGCTTTGAAATTACTAGTACGTCTTTTAACTAAGCTGAAAACTTGTTTCAGGAACAGTGCACGTCAATTCTCCACTTTTTAGTTTCGTAGTCTGTATTCGTTACCACTTTATTACCGTCGTGAGGGTATTAATCAGTCTTGGTTTTGGTACATATAAATGCTGTTTTTACATTTACTTCTTCTTTATCCCTTTCTGCTTCCGGCATCCGTATGGATTGTTCAAATATTTGCCGCCAAGCGGTTGCCAGATGGTCGGGATTCGTCAGGATTCTCGCGACATTTTAAATGATCTCCAGACTCCCTACAAAACTCAAAATCTCCAGACAAACAGCTTCTCTTCACATCACAGCTGCCTTTGATTGAATCAAGGCTGAGTCAGTAATTAGACTGAATTTTGAAGTAAATTGTTCGAATTTTAAATATTTTCTGAATAATAAATACTATAGGATCAAACTGATGGACTCAGTCAAGTCCAATGCGAAATACATGTGGCAACATAACTATTTAGTGTACTCAAATTAGTTGTGTAAACAATGTTGTGTTTTTGTAACCTATTAATTTTAAAAATAAACTTTTTTTGTTACAAATTTATTTTTAATATTTGTTTTTCCGACAACAACCCCAAAATCCCGATATTTTTAAATTTTGTCCAGATATTTTGGTCTTATGATCTGGTATTCCTAACATCGTGCACTGCTGTGTTCCCGTGCCGGTCAAAGGGTGTAGAGATCCTGTATCGTTACAGGATGTGAGGCATTCCACCTTAGTCCTCAGTGACCACGCATCTGTAGCATTCTTTGTTTGTTTTTTGCAGGTGAACTTGGGCTCTAGTGGCCACTTACCATCAGGTGAACTGTAATTTCGTTTATCAGTTCAATTTTATAAAAAAAAAATAAAGTAAGGAAAAACTAATAAATTCAGAGTTCTTTGTTCTATAATAAGTTTTGCAACCGCTTAACAAGTCGAACAAACTCATTAGTGATTCTATACACGCTTCGGAAGCACTCCAAGTGGCGAAAAAAACATTAAATAATCATTAGTAAGTTATACCGCGTTGTGTTGACGCGTGGCAAAATGTCGTCGCCCGAGTGAGGGATCCCTACCGTAATCAACCGATAATTTCAATAAATTATCCTATTTTAATCGTTTTAATATTTAATATATTTAGGGCAATGATGTGCGGTAATAACGCAAAAAGCTTGGCTACTGATGTTTTGTAAAATCGGTATTTAAAATATATTGTACATTTGAATTTGTAAACAAAGTTGTTAGATGGCATTTAAAGCCTAAATTAATTTAAAAGTTTTGAATTTGAGTTCGAATTTACAGCCTGGTAGCGCAACTGCTCATCATCAGGCTGCAGGTTATGGAGTCGAATCACGCTTTTATTATATCACATACTAGCTGTTCCCCGCGACTTCGTCCGCGTGAAATTCATTACAATTAGATTACACTGGTTTTTTTTTTACGCAGAACCATAATTCTTATTTTTAAATAAACCTAGCCTTAGTTACTACTTATAACATCAGCTATCTGCCAGTGAAAGTCCTATCAGAATCGCTTCAGCCATTTCGAAGATTAACCCGAACAAACAGACTGACAGACAGACAGGCAGACAAACATAGTGTAATAGCTTTTTTGTTAGTACTTTATATACTTTTGACTGCCTTGTTGGTCTAGTGGTTGCAGTAGTGCAACTGCTGATCATGAGGTTCTGGGTTCGAATCCCAAGTTGGGCCAAAAATTAATTATTGAGTTTTTCCGTCAAGAAATTCTCAGTAGTTGCCCGGAGTCAGGAAGTTGGCGGTGTCTCACCCCCGTGCCTCGGAAAGCACGTAAAGCCGTTGGTCCTGCGCCTGATCTATCTCCGGTCGTGTCGGTTTACCGTCCCATCGGATTATGAGAGTGAGGGAATAGGGAGTGCATCTGTGCTTGCGCATACACTTGGGCACTATAATCCTGTCCTGCGCCGATGGCTAGCCTCCCTTGAGGCAAGCCGCCGTGGCCGAAATTCGGTCTGGAGGACATTATTATTATATACTTTTATTTGGATTTAGTACAAAAGCTGTTATTTTGACATTACAAAGAGACATTTGAATTTTAATTATTTCTATAGATTAGTTACATAACTGCAGTTGGCTTTTTTAATCATTAATTAACATGGAATAATCAAATACAAGTTAATTTGAAATTTTGCCTTGCCTTTGAATTTTTTGTAATAAAGTGGAAAAAATAAACAACATAATTACGTAAAGAGATCCATGAAAGTTGGTGTACAATGTCGATCGTCGTGGGCGCCCAAGCGACCCACATAGTTTAATTATTGCTGGGATGCGACCAACAGGCGCCGGCGAGGCCTCAAAGTGGGCGAGCGTACTGTCGGGTGGAAAACGCATTCGCATTTTGTTAGTATTATTAAATAATCACAAATCGAAATTTAATATTTTCGTATTCAGACCTCCTCTTTTTAGTAGGTATTATACTTAGTTTCTTTTTAATTATTAAAGTTTCGAATGTTGATTTTTCCAAGTTCTCTTATTTTAAATATGAGAAAAATTTGAGAATTTGGCGAGATATATCTATAATTGCGAGAGCAGTGGTAGCTTAGGGCTTAAGTGATTGCCGTAATTAAAGGGATTTTTGATTTCTTCCAGACAACCTTTGTTTAGCAAAGAACTGTTGTTTAATAATTAAATATAAAATAGTTAAATATATAGTATACGAAGATTCCGGGTTCCATCCCCCCGGCACCGAAGAAATTGTTAATTGCAATGCTATATACTGATTTTCTACGTGCTCGGTGATAATAAAAACATCTTGAGGAAGCGTTTAGAAATTAAAGAAGAGAAATTTAAAAAAATACATGAGATGTCCGATAACGCGCATCGGGACAGCGAAGTGGATACTTACATGCCTTAAAACCATCTGAGAAATGAGAGGAGTCCCGTGGCCAGCAGAACGAATATAGGTTGTAACTTTAATATATCTTTGCTTATCCCACGGTTTTCGACCATTACTCGACCTGTGGAACTTCAGACACTCTAAATAATCTAAAATGTTGTGTACAAACAGATTCCAGGTATTAGGACACCTTTCTTGTGTGGTATCTAGGTACCAGACGTACTCTTACCTACTTCTGCTTTCAAACAACAGTGTGTTTACTGCCGTGCTTGGTCGAAGGATATAGTGAGCCAGAACAATTATAGACCGTGAGGCATTCTATCTTAGTCTGGTGACAACACATTCGTAGCCTTCTTAGCTTGACGTTGATTGCAGAATGTTTTTATAGGATAGGGTGAAACGAGCACACAGTCCACCTGATGGTAAATGGTTGCTGTGGCCCATAGACATCTACATCTATCCCCGATTATGAATCAAAATGCAGATGCGTTGTCATCCGTTAGTTAGGACTAAGATGGAATGCATCGTTTCCAGTAAAAAGGGTCTCCGGTTCTCTACACTCACCATACGAAACACAGCAGCATGAAGCTACTATTTTACGCGGGTATTCTGTGACAGCGTGGTCCTTCCCCAGTCGAGCCAACCCATGTTACAACTATCTATCCTACCACGTATAAGAGTGTGTTCATGAATCGTTACGATCAGTTGGATTGTATTCAATTTTCACTTCAATTTTACAAAAAAAAAATACTCGAGGACCTATTACGAAGTTTGTCAAGAAGCACTGGATCATAAGACACTAAAAATTCAAACTCCCTCCTCCTTCCTCCCCCTCTTTTTCGAGATAAGGCTTTTAGTCCGATATAATTCAAATCTTTCAATTATTCATAGTGTAGTATCTTTCATCATTACAGCCTTTTGAAAATACACAAATGAACAAAGGCCTCCCCAATCTTGTAATTTATACCATATTTACCATAATTGCGATGTTTGGCAGTCGGGTCGGCAATAGCAGTTTTATTATTATTTTGAGTTTTTATGAGGGTAAACGGGCTGCATTTTTTCCGTACAAATGTATTCCCCCATTTTCTTCCTGGATAATGCCTCTAGAGTAATCGTTTTTCGATCTATTGAAGGCATGCCCCTGTCATTTACTTTTTTTTCAAAAAATTATTACAAAAATAAATATGACTTTCCAAAAACCTAAAAAAATGCCTCAGTTTTACCTCCGTAATCGGAAGACTACCAAAGAAATTTGAAAAGTTTTTAGGATAAAAGCAAATATCTATTCATATATCTGTTCTTCCTTTAAATTTTGTTACTAAATATAATTTAATTGGCTTAGTTTTCGAGGAGAAAACAGAGGAATACGAAACGTCGATCGGTCGTGGTTTTTGTAGGTAAAATCGTTTTGAGCTGCAGTTGTCTCTATTGCACTCTTCGGGTGGAGACCAGAGGTGAGGGACGGCAATAGTTTCTTCAAATACCTATTTTTTAATTCCCGCGCAGACCCTCTACCCTCTTATCAATAATATGCTGCTCATCTCTTCTTTCATTTTTTGTCGCATCTTACGACACCTACGGAATGAAATAGACAAGTGAATTATCTTACGTTGCCACGTAATAAGACCTCCAAACAAGCCTAAATTAAATTTAAAAAAAGTACTTTGCCTGAGACCCTAAGACAGTTCTGTTCTTGTTGTGATGTACATAACGTTTAAATATATTAAATAAACATAAGTTTAATACAATAAACCTTGTATTGGGAGTATATGAGGAATCTGGATTATATATTTATAAATAACAACGCGACCATTTAACGTAGCTTCTTCTAAATGAACAGTAAAATAAAAGTTATCTCGAATATGGAATAAATAAAGCCTTTGTTCGAAAACCTTGAATCTCTGTTTACAGCGTGACCGAGATAAAAAGAGCGCTGATAAAAATCGTCTATAGACACAGACCAAAAACAGATAAAATGGTTATAATATGTTTTTAATAATGATGAATTCCGTCGTGTTGTGGTGGCATAAGAGAATTCACTATCCTATAACATCCCGTGGATACCGTTACCGGTGACAGAGGGAACAACAAGAGACAGCAGCAGCTTCATGATCATCACAGCCCTTTACAAGTCCACTGCGGAATATAAACCTCTCATAAGAAATGCCACAAATCACGGTTTTGAGCCACCTGCATCCATTGACTTCCTGCAAGTCTTACCAGGCCGTAACTCCACATAGTGGGAGATAATATGAAAATATAAAATACTGGCGACTTATGTACGAATAAGGACGAATATATAAAAGACTGGCGAATTGAAGCGACAGTAGCATGATTGCAGGGTGCGGACCGCGAACTCTAAAGGTCGGGGGTTCGAATCCACCTTTCGACTACTCCTAACAAAAGCGTTTTAAGCTTACCGGGAGTGGTTAAAGGGAATATTAGTGATGTTGATAACATTGCTAATAATTTAAAAAAAAAACACTAACGAAATCTGTATGAGGAAAAGTGTGAGGGATACTTAAGTTCAACAGTGAATTTTTGGTAGGTAAATGAATGATTGAAAGTTTACCGCGTAATCTTGCATATCTGAGAACTTAAATATGTACTTCGAGATTATGTAAAGTTCATTCACACGCACTGCTTCAAAACCCTAGCAGGGGTCCTAAAAATACGTTTTAAGCGTATAATAAATGTCTGACTTTATACTGAGTACTTTTGAGGGGTGATAAAGAAGGAAAATAAGGTAAAATAGAAATCGGCACATATATTCTATTTCGAATGTGTGCGTGTTGTGAACGACTATAAGAATTTTCTATCCCATTCTATATCAGCGAACATTTTCATGACATTATTTAGGTTATAACAGAATATGCGCGGCTGTTTGAAATTGAAATTGCTTGTCTCCTCGATAAAACTTTCGTAATTTATGGTCCCTAACTAATTATGTTTCGTGTTACGTGCGTAATATTTTACGAGCAATTACTTATATTTGTTAGTTATAGTAATCAAAAGTGTATTAAAACATCATGGTAAGTGCGCAACATTATTTTAATTCCATGTTTTAGCATTCGTTAATACTTAGAGAGCTACGATTATGTATGTATTATAGTATTCTATGATTGTAAGTGTCGGTTTACTAAGTTCTCAGCGGTGAAAGAAAATACTATGTGGACTGTTTGACGGAGGAACAAAAAATCTTTGAAAATGTGCAATGGTGGAGTCACGTAGCAGCTATATTATAGTTATAGCACGAATAGGTTGTCTCAATCGGGGCAAAACCAGGCTCTTACAGAATACCGGCGTAAAATAGTAGCTTAAAGTTGGTGTGCCGGGCCGAATACCTTTCTCAATGGAAATTGGAAACAAAAAATTTCATATTAGTCCTCAGATATGACAACACATCTGCATTTTGATTCTTAATAGGTGATACATGTAAATGTCTATGGTCCATAGTATTTACATACCATTAGGTGGACTATGTGCTCGTTTGTAACCCTTATTTTACCAAAGTGGCTTAGTACTAGTAAACATACATATTTAGTGATATGTGGCGCGACGACAGCGTCGCCACATCGCCTAGTTCGGAGCTATTCTATATATACTGTTTATGATTCGGAACTTTGATAGCGCGATTTAGGCTTCGATGTGTTTCACGTGTAGCGCGACGACAGCGCCGCCACAATAGGTGATTAACATAAATAATTTAATGGTTTAGTATTAAAAATATTATAATACTAAATGCTTCAGGCAATTCAAAAAAACGTAATCATGAGTACTTAATTATAACCTTGTCCCATTTTTTTAAATCAATTAAATATACTTATACATTACTGTTTAAAGGTAAATAAATTTTAATCTAATTAGTCAATATAATAATTCACATACAAATTAACATTAATATTGTAAATGGCACTATTTGGAAGTTACTACTTTAAACATTTTACTAGATTGAATATACCGTGTAACATTACTTTTTAGATGGCAAGTTTTTGACAGTTCACGCCAGCTTTAAATTAATAATAATATTATTTTTACGTGGTAGAGCCACGGTGCAGCTATATTATAGGTGTAGCACGAATGGGTCAGCTTGACCGGGGCATGAAGAAAAGTGAGAGCATCATAGAACACCAGCGTAAAATAGCGGCGTAATGCTGCTGTGTTTCGTACGATGAGTGTAGAGAACCGAAGAGTCTTTTTACTGGAATCGAGGCATTGCATCTTAGTCCTCAGGGGTGACAACGCATTTGCATTTTGATTCTTAATTGAGGATAAATGTGGACGTATGTGGGTCACATCATCCACTTACTATCAGGTCGATCAGGTATACGTATACATTCAGGTATACGTAGTAGAGCCATACTGCTATATTAGAAGTATAGTTGTAGCACACATGGGTCGGCTCAACCACGCTCTCACAGAATACCAGCGTAAAATAGTAGCTTAATGCTGCTGTGTTTCGTATGGTGAGTATAGAGAACCGGAGACCCTTTTTACTGGATACGAGGTATTTCATCTTAGTCTTCACAACGCATGTCAACAAGTCATGACAACGCATCTGCATTTTGATTCGTAATCGAGGATAGATATAGATGTCTATGGGCCACAGCAACTACTTACCATCAGGTGGACTGTGTGCTCGTTTGTTACCCTATCCTATAAAAAAAGGTGGACTGTGTGCTCGTTTGCCAGCCAATGCTATAAAAATGTAGGTGTTTCCCGCGCAATTATGGAATATCGAATGATATATCCTTAGAGTATAATTTCATACATATCATTGCCAAAATCGATTAGAAGTTACTTACATGTACTCGTAGAAACATATTTTCGGAAATACACACATTTCAGTAATATTACTTTTAAATATTTTGAAATCTTATTTTAAATCTACTATGCACGTAATAAAAACTATTAATAATATTTTTTACTACGCGGATCTTTACTTATTAATCTTTGATATCTTTAATATAATGGATATCTGCGAAGTAATACCTGATTATTTTAAGTATACCCTTCTCCGGCGGACAATTTATTAAACTAAATATATTACTATCATGTGTGTAATACCTTTTGTGCTCGTCTGTACAATGCGCCCGCGCATCTGAATGAGTCAACGCTCGTGCCCCACTCAGTGCACATCTGCTCGGAGTCGGGGACCGGCGTGGGGTTCCGCGGGTTAGAGGTCGCCTTCAACTTGTCTCGTGACCGTTTGCATCAAATAGTTCTAGCGATCAAACTAGCATACAGCCATCTAGCCTGTAATTAGTATTTAACTGAACATAGCTAAGTAATCACGCCGTTTGATTGGTTGATCGGCGAGCGCAACATACTTTTGGCAAATATTATGTTGTTCCGGTCAGGAAATTAATTTTTTAACAGCTAATTTTATACTTATAAAAGTAAGAG
The DNA here is from genome assembly GCA_907164705.1 of Parnassius apollo. Classification (NCBI taxonomy): domain Eukaryota; kingdom Metazoa; phylum Arthropoda; class Insecta; order Lepidoptera; family Papilionidae; genus Parnassius; species Parnassius apollo. The sequence continues at coordinate 4,699,944 of CAJQZP010001668.1, read as the reverse complement.
GGGCAAATGAGACACTGTCCATCTGATGGTAAGTAGATACAGTAACCAAAGACACGCATATCTATCTATATTTGATTAAGAAACAAAACGCAGATGAATTGTCACCCTGACTAAGAGTCTAAGAGATTTAATGACTTAATTCCTCCCTCTCCATTCCATCATCGGACCGTCTGACACTTGACTGGTCTAGTTTCCGATGATGTTAATGTTGTTATCCTTTTGGCTTTTACAGCTTCATAGGTAGCAAAACACTTGGCTGGACGCCACTCCTCTGTTGTCAAAATACCGCGCTTTTGGAACCAACATGTTTTGTTAGTCGCCCATAATGCGTATAAAGTAGTGAAATAATTTGTTAGCATCTGTCTTGCCTCTCGGTTAAAATGTGCGTGTCTTCAAGACAAGAGTGAGTAGGCTTTGGTTAAGCTTAGTAAGTGTGCATTTTTATCTTCGGCTGCATCATACCTCACCATCAGATGGAATAGAAAATAAATAGAACGCTATGTTACAACAGGAAACATACATATAGTGAAAGGAACCTCCTTATCTTATAACTAATCATACAAACCACACCAAAACTGTACTCCTATATCACGTTGGTATTTTGTGTGAGCGTGGTCCTTCGAGCCGGTTTTCTCGTGCTGTAGTTAAAACACAGTTGAAACATATACGCAACAAACGGCTCAACCACGAATCAAATCCATATATCTTAAGAAATGGCGTAACCGTCTTTCCTTTGTGCCAAGTGCTTTGTCGACATAAATTGCGCATTAACAAAATTTTAGAACTCGCTGTATGGTGATGATATAAGAAGATCCATTTTTTTATAGGTGGGGGGGGGGGGCAATTTAGCATATGGCTCACCTGATGGTAAGTGATTACCGTCACCCATGAACAACTGCAACACCTGGGGAATTGCAGATACGTTGCCAGCCTAAGTCGCATCGGTCCGGAAAAATCTTTGGTGGTAGTCAATTCTACAAGGAAGTTGTGTGAGGAAGAAAACTTGCGCTTACACTGCACAGTGGTGGACCGCCATTCGATATCGCGAGTTTTGTCGCGATGTGCGATGGTGAAAATGTGCAGCTGGAATTAGTCCGAACAATTCCTCAGAACACACCCTGTCGTAAATGCGATAAAATACGCGAAAAAATAGGCAATGTAATTTCTTTAATTCGTTCCGTGGTTGTCACAATACACGGCTATGGAACATCTCATGTCTTCCGATAGATAGCCATCCCGTTTACAAGTAGTCCTTGCTAGTAAAGTACTAACGGTCCTCGTTACCAGCAGTGTACTACTCCCTCCACCAATCGGATACTATTATAGCTATGAAATTCTCGACAAAAAATATATTTTGTGTGGAAATGATTTCAATCGATTAAGTCTTTCAGAAGTTATTCGATCACTAACGCAGGTGCAATTACATACGTAGGCAACTCAGAAAGTTTTGCGAAACTAAGAGCAAAGTTTTATGGTTTAAGTTTTATTATTAAAACTTTTCAAAGAACTCTCCACCAACATCTACCTGTATTAATAATTTATTGCTTCTGAACGAATTTTCAATGCACCTTTTCCAGCCCGCCTCAGATTTTATAAATAGACTTTAGAGATAGGCAGACTTTATACGTGGCATAGTCATATAATTATTATAGTTGTAGCACGAATGGGTTGGCTTGACCGGGAAAGGACCACGCTCTCACAGAATATCAGTTTGATACTGCTGTATTTCGTATGGTGAGTGTATAGAACTGAAGACCCGTTTTACTGGAAACGAGACATTCCACCTTATTCCTCACGGGTGATAACGAGTCTGCATTTTGATGCGTAATCGAGGATAGATGTAGATGTCTACGGGCCAGTCTAGTGCTTCTACTTCTTGATTTAGTACTGCTAGTACATCATCTGGTGAAAAAATTGTACGAGTATGCTTTTCAACAGATTTCTATTTTAGGGAATAAAAAGAAGTCACACAGTGCCAAATCCAAACATAAACCTGTGAGTTGCCTAGGAAGTCACTCGTTCTGAATGCGTGGTGGTGGCCACACATCGTTCAGTTTAACTGATCATTCCAACTGATCAGTTCAAAATAGAACTGTTGGTATTTTTTTAAATAGTGGATTTTCGATATATCGATAATTATAAATATATTAATATCGGAGTTTGACATATAAGTTAATTTATGAATATATCGAGAATCGACAGTTTTAGTTTCAACTGATGTTTAGGAATGATCAGTTGAAATGACCGTGTGTGGCCACCATTAGTGAGCGGGTTGTCATGGTGAAACAGTAGCCTGCAGAGCCGTATGTTACGCGTTACGTGTAGTATGTAGTCATATATTTTATGTAATGTATTTTATCAGATCATTGTAAATTAATATATAGGTTAATTTACTTCCTTTGCCTATAGTATGTATTTTAAGTCAATCGTTTTTCAGAAGTAAACTCAAGTCACGCGTCGGATCTGAAACGCACATTTTTTTACTTTTCTTTCTCTGATTGCAATCATAAGGCGACCAATTTTTCTTTGTCGGTTATCAAAGGTAGTCGTCAGCTATTAGCGGTTGTCTTAGAAAGGCCTTTATCCACAAATGCCATTCAAAGTCTATAGTAAGATACTTCCGGTTTTAAGCGACATTCGAATCGTAGAAAAACATCATGTAAAAATGTTCCCAGCGCAGATCCATTTTTCAATGAAACAGGATATTTCAATTTAGCTTGTTAAAATGTGGAGGTAAATTTGAAACTGGAACATTCGAATTTTTCAACCGACATCAAAGGTTATAATTTGTCGAAATATTTTTTATATATATATTTAGCGATAAATCTTTCCCATGTTATCCAATTATAGTGATTCTAAGTGGTCTGTTGATCGTTAGCATAATAACTTGGTTAAGATCTGATGATGGAGCTATAATAAAATCATCAAAGTCTTTTATTTGAAAAGCCACGACATATTATGGACACGGAAACCGATTTCGATGATTATATTCTTTTTAGTTCTTTGAATTTAATTGATGGAATCAGGCGTTACTTTGCAGAAATTCATTATAATAAAGATATTAATAGTTATTTTGCAACCATCCGCTAAATTAAATTAAATGATGTGTCTTCCCTAGTTTGAAGAGTACCTCCCGCCCTCCCTCAATTGCGTGCACTAATCCTGTCACCACCAATCCCAGCAACACTACTTCTAACGCCACTACTCCCAACACCACTATTCTAGGAAAGACACACCATCGACGATAATACGACACGTGTTTCGCCTCTGCACGAAACATCTTCAGATGATGTTGACTTTACGGCGGCTGACCGCTAAGATCTCTACACGAGGCGAAACACGTGTCGTATTATCGTCGATGGTGTGTCTTTCCTAGAATAGTGGTGTTGGGAGTAGTGGCGTTGCGAGTAGTGTTGCTGGGATTGGTGGTGATAGGATTAGTCCACGCAATTGAGGGAGGGCGGGAGGTGCTCTTCAAACTAGGGAAGAGACATCATTTTATTTAATTTAGCGGATGGTTGCAAAATAACTATTAATATATTTATCTTTGAGTTTAGTTTTTACTTTTTAGAATTTTTAAACTATACTTTTAAATAATATTATTTTGCCAATAAATTGTAACTGGCCAGTCTTATGTAAAAAAAAAACAGCAAAATTTTCTGCGTGACCTGTTGTAATAAAAAAGTATAATTTAATATTTATTGGTTAATACTTTATTTGATAGGCTATAACCTGCTATAACAGTAAAGGTAAAGGTTTTACAATGATAAATCACAGGCTTTGTGGCTTTCGAATTGCATCGCCTCTCTCCTATTGTAGAGATAGGCAGCATTCACTGCGCAATCGTCCTTATTCACCGCCCACGTTTGATGTTCAGTAGGACAGTTACGTGAATAATAATCTATTTCAAATGATTTGGAACCTTATGAAAACATGGTACGATTCATTTTCCTCGTGTAACTAAAGTAGTTCCATATGAATGTATGACTGACTTGTTATATCGATATACAATGTGAAAATTAATCTTCTTAGCTTATGTGTATAACGAATAACAACAATGCTATTTACATAATATATTTATCGTCCAGAGTTTCAATCAAGTCTAAATTAAAGCTTGTACTGGTTAGTAGATTGGGTAGTTGATAACATCATTAATATGTGACATTATCATATAACTACAATTTCCTACATTTAGTAGGTGTTGAAACTTGGTCGATATCATATATAAAATATTATATACAAAATAAATTTTGTAAATAAAATTCTTCTGTCCGTGATTAAGTGACCGAACTCCGACTAAACGGCTGGACTGACCGATTGTGATGAAATTTTGCTGACGTTCAGAAATCACCTGTACAATGCCGGGGTTGATCATATGCGAGGCACGGGGTGAAACACCGCTAAATGCTTGACTCCGTATTCCTATTGAGAATTTCTACTGAAGCCTAATGGCTGATTTTGGCTCGATTCGGGATTCGTACGTATTACATATTGTTTGTACTTCTCCACTAAAACAACATTTTTTGGCACAATAATGATTAACTGTACTTTTAACTGGCTGTTCTCTGTCTTTATATATATATATATATATATATATATATATTATCCCTATCTTAACATATGATAGTGGAAGTTGGTTGTGGCCGAGTAGATTAAACGCTGCAGAAATGCGGTCATTAAGGATAATGTTAGGGGCAACTCAGAATGACAGGCTAAGAAATTGTGTGATAAGAGAAAAGTTTGAGTTGCAAGACGATATTGCGACCAGGTTTAACAAATGAATGCTTCTGTGGTTTGGTCATGCAGAAAGAATGACGAAGCAAATTTATGTTGCAGAAGTGTATGTCAGAGTCGGTAAGAGATGGGAAATTGAACTTTATCGACCAAATTGGCGATATATGAAGATGGGTCAAATCAAGAGTATCCTTAACCGATAAGCGTATATGCGTATATAGACTGAGGTGAAAGGGGGGAGATAGGTGTGACTACTGAGCACAGACCTCCTCTCATTTCTGAGAGGGTTTTAGGGAAAGGAAGTGTCCGCCCCGCTGCCCCAATGCGTGTTGGCGAACTTCACATATCTTTTATCATTATATAATATATAATCAGTTTTTGGTATATTAATATTATTGTCCAGCCTACTTCCAAATTCAATATGAAAATTCTAAATTAAAAAATACAACGAATAAAATAATTACGGCAACACAAATTAGAATGTCAATTAACTATCACGTGTCTCCGAAATATTTATTTTCTTATTCCTCAGACCTGCAGGTTTCCTCACGACGTTTTCGTTTCTTTACCGCCGAGCACGTGGTAAATCAGCACTTAAAATTGCAGTTAATAATTTCATTGGCGCCTGCGGGGATCGAACCCGGGTTACTCGCGTTCTGTTATACTTACAGCGAGCGTTAACCATCTAAGCTAACACGGTTCACAGGTGTATTAGGATCTTTCCAAAAGGAAGTATTTACTGTCTGCTGATATTAGGATCTTTCCAAAAGGAAGTATTTAGTTGGTGCGCCTGTTAGTGATCGTGTAACTTTTTAATGACTTAATCATTTGAGGTCATGTTCATTCAAGGTATTTTTTACCGAGCTGTAGTTATTGGTCCATAATCAGTTGAACCGGGTGTCGAAGAGGCGATAGATGGAAATTGAAACAGACAATGGGCAGCGGCATCTTTCAGACACCGATTTAAAATTAAAAAAAAAAAAAAACAGGTCCGCCAAGCGTTGCAACTATGGCAAAATCAATTCAAAACATCTACTTACCTGTAAGGCTATCTATGCGGGAGGGCTATATTAACCAGTGAACTTTTATAAGCCTTAATGGATGGAATGGATGGACCAAAAATACTCATATTTACATTTTATGTGGATTTAGTGTCAAAAGAGAAAATCACAAAATGTGAATTATTTATGACTCCCTAACTCGGTGTCGAGTCATAAATAAATTTTATGTTTACACTGTAAAAGGTCCGGTGTGAATTTGGAGTAAAAGTAATCACGCCATCTACCGGACAGGACAAACAACGTCACCCAGTACGTATATATGTATAATAATAACGAGTGCGTACATAAAAGTGGTCATTAACATCATGCCTACATTTATATTTTTATCAAACGTCACATCTATGTTAAACACTTCACAGGCAATAATTTTACATAATTGTGACTTTTTATTCCTAATCATTAAACTTCGAACTGTTCCAAACAAGCTCTCACTTGCTTAATTAACTGCTATTTGAAGAAAACGTACCTTGGATAAAAACATTGGGTGTTGTATGCGGGCTGGATCGATAATTACACGACGCATGGAGGGGAGGGCCCTTATCTTTAAACTGATAGTCGACGCATCCCCCCATAAAGCTGATATTTCATAAACGCATTGACGTAATTCCGCTGCGTACTCGTTTTCTGATTATTGCGGATAAGTCTCGCAGATTATTTGTTTTATATATAACGCCAGCCGTGCCATTTGACCGTGTAAAAATATCCACAACCCCATAATGTGCCGTGAGTTTTGTAAGAGGTGTCGGAATAAAAGAAATCTGGAGATGGGTAGCAGCAACTTCCTAATAACAACTCGGCGTGGCAACTATGGCAATTCCTCCCTTTGAAACAATACATGGAGAGGCCGATGTTTAGCAGTGAACTTTTGAAAGTCTGTAATGGTATATCAAACGGCAGACGATAGACTTAACGGGTCAGTGGTGTTGGGGTAGAACGTTTGGCGGCAGCGCCGCTGGCCGTGGAATTGATTCCGCACTAAACAAGTAATAATATAGTCTACAAAAATTGCCTAGAAATTTTGTTTCGGGTCGGGTATTTGTTCATGTACGATTTGCGTAACTTGTAGATCAGATGCTTAGCGCTCGCTGTAAATTTCACAGTACGTGAGCAAACCGGATTCGATCCCCGCCGGCACCTATGAAATTGTATGAGAAATAAGAAAAAAAAATGTTTCGAAGACGTGAAGTTCGTCAATAGGCATTGGGACAGCGCGGCGGACAATTCCTTGCCCTAAAACCCTCTCAGAAATGAGCGGAGGCCTATGCCCACGAGTGGGACGTATTTAGGCTTAAACTTTAATTTTAACTTTGACGTAACAGTAGAATTTTGCGGGCAACGTCATTGTAAAACTCAAGTCGTTTTAAGGGCAGTCCTTCTGTCATAAAAATATTTTGTGTCGGTATTTGTATTATGATGATGTCCTCTTAACCTGTTTCAGCTAATACAATGGTGTTAAAAGTGTATTTACTAACCCAGTCAATTGTGTTTCCCTACCAATATAACATGCTTTAAGTTTGGCGATATACTAGGTTGAACTGAGGAGAAAAACAATCGCAAATTATACGAAAACTAACAATTTGTGTCTTTGGACAAATTTTGGCTCAAACATGACACGAGATGGTACTTGATGACAAATATGGTTTTACCAAATACTTCAGGAGGATCATATTTTTCGGGTGTTTGTATGTATGTACCTATGTTTTACATGGTAGAGCAACGCCGCAGCCATATTGTAGTTGTAGTACGAAGGACCATGCGTTTACAGAATAATGGTATGGAATAGAACATTAATACTACTGTGTTTTGTATGGTGAGTGTAGAGAACCAGAAACTATATAGAAAATGAGACATCCCATCTTAGTCGTCAGGGATGACAAAACATCTGCAGTTCGATTCTTAAACGAGGATGAATGTAAATGTACATGAGCCACAGTATCCACTTACCATCAGGGTTTTTTATAGCATTGGGTACAAACGAGCACACAGTCCACCTGATAGCGAGTGAATGCTGTGGCTCATAGATATCCACATTTATCTTCAACTAAGGATCAAAATGCAAATGCGTTGTCACCCCTGAGGACTAAGATACGCTGCTATTTTACGCTGGTATTCTGTGAGAGCGTGGTCCTACCCCGGTTCAGCCGACCCATTTGTGCTACAACTATAACATAGTTGTAGCGTGGCTCTACCACATAAAAATACTGTGGTGGACTGTATGCTCGTTTGTCAACCTTATTTTATACAATATAATCTTCTGTAGCGTAGAATTATCTTTACATATGAAATGTCACAATATGTTTGATTTGATATTAATTGACATTTTTCTTTGGGTTTGGTTTCGATACGATTGTCTACGTGTCTCTGGCGTTTGTGCGTACTGTTGATATTACATTGGGTCCGAGCTCCAGTCCAAACTAAAGGCAACATATACACAAACATTATTTTTCGTAAGCAATAAATCTATAATCCATAAACACTGACGTCTGTCACCCACAGGGGTAGGCAGAGACTACAGACTTCCATTTGGCACGATCCTGACAAACCTCTCTCGCCTCCTTTATATCCATATATTTACGCATACATGCTCGTCACTTAAGCGTCCCTTCCTGACTCTTCCGTTCACATCTGCAATATAAATTTCCTTTGTCACTCTTTCCTCGTTCATTCTTTGTACATAACCAAACCACCAAATTATTCCTTTATTAATCCTGGTCATAAACTTAATGGTTTACGGGTCGTGTGGTACGGAGAAAGATGGCGTGATCCATCACCGCATTTTGCCCCGTAAGTGTCAATAGAGGAGGCTTTCTGACATGCTAGACAGATATAATGGATTCCGGTAAATGGCTTTATAACCATCTCTCTTACGCCTGTAAAATACCCAGATAGGTGACAAAAGGAAGCATCAAATCTGCAAAACAGTGTACACATGTGGTACCTATAGTAGCACCTGCGTAGTTAAAGAAAAAAAGAGTTTAGGTGAGCTATAATGAGTAGTATACGTGAAAGAAACATAATAGATGATAGCTTCAGCCATTATTTAGAAGTTGTCTCTGATATCATCATTATCCTACATTGGAGTATAATTTAATTTTAAATATATTTTTTATGTTTTATTAGATGCATAGGAATTGTCCCAGTTAGAGCCTTGTCACCCTATTGTAACTTTATATGGGCGAGTTAAGAGCATCGATTGTAGAGCGCGCGCCGTTCTTTATGCGATATAATGTTTGCAGAAAGAGATAGTGATACGTATCGGGTTGCTTCCACGTTCCGCGTTAGTTTTGTAGGTGGTATAAAATTATATATTTTAACGCGGAGATGTTTTTTGTTTTCACGGCCTTGTCGTCTAGCAACTGGCTTAAACAGTTCCGGGTTAAGCTTCCAGTAGGTCTATATTAAAAAAAATTGATCACAACATTGATGACGGATTAGTACCAGGATTTAATATATTCGTTTGACATATGATGGTGGCGTCTGGGAATTCATAACCCCATTTCACATTGTAGTCGTAAGACGCTATAGTTAATGCCAGAAAGATGACATAGGTTTCGATAGTATGCAATAAAAAAAACATCACTTTTATGCCAGAATTAAAATGCCCAAGGTGGCGACAGTAAACAGTATCAAAGACAGGTCTTCAAGTTCTGGTCGCGTGGTGTTTAGCAATTGCAGTACGAAATATTCTACAAGGCATTATATTTTAGCCCTCAAATTTGAAATTTGATTCTTAAACGAATTTAAATTTAGGTGTCACAGACAGCTACTGGATCTACTTATCATCAATGGGTATGTGTGCTCTTTTATCACGTTAACGTGATAGTAGCTCTATCGCTGCAGCTATATTATGGTTGTAGTAGGAATAGGTCGACTCTACCGGAGTAGGAACGCGCTTTTACAGAATACCAGCGTAAAACAGCAATCCTGCTGTGTTTTGTATGGTGAGTGTAGAGAGCCGGAGACCCTTTTTACTGAAAATGAGGTATTCCATCTTAGTCCTCAAGGCTGACAACGCATCTGCACTTTGATTCTTAATAGAGTATAAATGTAGATATGTATAGGCCGCAGCATCCACATACCATTAGATGGACGGTGTGCTCGTTTATTACCCTTTCTTATAGAATAGAACCCTAATTTTCATAAGAAAAACCTAAACTTATATAAAAAACAATCAACGAATTTTCTGTATAGGAAGTTTTTCATATACTTACATTGTCGTCCGACTCTGAACTATATTCAAAATTTCATACGGATACGAAAGCGAAATAATTATAACGTGGTAATAAAAATAAAACAATTTAATTTTGACAGGTTTATTATAATTTACTAAAATTTGAAATAATATAATCATAATAAACCTCTAAGCTTATTAATTCTTAAAGTAAAAATTTTATACAATAGGACTAATTAAACTCTTTGTAATTAAACACTGGAAGTAGAGTTCATTATTTCACGCAGTGTCAGGAGGTTATCAATCTTACGTTTTTGTTCTTAAATATTTTAGTATTATTATAATCTATATTTACATTTTAATAGCGATATGCTCTGGCAACGCACGAGTGATATCAGGGTTTTACAACAGTAGCACCTATCACGTCAAACTATGCGTATGACCTTTGCGGAAGTGCAAGCAATATTTTGACAAAGTTTTAACGCACTCTTGATGAAGTGCTTAAAATACGAACGAATAAATATTAATTTTATTATCTTATAAGACAATTTCAGTCACTCACTGGAGGCACACGCCCAGCCACAAACCCTTGGATCTAGAAAACTGAAACTTTACTCAGAGGTTCCCTTTAAAATATTGACAAGAAATAAAAAAAGATTATACGAAATTCCCATGGAATTGGGAATAAACAGGGTTTATTATTATTTACTTCACTTCGCCGCGAGCGAAGCCGCGGGCAGTCACTAGTTATGTATATATACAAGAAAATTGAACACCTCCCTCTTTATACAAGTCGGTTAAAAAGCAAATTACCTGTAACACTTTCATATTTTTTTAAATTTGCCTAGAAGAGCGTAGAGTCAAATAGACTGACTTCAACATTTTATAATATATTTTTAGAGCGTAGAGCGTGTTGATTGTAACGGAGAACACTTCTTTCTCACAGAAGCAATAAATGCTTATGATATCTGCTTAATACACCTTTCTTATTGTATTTGCTAGTGTCTCGAATGCCACATAGAGCGGTTGGTCCTGTGCCTGATCTCTCTCCGGTTGTATTGAATTATTGTCAACCCATCGGATAATGATAGCGACTAGTCTCCGATGAGACTGCTCACCGTGATTGGAATTCGGTCTTAAGGATGATTATTATTACTTCGATACCGTTACCGTTACCGTTACCGAGTTACCGTTACCAACTACTAGAGCTCACTGCTGAACATAAGCCACAGGTTGCTTCATAGGGGGGATATTTGCCATAGTTGCCACACTCGGCAAGAAGGTTGGCAATTGCAGATTTTTATTTAATCGTTATCAGGAAGATGTTGCTGCCCATCTCCTAATCTGTTACCCTCTGTCGTCTCTTACGACACCCACGGGATGATATCGGGAAGTGGATATTATTTAGGGTAGTGGGCTTAAACACTACACGGCATTTTTTACTTCAAAAAGTACCAAATAATTAGAACTTATTTAAATAATAATTGTTTACCAAAAATTTCCACAGTATATTGGAGCGATGTTGTTGAGAGATTTTGATGATAGCTTAACCCAGCAAACATTGACGCTGGTATTTCAAAGCAATAAGATAGGTACAATGACTTATAGTTTTCAGCAACACATTTTGCTCACTTAACATTCAAAATTATAACTTTATCGTATTAAAACAAACTTCAAACCATTACGTTATTACGATAAGACAAGAAGACGGAGAATTTCCTGTCAAAACTTAATTCGTATAAATGTGTTCATAAAGGACCCATATAACAGATCGTATATGACGGCTCAATGGCGCAGTGCTAAGAGCCGCAAGTTCAACAAGTATTTTTATGCCCTACAAATATTTTTTTTAATTTAAAAAACGTTACCGCTATACTAGGATTTTCTTCTGTATCGTGGAGGCAGTTTACAATCATAAATTGCGCAAGGGAAAACAACCAAACCCGGAACAATTATTTGTAGGCCATACAAATACTTGTTCCGTGCGGGATTCGAACCCGCGACCCCATGCGCAGACACTAATTGCTAAGCCACTGCGCCACGAAGTCGTCTTGTTTTTTTCTTTTGTTTTTCCGGGTCTGGATGTTTATCCTTGTGAAATTTGTGTATGTAAACTGCCTCCTTTGGATAGGTTTCGTACTCCGGTTCTGTACTCGGATAGACATCGTATATTACCCTACTTTATAAACACTTTAGCACTTCGATATACCGATAGTCAACTTGGCATCGTTGATGGGACTGCAGCACCACCCAAATTTCGACGGAATCAAAGGCTTTATCACAGTCCACATACGCCAGGCAAAGTGGCAGATTGTATTCTTCGGTCTGATGTACTATTTGCCCAAGGGTCTACGTACTAAAGCCTTTTTGGAAATCAGCTTGTTCGGGAGGCTGAAAGTCGTCGATTCTGCGTGCGTGACAACTCGTAATTACTCTCGAAAAAACAAGGTTCACGCGGCTCAGAAGGCAAGTTGGTCTATAGTTCTTCAAGAGAGCGTTGTCGCCTTTCTTAAAGAACAAGACCACCGCACTACTGCTTCACGTTCTGGAGTAGCACCACTATAAAGGAGAAAAGTGAATAGGACTTCAAGTACCGGTTTTCTACCCACTTCCAGAAGCTCCCCCGTAATTCCATCCTCGCCTGGGGCCTTATCGTTTTTATGATGCTGGAGAGCCATTTTAATCTCATTTAGATTGACTTCTGGGATATCATTGGAATAGTGTCGGATAAGACTTGCAAATGATGACGTGAACAGCAGCCCATAGAACATCTCAATATCAATCGAAATCTCAGGTGTCCCGGAAAATACATTCGGTCTTCAGCTTCGACAGTTGACTCTTTCTAGCAGACAGATTACTGGCAAAGACTTTGGAGCCTTGGTTCTGCTCGATTGCTTCTTCAATACGAACAGCGTTGAAGTTGCGTAAGTCCCGTCGCATGCATTTGGAAATCTGTCTGTTCAATTGCCTGTATGCTGTCAAATCTGTTGAACACTGCAGCTTCATTTCCCATATAACAGCCATGAGATTAAGAGATGGAGTGTCGATGGGCCGACCATTTAGCTCGAAGAATTGACATCCGGTGGCAACCTGGTATGACACAGGAAATCGATTGGTGAAGGTAGCTCAGGACCGTGCTTTGTGGCATTCCTTGGTGGAGGCCTATGTTTAACAGTGGATTTGTGAAGGAATGTAAAAATGATGATGTTGATATAAAGCTGAACTGCTGTATATGTACCTTGCCCAATGTAGGGAGAGTTTGCTACTTCAAAATTTGCTGTAATCACCACGCTTTGCGTGATTATCGTAATACCCTAGTCTCGCTGCTTTCCGTAACCGATTGGTCTATCGGAAGCAGTATAGTGCCATCTGTCAGAATTCTTAAGATTTTTGAGGTACCTTATTCTTCTTGCATATCTTACCAGGTCGTCACTCTATCTATTGGCTGCCCCATACTTTGCTTATTACGAGGCTATCACTCGAGAACCTATTAGAAGCTGATACTTTAAGTTAAGATTTATCACGAGTTCGGCAGTGATGGTAGAAACCTCAGTGTCTAAGAAATACAATAGTTTGAACACATGGACTATACGCATTGGAACAGCGCGTAATTACTCCATAACCCTTCTTGAAAGGAGAAAGGCTGAGGCCTGTGGGACGAATAAAGGCTTATCTTTACTTAATTTTAATTCTTGTGTTTTATAGGAATTGTAGTTTTATACTAAAATCTAAATTACTTTTTGTAATATTTTAAAACAAAGACATTTTTTCTGAGTCGTTTTGAAGGCGAGAAATTCAAGATAAAATCAATTTAATAAGGTCAAGGGTGAGTTGTTGAGTTCGAGTTTATACTCGAAGCTCTATTCTTAGAATTTGTAGTCTGTATATTTTTCTTCATTTTTGTAAAAGCGATAGGAATTTCCAGACAATAGCAGTTTTTTCCGTAATAAAAAGGCCTTATATATATAACACATTCCACACTGAAAACAGAGGTAGTAAAATATAGATTTTAAACGTGGTAGAGTCGTGCTGCAGCCATATTATGGTGTAGCATGAATGGGTCGGCTCAACCGGTGAACCACGCTCTCAGAGAATACCATCGTAAAATAGCAACGTAGTGTTGCTGTGTTTCGTGTGGTGAGTGTGGAGACCCATTTTCCTGGATACAAGGTATTCCATCTTGTCTTCAGAGGTGACAACGCATCGAGGATAAATGTCATAAGAGGATAACGTATTGTGATTGTGGATTGTGTGTTCGTTTGTCTCATTTAGGTTATTAAGATTAGAAAAAGAAAAAAATAGTGGATTCTGTTACGGAGTCACTACCCGGCAACCCACATTAATAACTTGACGTAACCAGCTATAGCAACAGAGTAGAATCCATTATAAAAGTGGAGAGATATCTCGTGATAAGGCTGTGTAAACAATGAGGTAACAACTTCCAGCGCGTGTATTTTAATTTAGATAATGAGCGCGATGACGTGTCCGAAGCACGCACATTTAGACAAACATGCGGCGGTTGTATATAGCGCTAAGTACATTTTCACTGATAACTAGTTGGAGGTATATTTGAATTTTTACTTCTTCTAATTAACGGTTAATGGTTAGTTAGTGATTCGGTACTATGTAATATTACATAAAATTCAATATAAATATAAATACACTGAACTAAAAAAGGAATAAGAAGGTTAGTTTCTCTTATGAGCTTATCACATACTTAAGTTTTTTTTTACGTAGTATTATGGTTGTAGAACGAATGGGTCGGCTCGACCGGGTAAGGACCACGCTCTCACAGAACACCAGCGTCAAATATCAGCTTAACGCCGCTGTGTTTCGATTGGTGAGTGTAGACAACCGGAGACCCTTTTAACTGGAAACGAGGCGTTCCACCTTAATACTCATGGGTGACAAGGCATCCCCATTTTGATTCTTTATCGAGGGTATATGTAGATGTCTATGGGCCATGGCAATTACATACCATCAGGCGGATTGTGTGCTCGTTTGCTACCCTTATACCATAAAAAAGTTATATATACTTAAGTTATTTTTAGTTGTTTAAATTTATTAACTGAACTTTTCCTTACTATTTTCATTTTAACAGATAATAGGATACGTACTTACACTGCTATCGCTTTTATATATTATTATGTATTACATTATTAAAATTTTAAGCGAACGTAATAGAAGTCGTATTTGCCTAAAGGTCATGGAGACCTAATATATGTAGTTATAGGCAATAAGACATTCCATCTTAGTCCTGAGATATGTCAACGCGTCTATAGCCTCTTTGTCTTCTTTATTGGAAGTTACTGCATGTGTCCATAGATGGCAGTAGCCACTTACCATCAGGTGGAGTGTGAGTTAGTGTCACTTTTATAAAAAAAAGAAAAAGAAATTCGCACGGTCGCATTAGACCCGGTAGGTGGCGCTTTTATCAGAAATCCCTCTGGGTCTCGACAAAAGCGCCATCTACCGGGTCTAATTTTGAATCTAAATCATCCAAGGATCCACTCAAACACACAAAAAAAACTTCATCACATTCAGTGAAACGAGTTTCGAGTTTTAGCGAGGCTAACGGATATAAACAGATTTTTATTTTTTACCGACTTCGACTGTATGTTTTTTTTTTTACATGTGTTCCCTCAGAACGTTTTTCTAGATTAAATAATTTTGATGATTCTTTTTATTTGATAGCTGGTGCCTCCTCTCTCCTCCTGTTGGTCCCATATAAATTTGATCAACATTCAAATCGTAGTTTTTGAGTTGTCCTTAATAATGCGTATTTAATTAACTTCGACTACAATGATGATGTTGTTATTTTATTTATATTAAAGTTGGTTGTATGAAATTTTCAATATTACCGCTTTTTTATATTTTTTTATAGGATACGGTGACAAACGAGCACACGGTCCACCTGATGATAAATGTATGCTGTGGCCCATAGACATCTTCATTTAACCTCGATTAAGAATCCAAACGGAGATCCGTTGTCACCCTTGAGGACTAAGATGGAATGCCTTGATTCCTGTAAAACGGGTCTCCGGTTCTCTCCACTCACCATATGAAACACAGCTGCATAAAGCTGCTATTTTACGCTGGTACTCTGTGAGAGCGTGGTCCTACCGCGGTCGAGCCGACCCATACATGCTACAGCTATACTACCAATATAACTGCAGCATGGCTCTACCACATATAAAAATATATGCTGGTTTTCAACCTATCAAACCTTTACATTTAAATTGTAGCCTAAGCTAGCACTTATTTTGATTGAAATGTTGAAAAAGTATTTAACAGTCTACGTTCAATGGTATATTCACTTTAATGGATATTTTATGTCAGTTATTGTTTTGCCGCAGACATCTAAATTTACCTTTACTGACTTTTACGACGTTCATGTGAACATAATGTATGTTCTAAAATTCTTTCGAGTACTTGATTTTATCGTGTATTAGCGGTGTAAGAAATCCACTACCGTAAATCATCTCGTGGGTGTCGTAAGAGGCGACAGAGGGAAACATATCGAAAGATGATCAGCAGCCTCATCCTAACGAGTAAAATTAAAAAAGCTGCGGTTGTCAACCTGCTTGTCAAGCTTAGTAAGTATGGCAAATATCCTCCCTATGAGACAATCTATGGGAGAGGACTTTAGAAAGACATTACTGCTCATCGCAATCAACTGCTGAAGAACTCCTCCCCCAAGGAATACCACAAGGCAATTACCATACGTGGTATAGAGCCACGCTGCTGCTATGTTATGGTTGTGGCAGAATGGGTCGGCTCGATCGGGGAAGGACCACTCCCTCACAGAATACCAGCGTCAAATAGTAGCTTAATGCTGCTGTGTTTCGTATGGTGAGTGTAGAGAACCGGAGACTCTTTTTTACTGGAAACGAGGCATTCCATCTTAGTCCTCAGGGGTGACAACGCATCTGCATTTTGATTTGTAATCGAGGATAGATGTAGATGTCTATGGGCCACAGCAACCACTTACTATCAGGTGGACTGTGTGCTCGTTTGTCACCCATTCCTATAAAAAAAAGTTCGTTTGTCATTATTAAGTAATAAAAAAGCATTATGTAAAGATTTATTCTTAGTACGTGATTATAGTATTAATAGCATCAAAACGTCATCAAAACTATGACTAATAATTCTTACTTTGCATAACAATTCAAGCAATTTCTCGATGAATAAAACAACACGCGGAACGGAAACAATATGGCGTCAGACTAGGAAACTTTGCAGCTCTAAAACGTGCTAGAATTCAAGACCTAGAACCCACAATTAGCTTCAATTGTTTCTCCGAGAAAGATATTGGTATAGTGAACGTAATTGTTGACGGTTTATGTGGTTTTACTTGTAATTTTAGAGTAAGGATAAAGGAATGCTTGGATACGGGATGTTAAGTTAATGTGATTGCTTTGAAGTAATTCGTAGATATTATATATGGTGGTCTCTCTACTAAAGAATTGATTTTATAAATGAGAATTAATTAGCTATATAATTTTGACGAGATGAGTATTATCACCTCTTAAAACAAATATCTTGTTATACCAGTTAGAAGTTATTTTAAAACGGGAATCACAGCATGCCTTCCCAAAGTTTTGTAGAATCCGTGCGACTAACGAGAACACAGTCCACCTGATAGTAAGTGGATACTATGAGCCTTAGATATCTACATATATTCTCAATTAAGATCAAAATTCTTATTGCTACTGTGTTTCGTATGGTGAATGTAGAGAACCAAAGACCTCGGACAATGCTTAATTTTTTTTATAGCATAAGGTGACAGACGACCACACAGTCCACCTGATGGTAAGTGGTTGCTGCGACCAATAGACATTTACATCTATCATTGATTACAATCCAAAATGCGGATGCGTTGTTAGCCATGAGGACTAAGATGGAATGCCTCGTTTCCAGTAAAAAGGGTCTCTGGTTCTCTACACTCACCATAGAAAACACAGCAGCATTAAGCTACTATTTCACTCTGGTATTATATGAGAGCGTGGTCCTTCCCTGGTCGAGCCAATCCATTCATGCTACAACTATACTACTAATATAACTGCAGCATAGCTCTACCACGTATAGGCTCTACGCATAATTAAATAAGTTGGAAACATAATTGAATTTTATTTTAAGATTAAGCCTACTTTTAATAAAAATATTTATATGTGTGCACTGTTGGTGTTCTATGAATAAATATAAAAATAAATAAACTATAAAAAACGAAACGAAAAAAAAAACTATTACCGTTACAGCTTATTAAAGGTCATTAATGAATATAGGCCTCCCCTATAAATTACCTCATAATGGGGATATTTGTCATAGTTGCCACGTGGCAAGTGGATCGGCAACCGCAGTTTTTTATTTTTAGTTGTTTATTAACATGACGCTGCTTTCCATCTCCTGATCTGTTTCCCTCTGTCGCCTCTTACGACACCCACGGGATGATATGGAGTGGTGGATATTCTTACGTAAAACTATTAGCTCAAAATATGCGGACGGCTACATAACAATTATTACAGTTATTTTAATGACAAAGTTCGGACAATTAATAAAGTCCAGAGACGAACACACAATAAAGTCAATGTTCCTAAATGGCATTATTGCGAATGGCGCGATGTTGATTTTAATTAAATAAATACGTTACTCTGTAATGTAGACCACAAAACAATTAATAAATACAACTAACTTTAAAGAATCTTACATTTTATTAAGTGTGTATATAATCATATATAATCGAGAGTTATATGCAAGCAAGTACTAGAATTTTTTAATAAGATAAAGTTGACAAACGAGCACAAAGTCCACCTGATGGTAAGTGGATGCTTTGGCCCATATACATCTACAATGAATCGCAATTAAGAATCAAAATGCAAACAAATCAGCATGGAGCTGCTATTTTTAAGAATTGATGATTTTTAGATGAACTGAGGGTCCACCTGAATGTGTTTCGACGCAATGTTGTGTTTAACTTTGTTTTAAACCCACAATTAAAGGTAATTTAATCCTTACAATAAGCTACCTAATATATCTATCTACGCACTATAATATAGTATATCTATGCACTATGTTAGCTAGATATAGCGTGCATATATAAATACTCAAAAAGATATGTTTTTGTAGCAATAACCGCTGTCTCAGTCTGATATCATGGATGAGTGTAAATATTGCTGTTTTTTTTTTCATATCAAATATGTAAAGATACGTGAGATGGTATCCCATATTTCAGACCCGCAGGAAAAGTAAATTATTTTTTTATACGTCCATAAGTCCTAGTGTATCCAATTGGACTCTTTAGATAGGGAAAATGAAATTTGTCTCGGCCTATCCTTTTGGCTCCGATAGGCAAATATATTCTCTAATCTAAAAATGAGACATGTTTTCGAACTAAATTTAATTAATTCTTTATTAAAATACTTGATTGTCAATGTCACACCAAACGGAGTAGGGACTTTTTGATAGATTTTTTTAAATCCAAAAATTCTTTCGAAATGATTTCGTCTAAATTCCAACCAGTGACAGTCAAAACTCGGATAATTCTGACAACACCAACCAATAAAATCTTTGGATTTAGACCGAGATTTTTTCAAACCTATTACTTTATCCATTATAAGCCAGCGGCAGTCGATCGATGAAAGTGGTTTAGGCGCGTGCTTTTTGGCATGCTCATACGTGGTGGAGCCACGCAGGAGCTATATTATGGTTGTAGCACGTATGGTTCTCGACCGGGGAAGGTTCACGCTCTCACGGAATACCAGCGTTAAATAGCAGCATAATACTGCTATGTTTCGTATGGTGAGTGTAGAAATACGGAGACCTTTTTTTACTGGAGACGAGGCATTTAATCTCAGTCCTCAGGGGTGACTTTTTCCCCATCGGTCGTCGATTCTTCGAGCTATATGGCCGTCCCATTACTACTTCAGCATACTAATCCGTTGGACTACTCTGGTTCTAGGAGGAGTTCATAAGATAGTACTATCTAGTATATTTAGTACAGGATTTTATATTGTTTTTGTAGAATTTCTAGTAGAGTTTTTTTGTAGAGAACTGGAGACCCTTTTTACTGAAATCGAGGCATTACATCTTAGTCCTTAGGGATGACAACACATTTGCATTTGGATTCTTAATCAAGGATAAATGTAGATTTCTATGGGCTACAGCATCCACTTACCATCAGTTAGACTGTGTGCGCGTTTGTCACCCTTATTCTATAGAAAAAATATTTGTGGGAGGATTATGTTCAGCAGTGGACCTGTTGCTGCTTGACTAATATCCTACTTGATAAGTGTTGATGTAGCCGAAGATAGTAAAACACTCTGAATAGACCAAAGCTTATTCACTATTGTGTATTATTATATTTTAATTTGAGAAAAATATTTGAGTAGTAGATCATTAACCTTCAATTTGACGGTTTGTGGTTTTGAGGACTAATGACTTTTGATTAGGATAAATTGCCAGACAAACTGTAATGATTTTAGCCGTCAGAAGACCAGCTCGCTGCCACTTCAATATGCACATTCGTTTGGCTACTGCTTATCAAAGTCTACTGAACATAGGCCACCTATAGACTCGCTCATGAGGGGAATATTCTCTATAGTTGACACCCCTGGTAGACGGGGTGGTAACCTGCGGTTAATATTCTACTAGTTAATAGCAAGTCGCTATCGACCATCTACGATTTTTTTTCCCTGTCGCCTCTTACGAAAACACCGGATAATATGTGTGTGCGGATGTGTGCAAAAATATATAACTCATGTTATTATTCATAATTATAATATTATATAACTCGCAATTTTGCAATGTTATTATAGGATTGTCAAGTCACGGAGCAGATTAAAAAAATAATTATTTTTTTTAAACACAAGCCGCCGACACGAAAATGACAGATGCTATAAATTATTGCGCAATGAATGAAGCTGGACATTACTCATCGATTGTGATGTATGACGATGACGAAGTTTACGGCCTTGGAATAACGCGGATGGTACTTACCGTTTGTAGTTGGCTTTAGAATTATTTTAAAGAAAGGAAAAATATATGATTCTTCGTATCAACTTATTAATGTCCACTGTTGGGCGTGGGCCACTTTTATTGGGGGACTTGGTTACCGTCCACGTCTCATGGAACGTGGCTACCGTAGTCCAAAACGACAGTTAGTAACTAGTATTTGCTCTATACCGTTTATACTAAAACAAATACTGCTACTGGACGTCAGAAATAATTGAGGATACCTGCCCAAATGGACTTATGGATTGAAGAGGGGTCCTACCACGTGGAAGTGTGTTTTTAGTAATCATAAGAATCAAAATACAGGTGCGTTGTCTCCCCTGAGGGCTAAGATAGAAAGCTTCGTTTCCGGTGAACAGGATCTCCGGTTATCTTCACTCTCCATACGAAACACAGCAGCATTTAACTGCTATTTTACGCTGGTATTCTGTGAGAACGCGATCCTTTCCAATCGAGTCTGCTTATTATTGCTACAACCATAATAGCATGTCTCTACAACGTAAATGAACCAGACTAACTTAATCTAACCATAAAATTAATCTTGTATAATTCGAGAACCCTGTTTAACGAAGACGAAAAAGTTCTGACGGTGATATTTATACATCTTACCATAAATCGAGTCAATTATAAGAAGGTCCTTGATTTCGGCTACTGTTCCGGCAACCATTCTATGAGCACACCATCATCCGATTTAAGTCGAGTTGTCGGGTGATTCTCACGCTCTATATGGATATTAGCGTCGTGTGGACTAATAGATATTTATAAAAGCATAAGGTTTCGTAGTTATCTGGATTAAATGGACAAATATTGAGCCCCAGTAATGAAGAGGCTCGAAAGCGACTTCTGGTCAATAGCTTTTTGAAACTATCGGACGGATACAGCGCGCGTGTCTTGTTCTACTTACTCTTTAGTAGTTAACAAAGTGGCACTGCTGGTTACAGACGTAGATATGTTTACGTGGCTTTACGAACATAAGTATCAGACATATAGTCACATACAGTAAGAGCTTATTTTTGACTTAAATAATATGAAATATTACTTATGAACTTATGTAATCCCATATATCATTCCGTGGGTGTCGTAAGAGGCGACTGAGGGAATCAAAGAGAGGGGCAGCAGCGTCTTCCTATTAAAGTAAAGTAAAGTTACAGCCTATATACATCCCACTGCTGGGCACAGGCCTCCTCTCATTTCTGAGAGGGTTTTAGGGCAAGGAATAGTCCGCCGCGCTGCCCCAATGCGTGTTGGCGAACTTCACATGCCTTCGAAATATTTTTTATTTTATTTCTCAGACATGCAGGTTTCCTCACGATGTTTTCCTTCACCGCCGAGCTTACCACGTGCTCGCATATACCATCAGCACTTAAAATTGCAATTAACAATTTCATTGGTGCCGGCGGGGATCGAACCCGGTTTGCTCGCGTATTGTGAAATTTACAGCGAGCGCTAACCATCTGAGCTACCACGGCTCACGTCTTCCTATTAGCGACTAAAAAATTTGCGGTTGCCAATCCGCTTGCCAAGCGTGGCAGCTATGGCAAATGCACCCTCTATGAGGCAATCTGTCTTATATTTGTAATTAATGTTGTGTTTAACACATACGAATTATGCTCTTATAATAATATATAAATATCATATATTATATTGTAACATACGTGGTAGAGCCACGCTGCAGCTATATTATGGTTGTAGTACAAATGGGTCGGCTCGACCGGGGAAGGACCACGCTCTCACAGAATACCAGCGTAAAATAGCAGTTTAATACTGCTGTGTTTCGTGTGGTAAGTGTAGAGATCCGGAGATCTTTTTTACTGGAAACGAGGCATTCCATCGTAGTCCTCATAGGTGACAACGAATCTACGTTTTGATTCTTAATCGAAGATTAATGTGATGTCTATGGGCCACAGCATCCAATTACCATCAGATGGACTTTGTGATCGTTTGTCACCCTTATTCTATAAAAAAAACTCGGCTTCTTTTTGGTTTTTTTGCTTTGAGACGAGTTGCATTTATCTTCATTGTATTACGTATTGTTTCATCCTCAACAGAAGCGTTTGAAAAACTTTCGGTGTTTGCTGAGCTCAAAGCCGCTTTTGGCACGTTTTCGGCCAAAGCTGGATATTTCAAATTGAAACTGAAATGAGTTTCAAACCGATGGGCGTGGGTTGGCGCGGTTTGTTTTTAATACTCTGCACTAAATTGAAGTTGAAGTTAACAAAACTGTAAAATTTCATAAATCATCATTTTGGCTGACTTCAAAATGGAAAGAGGTTATCATTGCGACTGTATGTTCTTATTTTTGTGTGTTGTGTTATATCGTCTTTAATTGTAGAACAATTATAATGATTCCTTTTTATTACAAATGTAATCCAGCGGTGATCCCATATATATTTGGAGAGATGCTCTATCGCTAAGAGCGGGAGAAAGTAAAATAAAAGTTTTAAATGTAACTCTTTGATATCAAAGTAACATTCCAGTTGTTACTTTGATATTTTATATTCATTAGTTAACTTAAAATGGTAAAAATATTTTTTTTCGTATCAAGATATTTGTTCATGCGTTATTTATGTACGTAATATGCCGCTCTGAGATAATTTCTAGTGCGGTGCTATAACTAATAACAATTTATTTTAATTGATAACTAGAAACCGACTTTAATGAAATAAGAAGAAAAATAACTTCTAACACTTTTTATATTATTCTTTATTTCATCGCGTAGTTTTGTTTATTAATGATGCGTAATTATATCCGGTTACTCTCTCTTCTTTACTTAAATAATCGATAATTTTTATACCTGCTCAATTGCAGAAGGCACAGGTCATAATTTTTCTTGGAAGACCTACATCTTGAATCTTTTGCCTGGCGGGGAAGTGTTTCCACACCTCGCTTTGGTTTTTCTTCTCTGGGTCAAAATGAAACCATTTTATCCAATATAAAACCATTTTATCATGTTTCATCTACGGTTACGAACCGAGCACTAAATGAATCTGGATCTTCTCTAATTGTTGCTAAATTTAGCTTTAAAATGTCAACTCTTGTGTTAGTTTGGGCATCTGTTCAAGAAACCCAGCGAATATTAAATAACCGTACAAAGTTCGTGTTTCTCCAATTTGTATACGAATCAAATTCCCACCATAAGTGAAGTTTAAAAAAATGGGTATAGTTTTTAAGTTAGTTTTTTCTGGCCTTGGTTACTAACGAGTTTAAGAGAGAAAAATAGAACGCATTTCTATACCTCATTGATGATGTGTCCTATTCCGAAAACTTATTGATCAACCTAGCATTTTGTGAAAATATAATGTTAATCGGTCAAGTGGTTCAGAAGTTCCCGATCATTAACGGACGCACTAACGATTACATAATAAAGAAGATTTACTTTAAGATTACTTAATTGCTCCTGTGGAAAGATCCACCTTACAAGTAGCATTCACGGCTTTTAACAAATCAAAACCGAAAGCCGACGGTTTGTGTTTATACATAAATCTTGACACTAACTGGGATTTAAGCCTTGGACCCGCCCTTAAAGTACCTCCTCTAATCCATGTAATCGTCAAAAGACTTTATATTATAGTGAAAAGGACAAAGGTAATTGAAAGGCCGAAATAATTATGTATTTTCAGGTCAAGGACTATGGATCGAGGTAGATTTTGGGTTAAACATTCTCCGAGCATTATACGGGCTTCCATTCGATCCACTATCTGTGTCACTGAAATTTAAAATTACTGCTGGAATAAAAGGAAACTATTTTTGTCGACTCTTCCTTCGAATAATTTATGTGTAATTTGTGTTAGTTTTAAAGAAAAACAGAGGTGACATTCGCATAACAGTACAATAGGTGGTAAGTGGTTACTGCAGCCTGTTGAAATCTGCTACGAAAACTACAAATAAATTTAGGCTGCAAATGCGTTGTCACCTCTGAGGATTTAAATGGAATGCCTGTAATTTTACTGACTATCTATTTTCTTCAGACAGTGAGAACATTGAGCTGTATTCAGAAATACAGCTCAATGTTCTCATTTTTGCTTAGATACCGAAATAATATTCCATATATTTAAGAAAGTATTTTAAAAGCAGTATTATATATCTATCACGTAATATAATAACGTGGTAGAGCCACGTTGCAGCTATACTATGGTTGTATTACGAATGGGTCGAGTCGGCTTGTCCGGTGTAGGACACGCTCTCACAGAATACCAGCTTAAATTAGCAGCCTAATGCTGCTGTGTTTCGTATGGTGAGTGTAGAGAACCGGAGACCTGTTTAACTGGAATCGAGGCATTCCATCTTAGTCCTTAGGGGTGACAACGCATCTGCATTTTGATTCTTAATCGAGGTTAAATGTAAATGTCTATGGGCCACAGCATCCACTTACCATCACGTGGATCGTGTGCTCGTTTGTCACCCTTATTCTATATTTAAATAAAAACATTACTCGTTCAGAAATCAGATAAAGATTGTTCCCAGCAGTGGGACGAATATAGGCTGTAACTTTTTTTTAGTGCTGCAAAGTGGATGACGTGGAGTGACGACATACGTGAATATATTACCTCATTTCTTCCCCAAGGTGTCATAAGTGGCGACTACTTAATAGGTTGGAATGTTTTCTGTGGTTTCATTTCTTAGTGGAAACGCAGCTTAAAGTTAAAACATAGCGTTACTTTACTGCCTTAAACAACAAACTTCTTGATATAAGAAAGACATCTTCCACTTTTTTGGATACTGTAGGTAAAGTTAATCTTTACTTTAAAATGTCTAACAGCTGTGTTTGCAAAGTCCGCTTTAAAGTAAACTGTATTCAGTAGGATGGGTAGCTCTTTAGATTTACCTGTTCTTTGAGGAAACTTTCCAGTTGAGTCCAGAGCGTTTACTTTTTATTTGAGTCTCCATCTAAGTTTTCCTTTTTGAGAATTTTGTAGTATTATCTTTTAGTGTCCGAGCCTGCTTTCATAAAGTGACATCTTATAATTTTTATTAATGTTTTAAAATCATCCATCTGTTTTCTTGCTATTTATTTCAAGGATAGAGGTATTTATATATGTTTTTCAAAGCAATGGTAAATCAAATGGCAATGCGAGCCCTCCAGTATGAATAATTGCAGGCTGTGAGTTATTCTGTCTCGGTTCTCACAGATGGCAACGCGTCTGTAGCCTTTTTTGTTTGAAGTTGGTTGCAAGATATGGACTGCAGTTAATACCGTCAGGTGTTCAGAAATTTTGTTTGACCCTTCAGTTTTATAAAAAAAGTAGAATAAGCACCGACATCTGTCCTCGATTAAGAATCCAAATGTGACCAAAAATCCAAAAATGATGCGTTGTCATCCCTAGATACTCGTACTATAATAGAATGCTTCGTTACCACTGAAAAGAGTCTCCGTTTCTCTACACTCACCATACGAAATGCATTGTGCTGCTATTTTATGTTGTGAGAGAATGTTCGTACCCCTGGTGCTGTAACCATCATATAGCATATAAGGCTCTTCCACTTTAAAACCAGCAACTACGTCAAAATCTCTCCTATCGACAGTCCATTTAAGAGATCTATGTTTAGCTGTTCAGTTCAGTAGCAACTTTTGATATGATTTAATAAATGTAATGAAAGTCAATAAATGTAAAGTATTATCGAAACCATAATAAATACAATAAACAATATTCTTATGATATATTTCCCGCGATAATTGCTAGACCAAATCATCCATTGCAGTCTAGTTAAAAAGGCTAAATGAGATAGATTCGAGAAATTTTAGCACCGCTGTAGCGGCAATGAAAATTATCGCTAAACAAGCGTAGAGGTTTAAACGAAGCCGGTTTGAGCCGGTGCAAACTGGTGCCACTTGATAAGATGCAGACCGTCTCAAATTGGATCACTTCACGGTTTGTGTTGGATCACGAGAACTAAAAGCACGATTTAACGATGCGCAGGTTGCTCTGAATCGTAAAATTTTTATGTGCCAGAGACAAAAGCAGTTTCTTTTGTAACAAAAAATAAATAAATATTGTCTTTTAATAAGTAATAAATAATAATATATAGAACATAGAGTGTTATTTTCTCTTCTACTCTGTTCTATTAACCGATTTCGAAATAGGAGGAGATTTTATACAAGTAATTATTTTTGAAATAGGTTAGACAAGATAGTTAGTTCAGGTGTGGTCCGTGAATAAATTGGATACAAATCTTCCACATATAAAGATAAAGTGGAAATGTTTCTATTTAAACGAAATTCTTCTTTTTGTTACCGTAAACTTGTGCTTAGTCCACTTTCAAGGATTAAAAATTAAACACTCAATAAAAGTGCAGCCAAATTTAAATAACTAAAAATAATAAAATAATTTTAGCTTATTCTTTTCAATTATTTGAAGTGGTCTTTTACATTTTTGTACGTGGCTTATGGTACGTGGTAGAGCCACGTTGCAGCTATATTAGTAGTACCTACAATGGGGAAGGATCACGCTCTCATAGAATATCAGCGTAAAATAGCAGCTCAACGCTGCTGTGTTTCGTATGGTGGGTGTAGAGAACCGGAGATCCTTTTTACGCAGCTGCTATTTGATTCTTAATCAAGGACATATTATGTAGATGTCTATAGGCCACAGCATCCATTTACCATCAGGTGGACTGTGTGCTCGTTTGTCCCCCCTATTCTATAAAAAAAAAACTTCGACTACATTGATGATATTCTCATTTTGTGTATAATTCAAGACGGTTGTAACAAAATTTTTCATTTTAGCACTTGTTCAAGAACACTTGCAATGCTATTTACACTACCAATATTCCCGTTAACTAAACACTGTTTTGTATTTGCAGACTGTATATTAGCAGACTATATCGCATTATTCAAAATACGCATATAACTCATATAATAAATATTTTAATGAAATTTTGTACATAAAATATCAAATGTATTTCTTGTTATAAACTTAAGTATTACTTACTTTTTTTAGTTTATCTTAGAACATGATTGCGTTACCCATGGGATTGCATATATTATTACGTTAAAACATACATGTAAAAATAACAAAATAGGAGGTTATATATATATATATATATATATATATATATATATATATATATATATATATATATATATATATATATATATATATATATATTTTGTTATAAACTTAAGTATTACTTACTTTTTTTAGTTTATCTTAGAACATGATTGCGTTACCCATGGGATTGCATATATTATTACGTTAAAACATACATGTAAAAATAACAAAATAGGAGGATATATATATATATATATATAGGATACTTGCAAAATGTATTTCGATTTTCGACGTTTATTGTCTGGTCGGAGGAGTCGTTTCGAAAATGTAGAATAATGAAAGAAACGACATTATATCTACAATGAAATTAAAAAAAATATATGTTTCTCCAACTCTAAGCGAGCTTAAAATGCTTGCGTAGTAGGAGTGGGTTTTTGACGAAAGTTGAATGGTGGATCCGAACCCACGACAGTCCGTCAGCAATCATAAACTTTAGATGACTGTTGCTTGTTATTATTGAGCTGTAGTTAATAATTATTATTTTATTACAGATATGTGCCGTTACTACGTCAACTAGTGGTAAGTCGCAATATTTTTTGGTTATTATTTTCTTACATAATGAGAGAAAGAGACAAACGATCACACAGTCCACCTGTCCTCGGATGTGGCAACACCTTCTTCATTTAAAGCTAGCTGCAGGTGTATCACAGTAGCCACTTACCATCAGGTGGACTGTAAATTTGTTTGTAATTAAAAAAAGAACAGAAATAAATAAACGAAGTTTTAAAAATTTCCATAAGAAGACCTTTATCTACGCTTCGAAAATAAGTTTGGATAAGACATATTATACAATTCTTTTTAAAATTCATGCTGCGCTTTACATCGTCCAAAGTTTCGAAACTGCGTAAAAAAGTATACCGGCAACAAAACAATCAACTTTCTGTTTGCACGCCGTATCAGCGCAAACAGTGCACAAGGAGGCACTATGACGTGAACACCTGAGGATATACGGCTTGGATTATCTGGTTTTGTGACTTGGGGCCCTTGCGCAAGGCGCATTAGGCCACACAGTATGTCCATTTGAGTGCATAAAAAAGTGCTTTATAAATGCATTCAATAATAAAATCATAATTTGCACTTTTGTAGTCAGTTGCTAATAATACATTGCGCGGAGAATTAAGATCTCGACTGTAAAGTTGTAACGTAGAAACTGATTTATTTAGGTTTAAAAAAAGTTACAGCCTATATATGTCCCACTAATGAGCACGCCTCTGCTCATTTCTCAGAGGTTTTACTTTTTTAAATATGATTTTCTAAAGTATGTCACATGTTCAAAGTAACTCTTAGAATATCGTTTAACTAGCTGAATTTAAAACTTTATTCCCTATTTTTATACGGGATTATTTACTATTAATTATAATTATACGGGACCACCCCGGTGGTATTACCTATATAATAAAAAAACACCATTCAAATCAATTCAGTTATTTCCTAGAATTCGGTGAACACACATTCTTGAATAAACTATTTTTTTTTACATTATTATAACTTATAACTTAATAACAGAAGAATCAGTCGAATGAGTGCAGCAGTTTCCGGGAAATAAATGCACATACATACATGAAACAACATACGCTTCGCATATAGAACCTTCTACCTTTTCGGGACTCAGTTAAAAATTAAAGTGCTTATAAACTTTGATCGTATACTATTTGATAAATAATTTTTTGGTAGTTCATGTTTAGAAGGGGACTTCTGATCGTCCGTAACAATGATGATGATGATTCATAAGATATAAGAGATCATTAAATTTTTAGAGTTTTTTTAAAACTTTTGTGCACAAAAAAAACTCGCACATATGACGGATTTAATGCCTTGAGGCATTTTCTCCCAGTGAACCATTAGGCTAAACAGAGATAAACATACAGGAAATAGTGCAGCAAAAATAAACTAATAATGAGAAAAAAAGGTATCGAAGTTCGAATAAAACAAACCCGAATATATATATATATATATATATATATTTCTATAAGTATGTACAAATATACATAAATCTACTTAAAACCACATATAAATACACACACACACACACACCCATATATATATATATATATATATATATATATATATATATATCATTCTTTAGGAAAAAGCGTTAATAAAAACATTTGCAATGTTTTACTAAAATATTCACGAACTTTGTTTTTGAAAAGAAACTTGTTGGAAGCTTTTCTAAAGACCTAAAGCATGTTCTATTAATTGATTTCGTAACGAGTGTGGATGTATACTCTAAAGCTATAATAGTTTCCTAATGTTTCTAATTGCTAGCTAGAAGTTGTAAATGGCATTCACAAAGCTGGATCCCTGTGTAACCTTATGCTATTCTAATCAAAGTAAAGATAAGTAAACTAACAGAGTAACCGGCAACGTCTTTATGCTGGGCGTAATCTTTCTGTCATGCCTGCGAGGGATTTTGCCAGGGAAGACTCTACTGAGATTGTACGAGTAATAAAGGAAGGGCCCAGAAATTCTTGCCAATTCCTCTCTAAGGTGTTAATTTTTGCGAACTTAAGTAGATTTTGATGTTCATATAAGATTTAAACAAGTTTAAATCGAATCAAAAATGTTTTTACTTTGATTTTGACTTTAAAAACAGAAATTTTATTTAAATAAAACTACTGTTAATTATTTTATATGCAGTAGAACCACGCTGTAACTATTTTGCGGTTGCAGCACGAATGGGTCGGCTTCGACCTGGGAAGGACAACGCTTTTACTGAATACCAGCGTAAAACAGAAGAATTATGATATCTTAACTTATATTTGAAAAAAAAAACTAATGAATATTTTATTAAAGTTATTATTTTATTAGAAAGATCGAATCTTTCCATTTATGAATGGAAAACATCATTAAAATGATTGCCACGGCTAGCCTTACAATAACCCATCCGATCAGTCCAAATTTTGAGTACATTATCGATTGTTTGCGCCTCTGTGTCGTCAACGGCAACTTCAATTTCATGTTTCAAGTTGTCGATCGTCTCTGGACGGTTAGCGTTACAATTGTCCTTAATGACTCCCCACAAAAAAGTCCAACGGAGACAAATCGCAGCCTCAAGGTGGCCAATTGACATCAGCATTTCGGCTGATTACGCGATTCGATTTCGATCGATTGTTACGTGTGCTGTGTGGTACGTTGCGCCGTCCTGTTGAAAATAAATATGTTTTATGTCATCCTCTTCAATTTTAGGAAACAAAAAATTGATAGGCATCGCGCGGTAGTGATCGCCATTCACTGTAACGGCGATTTCTTGATTCTTTTCGAAGAAAAATGGCCCAATAATGCCGCCAAACTAAAATCCGCACCAGACAGTCACTGTTTGCATGCTTCCAGCATTGGTTTCTCCACGATAACGTGTGGATTTTATGAGCCCCAGATACAACAATTTTGTTTATTGACGTATTCTCCGTGGTGGAAATGAGCTTTATCCGAACAGATGATTTTTCAGTAAAAATGCTCATCTATCAAGCGGTCTTAAGTTCTTGTACTAATGGAACTGTGTAGCTTTGTTCACACCGAGAGCTTTATTCAAAATTCTTCTCAAAGAAGTGCGTGAAAAGTTTAATTTTGGTGATTGTTTTTTCTGAGTTGTGAGAGCTTTTCAAATTCTTCTCAAAGAAGTGCGTGAAAAGTTTAATTCTTGAGAACGACGACGAGTCGATGGTGATGGTTGCTCACGCTCATTCTGAGCAACAGCAGCGAAGTTTTTGGTTGAGCGCACTGAACGAGCACGTACACGGGTTGTTTTAACCAACAACTATTCAACAACCCAACCCAAGCATACAACTGCAAGACTTCAAGATACCATAAGTTCATACTGAATAGATCGGAATTAAAATTAAATTTTAATCTATGGTAACTGCGGTTAACTATGACGTTGAACATCTCAGTTCCCCGTAACCATGGGTGCTGTAAAGTGCTCGAAACTTCGGGTATTTAAAAAGTTAAATATACGCGATAAAATCCTTAAAAACTAGTATTATTTAAACAACTATTTAAGTCGCTTCACAAATTGATCCACAAACTGCGTTTTTGGCACATCCTATTTGTCAAATTTTTTTCGTAAATTTCTTACTGTTCGAGTAGAAGTCTCATATATTTGTAAATAAGTGTTTATTATATACCAATTTTCTTCAAGTGAACAGCGACCCATTTCATAAATATCAAACATAAAACTTACTTACTGTCACATCGGAAATGTCATCAAACTTTACAATCTTAAAATAATCTACAGTACCAAAATCAAAAGTTAGATGGCCCATCCTGTAAGTAGATGTCTATGGGTCTTCTTTAAAAAAACCTTGTTGGCTTGTTAGCTTGTTACTCTTATTCTTAAGAAAAAAATATTACACTGCTATTTAACGCTGATATTTTGTGCGTGCTAGGTCTTTCCTCAGACGAACCGACTCGTGCGAACTATAACCATAAAACGTTTAAGTTATCTTTAATCGTCTTGATTGCTGTAAAGTATTAAATATAGAAATCATTGAAATAATTTAAAGTTACAAAAAAAATATAATAAAAGCGAAACATTCATAATTGGATTTCAAAGTGAATGGCTACGTGCCTGCTCTTTGGTCCTCGGAGCACATCGATGTATGGGTGAAGCTAAACCCAAAAACCTCTCGACCTCGAGTGAGGCACGTTTCCTGTACAAAGGATAGCATTCAGAGCTAAAAACAAAGAACTGTAAATCACGGCCGTGACATTTGTTTTTGACTGTAATTAAAAGTCATTACGAAAGCCCAATATGGCAGTGACATAGCCTAAATAGTTTTAAATTACTACATAAGACCTAGTAAAAGATTTGCTAACATACAAACAATTTTAAATTCACTTTCAAAGTCTGTATAACATGGGAATAAGGCGTTGAATTCGATTGCGTGAAATTTTAAAAGCAGTATAACTTTTTTGTGGAGCAACAGATGTAGAACATAGCATGGTGTCCAGTGTAGCATGAGCTCTCCATGTTCTTTGTGCTGCCACGATTTTAACTATTTGCATAACGAACGCGAGGAGCATGGAGTGTCTCTTTGAACTGGTCGGTTAGTGATTTATTCTTTCTTTGTTTGAAAAGAACACGGGACAAAATGTTGACATATTTTTCTTAAATACTGCCAAAGTAAGGTTACTTTTCGCGGGTAATAATAAGTTATGGATGTGCTATGTGCTTTTAAAATTGACGTATTAAAAACCTATTTTTATCGAAGTAAATAGAACCTTTTATGCGATGAACGTTTTACGTTCGTTACGAAACTGAGTGGTTTGGAACGTTTTAAATTCCGTTTTGCTAAATGGTGTATTGTGTGTAAAGTTTTATCATAAAGTTATTAATTAAGATACCCTTTTTTGATAAGTAAAAGTTAATCTGATGGTAAGAGGCCACGGCACATCAATGACTTATGATAATAACTTGAAAGAAGCCTACTATGTTACCCTTGAGAATACGGAATACAGTAATGAACTTATTCCTGGTAGAATGGATAAGAATGAAATGTGGTAGCAGACGGACTTTTATACAGAAAATGAGCTATATATGATACTCCGCAATCGTAACGCCTGATTGAAAGTAAGAACAAATAGCGTATTTTGGTAAGAGTCCTGACTGAACATCTCTACCACGACGACCAGGCAACTCAAGGATGAGTCTTTTCTGTTCCTTAATGGAAAAATCCCATTGCACATCCTAACTGCTTGCAGATCATTAATGTGCAAACTTAATAATTTGTTTCGGGGAAACCGGGGACTTAGCCCAGAGGAAGCGAAACTGCCGCAGTCTTTTTTATAGAATTGGGTGACAAACGAGTACACAGTCCACCTGATGGTAAGTGGATGCTGTGGCCATATAAGATCATCATCATCCCCAGCTAAGAATAAAAATGCAAATGCGTTGTCACACCCTGAGGACTAAAATGGAATGCCCCGATTCCATTAAAAAGGCTCTCCGGTTCTCTTCACTCACCATACGAAACACAGCAGTATTACGCTGGTATTTTACGTTGGTATTCTGTGACTCTGTCTTTGCCCGGTCGAGCCAACAGACTTGTCTTACAACCACAATATAGCTGCAGCGTATCTCTACTAAGTACTCTACACTATAAGTACACCAAGTATATCCATCGATATCACAAAAAGTTTCTTCCACAATGGACATACATTGTAGTCTGTAGAACCATCCAACAGATTTGGATGAAATTTTCGGTATGTGTTTGTATCGACCCCTAGATGGTTTATATTCATATTTAGTACTGGTAGGTGGCGCTGTTGTCGAGATCCAGAAATCACCCGTGCGAAGCCGGGGCAGATCGCTTGTATACACTTAGTGTTTGTTACAGGTGCCTATATTTTATTTATTTTTAAAAACGTTACTTCCACATTAGGATTTTCTCCTGTATCGTGGGGCAGTTGACATACGTGGTAGAGCCATGCTGCAGTTATATTAGTAGTGTAGTTGTAGCACGAATGGGTCAGCTCAACCGGGGAAGGACCACGCTCTCACAGAATACCAGCGTGAAATAGTAGCATAATGCTGCTGTGTTTCGTATGGTGAGTGTAGAGAACCGGAGAACCTTTTTACTGGAAACGAGGCATTCCATCTTAGTCCTCACGGGTGACAACGCATCTGCATATTGATTTGTAATCGAGGATAGATGTAGATGTCTATGGGCCGCAGCAACCAATTACCATTAGGTGGAGTTTGTACTCGTTTGTCACCCTATCCTATAAAAAAAATACACAAAATTCACAAAGCAAACATCCGGACCCGGAACTTTTCTTTGTAGGCCATACAGATTACTTATTTCGTGTGGGATTCAAACACTCTGCTCACAACACTGCAACTTATTGCTAAGCTACTGCGCCAAGGAATCGCCAAAATTCGACCGGCTGGTAGTAAGTGAGTATAATCTACCACCAGGTGGACTGAATGTTAGTTTGTCACTCCAATTACATAAAAAGCAATGGAATTAACTTTCGCAATTACTGCAGCATTTACTGGTTCGATGAATACGAGATTAATGCGAAGCCATTAAAATTCATTTATCGGACTGTTACTCAACCGCGACCGCTTGGCACAGATCGTGATGGGATTACATTAAGATTCCTACGGTAGATTCGTACTAGGGAATAACCTTGTTGACATCCAAAACCTATGTTCAGTGACGTCAACGTAATAGACCAATACTTTTTTTTTAAATTGAATAAGGATGACAGACAATCACAGAGTCCACCTGATGTCAGTGACCCATAGACTTAGATAGAGAGATTTTTACGTGGTAGAGCTAAGTTGCAGCTATATTAGTAGTGTAGTTATAGCACGGATGGGTCGGCCCGAACGGGGAAACATCCCGCTCTCACGGAATACCAGCGTAAAATCGCAGCTTAACGTGCTGTGTTTCATATGGTGAGTATAGAGAACCGGAGACCCTTTTTACAGGAAACGAGGTATTTAAACTTAGTTCTCACGGGTGTCACTTCAAGGCTATCCTTGATGTAGATGACTATGGGTCACAGCAACCACTTACCATCAGGTGAACTGTGTATCCAAAAAATTAAAGGCTGGCAACGCACCTGCAGTTACCCTGGTGTTACAGTTGTTCATGGGCGGTGGTAGTCACTTTTCATAACGTGACCCGCATGCTCATTTGCCACATCTTCTACAATAGACATCCATATTTATCCTCGACTAAGAATCAAAATGTAGATGCGTGTTCGCCCCTGAGGACTAAGATGGAATGCCTCGTTTGCAGTAAAAAAGGGTCTCCGTAATCGTTTAACGTCTCTACAAGAAAGTCAACGTAATATAAGAAATAGGTCTTAAGTTATAATCCTAGCTGAATAGATTGGTACAAAATTGTTTAATTAGTAATTTAATGTAAATGCAAAATCAAATGTTTTATTTAAACTATAATCCTTAAATAGTTCAATTGAGTATATTTTGATTTCATTCATGATATAATCCTAATAATAAAATAATTAAGAAAAAAATCTAAGTTTTATTAATACAATAAAATTGACTAAATTTAATTAGTAATAATCTTTGACACGCCAGAAAAGCTAAATAGTAAATATCTTCTATTTTTATTTTTGTCTACATTTTTATTCCATCCAATAAGAGTTATTCATGTGATATAGTACAGACTAAATAAAATTACAGTTATATGAATAAAATTCTTTCAGTTATATATTTATGTGCGTTATCAATTATTTCATTGATAACTTTTACATAAAAATCGGCCTTTAGTTACATTTAAGTTTACTGAAGTGATTTTTAAGACATGTCAAAACAACCATTTGAAATAAAAATTAAGTTAAGTTATTAAGTTTTTTTTATGGTGATAATGGTGTTATAATCTTTACGTGATAGAGCCCTGTTGTAGCTATATTGTGGCTGCAGCAGGAAATTGGTCGGTTCGACTGAGGTAGGACCACGCACTCACAAAATAGCAGCGTAAAATAGCAGCTTAATGCTGCTGTGTTTTGTATGATGAGTGTAGGGAATCGGAGACTCTTTTTACTGGAAACGAGGCATTCGATCTCAGTCCTCAGCGCTGGCAACGCATCTGTATTTCGATTCTTAATTGAAGATAAATCTAGATTTCTAGGGACCATACCATCCACTTACCATCAAGTGGACTCGTTTGTCACCCTTATTCTATAAAAAAACAAATAACAATAAATAAATAAATAAATACTGCATATTGAATACAAGCAAAATACTGTGTTTAATTGGTATTTATGTAATTTTTTATCAAATACGGTATTTTTACCCAAAAGAGGCAAATAACTTTTGTCGTACTACCTGATGATATTTATCTGATCATAGCCACTGTATCTCATGGGCACTTTAAATCAATTTAATAAATTGTAGTGTATTAGTTTAGCGCTTGGTTGCGCCCCTGAGGGCCGCGTGTTTTTTCCCGCACGTAATAATGTAATGTCCTCCCGACGGAAATCTGTATCTGCACAGAAAAGGGATAAAGTGCACGAGTTTTAAGCACAGGTACTATTCCTATTCCATTACTCTCACAGGCCCATTAGAGGGGAGCCTGATACGACCGGAGAGAAATCAGTTGTAGGACCAACGGCTTTACGTGCTTTCGTTTAGTTGAATACTCTAAGACTGTGTTAGTTAAGGCGAAGAAAAATCGCCAACTTCCTGGTACCTGCTACTGAGAATTTCCCTATAGAACAACCCAATAACGAATAAAACCCGCGCAAAGCAAATAGTGCCGTGGTAGCGTAGATGGTTAGCGCTCGCTGTAAATTTCACAGTACGCGAGGAAACCGGGTTCGATCCCGCTGGCACCAACGAAATTGTTAATTGAAATTGTAAGTGCTGTTTTACCACGTGCTCGGCGGTGAAGGAAAACATCGTGAGGAAACCTGCATGTCTGAGAAATAAGAAAAAAAATATTTCGAAGACATAATATGAAATTCTCCAACACGCATTGGGGCAGCGCGATGGATACTTCCTTGTCCTAAAACTCCTAGAAATGAGGGGAGGCCTGTGCCCAGCCGTGGGACGTATATAGGCTGTAACTTTAACTTTAAAGCAAATACTCATAGTTGTACGGCCTACAAGTGATTTTTCCGGGTTTCAATGTTTGCCCATTTTATACAATTTCATGTTTATATAACACCTCTACGACACTACAAGGGGTGTGGAGGGGGGGGGGCATGCTTTTTTGTAAGTTTCCTAGAGCAAGATTATATTGTTGAAGGTTGTATTACTCATGGGGATTAAGTATAAATGCCTCACAACTTGTAAATTTTATGGTCTTATTAATAAAGCTGTTTAAATATTTGGAGTTATTTGTTTTCTTATTCGTATAATTATATATATTGATTATTTATATATTATTTATGAATACATACATAAGTTCACAAATGAAAAGAAAAAGATACACAACCTCTGAGAATATCACTTTAAAACTGTGCATGCAGCTCTATTGAGTGTTATGCCAAAACAAAAACAGGTCACCAGAAAGTTTTGGATAAAATGTTTTTTGTGTGTGGCACTGGCCACTTATAATTTATTTTGAAAATATAATTATTTTTAAGGAAAAGTACGAATGTTCTAATTTTGAATATTGCTCCACATTTTTTACGAGCTAAATTCGAATATCGTGTTTCGTTGAAAAATGGATCTGCCTCGGGCACGTTTTCATGTAATGATTTTTACGATTTCAAATATCGCTTTAAACCGGGCGATTTGTTTGATATACAACAAATGGCATTTATATATAAAAGCACCCGTGTACCATGCGTATAAAAAAATTAAAAAATTTGAACACGAGATGAAGCACGCTATATATCAGAACATATAGGTGGGATCAAGAAGAGATCACGAAGTTTAAACGGACACTTTTTCTTGAGAATGATAGTTTCGCATTGAGTGCCGGACAGCCTAACCGATGCTCAGAAGAATTCCCGTGTGGAATGGTGGCACGACGATTTTTTTAATTTGAAACAGGCTCTGGTAGTGTTAGGTAAAAGCACAAAGAAAAGCTATCGTAAAATGCAGGAAACATTTCCATCGACATTCTTTTTTTCATTTCGATCTGGTGGCGATTCCTATACGTAATTGAAGTAACATCTATGTCGAATGGATTTTTTTAAGTTTCGCTTAACTTTTTATTTGTCCTATGTTATTTATGCTTACTTCATAAATATCCTTGCCATATTTTGTGATTTTATTTCCAAAAATAATAAAATAAGACAAGTTAAAAACGTGAGTTCCCCGTGACGTGTGTTAGTCCTCGAAATTTTAAAAATGAAAAAGAATTTCATTTATTTACAACGCAAGTATTTTACAGGTTTTCCTTATAGGACAGTGTAACTATCCAAATTAAACGTGATAAAATTCGTAAGCTTAGTTTCATTCAATATATAATTGTATTCCCGTAAATTTAAAAAAGAAGCATTAGTTTTGTAAGCTGTGAAAACGACTTTTAAAAAACACAAGGAAATGACGCCATAGTTTCTTATATATATATATATATATATATATATATATATATATATATATATATATATATATATATATATATATAAAGGGTGGCCTGATTCAGCATCTGGTAAACAATCTGATAAGCATGATGATAACCACGTGTTCTACCTACTACGGGAAAGGAGAATGTACTTTTGTCTAAGTGTCTTACCTGACCTGCTGCTCACTGATAAACGCTCTGGTGACCGATCAATGGAGGAAAATCCATTCAATTATATTATAATGAGCATACGAAATACAGCAGCATTTAGCTGCCATTTCACATTGGTATTCTATAAGATCGTAGCAATTCTAAGGTTTTTATATTCTGCAACCATATTAATACACTCTACCACGTTAATTATTATCTCAGGAAATGCATTGGCTGAGAAGGTCCATCCAGCAGCAGATTCAATTGGCTGATATAAAGGAGACGGGATGAAATGGGATATTTTTTTATATCTCCATCATTGATTGAAACTTTACACTTAATAAGACTGAATATGTGAATTGGACTATACCGCGGGTACAGAAACAGTTTGATACTGGACTGTTTGATGATTTATACATACTTTTTTAATATTAGTTAAATAGTTCTATGTTAATAAAAATGTAATTAAATTTAGAAAGAAAAAACTAGTATATCAAGATAGCTTATAAAAGACATTACAACATCGTCATAACGAAGTCAGAACTTGTATTTTTAACAACCATTTTAAGGCTTCAACGCACGAGCTCCGTTCGGAAACACAGTCCCGTTAAAGTGACCATACACGCTGTAGACTACAACAAAAGGATTTGCATACGTATCCGAACGCAAGTGGAGCGCTTGCAGCACGTGTTCCTTTTTCAAATTTCCATTCCATTCTTGTTAAACTAAAACAATCCAGTATCAACCTTATTCCAATGCAAAATGGTTTCATTAATATTTTCTGGAGCTTAAGCGGGTATAATTTCAAACAAATTTAAGATTTTGTTTTTTAAACTTATAGAGCGCTCGATTTTGTGCTCTATTGCATTTGAAATACAGGTTTTAATTTATTTTGTTGGATAGAACTGATCGTAAGGAGGGCACATCTCAAAGAATGGGTTGTTTGATGTGAATGGAGTCTTTTTAGTACAAATGAGGTGTTATCTCTGTTGAATATATCGTGGGTCAAACTGACAAAGTCTGAACCACATTCATCCGTTTTTGATTTAATGTTCATAACGTTGTATGAGTTTCCTTAATATTATTTTTGAAGTAATTTAACAAGCTTTATCTGCAATTTATTTGTATGACAGAGTTCAGGACGAGGACATTCGCAGAGACACGTGACAGGAAAACTGCGAACTCCTTTTTAAGTATACTGCGCACATGGAGAAGTGTGAGACTTTTCGTAATTAAATTTCATAATTTTTTTAACTACATTTTAATATTTGTTACAAATACATAAAATAAAATAAAACATTAATTAAAATATCAGAAATGATATCGTTATTTAAGATATTTTAATGAATACTTCTAAATAAAGGTAATATTTTTGTACAATGAACAAAATGAACATTAAGGTAGAAGTTTATTTTAGACCACATTCTATTTAATTTATAGATGGATTCAACTTCGTCACTAAATAAAATCCTTGCAATTTACTAGCTTGGGTGCAGGGATGAATCTCGAATCCAGCTCATTAGTCGTAAGTCTTGTGGATCTAGGCGGCTGCAACATTTCAAAGTTACGTACATATTGATGTATGCTAGGTACCTACCTAGCATACATCAATATGTAGAGTACTTTGAAATATGGTGGGACTTTTGCTTTTTGAAATTGTAGATTACAATTTTTTCATAGGGTTTTTTATTTTTTAAATTTTATTGACGATAAATGACCTCTGTGGCTCAATACTGGCTGTTTTTGTTTCTAAAATACTCCATTTTAAATCGATATTATATCGATTATAATATTTTATTTTATTAAACATTCGTAACGAATAAAAATAACACAATACGTCCCCGGGGGAACTGCACGCAACCTTTAATCCTTCATTATTAATGAATACCGAGCAATTTGTTAAAAATATGATTGTATTATAATGTGTTAATAATTATAACACGTAGTATATATTTCAATATACTCAAGTGGTCTTAAAAGTTTTTGTTCTCAATAAAATAAATTAAAATATTGAATAAAACTATTATCGCGTTTAATTTAGTGGGTCTTAGAGGCGGGGGGGTTTCGTCGGTATCGCTATAGTTTTTTAAGACAGGTTAGTAGATTGGGTTTAATTTTCTTTTGGCGCAGATGGTAGCACCCAACCATCTTCTCTATTGAAATTTGGATATTTTTTAATTTCAATAGCCTCGCGTATCATCCTTGGTAGGAATCGGTGTTCTTTTGCGAGAATTTGTGGTTTATCAAATCTAATGTAATGGCGGGGACGATCTTGAACATGTTCGCAGACTGCAGACTTCCCGAAGCGTCGGTGCTTCACATCAGCTATATGTTCCTTCACGCGGGTTTTTATAGATCTCTTTGTTTGACCTATGTAAGAGAGACCACATTCACAATCTAGCTTGTACACACCTGCATCTTGTAGAGAAATATTACATTTGATGGATGGTAAAAATTGACTAATCTTCTTCAGCGGCTTGTAGTATGTCTTAATGGACGCTCGCTTCAAGATATAGCCAATCTTGTCCGTGACTCCTCTGACATATGGTAGTAGAGCAGGCGCGCGCTCGACTGTGGCCGGCTTCACTCGTTCACTGTGACACTGTGAGTTTTATCAATGTGTAGTGTTCGCGTAAATTTAAGAAATCATTAAATTAAAATAAACCTAATAATGTAGTAGCGGCGGTAGAGATACCTCTACTTTATAATTTGGTTTTAAAAATTAATATTTTTATTAAGATATAGTTTTATTATTTTAAGATTACTATTTTTTATTAAGATATAGATTATTTTAAAATTAATATTTTTATAAAGATATAGTTTATTTTAAAATTAATATTTTTATTAAGATATAGTTTATTTTAAAATTAATATTTTTATTAAGATATATTTTATTTTAAAAGTAATACTTTTTATTAATATATAGTTCATTTTAAAGAATATCAACTAAGAATTTTGCAAAAGCACATCGCAACAAAATTCACGATACCATGTGCACCATCTGGATCCTTGGTGATCCACCACTGTGCGTTTTAATAGGAGTTTACTTCCTCGTACAACTTCTCAGTGGAATTGTTTATCCAGCGATTTTTTCGTACCGATACAACTCAGGGACCTTCAAGAAAAGAGCGTACTCCTTTCTAAAAGGCTGACAACGCAACTTCCCTGGTGTTGAAGTTGTTCATGGGCGGCGGTGGTCACTTACTACTGTGAGGTGAGCCGCACGCTCGTATCCTCCCTCTTCTTTAAAAAAAACTTGAAATATCTTACTAATTTATAGTCCACCTGATGGTAAAAAGCTTCTACAGTGCAGTCCCATGGTATTCTGCAGCTAACTCCATGAAATAAAATTTTAAATGTTATGAATGCTATAAATTAAAATATTTTTCTATTTATTATTAATGCAAAATCATCTTTACATTAAGAATTTCTCCCAGAACCCTTAAATATTATACGTATACTCTTTATGACGTCTACAGATTTTGATCATATCCCAGATGGCACTCGCCATTAGATAAATTTTGGTATACCACAGATCCTAGCGAAATAACGTCTAATTCTACATTATCTATAAAACATCTGTTCTGTAGAAAATCTATAGAATATCGATAGAAATTAAAAAAAAAACAACCTACTTTCAAAAGACGAGGCAGCTGTTTACTACCACCTGCTTGGGATACTAATAAAATAAAAGCAAGCATACCATTGTAAGCTAATTCTGCGTAAACCAGACCAAAAATTAATAATAAACTTTCCGTACTCCGGCTTAACTATGACATCAGGACATGAAATATCTCAGTAACCTTCCTGACCATAGATGCTGTAAAGCACTGAGTTAAAAAAGTAAAATTAAACTCGATACAATCCGTAAAGTTTAGTTTTATTCCAAAAATTATGAAACTCTATTTCTAATTTTATGAATGCTGAAATTTTGCTAAAAATTCTAGCAGCAAAATTTTAAAAAGTTAC
The DNA here is from genome assembly GCA_907164705.1 of Parnassius apollo. Classification (NCBI taxonomy): domain Eukaryota; kingdom Metazoa; phylum Arthropoda; class Insecta; order Lepidoptera; family Papilionidae; genus Parnassius; species Parnassius apollo. The sequence continues at coordinate 4,656,809 of CAJQZP010001668.1, read as the reverse complement.
AAATAAAACCGCAGCCAGTATTGTGTGCCATCTTATATAGACTTATAGACAGTCATCTGACCCACAAGAATAAAAAGGTTTCCGTAGAGGCAGTTGAATTTCGATTTTACGGTCCGGTTAAAAAGAATGGAAACAGTTATTTCGTATTACTTAACTCGCATTTACTTTAAAAGATATTTGGTACAAACGGTCGTGGGAGAAACTTGGAATGTAACAATATTCTATTATTTTCATTAAAATATACATACACATATATATATATATATATATATATATATATATATATATATATATATATATATATTCTATATCTTTAAACGAGCAATTCTTGTATATATATATAAAATCGGAATCTCGGAAACGGCTCCAATGATTTTCATAAAATTTTGTGTGCAGGGAGTTTCGGGGGCAATAAATCGATCTAGCTAGGATTTATTTTTAGAAAATATCTTTTTGTCCGTGTTTTTAGGCAATGTAAAACTGCTACAATATCGTTAGAATAAGAAGGTAAATTTTGACAGTTTATTAATGATTACAAATAGCTTAATCGGTATATTGGGCGGTCACGAAATCGTAATACCGTGGTTCGAGCCCAGACCGACCGACCGACTTTGTTTAATTTTTTTTCAAGTTCTTCCCTTTTTTTGAGAAAATCTATTTTTTCGAGCCCTTTTTTTAGTATTTTTTAAAAACACGAAAATTTAAATTAAACTAATTGCACTCATGATTTTTTATTCAAATAACCAGTTCAGTTTTTTCTATTATGTCGCTAAGATCAAAAAATATTATTCGTATTTCATCAGTATGTAATTTGTATCTCAATATAATTTCCAAAACACACAAATTAAAAAAACCGAGCGAAAAATACCCAGCAAAGCACGGTCAACCGGGTACTACATTTATATATGGTAAGTGGATGCTGTGGTTCATAGACGTCTACATTTATCCTCATTTAGCCACGCTGCAACTATTATGGTTGTAGCACGAATGGGTTGGCTCGACCGGGGAAGGACCAGCTCTCACAGAAAACCAACATAAAATAGCAGCTTAATGGTTTGTATGGTGAGTGTAGAGAACCGGAGACCCTTTTTACTGGAAACGAGGTATTCCATCGTAGTGCTCAGGGGTGACAACGCATTTGCATTTTGATTCCTAATCGAGGAAATATGTGGACGGTGTGCACATTTACATACAAAAAAAAATTTGGTTGACCGCTAATTTCAAACGCAAAGCGCTCCAAATTTCACCGAATCAACCGATTTTGAACGGACCGGAGGCAATCATTTTTCAAGGTTAAGAGCTGATTAGTTTTTTGGATCGATCGGTAAAGACGTTTAAAAGTTATTCAAAGAAAACAGTTTTACAAAATTATTCTTTTTGAGATTTTTAAAAATCTGACGGTCCGAATTAGTTAAAATTCATAGGAAATCTAAGTTTAATGAAACACTGGAAATCTGCTTAGTTCATTTCAATCGGTCAAACCGTTCAAATGTGTTAAGAGGTTTACATAAATCCACACACACACTTATGTATGTGACAGACATACAGACACCATCGAAAAACTGTAAGGGTGGCTTCCTCTGACTTCAAAACATCAAGGTTTGATGAAAACTCAATTTTCGAAAAACGACATGAAAACAATAACTTCACGATGTTTGAAATGTTTTTAAATTCTTAGCGGGTAGTTAAAAACTTCAATCATATTTTTTTCCGCCAAGTTTTTCCGCCAAGAAATTCTCAGTAGTTGCCCGGAGTCAGGAAGTTGGCGGTGTCTTACCCCCGTGCCTCGGAAAGCACGTAAAGCTGTTGGTCCTGCGCCTGATCTCTCTCCGGTCGTGTCGGTTTACCGTCCCATCGGATTATGAGAGTGAGGGAATAGAGACTGCACCTGTGCTTGCGCATACACTTGGGCACTATAATCCTGCCCTGCGCCGATGGCCGCCGTAGCCGAAATTCGGTCGGGAGGACATTATTATTACTGTAGTCCAAGGACATACAGAAGCGATGCCACCATTGAGGACCAAGTTGTAATGCCTCGCACTCTGCATTGATACTATCGCTCTAAAATTCTTCCTGTATGATTAGATATGATTTTTTTGTAATATTACTATCTCACTTTTTGTACCTAAAATACATACCCTTCGGCAAAGTATACGTAAGACCGAAGATCTGCACTCTGCCACTTTGTCTGACGTATGTGGACTATAAGAAAACGTTTGATTCCGTCGAAATTTGGGCGGTGCTACAGTCCCTACAGCGATGCCAAGTTGACTGTCTGTATATCGAAGTACTGAAGTGTTTGTGATGAACCAGAGTACGAAACCTATTCAACTGCAGAGAGGTGTAAGAAAGGGGGACGTTATATTTCCAAAACTCTTCACCGCTGCATTGGAAGACTTTTTCAAGTTACTGGACTAGAAAGGATACGGTATTAACAACAATTAAAAACACGGGAAGAAATAACAAATACATCCGCCCAGCTTCGTAGGGGTAATTTCTAGATCTCAAACAAGCGCCATCTACCGGGTCCAATTGTGAATATAATTCTTTCAACGAATCAACTTAATCACACACACAAAATTTCATCAAAATCACATACACATGGACAGAAGGATTATATATATATATATATATATATATATATATATATATATATATATATATATATATATATATATATATATATATATATATAAAGATCAATCATTAGAATCCGTCTCTAACCTTTTTCCCACCCTTTGGATAAAATTCAACTATACCAAAACAACTTTACCAATTAACAATATTAAAATTGTGTTAACATGGTGCATAATAGCTCAAATTAAATGTTCAACAAAGAACATCAGAATTCTACATAAAGCTAAACGGTTCAGTAAGCAGAAGCGAAGACAGGAAATGCTTTTTGCCGCCTCTGTGATTGTGTATAACAAACTTCCTGCTAATGATAAGTGCGGGTGTGCCCTTTTTTTTTACTTTTTTTTAAATAAAGGCTGCTCTAATTCCAGCGCAAAGGTATACATAATTTGTTGCAATTTTTAATACTTTATTCGGTTATGTTGCCATACCATGTGACTCATAGGTGATATATTTGGTATAACTTATCCCTGTTAATAATGCAATATTATTAATCATAAATCTTTATTTGCAATAATCACGGTATAAAAAGATGTTACAATTTTTACAGTACAGTTGTGTTTCCCTAACAGTAGTACACTATCATCATCATCATAACAGACCTTGACAAGTCCACTGCTGAAAATAGGCCTCTCCAGAACATGCCACAAAACACAGCCCTAAGCCACCTACCATGCAATTTATAATTTTAAAGTGTTCGTATGACAAGATAAATTCATTACTATAAAAAGTCATAAAATCTTTTAGTTTACGTAACTTAATAACTTTCGAAGTCAGAGCTTTAGTTGGTTACTTTGCTTTAGCACTTTTGCGGATGCTAATAAATTACGTGAAAAAATATTTTGTTGTTTTTAGTATTTTGAAGTCGATTATTACATTTTTGAGTACCTATTATATGTCTTTTTATGGAATAAACGTTAACTTAATCTAAAGGTAACAACTAGCACGTTGTATATACAGGGTTATTGGTTATTTTTCATAGAGTAGCCAAATTTTTTTAAGTTCAAATATATAAATTATGATAAACTGTTAATACAGTTTTTTTGAAAATACAAGTTAATACTCGTAAGGCTTCTAACTTTATTTGGAGTAATCCCAAATCAAATGTGATTAATGAGTAACAACTACGCCTTTATTTATTAATTTTTCAAAATAACCCTGTACGTGACGCGATATCTTCGCAGATTGTGGACCGATCTCAATGACAATGAATTTTATTAAATGGATTCCTTCCTATACCTTTAGAGTAATCTATTTTAAATTTAAATAAAACCTTCGAATAGTGGAAAATTAGAAGAATATAATCCACTCTTTTTTGTGAAAACGGCGCGTGATTAAATTTCGTTATTCACTAATATTTATTTACGGACGTGAATCAAAATGGTCTCAACAATGGACGGAATTGATGGATCCAATATAATGTGGGAAATTGTCGGAGAATGGAGGCACAATATTATATTATGTGAAGTTTATTCGGAAGCTTTTGTTTTATTGTTTCTTCTTTATTACTACGGTCTTCTTATTTCCTTAATAATATATATAAAGGATAAAAAACAAACAATTGGATGCTGTGGCACATATACATCGATTTCTATCCTCGATAAAGCCCTGAGGACTAATATGGAATGTTTCGTTTCCAGTAAAAAAGCTCTCCATCTCTCCACATTCACCGTACAAAACAACAGGATAAAGCGGCCATTCTATGCTGGTATTCTGTAAGAGCGTGCTCCTGCCATGGCCGTGCCGAACCATTTGTGCTGCAACCATTATATAGCTGCAGCATGGCTATACCATGTATATTTATTACGTCTCTTAATTTGATTTATTTCCAATATATCGCCAATATATCGCCAATTTGGTTCATAAACTTCCTTCTAGGGCGACCATTGCCGACACTGCCATTCAATTCTTTTTTTCCACGTGTTCAAATCACTAAGTCATATCTTTCTTAGTACTGTTTATACCATCTTCTAGCAAAAGAAAATCCATGAGAAAAAATACATGTAGAAAACGGGTATTATTCACACATCCTTTTTCACATAGGGAAATGTGACCTGTTTCTGTGAATCTAAAATCAGAATGAGAAATGTGACCTGTGACACCTCGCGGGGGAGAGGACGGACTATGTTAAAATCGCACCGACTAAAATCCCATGAATGTTTCACCTTTTTTTATAGAATAAGGGTGGCAAACAAGCACACAGTCCACCTGCTGGTAAGTGAACGCTGTTTCCCATAGACGTCTACATTTATCCTTGATTAAGGATCAAAACGCAGACACATTGTCACCCCTAAGCCTTTAGATGGAATGCCTCGATTCCAATAAAAAAAGAGTCTCCTGGTCTCTACACTTACCTTACGCAACACAGCAGTATTAAGCTGCCATTTTACACTGGAATTCTTTGAGAGCGTGGTCCTTCCCCAGCGTGGCTCTACCACGTATAAAGCCTTTGCCGCATACTAGTAGGCCACACGAATGCACACATTCGCGGCGCCGCCGAGCACCCCAAACCAGCCCCTCCTTGGAAGGGGATTTTTCCTTCCCGTTGTCCTTCACAAACCTTCAGACACCCTTAACGTCACCGCGTTTATACAGCATGAACTTTTATGCATCTTCTGCCCGGCCTAACAATTATTAAGTAGTGTACTATTAAACAAATTTTTTTAGTGTGTACATTGCTGTAGATGTATATCGAGTAGTGGCGGTGTAAGAATATCCACTGCCCCGTATCATCCCGTGGGTGTCGTGAGAGGCGACTGAGGGAAAAAATCTGGAGATGGGCGGCAGCGTCTTCCTAATAGCGACTAAAAATAAAAATAAGTTGTAGCACGAATGAGTCGGCTCGACTGCAGAAGGATCACGCTCTCGCAAAATACCAGCGTAAAATAGCAGATTAATACTGCTGTGTTTCGTATGGTGAGTATAGAGATACGGAGACGCTTTTTTACTGGAAACGAGTAATTCCATTTTAATCGGCAGAGGTGACAACGCATCTGTGTTTTGATTCTTTATTGAGAATAAATGTAGATGTATATGGGGCCACAGCATCCACTTACCATCAGGTAGACTGTATGCTTATTTGTCACCCTTATTCTATAAAAAAGCAATCTATAGGGAAGTCCTATGTTCAGCAGTGGACTATAATAGTTGTTAACGATAACGCTAACTGATGTATACCGGATGTAGAACTAAACTGTTACAAGGACACCTAAATGCCACGGATAAATTATAAAATAATTCATAGACAGAAACCTATTTAATATATTACGACCCGATACAACCTCAATTATAGGCGCCTTCCTTTAATATGAGAGAAATTATTACACGAAATGGCAATTTTAAATTATTTTCATTACACTGTGAGCCTAGGGCTTAAGTAAGGAGCGTGTAGCGGAGCGGGCGTACAGCATGGTAAAAACACGTTCGTGTACAGACCAAACGTTCTAATGTACGCGTAACCAACTACGGGTATACTGGAACGTTTAGTCCCAGGTTTTATAGTGTCTGTAGCGGCCGACACACTATTAAAGTCTACTGCTGAACATTGTATATTTGCAACTACATTGTGTAGCGGCTATGTACGACGATCGTATGTAAGTCATTTAAAAAACAATGTAAAACGCATCGCTACGTCACACGCCTCGCTGAATGAGTTTCTCTGATGCTTTACACTAGTAATTCACTGGTATGAACCTCTTCTATTGTTTTAGAAATTTACTTTAGTCACCACGTTTGGCAGGTTGATGGTATACCATCATCTGTAGTCCTTAAAGTTTTTTCTTATGGAATAAGGGTAACAAACAAGCACACAGTCCACTTGATGGTAAGTAGATCCTGTGGCCCATAGAAATCTACATTTGTCCTTGATTAAGAATCAAAATGCTGATACGTTTTTACCCCTGTAAACTAAGATGGAATGCCTCGTATCCAGTAGAAAGGGTTATCCCTTTTCTTTACGCTCACCATACAAACACAGCAGCAGCAGCAGCAGTAAGCTACTATTTTACGCTGGTATTCTTTGAGAGCGTGGTCCTTCCCTGGTTGAACCGACCGATTCGTGCTACAATCATAATATAAGGGCAGCGTGGCTCTATCACGTTCTGGTTTTTCAATATTCGCTTCTTACGACATCCGAGGAATCAAATAAAATGATGGATTCACTTACGAAGGATCCTATACGGCAAATTTGAGATGCCTACAGATTTTATTTAACGAATAAATAACTTGCAGAATACCGATGTAAATTAGCAGCAAAATACTGTCGTGTTTTGAAAACGAGACAAACATAGACATCTTCGTCCTCAGGGATGACAGCGTATCTGCATTTTGATTCCTAATTTAGGATAAACGTAGATATCTTTTGGCCACAACATCCAATTATAAAAATTATTATACAAGTGAACATCCTTTATTCTACTAAGAAATTGCACCTTGTAAGCGCTACGTAATTTATTTAAACAATGTCTCGACACAATTAGTTGTAACTATGACGTTATCGTCTAGTTATTTTGACGTATCGTCCCATATACAATGGTAACGAACAGCCTCATAAGCAAATAATAAATTCGCTCGTGTAACGTGACTCATCGACCAATATTATTGAACTGCTAATACGTGTGGTCAAAGGTAGGAGCGGAAAGCGATTTAGGAAATGAGATGTTTTGAAATTAATGACATCTAGACCAGGTTATTGTTAATTGGAAAATGGGAAATCTAACATAGGACGGTTTTAACTATCTATTATCTTTAATTAGACTGAATGCTGTCTCATAATAAGAATTAACACTTAAAATTGCATTACACTGCAAAAATAAAATAATTTGTGAAATCCGAAAAGTGCACACCGCGATCGTAACCACCTCACATTAACATAAAAGAATGTTACTTCTATGGTCTCTACTTGCATTTTTATAATTATTATGTATTATATTTATTTGTAATGCTATAATAGTGCAATTTACATTATATGGTTTCATCACCACTAGCCCCCTGGTGGGATTGAAGTCAAGAACTGGTTAGTAAGTAGCACTTGTAGTAAGTTAAATCAAAATTTTTTAGATTTACAGGTTAGGTTAAGTTGTTGGGTTATTCTTAAAAAGTTCACCAATATTCGTTATTATCTTTTAAATAGTAAAGATTGCATTACTGAATTTGAGTAGGGATCATCCAAAGGACAAATGGAAAATTTTGATAAGAATAAGTTAGTTTAAATGATTTATAATTGAATTGCTTCAGTTATTTATAATTAATAATCATGTTAACATACAAGACCAACTTATGGAACCATAAGTGATAACAATTATATTACATTTACCCTTGAATAATTGTTACTCAATATAAGAATAAACAAAAATAAATTACAGAAAAAATTAATCGACTTTAATAATTTGGCATATCCGTAATTTTTTACGAGTAATTTAATTTTTAACACAAATTTAATTTATTTATATGTTTATATATGAACTAAAATTACCATAAAAATCATTTTAGCCTTTGTGGTATAGATATATGCACTAAGTCCTACGCATCAAAACAAACATCATGTTTTGATGATCTATGTGTTGTATAACATTTTGAAATAATAATGCATGCAAATGATAATCCGGATAAAAATTCCCATTTAAAATGTTTGTAAATTAAAAATAGTTGTAGTTTGTTTCCACACATCCTTATTACCTTCTCTTCGGACGGTTTGTTTCTAAAAAAACACTCTATTTTTTTAATTGCACCACAACACCCTATTTATGTTAAAAACGCCAGTTGTTTGTACTAAGGGTGAGTTCCAGGTCACAGTTGAGCTTAGAATTATTGCTTCCTGCTTCATTTGTGTATTATAATAGTGAGTTTGTTCTGTATTGTCTAGATCGATTGATAAACTAAAAAAAATTAATGCTTACAATTCATTGTTCTTTTTATGCTGTTTTTTATTATAGTTATGTAAACAATGGAATTTTTAACAAGGGATGTTCCTCTTTCCTATCTATTATTTTACGGAATAATTATCTGCTAAGTTTTATTTACCGTTTATTAACCATGTAGCGGCGGTGTTAGAATATACTATCTCATAGAAACAAAAACAGAAACTTTTTTATTCAATATAGATTATAAATAATACTTATTGAAAATCATTCTATTGTTTAATTACCACTGGTCCGGAAAAAAAACCTCTGTCCTGGAAAGAACCAGCACAACTTATAATTACGTATGCTACACAATTAATCAACACAAAACAAATTAGAAACAGCTCGGTTGCGTAGCTCATTCCCAGGGGTTATTCTCATCCATAAATTCATTAACATTACATAAACCTTTTTTATACAAACTTAGTTTAACAAAGTTTTTGAACTTTGAGCAGGGGAAATTTTGTATATTTTCTGAGATTTCGTTGTAAAAGTGTATACATCCCCCAAGAATGAACTACTGAATTGGTGGAGTCGAGTGACTGTGATGTTGTCCTGTAGGTGATGTGAGAGGTGACAAAGAGAAACTGAATTAGGAGATGGGCGGCAGCAACTTCTTGATAACAGCTCCAATTTATAATAACTAAGGCGAAATCCTATGAGGCTATCTATAGGGAGTCCTATGTTCAGTATCAACTACTTTAATAGGCTGGAATAGATGAATGGACTAGAATTTTAGTATAAACTTAATTATACCATCCACACCATCTGGATGCTTGGCGGTCCACCACAGTACGTTTCAAGAGGAGTTTTCTTCCGCGTACAACCTCTCTGTGGAATAGTTTACCACCAGCGATTTTTCCGGACCGATACGACCCGGGGACTTTCAAGAAAAGAGCGTACTCCTTTCTAAGGGCCGGCAACGCACCGGCAATTCCCCTGGTGTTGCGGTTGATCATGGGCGGCGGTAGTCACTTAACATCAGGTGAGCCGCATGCTCGTTTGCCCCCTTTTCTATAAAAAAAGGTATTACAAAAAATTAAAATCTAGAAAGTAAAGCTACAGTCTTTATACGTTCCTCAGCTGGGCACAGTCCTCCTATTCTGAGGGGGCTATGGAGTTGTTAAGCTTTGCTGCTCCAATACGTTTCTATGGACTACACATACCTTCAAAATATTTTATTTCTTATATATACCGAGCTCATGTTTTTTTTAAATAGAATAAGGATGTCAAACGAGCAAATAGTCCACCTGCTTTTACGTAGACAATTACATCAATTGAGAATCAAAATGCAGATGCGTTGTCACCCCTGAGGACTAATATGGAATGCCTCGTTTCCAGTAAAAAGGGTCTCCACTTATCTACATTCACCTTACCTTAGTCACTTATAGATGGTAAAACAATGCTGCAACTATACTATGGTGGTAGCACGAATGGGTTAGTCGACCGGGGAAGGACCACACTCTAACAGAATACCAACACAGGATAGCAGGTTAATGTTGCCCGTGTTTCGTATAGTGAGCGTAGAAAACCGGAGACTCCTTTTCTTGGAATGAGACATTCTATCTTGGTCCTCATCGTGTTCCATCTGTAACAACGCATTTGCATTTTATTTCTTAAGCGAGGATAGATGTAGATGTTTATAAGCCACAGCATCCACTTACTATCGGATGCACTGTGTGCTTGTCACCCTTATTCTATAAAAAATACAAGAAAATTCTACGTGATAATATTTCTACGTGATAATTACATTTTGCTAAAAATACTGTGAAATTCTTCAACAATGGTAGTGCACGCCAACTGCCATTGAAAAGGATCAATACTGTTGTAATTGGCTATTAAATTAATCGGCAGCATGCCGTCACTTTCAATTACTCGGTTATAAATCCATTTTCATCCTAAAACCTGTGTTGTTGTTATTATGTTCGTCTCTAGGCTATAGTTTATAATTAATTAAATTCCCACTAAGTGGTTATCAAAAATCTTAAAATTAATTAGTTAATATTCGCGTAAAATCAAATATGTGTTTTACTTAGTTTAAAGAGCCCGCTCTCCCTCAATGGACATTGAATATAACTCACTTTGAAAAAAGTAGTTTGTTCAGAATCGTTTACTGAATCGATTCCCATCATTTTTAATATAGGTAATTTTATATCCCAAAAATAATTAAAACTACGTAAATTACAGTCACACTAAATCTGTACAATCAAAACAAACTGAAATGGACCGTAATTTAAGGCAATAAGACTTTTAAGAGTGCAGTTTTATTTGTATTATTACTAATTCTGTCATTCAATAAAAATAAAGAATAAATGAACTCTATTTCAATGTTAAAGTGTTTGCGTTCGTGGATTTGTATTGTGACCACAACATTCTTCCGGAATTGGTGTAACCAATTTGGTAAATAATCAATGCATAAAAATGTTGTAAATGTACTCGTATTATGATCATAACATAATATACTAATTGGGGTGTCTGAGGGTGTGCGTTAATTACGGTACATATTATATACACACACACACACACACACACACACACACACAATATATATATATATATATTACAGGCCTCCTCTCATTTCTGAGGGGTTTTTGGGCAAGAGAATGTCTGCCGCGCTGCCCCAATGTGTGTTGGCGAACTTCACACACCCATGTTTCCTCAAGCTGTTTTCCTTCACCGCCGAGTACGTTTTAAATCGGCACTTAAAATTTCCATCAACAATTTCATTGGTACCCGCTCTATCGAATATGAGTTGCTCTGTAAGTTTGGCTCTATGTAAAAATAACTTAATGCATTTAAAATACAGAAAATATTAACATCTGCACATTGATTCTTAGTCAAGGATAGATTTGGATGTCTATAGGCTACAGTACGAGTTTAGGTGAAAAATGTGCTTGTTTTTCACCCCTAAGTAAAATTATCTAAATCCATTTAAATTACAAAAAATATAATGTAACTAGTACCATAGATAATGCACCTATATCGTATTTAATTAACCATAGATGTTGAATAATTTAATCACCTATTGGGTCATAAACCATGTCGCAGTACAACCCTTGCGATGCGTTTCGTTTTACACGCGCAATTTAACGTGTTGAAGGTGTCATATAAATGCCATCAAAGTGGGACGAGCCGAGGGTTAGGCTGAAAGGGCAGGAATTGTAAACGGTCGTTAGATCAGTAGACGTATATTGAACGAGACCTTTCGTGTTTACGGATAGAAAAAACGACCCTACTTTCATTGGCTATCTTTATATTCATGCGTTATCATTATTTCTATGCTCGTATTATGTTGTTGCTGTGTCATAAAGAGTTGTCGGGATACATCGTGATACACCTAATTAGAAATCTGAAAATGGTAGTTGATGTGTTGCTAAGGCTTTTTTTATAGAAGAGGGGGCAAACGAGCATGCGGCTCACCTGATGGTGAATGTCAGCCGCTGCCCCTAAACGAATGCAACAGCAAGGTTTTGCAAGAATTGCAGGTGCGTTGCCGGTCTTTAAAACGGGACTAAGCTTGATTCTTAAAAGTTCCTAAGTCATATTGGTTTGGTAAAATCACCTGAGAATTTTTAGCTTACTGCTTTTTACTTACCACCTTTTTACTTCATAAGGATGAGGTTCTATATATAACTTTCTTTTTCTCTTTATCTATATATCATTTTATGAAATATAATAAAATTATATATATATATATATATATTTAATATATATATATATATATAACCTCGAATATAAGATATCTCCGTGTAATGGAGATGGCGGAGCTAAGCAAAGTAGGCTTCATATTTTATTCAAAGTTTTGTTTAAAGTTGCTTGTTTTGGCAAGAACTTACGTAAAATGCGACAGCTGTTCGAAATTGCAGTATTTTGCATGAATTGCAGGTGTTCTCGGCAGTATTTATTTCTTTTAGAGATTGTAGAAGTTTAGGCATTACCGCTGTACTAGAAAGTACCCGTGATACAATGGATATTCAATTAGTTTTTCATATTATTATTAATTTTTTTTTGTATGTACTAGTTTACAGTATGTACTGTGAACGCCGTAGTAGCTCAGGGGTTAAGCGCACGCTGTAGATTATACAGTACGCGATAGCAAGCCGGGTTCGATCCCCGCTGGCACCAATGAAATTGTTAACTGCAATTTTAAGTGTTGATTTATCGCGTACTCGGCGGTGAAATAATACATCGTGAGGAAATCTGCATGTCTGAGAAATAAAAAAAATATTACAAAAACATATTTTCGCCAATACGAATTGAGGCAGCGCGGCGGACATTTCCTTGCCTTGAAACCCTTTCAGAAATAGAAGGCGGCCTGTGCCCAACAGTGGGACATAATAAGCTGTATCTTTAACTTAAAACTGTACTACGGACATTTTTATTCCTATGTGTTGGTATCGTAACAATAGTATTTTAGTCACCCACCGTAAGTCGCGACTCTGGGAAATTGTCAGCAGATGTTAAATTTAACTTTTGTATAGACATTGCTTAAATAAGGCAACTATTTTAAATCAGACACGATCTGCTTGTTCTTATTGATTCACGACTGATTTCTTAGATTTACCTTTTTCGTTAACGGATTAGTATGCTGAAGTGGCAATTCGCCAGCCATATAGCTCAAAGAACTCGAACCAATGGGGAAGAATGGTTTTCGAGATGCAGCTGAGTACCGGTAGGCGAAGTATAGGGCGTTAACCCACTAGATGGAGTGACGACCTGGTATGACAGGCAGTACATCGATAGATGCAGGTAGCTGAGGACCCTGCTTTGTGACATACCTTGGGGGAAGCTTATGTTCAGCAGTGGACTTGTGAAGGGCTGTAATGATGATGATGATGCTTCTTCTTTCTTCTGTAGAGAGTATTGACATAATAACTCCCTTGACACTGGATTTTATTTACATAAAATCGAAGTGTCAAAGTAACTTACAGTACATTGATGGTAAGCGGCTACTGCTGCCTATGACATCTACAACTAAGCAAAGATGGGTACAGATGTGTCAGCGATGATGACGAAGACGGAATGACTCATAACCTGGAATAATACTGGACCTTTATACCATACAGAGCGGAACAGAGCAGTGTGCGCATTGTTTGGTGACAGAGATATGTTAGGGGGTGGTTACCACCCATAAGAACTAAATGGAAAAGAAGTTTTACTACCAAATTATCCAAAATGTATTCTAACTGTTGGTAATTGCTTTGTAGCATTTTCAGCGAAAGACCTTTAAGAAAAATGCGATTGATATAATACTTAAGTTGCGTAAACTTTATTAGAGTTAAATGCCAATAACTGTAACGTAAGCTTTTTGTCTAAAACGCGCCATAAATGACCTCAATATCAGCGAAGGGTGGAAACGCCTCAAAGAGCGAGAAAGACCAAGGCTGTTAGGTGATATTCCTTTTTTTCCTGGCTCTGATAAATCAGAGTCGTATCGCAACTATCGCAGCCCAACCCCACGCGGCCGCGCCTCGCTCCGATAAACAAAACCACCCACTTTTCTTCGACATTTGCTTAGAACGGGGTGCGGTCCTATACAACTCTATTACGTCGACCCCATAACAGCCCATCGCATTATTAGCTCGCCCCGGCCTCTATAGCTCACAAAACAACCGATAAAGACAACGAACGACCTTAAAGTAAAATAAACAGATGATCTGCCAAATGAGGGACATCATACACCTGCAATAAAGTAGTGTATACAAACCCCGACGCGCCCTTTCGCTAATGAGGACAGTTTATGGGGCGCGCTAGCATTTAACTTTTATTGTCTATGCGCGCGCAACCCCCATACGGGGTTTAAAAGAAGTGACATTCTTCGTAGATGTTCAGTCGAGCACGTGATCCCGAACAGTGCGGACAGTTATTCATAGCGCTCGGTTGCGCTAACTCGCGCTAATTTACTTCGTTACGTTAAGTAGTGACTCAGGCACTAGTCACTCGCCTACGCCTGTTAATTAAACTCTAACCTAGTATTTGAATTAACGCGTGGCTACATGCGTTTTACGTTGACGTTTGTTTGAGGTAATGGAGTTCAAATAAGTCTCTTCTATACTTTTTCGTCTTTCGCCCACTTCCTAACTTTTTTGTATCCGATAATTCCAACTTTCCTAGTTTCCGTAAGACTTGGAAAAGAAATTGAATTTTATGTGAAAACTATTTTAGACCCTTTTGAACCGTATCGTTTCATTTAAAAGGTTCAAAATGTTGAATTACTAAAGTAGATATTCCACTCTAAGTTGCAAAAGTTTTGTTTCGTCGCTTCGTTCAAGTTAGTTCAAGTAGATAAATATCAAATGATCCAACGGGTTTTTAATTTTGTTTCAATAGTATAGTAGAAACAAACTAATCTTCAAGTCAATTAATACGGGTATGTTTTTTTATAGCATTGGGTGACAAAAAAGCACACAGTCCACCTCATAGTAAGTGGATGCTGTGGCCTATTTACATCCACATTTATCCTCAATTGAGAATCAAAATGCAAATGCGTTGTCACCCCTGAAGCCTAATGTGGAATGCCTCGATTCCAGCAAAAAGGGTCCCCGGTTCTCGCCTACCACACAAAACATAACAGCATTACGCTACTATTTTACGCTGGTATTCTGTAAGAGTGTGGTCCTGCCCCAGTCGATCCGACCCATTCATACTACAACTATAATGGCACATAAAAAACGTATGTGTAGAAATCAAAGTATACTCAAGTAAGAATATTTTCTTTATTATAATTTTCGGAGTTTATTTACGTGGTAGATTACTGATGAAATCCGCAGTATAACTATAAGTGTAGAAACATAGTCTAAAGGATTAAAAAACTGAAGTGGCAATGCGTCGGCCGTATGCCTCGGATGCTGAGGGATCGTTCTCGAGTAACGATAAGCGTTATGTAGAGCGCCTCCAGCCTATTGCCCAATTTATAGAATGTCATCTAATAAGACATGCTGGAAATAAATGAGTTCTTGTGGCTTAAGACGGTGTTTTGTGGCACTCTTTGATCGGACTATGTTCAGGAGTGGACTTGTAATGGGTTGTAATGATGACGATGATACTATACTCAATTACTAGTGATTGTTAGATTGTTAAACTCTTAAATATTAATAGCATACATGGGCTGCGAGTTAAAGATGCGTCAATTACCTACTTTTTGATGTAGACGATCGTATACTGGTATTGAAAAAGTATCCACTACCCCATATCGTTCCGTGGGTGTCGTAAGAAGCGACAGATGGAAACAAACCATTATTTTTAATAACATCGAGAAAATAAAAAAGGTGCGGGTGAATGGGTGCGTTTGGCAGAAAAAAGCGCTAGCAAGCGCTTACAAGCGCTGAAATAGTTTTCGGCCAGGACACGATTGCTACTTCAGTAGCGCTGACACAATCCGCCATTTTGCTTATTTAATTTGTTTGTTTTTAAGTAGAGTTTATAAGTTGTCTTGTGCAATATTAGTTTTAAGTAATATAATGACATGAATAAACATATACATGTTATTAAAAATTCATGATTGGTAAGTTTTTAATATGAATACTTTACAAACATATATATTTAAATTAGGTTAGGTTCCCCGCTTAAAACTAACATCGTGTCCTGGAGGAAAATATCTACTTACGATTTGACAGCGCTTACCGCTTGCGATCGCCATTTCGCTTACAAGCGCTTGCTAGCGCTTTTTTCTGCCAAACGCACCCAATGAGTCAAACTATTGCTTGCTAGTGGTACAACTATAATATGTTCGTAGTATGAGTGGATTGTCTCGACTGGGAAAGGACCACCCTTTTACAGAATACCAGCTTGATACTGCTGTGTTTCGTATGGTGAATTTAAAGAACCGGAGACTCTTTTTTACCGGAAATGAGGCATTCTACGTTGGTTTTTTTTAAAGCATGGTCTGTCTCCGTTTGAACTAATCCATTCGTGCTGTAGCCATGATACATAGTTTACGACGTGAATGGCTTTTTATCAATGGAGTTGTTAAAAAATATTTACTTTTTTCTTAAGACACTATTAATCTATTGTCATTTAGTATCAATAATAATTGCTGAATATAGGCCTCCCCTAAACGCCCCTATACTACAAAATGCGATCCTGAGTCATCTGCTGGCCACTCTATCTAGTTAGGGTCTTTTTTACACGTCGAGACTACTTGCTTCTATGGCCGTCATGTGTGGCCATAAAAAAGACACTGTAATAATTATTTTAGGTGATGAGATCATGTAGTGGTGGCGTAAGGAAGTCAACTACCCTATATCATCACGTGGAATTAGTAAGAGGTGGCGGAGGGAAACTGAAATGAGAGATAGGTAGCCTAGTAAGACATAAAGGAAGTCGATGGATATAGGTGTCTCATGACCGTGCTTTGTGGCATTTCTTTGGGGAGGCCTATTTTCAGCAGTGGACTTGTGAAGACAGAAGGGCTGTAATAATAATGATGATGATAAATGTTTTCATTACACATTATACAGACTCCAACTTTTCAATTTCATCATCGTAAGCACTTAAATATTTTCTAAGTAACGAATTTCGTCCCTAATCCTTATTGCATAAAGATCACATGCATAATCTCCACATATAAATCGGATACTGTATTCCATCTCATTTTCTCACACACTAAATTCTATAGATGACTTGAGTTTCAAATATCAACGATTCTAAAGAAGTTTTCACTTCAAAAAAAAAGAAGAAAAACATAGAAGTAATTTCAAAATCTTTTGACATGTCAAGTAGACATGTGTCAATCAAGAATGATTCGTTGTATTGATGGTTCATTCATCTGTTTTTCAATGTTTCGGTACAACCGGTGATTGGTGTGAATTGTAAATGAATCGAAAACCGACCGAATCCCGAATGATCTGAATGAATTATTTTTTAAGTGTAGGGTACTGGAGCCTGAAATGATTCATTTGAATGATCGATCCGAATGTACCAGTACGCGTGACGAAATGTACTCGAATGATTCGGTCACGAGAAATGAAAGATTGACACGTGTTAAGTAAAAATTTCATATGCCTTCTTTTATTTTTATTTAATCCATTACTTTATAAGTTGTTGTTCCAAAAGTCTGTCTAAACAATGCATGTTCACAACATCTTTATTTTTGACACTTTTATTACCTGCTTCGATTTCCTCAGTTTTGTCATAACATTTATTTATAACTGAGTAAATTTTACGTGGCAAAACCCATTTAGTAACGGGCGAAGTTATGAAGTTATTTATGTACGTATTAATGACTTCTGTTATGTATTTCGGATGTAACGCAATCTAATTACACCATTGTAATAAATTATTTCATAAAATAGCCTCCATCGAGAACTTGGTTAAAATTATTGAACATTCAACTTATAGTATTATATTTATATAAAGTTTTTTTTTAAAGCGAGCGATTCGCACCGGTTTCGTATGGATAAGATCTATTAATGTGGTGTTTATAATTAAGACAAGCAAACACCATAATTAAATTCTTTTTTTCGTATTTTTTTGAAATATCTTCAAATTTCTTGTGTAAAATTTAGCCTAGATCTTTCCTAGCAATGCTCTCTATCTGTTGATTTTTTGTTGTTTCATCACAATTGATTCAGCCATTTTGAAAATAATGTCCTCCAGACCGAATTTCGGTCACGCCGGCCAGCCTCAACGGTGACTAGCCATCGGCGCAGGACAAGATGTTAGTGCCCCAGTGTATGCTCATGCACAGGTGCACTCTCAATTCCCTCACTCTCATAATCCGATGGGTCAGTAATTTGACACGACCAAAGAGAGTTCAGGTGCAGGACGAACGGCTTTCCGTGCTTTCCAACGCACGGGGGTGAGACAAAGCCGACTTCCTGACTTCGGGTAGCTACTGTGAAATTCTTATATTATATTATATTTATTCTTATATTATATTATATTTTTTGGCTCCACCCGGGATCCAAAGATAAACCTGCATAGATAAATTGAGAGACAAAATATTTTAAAAATGGTTGTTTACGTCTGTGATGTTATTTACATGAGCTTATTAGAAGCCATTTATTTCAATAATAGATAATACTTAAAGATAATACTTTAACTTTATTTATATGAAAAACATTAAAAACCTGCGTTTAAAGTGACAAAATATAGACGAGAAATAACTTACTCGACGCCCATATCGTAATAAGATTTTCCGATTCCATCTAACTGGATCTGGAGAGTAAATTAACTCAAGTTTGCTAAACTAAATCCTAGATTGAAGATGCCTCGGTTGGATTTGCAACGAACGGTACGTAGTTTAACATTTTAAAAGCAAATCTGTGTAACTTAACAGTTGTCTGTTTATTTAGTTTCATTTGAAGTCAGACGCTTTTTAAATTTTTTCTATTTTCTTATTTTTATTAATTTCTTATATTATCTTGATTTTTTCCTTATTGTTAAAAAGATATAACCACGTTATCACCACACTGGGATTTTCTCCTGTATCGTGGGGGTAGCTTACATACATTTAGGGTAGCTTACTTACTTGTAGGCCACACAAATACTTACTTTCCGTGGGGGATTTTATTTCGCGGCCATTAGCACTGCGATTCATTACTAAAGAGCGGTGTAATACACTATATATTACATATACTATATTAATACCGTGTACATATATATATTTTCGATATTTTCATTACCTGCTTCGATTTCCTCATTTAGTCGTAACACTTATAACTGAGTAAATTTTACGTGGCAAAATCCATTTCGTAACGGGAAAAGTTACGAAGTTATATATGTACTTATTAATTCGTATTAAACGTGAAGGTAATTAAATAATGAGGTAATTATAAAGATATGTGCATGTTAACCAGAAATGCCTAGTGAATTTCCATACACCCCATGAGTTTTCGTGTGTACGAGTATCTAAAAACACTATTAAAAATAAACATTTTAAAAATAATTAGGGGCATTTTTATGTAAACCTATAACGGACCCAACGCAATTTAATTCACAACGATATATTTAGCACTTAGTTCATATTTGTACTCCAAAACATATATATACATATAATAAGTAAAATATATAGTTATCCATATAATAAATAAAATATATAGTTAATTTAAAAACTTCGCTTGTTTCAAATATTTTAACGATCCTATTATACCTAACTGCATCAGAGTGGGATAATTTAATTGTGTGATACTGATATCACATACATAATCGTACGATTTAACTTTTTTACAAATAATAGAGTGACAATTTTTATACTACCAGGTAGCGCCATGCTGCAACCATATTATAGTTAACCTGAGAAGGACCACGTTCTCACAGGTTACGTATAATAGCAGCTTTATCCTGCCGTGATTTGTATAGTAAGTGTAGAGAACCGGAAACCCATTTTATTGGAGACAAGACATTCTAACTTGGTCCTTACGTTGTCACCAAATCTGTATTATGATTCTTAAAGTAAAAGTACAGTAACATTACATTCTATGTACGTCCCACAGCTGGGCACAGGCCTCCTCTTACTTCTGAGAGGGTTTTAGGGCAAGTATGGTAGGGTGTCCGCCGCGCCGCTCCAATGCGTGTTGGTGAACTTCCGTCTTTTCGAAATAAATTTGATTTTGATTCTTAGTTGAGGTTAAATGGAGATGTCTATGGGCCACATTAACTTACCATTAGGTGGACTGTGTGCTCGTTTGTCACCCTTATTCTATAAAAAAGAACATTACATAAACACTCACGCCTGTCACCCAGAGGGGTAGGCAGAGACTACAGACTTCCATTTGGCACGATCCTGACACACCTCTCTCGCCTCCTTCACATCCATACACCTACGCATGCATGCTCGTCGGTTAAGGGTACCTTAATTTGGCCCGTTTTCAATAAATCGCCAATTTGGTCGATAAATTTTCGCCTAGGACGTCCCTTTCCGACTCTGCCATTCACTTCTGCAACATAAATTTTCTTTGTCACTCTTTCCTCATCCATTCTTTCCACATGACCAAACCACCGAAGCATTCCTTTCTTAATCCTGGTCACAACATCATCTTGCAAACCACACTCTTCTCTTATCACACAATTTTTCACCCTGTCATTCAGATTCAGCCCTAACATACTCCTTAACGACCGCATTTCTACTGCATTTATTCTACTCTCGTGCTTCTTCTGCCATACCCAACTTTCACTACCATACGTTAAAGTAGGGACCAACACAGCATTGTGAATTGCCATACGTGCCTTTTTTGACACATTTTGACTCTTCACAATAGAGTGCAGGGCTCCATTTACTCTGTTTCCTGCGTTCACTCGTCGTTCTATATCCTTATCATATCTCCCATCCCTGCTAAATACGCAACCCAAATATACAAACTCATCTACTTGCTCGATCAACTCCCCTTCTATTCTTATTTCACATATCGTTTTACTTTCATCTCTTTCAAAAACCATAATTTTTGTCTTACTTGCGTTCACTTTCATACCCCTTTCTTTTAATGATCTGTTCATTAATGTAACCATCATTTGCAACTCAGCCGCCGACGACGCAAGAATAACTTGATCATCGGCGTACAAAAGGCATTTGATGGTTAACTCACCCATTCTTAATCCGCATTCTTCAACTTTCAAATTTTGCAAACAACTGTCCATAAATAGGTTGAACAACCACGGGGAAGCCACACAGCCCTGTCTGACACCTTTATGGATGCCAAACCAGTCCGAGTAGACCCCGTTGATCCTAACACAAGCACTAGAGTCCCTATAAAGAGATTCCAATGCCTGTATCAAGCCAGCGCTCAACCCAAATGCGTTCAGTGTTTGCCATAGCACATTCCTATCCACTCTGTCATAGGCCTTCTCCAAGTCCATGAACGCACAAAAAACCTTTTTGGTTTTTGGCCAAAAACTTCTCCGCGATCATGCGCATGGAGAAGACTTGACCTGTACATCCCATTCCCTTTCTAAATCCCGCTTGCACATCCCAAATTTTTCCATCGGTTTCTTTCATGACCCTTTCAATTAGTACCTTGGCATACAGTTTTCCCACGATGCTAAGAAGGCTGATACCGCGGTAGTTTTTACAGTCCTGCTGCGACCCTTTTCCCTTATATACTGGGACTATCACGGCTTTGCACCAGTCTCCCGGTACCCGCTTCAGTTCCCAGCATAAATTAAACAAGGTGTGCAGCAGGCCTGAAAGAAGCAAAAAGAACATTTGACATAAAACTGGATTAAGTGTAGAATAAGTTATAGGATACTTTTTATACACAAATCTATATCTATATAAATAAATAAAATTGAGGTGACTGTTTATGATGTCAAAATAACATATTTTTACTGAATGAATATAAAAGTATATGCGGTAGCTCTATATAACAAAAAACAATTATTACATGTTTTGTCCGTTTGTCTGTATGTCTCTCTCTCTCTCTCTCTCTCTCTCTCTCTCTCTCTCTGTCTGTCTGTTTGTTCCGGTTAATCTCCGAAACGGCTGGTCCGGTTTTGACGGAACTTTTACTGTCAGATAAGGGTTCCGCGCAAATAAATTGAAATCCATAAAATCCATTCGTAATAAATTCCACGCGAACGAAGTCTCAGGCAACAGCTAGTTATTACTAAAGTAAAATTTACGCCCAGCGTAACGTACGGGTAACAGGATTGAATACAAAAAGAATACATAGAAAAACTTCAATTTATCCAATTCTCTAACGCCCTCGTTTGGATGGATAGGTTTAGAACGGAACAAAAAAAAAACTGTTTTTATGTGTCGTAGTTCTAAAGGTATCGGTTAAAAATACTCGATAAAATATTATTTTAATAAAGATTTCCAAACATAAATATTGTAGAATTAAATTTACATTTACCCTATATGGATAATATAAAAATATCCACTACCTACCCCATATTATCCCAAGGGTAGGTAATGTCGTAAGAGGCAACAGAGGGAAACAGAGTCAGCAGATGGGCAGCAGCGTTTTCTAAAATAAAAAACTGCGGTTGCCAATCTGCTTGCTAAGCGTGGCAATTATGGCTAATATCCCCTCTTTGGTTAAATCTATGGGGGAGGACTATGTTCAGCTGTGGACTTTAATACGCTTTAACGGTAACGGTAACGGTAAATGTGCATTTTTAATTTCACTATAATGTGTAATAAAAAATGCACATTTAAGTGGATCCACAGACCAACAAATATGATAGACAGAGCACTGCGTAAATTTCAAGTTATGTCTAAACCTTCAACTTCTTGACGCACTCTCACACATATCATTATCATCATCATCATTATAGCCCTTCACAAGTCCACTGCTGAACATTGGCCTCCCCCAATAATGCCAAGCATGTTCCTGAGTCACCTGCATCTATCGACTTACCAGGTCGCATGCATGCGTATCTTACCAGGTCGTCACTCCATCTAGTGGGGTGTTTTCCCCATCGGTTGTCATTTCTTTGAGCTATATGGCCGGTCCATTGCCATATCAGCTACTAATCCGTTGGGCTATGTCGGTCTCACACACATCTTTCTCCTTTTTTTATTTTTTAATATTATGTGCGAGCAGTTATGCAGGTCTAGGGAAAAAGACCAGTATCACTGCGACCTAAAAGATATATTGTGATCGCTGCTATGGCTATAGTTGCTACGCACTATGTCTTCAATTAATAGAAGGAGTTGTTTAGCTGTGAGCAATTTCATTTCTACTGAGCGGAATACATAGTTTCGCAGATGAGTGTTACGTGTGGCGCATTAAGGCTCCCCAATCAGGATGTGTCCTCTACACGTTTCTTACGTTATGGAACAGAACCGACACATCCTTGAGTTGCTTAGTTCCAGGATGAACATGTGCTTTTTAAGTCCAGTTAGGGCTTTTGCCAGATTGCGCAATTTATTTTTAATTATTCCCAGGGCTTCTGAAGCGAATTTACGACCAAAAGCCCGAATTATGGTTTTAGAATATTTTAAGCCTGGTGTGTCAGACCAGATTTTAAGTGATTTATTGTGAAAAAGAGTTTCAAGGGTCAATCAGGCTAGGCTTTTTGAGATTCCACAAAATGGCTCAGGTCCAAATTGTGTGCACTTTGAGCTCTCCCGTGCAAATTTGTCGGCAAATTCGTTACCTACAATACTACTAATACTCGTACCCGATCTTAAGACAACCCTGTTGCTACATCCCAGGGCGTTTTAACGATTCACGCTGTCGCCAACTAGCTTCGAGTTTACTAAGTTTGACCTCAGCGCTAGTAGTGCTGCTTGACTATCAAGAGTTTATAAAAAATTATGATTGATGTAGTGTTTGTGCAGATTGATTTCCGCACACTGAAGTATGACGAAAATATCTGCTTGGAATATAGAGGTGAATCTACCCAAATTCTTACTAAGTTTGAATTTGGAGAGTTCACCGTAAATTCCAAAGCCTACATTGAGGTCCATTTTATACCCACCGGTATACCATATGAGGCTACCGACCTCACAGATAACCTGGCCATTCAGCCAGTTTTCTCTGGAGAGTAGTTCCACTATATACTTTTTATCAAAAGTTTATTTTTTCTTTCTAATTTCTTTTTTATCATTTTATTTGGACACATATATGCACCTTAACCATGATGTTGGTTGCGAATGATTATGGATGTATATGTGAACGTCAGTGTGATTACGTTGAGCATGCTTTTATCTTGGTTTTTGCGCCACGTTGAAATGTTTGCGGCGCTCCTTCTTTTTTTTCTTTGTCTGAATAGTGGACCAATAAAGTAATATCATCCAGTGGGTTTCGTAAGAGATGATAAGGGGAAATTAAAAAGGAGATGAGCAGCATCATCTTCCTAATAAAAAACAAACCAACCTGCCAAGTGTGCCAACCATGGCAAATTTCACCCTTTGAGGCATGCGAGAGAGGTTTATAATCAGCCGGGAATTATTTATAGGCTGCAATCAATGAATAAGTAAATTAGTACTAATAGTTTAAAAAAAATTCATTTCAAAAATAATTAAACAAAAAGAATTAACTTTAATAAAAATTAAAAGCTGACGTCAAAGAATTAAAAGGTACAATATAATCCCCGGGTGATTGCTTCACAAGTTGGTACCAAGACATGGTGTATTAATGACTTTAAGCCTCTTTTGAATGAAATAAGCTATTTTTAACCTCTTTGAATAAACTTAAGTATATCAAATAATAAAGAATATCGTGTATGTAGTCATTAAAAGCTTTATACCCTATTTTATTCTTTCTTCAAATTTATAAGGGACCACCCCATATGAAGTATAAATTATTGTATTAAAAAATAATCATCTAAAGCCGTTCACAATTGCCGAAGATATCGAGTAACGTAATTCAGAATCCCCTCCTATTTTTGAAGTCGGCTAATAAAATCACAGTTACAGGAGGATAGTACTATTATACGTGAGGTTGCACGAATGGGTCAGCTTTACCGAGCTAGGCCTACGATCTCACAGAATACTAGCGTAATTGTATGGTACGTGTAGACAACCGGAGACTCTTTTTGCTAGAAACGAAGCATCCCAGCTTATTCCTCAGGGATGACAACGCATCCGCATTTTGATTCATAATCGAGGATAAATGTATACGTCTATGGGTCACAGCATCCACTTACCATCAGATGAACTGTCTGCTCGTTTATCAAACTTATTCTATGAAAAAAAAAACAAATAGTAAGATAAGAAGTCTTTGTCTGACAGCAAAATAATTTTTTTAAATGTCATTTAATGGTTTATACAATGTACAATAGAATAATTGTGTGTGTCATGCTATCAACGTCTAAGCATCTCACTTCACACGTTTGAGTACATAAGTTCTTTAAGTTGCACAATCATTAAGATTCGCATAAGTAACTTCAAATATTTACTGATTTTCGTAACCTGTTAAAGGCTAATTTGAACGAAGAATTGGTTTTTAACAGGTTCTATTTTCAAAATGTGTTAAATTCTATTCATTATTTACTTTTCGTTTTGTTTGTTGAGATGTCCATAGAATAATGGTGACAAACGAGCTCAGTCCACCAGATAAGTGGTTACTGAAACCTATCGACATTTACATCTATCCTCAGTTAAGATTTAAAATGCGTTTTTCGTACCGTTCTCTACATTTAGTTTACGAAAAACAGCAGCATTAAGCTGTTATTTTACGCTGATACTCTGTGAAAGCATGGGCCTTCTACGATCGAGCCGACCCATTCGCGCTACAATCATAATATAGCTGCAGCATGGATCTACAGTGGTAGAGCCACGCGGCAGCTTTGCTGTTGCATGTATGAGCCGGCTCAAACCGGGGTGGTACCACGACCTCACAGAATACCGGCGGGAAGTGGAAGCTCTGCTTTCGCGTTTCGTCTGGTGAGTGCAGGTGGCCGGAGGAGGCCCAACTCCTCCCCCCCCATCAACATGGTAGCGGAATTAAATGGTAGACTACCACAGGAGGGTACCAGCACCCCTGGAGAATCCCTGACTGAGCATTCACGACCATGTTTTTCCACTTCTGAGCGTGGATGCTCAGGCTGCCCCGCGTAATCTGGGGGGGGGGGGGGCAAAATTCCGCTCAAGACTACAACTGCTCGGGGCAAACGGAGCAACAGGACCAAGGCAACATCTGCCAAGCTATCCGTGAATTTTCGCAGTATCAGCGGACTTCAATCTAACCTAAACGCCGTCCACTACCATCTCGAGACGGCGAGGCGGGCTCTGCTCTTTCTGACCGAGACGCAGGTGTCCTCTCCGGCTGATGTCTCGTATCTCTCCCACCCGGGGTACAAACTGGAACACTCTTTTGCTCGGGATGGGGCGTTCGGACCTGTCCATCCTTTGGCTACGCGTAGACAGCGACGACCATCCGCGCGTCTTCGGGTGCCTCTATAGGTCCCATAGCGGTAATGCCGAAACAAACCGACTCTTCGACTACGTCCAAATGGCTACAGATTCGTTGCTACAGCAGATCCCCTCCGCAGAGATCGTGATTCTCGGCGACTTTAACGCCCATCACGCTGAATGGCTTGGTTCACGTTTGATTGATCATGCGGGAAGATCTGTTCACGATTTTGTCTTGGCTATGGTCTGACTCAACTGGTTACTTCGCCTACGCGGATTCCAGATGTGGAGGATCATGCACCTTCACTGTTGGACCTTCTGCTGACCTCTCACCCGGACGGATATCAGATTTCCGTCGACGCCCCTTTAGACTCCTCGGACCATTGTCTTGTTCGGAGTGTGGTGCCACTCACGCTGAAATCGCAGTTGCATTCTGCAGGCTGTCGCCGTTTTTGGCACTATAGGTTAGTTGATTGGGATGGGATGCGGTCTTTCTATGCATCCTACTCTTGGGGGCGGGTTTGCTTCTTGTCGGACGTTCCCAACTTTGTTGCGGATTCTGTCGCTGATGTGGTACTTCGGAGCATGGAACTTTTTATTCCTTCCTTTGTGGATGATTGGAGGCAAATCTCAGCCATGGTTTGGTCGCTCCTGTGAAATAGCATCATTCTATAAGCAGGAGTGCTACCAAGCCTGGGCTGACGCATCAACGTCTCGGGATGTGAACACCAGCGCTCTAAGGAAGAAGTATAATCCCGCCTTTAGGTCCTTCAAAAGAGTCATTGCCAAGGCAAAGTCAGAGCACATAGGCAGAATTGGCGAGAAACTAGTTCGCCTCCCTTCTGGAACCCGTCCATTCTGGTCTCTCGCCAAGGCTGTCCAGGGGAATTTCTGTCAGCCATCTCTTCCATCTCTGCACAGAGAGGACGACTCACTGGTCCATACCGCAAAGGAGAAAGCCGATCTGCTAGGCTCTTTCTTTGCGTCCAACTCGACTCTCGATGACGGGGGGAGTACGCCGCCGACCATCCCGCGGTGTGAGTGCTCCATACCAGAAGTGCTGTTCACACAGCGCTCGGTTCGCAAAGCACTCCTCTCCCTGGACATCCACAAGTCTAGTGGGCCTGACGGAATCCCCCCAATTGTGCTGAGGACGTGTGCTCCAGAGTTGGCACCGGTTTTAACGCGTCTTTTCCGGTACTCCTACTCCCTAGGCGTAGTCCCGAAATCATGGAAGACGGCTTTCGTCCACCCGATCCCTAAAAAAGGCGACCGCTCAGACCCGTTCAACTACCAGCCTATTGCCATCACCTCCTTGTTCTCCAAAACAATGGAGTCTATTGTCAACTGCCAGCTCATGAGGTTCCTTGAGGATCACCAGCTGATTAGTAATCGCCAATACGGTTTTTCGCCGTGGTCGGTCAGCTGGTGATCTTCTGGTCTACCTAACTCACAGATGGGCGGAGGCAGTAGAGTCCAAGGGGGAGGCATTGGCCGTTAGTCTGGACATTGCGAAGGCCTTCAATCGGGTTTGGCACAAAGCGCTTCTTTCGAAGCTCCCTTTCTATGGGCTTCCCGAGAAATTGTGCGATTGGATCACCAGCTTTCTTGCAGATCGGAGCATCAAGGTCGTTGTCGACGGTGCAAGCTCCGATTACGAGCCTGTTAATGCTGGTGTTCCACAAGGCTGCGTGCTATCGCCAACGCTGTTTCTTCTGCATATCAATGATATTTTGCAAACCCGTAACACTCATTGCTATGCAGATGACAGCACTGGTGATGCTCTGTACACCGGCCGTGCCAATATTTCTCGGGAAAACGTCTCCGAGTACCGGGACAAACTTATGTCTGAAGTCGAGTCTCTGCTGAACTGAGTCTCGGATTGGGGGCGACTAAATTTAGTCCAGTTTAAACCCCAGAAGACACAAGTTTGCGCGTTAACCGCTAAAAGGAACCCCTTTGTCGTATCTCCTCAGTTTCAAGGCACCCCCCTTGTTGCCTCAGCCAGTATCGGAATCCTTGGCGTCGACATATCTAGTGACGTGTAGTTTCGTGGCCACTTTGGAAGAGAAGGCCAAATTGGCCTCTAAAAAGCTTGGCGCTCAGCAGAGTGGGACAGTATTTCATGCCGGCACACCGCCTGCAACTTTACAAGGTGCAGGTTCGGCAGCACATGGAATACTGTTCCCATATCTCGGACTGGGGCTCCCCAGTACCAGCTCCTTCCACTTGACCGCATTCAGCGCAGAGCGGTTCGAATCGTCGACGACCGAGTGCTTTCCGATCGGCTCGATTCACTGACGCTGCGAAGAGATGTTTCATCTCTTTGCATCTTTTTTCGCATATACCATGGGGAGTGCTATGAAGAATTGTTCGGATTAATCCCAGCCGCCAAATTTCGAATTGAACGCACTACGCGGCAAACGTCCCCATACCATCCAAACCATCTGGATGCTTGGCGGTCCACCAGTGTACGTTTCAAAAGGAGTTTTCTTCCGCGTACGACCTCTCTGTGGAATAGTTTACCACTGGCGATTTTTCCGGACCGATATGACCTGGGGACCTTCAAGAATAGAACTTACTCCTTTCTAAAGGGCCGGGAACGCACCTGCAATTCCCCTGGTGTTGCGGTTGATCATGGGCGGCGGTAGTCACTTAACATCAGGTGAGCCGCATGCTCGTTTGCCCCCTCTTCTATAAAAAAAATGCTAATGCCGCTCGCTAAGCTTTTACGCCGGTGTAGTGTAGTTCTTCCCTGGTCAAGTCGACCCTCTCTTGCTATAATTGTACCATAAAAAACTGCAGCAAGGCTAAGTTAAAGATGCTATGAACTTCCATATTGTTTACCTTATTATATACAAGTAAGCATCTACGGGTGATAAATGAGCACACAGTACAACTTTTGGTACGTGCATGCTGGTCCATATACTCATATATATCTATATATTTACCTACGATTAAAATTCAAAACGCAGTTGCGTTGCCAGATAATAAAGATGAAATGCTCCGTTATCTATAAAAATAATCTTTGTTTCTCTAAACTCACCATACAAAACACTGCGGCATTATGTTACTATTTTACGCTGGTATTCTGTGAGAGAGTGGTCCTTCCCCGGTGTAGGCGACAGTTACGTACGTGCGTGACTTCATCACGTAGATAATTCACACAAATCTACGTAAATTCCATAAATCTTTTCTTTGAATAAAACTGTTACCTTTTTAAGTTAAACAAAGTTAATAATAAAAAATCAGGGGTAGGCAGAATAGACTGCGGCTCTTTCATCATATATTGTGTTAGGATTTTTTTTATCTTACATCTGCCATATAATTTTGTCACTCTCATCATTCATTCTTTCTACGCAAACGTGCAAAGTTAATCTACTCGAGTAACCGTTCCTATGGGCATAGACATACTATATTTTCATTTCAATCACGCATTTTATACAGAGGTGTTATCAGTATTAGTCTTGACGTTAACAGGATCTATAAGTAAATGTAAAGTTAGAGTAGAGAGACATATTTATAATACGTTCTATTGCACATGGGCACAGGCCTCCTCTCATTCTTGAGAGGGTTATGAAGTTATCAATTTGCCGCACTACTCTGGACCATGTGTTAAATCGGCACTTAACATTGCAATTTACAATTTCGTTGGTGCCAGCGGGGATCGAACTAGGATTGTTCGTGTACATTGATATTTATGGTAAGCGCTCAACTTCTACGATATGACGGCTCTTATATACGTATCACCATCATCATATTCACAAGTTCGCTGCTGAATATAAGCCACCCCCAAGCAATGCCACAAAGCACGGTCCCGAGTCACTTGCATTCATAGTCTTCCTGCAAGTCTTACCATGTCGTAACTCCATTTTGTGACCTTGCACTTCGCCTACCGATACCAGACTGCCACTCGAGAACTTTTCTTCCCCATAGGTTATTGATCCTTCGAGCTACATAGCCGGCATATTGCCACTTCAGCTAATAAATCTATTGGGCTATATCGGTTACTCTGACTTTACTGGGGATATCTTCATTTTTAGGTCTATGTGTGATAGACCTAAAAATGAAGAAATCCGCTGATATGTACAGAAACCCCGAGCATAGCCCTCTCCATGTACAATAAGTAAGTGTAAATTAAATTAAATATTTGATTTATTAAAAACCACTTTGGCGTTCATTTTGAGTGGACAATGAAACCAAAACCAAAGTAAAACGTCTGCAAAGTTACTCCAGTGTGGGTTGGGTTTAACATATCCTTGAATTATTTCTTTATTTTTTAATGCATATAAGCAAACCTCCTCACGATATTTTCCATCTTCACTTAGCAAGTAATGAATCAGCATTTTAAACTGTATGTTACTGTTTGCGTTACTTTTTTTTACAGTTTGATTTCTTTTGTAAAATTTGAAGTGACGAGCGCACGTACCGTATATCTGTAGTTGATGGTTACTGTAGACCATAAATACCTGTGACTGACATCAAATGTATTTGGGTTGTAAAATGTAAAATCTCCTTTCCTGTAACAAATGTCTTCTCTACACTCACCATACAAAACACAGCAGCATTAAGCTGTTATTTTACGTTGGCGTCCCGTGAGAGCGGGCTAGCTATAGCGTGGTTCTATGTTTAAGTTTTTTTTTAATTAAATTACTTGATTATTAACTTAATTTAAAATAATTTGTCGTACACATCATAAACACATAGCAATAAATTCTAAAGACCAAACAGTAGAAAGAAAAATATGAGATAATCGTCTTTTCTGTATACAAAAATAAAATAACCAATAAGATCATAGTCAAGGCTTCATTGGCACTTTTTTCGCTATATTTTTGTAGATATATTTAAATGAATTATTAAATAGAAAGATATTTTATGGACAGCATTATAAAACAAAAAAGCTATCGATGATTAAGGTTAGGGTATTTATATTTTATGGCTGGGTTTCTTGCAATGTGCTAGCGACATAAAAGAAATTCATTGCTTTATTTGTCTCATGGCACACTCCTATTGCCAAGAAGAAACAGCCCGTAGGTAGGGTTTGTTTTAAACGTCACGATTAGCAGGCGAATTTCCGATTGCAGTAGCAGTCGTCTCGTACCATTGATGCTGATCAGGTCTAAGTACGCTGGTCTAAAAAGCTTCTCGTCGCTAGTCTAGGATTATATAACTTTTGTATCGCCAACGATCGGCAGTTGACTATTTGAGACTGATAAAAGAAAAGACTAACCTTGCGGTGTAGAACAAACACAACCCCATATTGTCCCGTGGTTGTCGTAAAGGACAGAGGGAAACAAAATTATAGTAGACGCAGCAGCATCTTCCCAATAACAGTAAAAAAATAAGAAAGTGCGATTGCAAGCACGTCTGCTAACAGTGGCAGCTATTGCATATATTGCCCCTAAAGAGGCAATATATGGGGGAGTTAAACAGTAGATCTTTGATAAGCTGTAACGGTTAAAAGAAAAAAAACAGATCGGTTGTTATGAAGAGTTACAATATTTCAACATTAAGTTATTTAAATTGCCCAGATTTTTTCGACTACAATAACCAAAAGTTTCAATGTTACGAAAACAAAAGCTCTTTCAAAAGTTTTCAGATTAAACTCCGAAGTTCCCCCTCGTTTTATTTATTTTTGGCAACATTATTCGCGGAATTAAGTGGCCGAAATCAATTTAATATAAAGGATACCAACCGAGCTAAAGGGTTGAAAGAACGACCCCGGCCCTCGCGATTTATACAATAAAAAGGACTTGGTAAACTTTTAAATATCGAACCTCGTTTCTATTCGCGTAACTTAAGGTTTCAAGTAGTGAGATCTCTTTTACCTAATGCGTTAAGTTTAAGCAGAGATTGTTTTCCTTAAAGATTGTTTTTAATTTGTTATGATATTGACAAGCATAATTTCTCTGCCTCCTTTTTTTAAAGATCCAAGATCAAGATATCATTATTCTGCGTATTTCTTTAGTGAAAAAAAAAATCTTAATTGCGTAAGAGGGTGGTGGTGGCATCGCCCCGGACGGATTCTCGAGTAGAAGACTACCCTATCACTCGTAAACTTTTACTTTTTTAAATTCCTTTCCTTACTTTTAAAATTATTTTAAAGGACAGCTATTTAAACTTTAAATCATATGTTTTTGTAAACAAAACACTTAAGGCATTAGGCATTAACATTTACTTTCTCTCTAAGTTTGCTACAGTTGGAACGTTAACTAGCTGACCGCTCCGTGGCGCAATGGCTTAGCAATAATTTAAAGTGCTACAGGTCGCGGGTTCGAAATCCACATAGAATATATATTAGTATCGCCTGCAAATAAACGTTCCAGGTCTATATGTTTGTTGTTGTAAAATGTATGCATGAGGGTGGTTTGAAAAGTTTTCTACCTAACAAAGATACAAGAATTTTTTTATTTTTCTACACAACAGGCATCTCATCTATTTCAAATAGTACTTAGCGTTTTTCTCTACAAAATAATTGTTCACGAAGGTGATTGCCTCCTCATTTTACGAAAATCTCAAACAAAGTCACCTTAACAAAAAAGTAACTTAGGGTTAAATGTGGTGAGTAAGATGGATGTCCAAGCAATTCAAAGCATAACTCGTGGATTTTCGCCATGGCAACCGCTGAAGTGTGTGTTGTCATGGCGAGATACGATTTTATTTGCAAATGTGGCTGTTTTTTCTCAATTTATGCCTTTTATTAAGTAATCTAAATTGAATTTATTTTTAGTAAGATCTCGATTGGCATTCACACGACTACTAGATGGCGGACCAATATCCGATATTGGCCAAATTACTTCTAGACACTTGGGGCACCCTTCAATACAGCCAGCATTGTGCTGGTGTCATTTTGACGTCGCGGCACCTGATATCTACTGCACATTGCTTTCAATACCATCAAAATACAGGAAATAAGTAAGTTTATAGTAAGTTACGGGCTTTTAATGACGAAAAATAACGATGTTTATTTTATTTTATTTTAAAAATATAATTCTACCATTCACCAAAAACACAAATGGTCCTGAGAATGAATCTTTCTGAGGCAGCCATGTAAAAAAGTTAAAACACATTATTTGGAAAAGTTCGTTGCCTCTACTATCTCTCTCACTTCAATTCGAATGTGGTCTAGCACCTTTTGGTGAACTATAGCGATGTTATCGTCAGTAGTTGCAGTTTTTGGACGTCCCGAACATTCACCGTCTCCCAAGCTCTCACGGTTATGTTTAAATTCAGCTGCACAAAATTTCACTGTAGTAAATGACGGTGCAGAGTCCCCATACACAGAGACAAACTCATCTTTGATTTGCGTAGGCAAGCTTTCAAAATCAAAAATTTTATGACAGCTCGATACTCATTTTTTTCCATTTTCACGAAAACTCTCAAATTGACTCACTCAAACGACAGTCAAATAACAACTACGCTTCTAAAACGGCTGAAATTTTGGTGCGTAACTGTCAATAGATTCACAATTACATTCACTGGCTTTTAATGACGAGTGATGCCATCTTCACGTTGAGGTGCGAAACTTTTCAGACCACCCTGGTACATAAGCTGCCCCCACAATACAGGGACAAAAATGAATATTAAAAATTAGATGAATGATTGTTTAATTTATTTTCAGTTAATTTATTCGAAAATCTGTAGTTGCCTTTTAGTTAATTTATTTTTAACGTGGTAAAACCACGCTAACGTAAAATAACAGCTTAATGTTTCTGTGTTTCCAGTGGTGAGTGTAGAGGGCCCGAGAGCTTTTATTCTGGAAAGAGGCATGCAATTGCAGTTCATAAGAACTGTGATTGCTTTTTTTATTTTTATTTTTTTATTTCATTGAATACAGATGATCCTTATATAGTGATGGTACCATAAGCTACCCCCACAATACAGGGGCAAAAATGAATATTAAAAAATAGATGAAGGCCTGTTTCCAGCCGTGGGACGTTTAGGTTTTAAATTTATTTCTAATTTACATATAAAATAGATTGAGATATAATTGGTCTAGCCAATTATCTTGCATTGTAGCCTTCCACGGTCGACGTCTAGGTCTCAGGGGTATCCGCCCGAATGTCAATGTAATCTGTCGTGATCGCTAGTCTGACTATTGTCTCTACCTCCAAGGATTTTTTGTCTGTAATCAATTGGGAATGCATTCACATATATTCCTGGTGATAAGTAATGACAGTTGCCTAGTAAGTTTGTTTTAGAAGTTTGGGTTACAAATATATAATCAGTTATATAGAGTCACGCTGCAGTTATATTACGGTTGTAGCACGAACGGGTCAACTCGATCGAGGAGGAACCACACTCTCACAGAATACTAGCGTGAAATAGCAGCTTTATATTGATGTGTTTCGTATCGTGAGTGTAGAAAACCGGAGACCCTTTTACTAGAAACGAAGTATTCAATCATAGTATTCAGTCCTCAGAGGTGGATATGCATCAATAACCGATTTTGTATGAAGCTGGTTGTAGATGTCCATAAGCTTTAATAACTATTAAAAAAATCTAATACTATTAAAAAAATTAATACTAGGATTTTTTTGTGCAAATGCATGGAAGTTGTCACATAGTTAAAAGATAAAAAAAAGCTTTTGATTCGAGATCGACTTAAAAATCTTACTCCCAATCTAATTCGAGACGAAACGAAATCGAGTTACGATATACCTTATTAACCGTATATCGCTTTTTCATTATACGCATTCCATTATACCTATTCATGCTACATACATAACATAGCTGCAGCCTGGTTCTACCACGTGTAAACAGTTTATTATTTTTTTTAATATTAAGAATGAAAAATATTTTAAATAGAAAGAGAAGGAAACCAAACGATCTACTAAAAGAACAGTAGTGTTCCACATTGTGATATTCCATAGACTATAACAATACATTGATCGAACGTGAACAGACAAAGAATAACGTAATCACCTCAGGAAATCTCATCTTTAGAAACGTTCCGGGACGCTTTCAGA
Organism: Parnassius apollo; assembly: GCA_907164705.1. Classification (NCBI taxonomy): domain Eukaryota; kingdom Metazoa; phylum Arthropoda; class Insecta; order Lepidoptera; family Papilionidae; genus Parnassius; species Parnassius apollo. The sequence continues at coordinate 4,621,566 of CAJQZP010001668.1, read as the reverse complement.
GCAATCCCAAGTAACTGGACACGTGATGTGAATAGTGGAGTCTGATTTACATCACAAATGGTCGTTAATATAGTGATAATTGTTACACACGATGTAGAAGTGGCCTATTAGGAGCTCTTTGGAATAGTGTGTATACTCGTATAATATGCTAATTGGTAAATTTTAAAACAATAAAACTTATTTATCCGAACATCTGCAGTTGCCTTTTAGTTAGTTTATTTTTTACGTGGTAAAACCACGCTGTAGCTATGCGGTTGTAGCTCGAATAGGTTGGCTCGACTGGGGTAGGATCATGCTCTCAAAGAATACCAGCGTAAAATAACAGCTTAATGCTCCTGTGTTTCTAATAGTCAGTGTAGAGGGCCGGAGAGCTTTTACTCTGGAAAGAGGCATGCAATTGCAGTTCACAAGAACTGTGATTGCTTTTTTTATTTTTATTTTTTTTATTTCTTTGAATACAGATGACCCTTATGGGTCACAATGCATCTGTATTTTTAATTGTTAAAGGATTCTAAAAGGATAAATGTAGAAGTCTATGGGCTACAGTATTCGCTTACCATCAGGTGATTTGTGTTTGTTTGTCACACTTATTGTATATAAAAATAGTAAAAACGCATTGTTACAATATTTCCAAGTAGGTTGAAAATTTCACCTACGTTTGTCCGTTTGTACCATCATTGCCAATGTTTGATCACTTTTATTTCTAAGATCTATAAACTTTGCTCTTCCAATAATATTTAGTCTCGTCTATGTTCTTCAGAAACATCTGCTGCTATCGTAAACTATTCTATTTTAAAAGGCATCTGCTTTTAATCAGAGAATATCAAAGCGTTTGGAAACGAGGAGTGCTGCCAACATAAAAGTGTCAATTAGAGTTTTTTTTTACTTGGCAAGACCAAATCCTGGGTGCGAGTACGGAATCTCGTTAATGAAATAAATTACATAATTTGATTATTCGAATAAAAATATGCAGCTTGCATTCTTGACGTTACTTCACTGGGTAGGACTGTTACCATAATGTTAAAATTTTATTTTTTTACCGTCTGTGCCCGCGATTTTATTCGAATATTATCTTTGTTAGTAATTTTGAAGTTTTAATACTTCTAATACTTGATTATAATTTATAAACAACACAACTGTTCTAACTTAAACAGTAGTATTTTTTATATTTTTGTACCTATAAGTAGTAATTTCATCATAAAACCTATCAAGTGCACGGCGATTAAAAGTAAAGCACAATCCGTTTAATATTAAATTAAAATAAAATAACGTAACATAGATATGCACTAAGGAAATATAAATATTTTACTAAGGAAGAGAGTAGTAATTACTCTAAATTTTTATGATCAGGGTGACAAACAGGCACACAGTTCACTTGATGGAAAGTAGATGCAGTGACCCATAGACTGAGTAATAAGATGAAATGCCTCGTTTCTAGTAAAACAGGTCTCCGATTCACTACACTCACCATACGAAATACAGCAGCAATAAGCTACTAATTTACGCTGATATTCTGTGAGAGCGTGGTCCTTTCCCGGTCGAGCCGCCCTATAAATATGCTATTAATATACTACTAATATAATTGCAGCATGGCTCTACCACGTGTAAAAATACTATACATCCCAAAGTTGACTCTAATTCTTATGTCACAAAGCAACACAACTCCATCTCTCACACAAAATGTACGAATGGGTTTCTTGAAGTCCTAAAATTCAATGTCATAATTATAATTAAGATTTTTAAATAAAAACTCTTTAGAGATAGGTAAGAATATATAATTAGTGTGTGTAGTAAGACGTGGAAGAGGACATGATGGTCCATCTGCGGGGCATTAAATAAGATGTCCCTAAAGGCGACAATGCCTGCCTTGTCTCCAATGTCATCCTTCTCTTTGTTTTTTCCAGCTGGTAACAGGTTTCAATAGTAAAAACAGTAGCCTCTCTTATCAGGCGGGCTGCAATTTCGTTTTTCATTTTTATACTAAAAATATTTATGAAGGTTTATTATGTTATATACGTGGTAGAGCCATGCTGCAGTTATATTAGTAGTATAGTTGTAGTACGAATGGTTCGAATATGTGACATTTATGAACCTAATACAGTGTCAGTAAAAGTAGCACAAAGTTGGTTCAAGCGTTTTCAGTCCGGGAATTTCGGTGTCGCCCAAAATCGCCCAAAATGGCATCGATTTTATCATATGGATTAAGTCGATGCCATTTTGAAAAAAGTGAAGCAAGATCTGCATATTAGTAGTTACGACATAGCCAAAGAGTTGAAAATTGACCACAACATAGTTTTGACCCATTTGAAAAAGTCTGGCTACACAAATAAGCTCGATTTTTGAGTACCACACGAGTTTACTGAAAGAAACCTGATGAATCATGTACTCATTTGCGATTTTCTATTTAAAAAAACGTAATGAAATTAAACCATTTTTGAAAATATAGATCACTGTTGATAAAAAGTGGATCTCCTACGATGAAATACAAGAACGTGCCAAAAAGATAATTGTCAAAGGGTAGTCAAGCTCCACAGATTGTAGCAAAACGCGGATTAACACGCAATAAGGTAACGCTGTGTGTATGGTGGGATTGAAAGGGTATCGTTTATCATTACCTGTTACCGCCGGTAAAACTATCGATTCGGATTTCATTCTCAATCCAATAAGACTCGAGCAAAAAATTGGTAAAAAACGACCGGAATTGATCAACAGAAAAGGAGTGGTATTTCATCATGATAACGCCAGACCACACATATCCTTGGACACTCAATAAAAATTGAGAGAGTTTGGTTGGAAAGTGGTAATGCATTCACCATTTACTGCTGACCTTGCCTTCCATTTTAACCCCTCAGATTTTCAACTGTTTCGGTTTCTTCAGATTCTTTGGGTATTGTTAGGTTAACATCAATACAGAACTTTCAAATTTAGCAACGGGATTACGTCACTTCTTGTAAGACGACAACAATTTATCGAACAAAAAAGCACATATATATATATATATATATATATATATATATATATATATATATATTATAATTAAATGTAATTCAACTAAAAAAATATTGTATATAAAATATGAAAAAACTTTTCCCTGACCTAATACAAACAAAAGAAGTATAGATGTAGCGGTGGGTCGGCTCGACCGGAGAAGGACCACGGTCCCACAGAATACCAGCCTGAAACAGTAGCTTAATGCTGCTGTGTTTCGTTTGGTGAGTGTAGAGAATCGGAGACCCTTTTTACTGGAAACGTTGCATTCCATCTTAGTCCTCACGGGTGGCAACGCATCTGCATTTTGATTCGTAATCGAGGATAGATGTAGATGTCTTTGGGCCACAGCAACCACTTACCATCAGGTGGACTGTGTGCTCGTTTGTCACCCTATCCTATATAAAAAACACAATCCACTTTTTATTTAGGGGTGGCAAAAGCCTAATTCGGAATAATGGACTTCAAGTAACACTTCAAGTAACGAAATAAACATACGAATTCCATTGTTCCGTTACCGTCACCGTTACAGCCTACTAAAGTCCACTGCTCAACATAGACCAATCCCATAGATCGCTCCACAGGGGGGATATCTGCCATAGTTGCAACGCTTGGCAAGTGGGTGGCAACCGAAGTTTTTTCGTCATTATTAGGAAGACGTTGCTGCCCATCCCCTGATTTGTTTCCCTCTGTCGCCTTTACTACACCCACGTAACGATATAGAGTAGTATACATTCTTACACTGCCATTACACGGTTCGAATTCCATTGTTTATAGCTGTCAAATAAACGGATTACTCATCATGGAATGAGTTGATCATTTCCAGAATATGCATAAATCTATATTAAATGAAATCTAAGTAGCTCCAGAAGCCCGGCGTCCGGAGCGTTTCGTTTTGCGCATGGATTCTTTGAATTTCTGCCAAAAAATATTAATCTTGTGCTCCCGAAATAAATTTAATGCGAGATCGATCCATTTCGTTTACATTGGCATATTTCGGTCCAAGGGAAAAGATACGTGTTAAAATTATATAGAAAATTTATCTCAGATACCAAATAATAGAAAATTCATTTGCTATATAATAATAATAATTATGTTGCGCGCCAAAAATATTGCCTGGTACATGGCGACACTGGTTACCACTAGCGCCGTCTAGTAACGAGTAGCAGAACTAGGAGAGTAAAGATCTTTCAGGAAATTTCTGGAAGTTGTTTTTTCTACTTCCTGTGTTTTCCATCACCATCGAGCATGTCATAAATTAGTACGTAAAATAGCAGTTAAGTAATTCATTGGTGCCGGCGGTGATCGAACCCGGGTTGCTTGCGGACTAGCGAGCCCCTAAAATTCCACGGCTCCTGGTCTTTAAGATCCCTATATAAATAAATAAATATTTTATACAAAGCATATTTTAACGTTAACTTTTTATAGCTACTAATTTTAATGAAGCAGATTTTTTTATGGAATAAGGGTGACAAACGAAGTAAGTGGTTGCTGTGGCCCATAGAAATCCACATCTAATCTAGATTACGAATCAAAATTCAGATGATTGCAGATTCGTCGTTTTCAGTATCTTGGGGTATCTTGTTCTCCACTCTCCATACAAAATACAGCAGTATTAAGTTGCTATTTACGCTGATATTCTGTGAGAGAGATTAAATGTAAGTCACCAGTTAGTATTCCTTTCACTTGCTTTTTTGTATTTTTATTATTTTAAATTTAGAATTTAACCATCATCCTATCGTAATAGTCCACATTAGTTTATTATAGCGATGGCGGTCGTTGACAATGCGTTAAATACCATGGATTAACACTTAGGATAATCCGAGTCTACGACAATGTCCCATTCAAATTATAAGCAATTTCTGTAATCAATCCTCATCGTGCTCGGCAGGGGATAAAAGCACGTCGACAAAAACTGCATATCTGGTCGAACAAATAAATCGAATACATGTAACATTACTTAACACGTACGAGATCTTAGAAATGAAGGGAATCCTGTGCCCTGCATTGCGATGTATAAATGCTGTAATGTTACTTTATTAAACTATAGCTCTGATATCTATGTCTATTTCTGAGTTAGCAATTAAATTACATACATACTAGAAATGGGGTTGCGGGCCAGCTCAATCAATTAATCAAGCGTTGCATGGGCAGGCTAGGATAAGTTAGCATCCATGTTGGTTACTATTGTAATACTATAACTTCTGCACTATAGTAATATTGGACGGTATTCTAAATTGTGGTCGTGATCGAAATTGGGAATAAATCGCAATCGATATCTTTGTGTATATCTTATAATTCTGCTGTCTGTGTCTGTGCTGAAGTCTTCTTTAACGACTGGATGATTATTATATTACATTTTAATGATTTTTTTTGTGTATTCGAGTGAGTCCCTGGATAGTTTAGGTTTATTTTGCACCCGGTAGGTAGCGTTGGTCACAGAACCTATAGTAACGACGTACGATTATATGAATACTTATTTTGTAGAGAAACATAGACTCTTTTTATCGTTAAGAAATATTACATCTTAGTTCTAAGGGTTGGCAGCTGACAACGTATATGTATTATGATTCATATTTGATGATAGATGTAGGTGTATTTGTATATGGACCGCAGTATCCACTTACCATCAGGTGAACTGTGTACTCGTGTGTCACCTTAATTCTATAAAGAAATGGGATTCGATTATACAAGATACAAAAAAGGCATTGGTTATTTAAATATGCAAATAAAAATATATCTTTATGAAACGAAATCACTCTTCCACTTGGCCAAATATAAAAATTACCATAAAATGCAAAAGTAGTTAAACTCTCGGAGCGACTGAATGAAGTATTTTATTTTTATTTCTTCTCTTGTTTGAAACGGTGTTTGCGATGTAGAGGAATGGAACTGATGGTCCATAAACTCCCTCGTGAATATTTATTTGCCGTTGCTTCCAATATATAACTTTAGGAACACAATTTGCTTTTTCACTTCGTGTTTGTATAGAAAAAATATACTAATGCCCGGCAGCTTCATGTAAATAATTTAATTTTACCTATTAGCTAGCTACTAGCTTTTACTCGGCTATGCTTGCGTGCACTTCTCTTTAATCATCATTAGTGTTCTATGGCAGAATTCGGAATCATATTTGTCTGCCAGTGTCTTCCTGTCACGTACGTTCTTATCAGAAAATAGAAAATATTTCACTCTGCAAATGATTTTACACATTATAAATTTATCAATAACTACTGTCACAGCTACTGTACTAACGGTCACAGCGCCACCACCGGCTCTAGTTTTTGTGATTTTCTTTTCGGCACTAAATCAGCATAATTTTGGGCGGTAGTCACCAGTAGTTGAGCTTCATGCTCTTTTGTTCTCTTTTCTATGAAAACATTCCGCCATTTAGCCGCAATATTGGTAATAGGATTTATATTACCCAGCCTGAAAAGGACAGTTAAGTTGGTGTCAGCAACCGATAAAATTTTATTCATTTTTTAAAGTATTATTAAATGAATCCAGAGGATTATCAAATTAGGTTTAAAATTTGAAATTACGTTCAAAACACGTAAATAAAATATTATGCGTGGTCGATTTGAAAAGGAAACTTTTAATTTATAATTGGAATGAACCGTAAGCGACAAAGCACCCTATTATATTAATATGGCAATATCATACTAAAAATTACTAATTCGTTGAATGGTTTCAGGCAATTTAACTGCCAGTGCGTGTGAATGCCTAAAAATATAATTAGAAAACCATCCTGCTTCCGCACGTACTTTGCGCCAAGCGTAATAAACGTCAGTTCGGCGATACGCGGTATGTCTGGCGCGTGTCAGTCAGAGCTCGCTAGCGCGCGCGCAGATTTATTTCACAGCAATGTGCCACACACAGCGCGTGTTAATGTTACCAAGCCTTTGGCATCTTATTATTACATTGACATAAACGTATTTGTTTGTTTTATTATAACATTAAAACACGAATGTGTGCCGTTGAACCAAATAGTGCTACCATATCACATACCACATACTTGTGCTTGTGTCATAAATTATTGCTAAAACTGCGTTACTATTTGTTTGAAAATGCTATAAGTAGTTCTTTTAAATCATCGAGTTTTCATCTGATTCTGATTTATCAGCAAGTAAACCAATTTAAACATTTTCATTTCTCACTCTTTCATCAGTTAATATTTTTCCGTCAGGTAAGCTTGGTTTGAAATTTCTAATGTAGAATTGATTTGTTTTCATATTTTTAAATATTTGCATGCAAATGTCTAGGTATAAATTTTTACAGAGTACTGTCATCAAATCTATCAGATTCATATCTGTTACAAAATGCTGCCAAGATGGGAATCATCTAGTAGCGTGGTAATATCTGTCTTCCAGCTGTAATTATAACAATATTTATACCATTTTAAAAGGAAGACTTTTCCTCCTCGCATCTTGTCCCTATTACTGAAAATCGTCACTAATTTCATGGAATTCTTCGATGATTTTGCGCTGTGTCTTTTATATGGATTTATTCTACTTGTTATTTGTGATAAGTATCTCAAGTATATTATATCAAATAGGTATGTTTGATTTCCTCTCTGAAATTAACTCTTGTTAGGATAACTAATTTAATATATTATAATTATAAATTATTGTTAAATATCTTTCTCGAGCACACTTGTATCTAAGAAAAAGCACATTTACAACACTTAATGTGCACGAAGCATTTTTGTCGTTAACAACCCATTTTCCTGCTTGTGAAGTCCCATTTGTTATTTATGTTAACGACAAAATTAATTGAATCTCCCAGCGACGCCCAACTCGGCCTACTTCGTCGCGACGATTATTCCACTGGAAGGTTCATTACATCGTAATAAGAGACTCGGTTTTTCAAATCATAATCAAATTCGTTAATGATGATTGTGTTTTGTTTCATCAAAACGTTTTAATGATCTGTAAAATCAGGTTAAAGGAACTGGTAATAATTATTCAAAATGCCTTTTGGATTAAGTAATCCTTCATCCATTCATCTATTCATTTATACGTGGTAGAGCCATGCTGCAGTTATATTAGTAGTATAGTTGTAGCACGAATGGGTCGGCTCGACCAGGGAACGACCACGCTCTCACACAATACTAGCGTAAATTAGTAGCTTAATGCTGCTGTGTTTCGTATGGTGAGTGTAGAGAACCGGAGATCCTTTTTACTGAAAACGAAACATTCCATCATAGTCCTCACAAGTGACAACACATCTGTATTTTGATTCGTAATCGAGGATAGATGTAGATGCCTATGTGTCACAGCAACCACTTACCATCAGGTGGACTGTGTGCTCGTTTGTCACCCTATCCTATATAAAAAGTAATTCTTCATCTATCTAAAAACAATGCCTGTTACATTTTGGGCAACATAATAACAATTTGAATTTTTTGTTTCTAATGTGACGTATCATCAACCAAATTCGTCTTATGGTTATCGTAAGAGGTGACTATGGGAAAAGCCATAAATATAAACGGGGTACATATAACCAAAAATGGTATTTTAATAAATGCTAAATATTTTGTCACGAGAAGCAACAATGGTGGGAAAGGTCTGTCAATATGATCGACGATCTATCTGCTAAGCTGAAATTACGGCAAATCATTCCAGCTATGAAAAACTTAAATATTTAGCAGATTGCTGAAGAAAAATAAGATTAGAGTTTGAAGAATTATGTTAGTGATTTTGTTACAATTAATGCTCCAGGTCTTCTAGCTGATTTCAATCATAAAATCTACTGCTTGACATGTTCCTCTCCGATTATAGGGATGAGTTGATTGTATTTGATTTAATTCCCACTTCTATCAGACTCACAAGCCAGCGCAAGAATACCCACAAAATATAGGCACTACTTTGGAGTTATAATGGTCACAACTTCCTTCAAATAAAAAAAATAACAGTAGCACTTATTCGAAGTTAAACTAAAGAAAAGAGTGGAAATAGGCTTGGATGCCGTGGCCAGATATACACATAAAATTCAACATATCCAAAACCGAAGTCCAACGATTTGTATGTTTGCACAAACGCTGATACCAGTTTTAATTTGTGTTCATGAGTTGCGAACCAGCTGTCGGTTATATTATATTCGTTCCGGTTATCGCATATATAGACGTGCGACATCTGTCAACGCGCACTGCAGGAACGCGGTAGATTAATTGCTCCATAACCTCGAAAATGATACAGCACAAAATGAACTTGAAAATGATAAAGGCACAGGCCTCTCATCCTGGGTACAGGCCCAGTAATGGGACTATAATATGTTGTTTTACTTTATTTTTACTAATACAAAGCTTGCAACTTGTATCAGGTTAATATGAGCAAGATAAACGTTTGTTAACTGAAAGGTAATTTATTTTGCTAACGCTTAAATAAATGCCTACTCTAACAAGAACAAAAGACTGCCAGCGTCACGTGAGCACAGCAAATATTTACGCAGTAAATAGAGGCCAAAGCAAGCCGATCAAGTAATTGCCTATTAACCTAATTTATACCAACAATTTATCTACGTACCCGTGTACTAAGCTAAAAGTTAAATTCCATACATGGTGTTTCTGTTTAAGCTTAAACACGGGCACACTATGGTAATTTTCGTGTTATTTTCGAGTACCCTGAACTATTCAACTAAATGCATATTTTGTGATAAAGGAATTTGTGTAAATTGCCACCTGCTTTGGCAAAAATAGGTGTTACTTTACGATATTTGAATGAAAATGGGTATTCTGGTATGAACTTTTATTATCTTTTAATACTCAGCATGCATTGAACAAATTTTAATAAAGAATAAATAATGAAAAATAAATAAATACATACTTTTTGTTTTTAAATAACTTTTTACGAAGTATAAGTAAAATTTATTGTTTATTTCTAGTTCCGGAAAATTTCTAAACGATACCAAAATTATAAAACACAAAAGTGCTGCTTCAACTTTATGATTTAGAGTGTTTACATTGGAAATGAATTATGAAAACTCGTAAATATAAATATTCGCTGATAAAAACTTTATAAATTAATTTGGTATAAAACGCGAGAACGCGATAGTCACAGGAAAATCGCAAAGAGATTCAAATTGGGATTTGGAAGGATTCCAAACGCAACGGAATGTTATGCAACTTTGTTGAGAAAGTAATTAACTTTAGCGAAGAAAATAATTTAAGTGACTGCAGTTTTAATTATTATAGAAGTAAGTTATATTAGAGAAGTAAAGGAATGTTTGGCTGTTGAACGGTAAGGGGGAATAATTGAACGTCCCTTAGTTTGTTTTCTCTTTTTTTCTCTTTTTCGATTATTAACACCTTGTTTTCTCTTTTTCTATTATTTTTTATTAAAATGCGTTATTCCTACTATATGGTTTTGTTATCATAGATTCTTTACGTGGTAGAGCCACGTTGCAGCTACATTATGGTTGTAGACCGAACAGGTCGGCTCAACCGGTGAAGGACCACGCACTCACAATACCAGTATAAAATAGCTGTGTTTCGTATGGTAAGTGTAGAGATCCAGAGATCCTTTTTTACTAGAAACGGGACATCCCATCTTAGTCCTCAGGGGTAACCATGCATCTGCGTTTTGATTCTTAATCGAGGATAAATGTAGATGTCTATGGACCACAGCATCCACTTACCATCAGGTGGACTGTGTGCTCGTTTGTCACCCTTATTCTATAAGAAAAGGCGTATAACATTAACAATTTTCACATCGTTAAAAATTCATACCCATAAAGCAATTAATTTTAAAGAAAAACCTACTAACAAAAAGAAGTAGTGATATTGAATATCCTTAGTGGCGTTGTAATCAAAAGCTTGTCTTAAAATTAGACAGTATCTAAGCGATACAATTTACCTTAGAGCTGGTACAACCGTGGTCCTTCACTGCTGGCCGTTTGAGGACGCTCAAGGTCGCTCAGTGAGCTATGGAGAGGGCTATGCTCGGAGTTTTTCTGCGTGATAGACTTAGAAATGAGGATATCCGCAGTAAAACCAGAGTGACCGACATAGCCCAACGGATTAGTAAGCTGAAGTGGCAATGGGCCGGCCATATAGCTCGAAGAACCGATAACCGATGGGGAAGAAAGGTTCTCGAGTGGCAGCCTCGTACCGGTAGGCGTAGTGTAGGGCGACCCCCCACTAGATGGAGTGACGACCTAGTAAGACATGCAGGAAGTCGATGGATGCAGGTGGCTCAGGACCGTGCTTTGTGGCATTACTTGGGGGAGGCCTATGTTCAGCAGTGGACTTGTGAAGGGCTGTAATGAATGAATGAATGAATGAATGGTACAACCGAAATAGTTGGTCAAAATTTTGATGTGCTGATTTAATTCTTATTATTGTTCTAATCAAACCATAAAACTTACTGATAGATATGAACTTCTCCCGTTGTAAGAAGGTTTTGCCTTGATCGTCACGCATGATCAACGTCTCGCGCCTGAGACTCTGCTGTCTGACGCCGGGTTAGGTATTTTACGTCTGGTGCAAGACGTAATCGAGTTCATGTTAAAGCTAAAAGTTAAATTTACAAGTCTATATATACGTACCGCTGCTGGGCACAGGCCTACTCTCATTTCGCGTGTTGGCGAACTCCACATGTCTTCGAAATATATTTTTTTATTTCTCAGAAATGCAGTTTCCTCGCAATGTTTCCCTTCACTGCCAAGCACGTTGTAAATCTTAAAATTGCAATTAAAAATTGCGTTGGTGCCGGCGGGGATCGAACCCGGTTTCTCGCGTATTGTGAAATTTACAGTAAATGCAAATATGGGCTACCACAGCTTGATGCACTGTTCAATTGGAAGCCGTATTTTTGACTGAAATTTTCCATAGTCCTTCTTAACATACAAATATGAATATAATTGATGTCCTTTAATTTTGTAATTTCAAAATTTTATATGTATGTATTAAAAACAGCTTTTTAATATATGCATATAAAATTATATAAGGTACTTACAATAAAAATAATAAAAAATTTGTCTGTCTGTTTGTTCTGGTTTATCCCTGAAACGACTGGACTGATTTTGACGGGACTTTCACTGGCAGATAGCTGATGTTATAAGAGGTAACTTAGGCTATTATTAATTTTAGAAAATAATTAGGGTTCCGCGTTAAAAATTAAAACCCATGAAATCCATTCGTAATAAACGCTAGTTTAATAATAAGTTACGGCGACTTTTAAAATACGGTCTGCGATGCTGCACATATTATATCAATACCGATTATAAGTTTTCCTAATACTTATTGAAACCTCAGTGTTTCGCCGTCATATACAGTACGATATCTAATCTCTTATTGTTCTTCTTTCCAGGTACCTTCATGGCCAATCATAAAGCAGCTGAGTCATAAACAAGAAATAGTCCGTCCGATCCAGGTCGTACGTTGATAAGCGTACAAATTTAATAAAAAGATTCTAGGCCACACCAATTATTACGAAGAAGTGGGTCATTTTTATTGCCAGACAGTAGAGCGTTGCGGCTAATTGCAGATGGTTTTCAGTTTTATTTGGAAGGCAGTGTGTTATTTTATTGTAGCGTGATTTATGGCTCAATGAAAGATCCACGCCGTGTAGTCTCATTAGAAAAGCAACTATACTGTATTGAAATAACAAGTATCTAGTTTATGTCCCGTGGTGGCCTGTAACTTATAGGTCCCATGTTATGTTGGCAAAACCCTTTAAAACGTGGTGGAGCATGCTGCAGTTAGTAGCATAATTGTAGCACGAATGGGTCGGCTCAACCAGGGGAGGACCACACTCTCACAGAATATCAGCGTAAAATAGTAGCACAATGCTGCTGTGTTTCGTATGATGAGGGTAGAGAACCGGAGACGCTTTTTACTGGAAACGAGGCATTCTATCTTAGTCCTCACGGGTGAGAACGCATCTGCATTTCAATCGAGGACAGATTTAGATGTCTATTGGTCACAGCATCCACTTACCATCAGGTGAACTGTGTGCTCGTTTGTCACCCTAACCCTATAAAAAAAACTTATGACAATATAATGTGCCAACTATCTTACTTGTCTAGCTTGTCGCTAAAAGCGACTGATAGGATACCGAGTTCGTGATTGTGTAAGCGATGCGTTAACTGGCAAACACTTCTTTTAAAAAAAAAATCATCTAAACCCATATTTTCGAAAAAGAGCTTGATGATTTTACAGGTGTGACGCTATATATGAAGAAATTAGGTTTCTATAGTTATTTCTTAAGTATTACATATAATAATGTTCTCCAGAGCGAATTTTGGTCACGGCGGCCTGTGTCAACGGAGACTGGCCATCGGCGCAGGACGTGATTATAGTGTCCAAGTGTATGTGCGAGCACAAGTGCGCTCTCTATTCCCTCACTCTCATAATAAAATGGGACGGTAAACCGACACGACGCAGAGAGATTAGGCGCAGGATCAACGGCTTTACGTGCTTTCCGAGGGACGGGGATGAGACACCGTCAACTTCCTGACTCCGGGCAGCTACTGAGAATTTTTGCTGGAAAAACACAATATTTGTATTTTTGGCCCAACCTGGGAATCGAACACAGAACCTCATGATCAGCAGTCGCACTACTACCGCTAGACCAACGAGGCAGTACATGTACCTATATCTACAAGTACCTATCTAGTTTGATAGTTTGATAAATTTTTAACTGATAAATTTTTAACTGACTTCTATTAAAGTTGGAGGTACTCAGTTCGTCTGATTTCTTTTTGTGTGTTGCCTCAGAACTTTCTAGGAGAACCGATTCTGATGATTCCTTTTTTTGTTTAAAAGCTGATGCTTCTCATGTGGTTCCATATAAATTCGATCAAGATCTGACAAGTAGTTTTTGAGTTATCCTTAATAATGCGTATTTAATTGAATTCGACTACATCGATGATGTTCACATATTTACCGACTTCAAAAAGGAGGAGGTTAAAATTCGAGTGTATGTTTTTTGTATGTGTGTTACATAATATCTTTGCAGATTGTGATCCAATTTTTTTTATAATAGTATTATACTTTTAAAGTAATCCCATTCAAACTTGGAGAAAAGTTTCACTCCTAGAGGTAGCAAATAAGTAACTTCTTTTTTAGCAATTTGAAGTCGGTTTTTACTTTTGTTAACAGTTAAACATATATTGAAGTCGGTTGTACAAAGTTTTTAATTTTACCACTTGTTGCTTTTTGTTTTATTTCTGCAATTTCCTTTAAAAATGGCGGTCTGAATTCTCTACAAGTTAACTGAGACGGTAAAAATTAGGGAATTACAATTCTTCACAAACTTTATTCGAAATACCCACAGGTGTTATGATTTACATGTAAACGATGAACTTTTATACAATTTTTAATCTCCTCATTGATAATCAAATTATTAAACTGATTATCACTGCCGATAACTTTTAAATTACCGCAGATTCTCCATACCAGTCCTGTTAAGAATGGAATCCTTACAAAAATTGTGATAATTTAATATGAAAATCTACGAATGTTTTACATTATAATAACGACAATTGTATTAAAACAATTCAAAATAAATTAAAATATAGGATTTTATTCATTGCTTAAACATTTTTCACCACCGGGGTTCATAAACATCTAAAATACGAAAGTACTATTACTATCGCTTAGGGACATTTTTGCGGAGATCGGAACATAGTAAAATAGTGTCTTTAATGTTGCAAAGTTCATGGTTCGTAAACCGGGTCAGATTAAAATCAGTTCATAGGTTTTTTTGACAAGAAATTCTCAGTAGCCGTTGGTCCTGCGACTGATCGCTCTCCGGTCGTGTCGGATTCGTCCCGTCGGACTATGAGATTGACATACATACTATACTCGTGCACTATAATCCTGTCCTTTGCAGATAGCTAGCCCTCATTGAGTGGTTCTTTACTATTATTTCTCATTTAAAAAACTAATCACCATAAAACACGATGTTAGATTTTTTATATTCTGGTTTGGCGAAACTAAAAGGATCATTTAAATACATGCCACTGCTCATTTACTGTATTAAAATCATCCGGGCATTGAACATTCTAGCTTTATTTCCTGTGAAGTGAATAACATCAAATTTAGTCTATCCGCGTGCATAATTTCCTTTGACGCTCTTACAAATATTTTCTCTCTGAAATTTCCCTTCTTAGAAATTCTTTCCCATCTCGATTCTTTTCCACTAGACAGTGTAATTTCGTAACTTGTAATAATAATTTAATATAGAAAAGTGGGAGTATCTTTATATAAAAATAAAAATGCTTGCTTATTTGTAGTAACTTTATCCTTTAATTTATTTTTAGATTTATTGTTCTTATTTCTTTGATGTTTTTTTATAGAATAAGGGTCACAAACGAGCACACAGTCCACCTGATGGTAAGTGGATGCTGTGTCCGATAGACATCTACATTTAACCTCGATCAAGAATCAAAATGCAGATGCGTTGTCACACCTGACAGCTAAGATGGAATGGCTCGATTCCAGTAAAACGGGTCTCCGGTTCTCTACACTTACCATACTAAACACAGCAGCATTAAGCTGCTATTTTACGCTGGTATTCTGTGAGAGCATTCATGCTACAACTATAATATAGTTGCAGCGTGGCTTTACCACGTATAACAATATGTTTTTAGATTTTTTTTAAATAATTTAAATGTATTTACTTAGATTTAAAATATGTACTATTTCATTAATTTTTATTTCAATACAATTTTTGATCATGTGATCTCGTATTCAGTTACGTTACCTTTGTTATTTAAAATAAGAAATTGTTATTGTACCCGCTGTGTAATGGCGGTGCGACGTTTGAGGATCTACAGAAAATCCAGTATGTGGGATACTCCCATATCATCCTGTGGGTGTTGTAAAAGGCGACAAAGGAAAATAAAATGGAAGATAGGCAGCTGAATCTTGGGGGGGGGGGGGGTAAATGTTCCACAGGGGAGTTTGTATAAGCTGTAATTAATTAATAAATGAACGAATGTACATATAATGAATGTTTATAGACAAATAGTTCAGTAGTACAGACACTAAGCGTTTGCCTGTGACGGTGCTTTTCTTTAGAAAACGTCGATGTTTGTCCATGTGTATGGAAGACATATGTGTTTTCATACGTGGTAAAGCCACGCTGCAACTATATTATGGTCGTAGCAAGAATGCGTTGGCTCGACCGGGTAAGGACCACGCTCTGACAGAATACCAGCGAAAAATAACAGCTTAATACTGCTGTGCGTATGGTGAGTGTAGAAATCCGGAGATCCTTTTTTACTGAGCACGAGGCATTCCATCTTAGTACTCAGGGGTGACTACGCATCTGCGTTTTGATTTTTAATCGAGGATAAATGTAGATGCCTATGGGTCACTGTATCCACTTACCATCAGGTGGACAGTGTGCTCGTTTGTCACCTTTATTCTATGAAAAAAAAAATCCGTGAAGAAAACTACGAATGTTTCTTAAATTAAAAAAAACGTGATTTATACTATTTAATTATGCGTGTGGTAAAGATTTATGTGTCAGGAATCAGGATCGTATAAACGGAAATTCATAGTCTCTGCCAACCCCTCAAATAGGTGGGTACCTTATATATACCTATATAAGATGTAATAAGATGAATTTAATTATATACTTAATTACAAAACTGGATATCTGACCATTGAATTTTAATCGTAAGAGGTACAATTTGCACTAGTTTATACGAGTTTGGAACAGTATATTCCTGTATAAACATCATTTAATAATGTCCTCTAGACTGAACTTCGGTCACGGTGGCCTGCCTCAACGGAGACTAGCCATCGGCGTAGGACAGGATTATAGTGCCCAAGTGTATGTGCAAGCACAGGTGCACTCTCTATTCTCTTACTCTCATGGTCCGATGGGACGGTGAATCGACACAACCGGAGAGAGATCAGAGTGCTTTCCGAAGCACGGGGGTGAGACACCGCCAACTTCCTGACTGGAGGAAGCTACTGAGAATTTCTTAATGGAAAAACTCAATAACTTATATTTCTTTGGCCCAACCCGGGATTAGAACCCAGGACCTCATGATCAGCAGTTACACTACTACAACCACTAGACCAACGAGGCAGTCATATAACACCCATATAAACATTATGTTCTTACATGTTAAAATACTTATTAACATATTCTAGCTTTGCTTGTCAAAATGTTTATTAACATAATGGCCTCCATTCTGATCTTTTAAATCTTCACTTACTTTAAGTTTCACAAGCATTAATTCCTTATTTCTAAAACTAATGTTATTTAAACTAGCTACCTCGCCTTGAATATCAGGTCTCGACTCTATTTCCAATTAGTATAGCCTCCAACAGCCTACAAACTAAACGATAAAACTTCTACTTAATTGGACTGGCTCAAGATAAAAAAGCGCTTGCACTTTTTACGACGCCCCACTGATGGACAGATAGGTTTAAGTGGATGAAATGGCAATGGATATTGGCTAATTCAATTAGGCGGGCTACTCAATACGTCGTAGATGGTCACGCGATCATGAAATACGGGCGGGGTCTTATTAGATGGACTTGAAAGAATGAACGGTTTCTATTAATAAAATGATAAAATTAGATGTTCAGTTTCTTTCATATATAAATCATATTTTCATTTAGTTTTATACAAATTTAGTAAATCGATACACATTATATATATGTAGTATAGTAAATTGTCTATGTTCACATTTTTAGCTTGCTTGTTATACTTAAAAATATTATAAACGCTATGAATATAAAGAATACTTTGTATACAATTTCTAAGAGGGCTTACCTCCAATTTAAATCTGCTTTGACTCAAAGGAAAGGAAACTCGGTCGCTTTCCATCTTCACTTCTCTTCCTCACGGCGTTTAGTTATTTATATGTCTTTCGATATTTTATGAAGCTATATTTAAGCCTTAACATTAACGGAATCTAAACATAATATCGCGTGACGCAAGAATCAATTCCAAACTGAGAATCAAAAAAAAGTTTAGTCCTCAAATGCAGCTTTCGAATCCTATCAGTAGTTATAATCCGTAGAATCCAATATACGGTTATAGTCAAAGAGATTATACTATTTATTACAGTAGATTGGATTTTATCGGCTCTTTACCAATCGTCCAACCCTATAGCGATGTCTTCAACACCCGGTGTGGTAGATGTAGTGTAGGTCGCTAACGGTGTATGGTTTTTTCGAGTGTGGGGAATCGGTGGTAGCGCCGGTAAGTCAGCACCACATCAAAGGAGTTTACTCTAGTCTACTAATCCGTACGAATTAACCCTCTTCATAAGCACCCTTTGTCTTTTCACTCGGGTTTTTAAATTAAAGTCAAAAGTTAAAGTTACAGCCTACATACGTCCCGGTGTTGGGCACAGGCCTGCTCTCAGAGAGGGATTTAGGGCAAGTAAATGTCTGTCAGTAAATGTCCACCGCGCTGTCACAATGCGTATTGGCGAACTTCAGATGTCTTCGAAATATTTTTCTTATTTTTCATACATGCAGGTTTTTTCACGATGTTTTCCTTCACCGCCGTATGTAGTAAATAAGCACTTAAAATTGCAATAAAAATCATTTGTACTGGCAGGGATCGAACACGGATTGCGGGTTACAGCGATCACTTAGCCGCTGAGCTACCACGGTACGGTCATGACATATTATGGTTTAAACGAGTCTGCTAAGGTTTGGGCAGACGTTTGGAGTCGCTTGGACCATATATCTGAAGTCGTAAGATTTTGCATGCATTTCCTAAATTTGCCTCTTGCCACATCTTCGGGAGTAAATAGGGTTATGTATTGTCTCACGCAGTCATCACGGGGTATTGAGTAGCTTGAGGAACACAAAATATACATAAGTATGCATGCATGCTACTTGTTTTTAAAAGGCCGACACCTGCAATCTCATGCTGTTGCAGCTGTTCATAGGCGGCGGCCGGCGGTCGACACTTACCACCAGGTGATCCGCATGCTCGTTTACCCCCTCTTATATAAAAAATCCACTGCACCTGTCGCTACTTCCGGAATTAATCGAAAAATATTATTGAACGAAAGCTATGTATCATTGGAAATTATAATAATAATAATAATGACTCAACACGCTAACCACTTGAAATTAATGAAATAAAAATTACTAAAGTGACATCATTTATCATAATTGTTTTTATGTAACGTTAACGCGAACATGTGCAAGTTATTATTAAAAATTCAAAAGTCATCAACGAAAAGTTCCGAGTCACGCATTCGTGGAATATTTCGGTAAGAAATATTTTTTGTACCAATTTACCGCATTTTTAAGCCGAATTCAAAAAGTTATTGCGTTAAGTTTTAATATTTATTTTTTATTAATTAGGCTATACTACACACCAAGAATATTCATATAGAAATTTATAGAATAAAAGGTGGAAAAACAGACGCAGTAGTTTACAGTTTGCCCAGCATTCTAATTTTTACAATCTTGTGATATTGTTTAGTTCATCACTCAAAAGGGTTACAATAAAAAGTAAAAATCGACTCCGAACTACGAAAATAAGAATTTTACCTTTGTCAATCTAATTTTTTACAAAAGCTTTGGAATTCGGCGACAAGATATAATGTCCATAAATTAAAAGTTTAATATTTACATGACCCACCTACATGAATGTTTTTCTTATTTCCTTCTTTTAAAGCCTACGGAGAAATGGTTGATCAACGAGCATCAGATAACTACTAAATGTAGACTTTACCTTAATTGGATGAATTGCCACGTATGGTAGGTAAAGTAAACAGCAAAATATGAAAATGTAGGCGTTATAAATTATAAAAGTGCTTTAGTAGACTTGATATTCTTTCTATTTTTTTTAACGTGTCGTTAACGGTGTCTGGTTTTTGTGTCATGTTCCTTTTCTAATTTCCTCACCTCATTATCTTTTCCTACTTATACTTTAACATCTTTTACATGAAGTCCGTACGCTCTCACATCACGCATTACCATGTTATTACCTAGATAAACATTATGGCCTTAATGATGATTGCGAAGGCATGGGAATTGGACCATGGAACTTAGATTATTTTATGCATTTGCGTATTCTAGGTAAAGATAAATCACTGAATCTAACAAAAGGATTTTTAAAATGGTAAAACCTTACTCTTTATGATTCCCAACTACTGTGCGCTCCCTTTGAGTTTTGATTTGAACGTAAGGACTGTACGACGACGTAAGATGAACTTTACAGGCTGTATAGTTCATCTTAGTTTGAGACATGGTAACACATCTATATCTTCTTTGTTTGAAGTAGTTTGCAGGTGTTTATGACCTGAAGCTGCAGTAGTCACTTACATTTAGTTGGTGACATTACCACTTACTTTCAGGTGGGATATTTATATAATTCAAGCACTAGTTAATTATAAGTAAAAAAGAATTGCTTCACCGAAATGAGCAGAGCTTTTAATAACAAGCATTAGTATAAAAGCAAAAACTATTATATTATTATAATTATTAAAATCCATGCAGTTTATGCCGGTGTACGTTATCGAAAATGTCAGAAGGTTATCATGATTTTCAATAGATAAATGTAAAACAATCTAGTGAAGTTGGGGGACCTGCCGAGAGTTTTTGAAAAACTAATTCAAAGTACGTGTTTACAGATGTGCATTTATTTTGATCTTTCTTTTTTACAATCCTTAATTCTATATGTAATGAATTGTAACCCGTATTCTTAAATGAAGTTTTCTGTTCTATTTATAAAAAAGTTGTAAATACTCATCATTATCATTTTAAACTTTTATATTTTCACTGCTCAACAAGAGTTACCCCATATATTGTCTCATATCTCTCTCTCTCTCTCTCTCTCTCTCTCTCTCTCTATATATATATATATATATATATATATATATATATATATATATATATATATATATATATATACTGTTGCCCATCTGCTGTTTGAGTTTCCCTGTGGTCACCTCTTACGAACCAACTAAACTAACTCAATAAAATGTCCTAAAATATTCAGTTTAAAAAATTTCGGTGCTTAATTTTGTCAAGTTTATTAAAATCCTTCACAATTCAACCATTCCATAGCTGTACAATTGTTTGTAGCCCACAACCACGTTATGAGTTGTGACGAAAATTATTACTAGATTATTGGTAAAATTTAATAAGAATCATTTTATTTGATATTGCATGAAGATTTATTTTGAAAAGAAATTAAAAATGTAAGAGTAAGAGTAATATTTTACTAACGATTAAGTTTAATTTAATGTATAAAAATATTTAATATTGAGAGAAAAACAAAAGGTGGTCTTATTGCTACATAAATATTTCCAGACAACCTAGGAGAAATAAAATAAATAGTTCTGCTTGACCATCTTGTTTCACTATTGTTTCTTACAGTTTAATTGCTAAATACGATATAGTTAATTTATTTCACGATGACGGTTTCGCCTTGATTGTAGCAGTGATGTGTACCGACAGGCGCATTTGTGTGTGTAACTGCGATTCGTTCGACTCACGAAATTCACGATAGTGACTGTGTGGCTAACAAGTGATATTGTGAATGTGGACTGGTGGTATAAGAATATCCACTACAATATTTCTTCACATGAGTGTTGTAAGCTGTGAAAGAAAGAACCGTGTAAGGAAATGGGCAACACCTTCCTTATAACAACAAAAAAACTGCAACTATGACAAATATACCCTCTAATGTGTGACAGTATTTTCAGACAAAACTTTCATGGTACATAATCATAACTAATGAATATTCTAAATTACTCCTTGACGTGCAAATGTCAAGGTACATATTCATTCCTCAACAATATTCACCATATATTTATTCGACGGACAAAACTTTCATCGTACATAAACATAACTAATGAATATTCTAAATTACTCCTTGATGTGCAAATGTCAAGGTACATCTTCAACAATATTCACCATATATTTATTCGACATAAGTTATAACATTTGGATTTTAATATTTAACATATGTATGGTAATCACGAGAAGAATATAATATGGTGAAATTATAATTATTATATTTCATACAGAAAATTGGATTGATTTGCATAAAAAAATAAATATTGATTTTCCAGTTTTGTATCAAACCTAGCATCTATAATATAACGATCAATTCAACTTCTCAATTATTTCTTCACGGCAGAAAGAAGGAAGGTGGTATGTTTTTTTTTCTGGTGCGTGGTTTGTTCTTAGCTACGTAGTGTTGTCATCATATTATACAAAAATTATATTGAGCACGGATAAATTTGAATGAGTTAGTATTTATCCTAAATTATTTAAAAAAAATTTATCAAAATTGAGACGGAAATGATTGTATAGAAAAATAAATATTGATTTTACAGTTTTATGTCAATCCTAGTATCCGTAATATTACAACCAATTATACTTCTAAATTATCTCTTGGTACAAAAAACAAAAATGCGCAGACAATAATTGCAAGATTGTATTTGGAGAATTATTATGGTAATATACTGTAGCGAGCTTAGGGTTCGTGACAATAAAAACTGCCGATTGAAATACCAAAATTGACACTTTAATTACTGAACACCAATTAAAACTTAAATTACACTAATAATTAATCACACTTAACACTTTATTTCACTCCGAAAGCTTCGCTCGTATCGCCAATTCAATACTGCCTCGGTCGCTTTTTTTTGCACCCGAAGCAAATATGGGCAACCCTCCGGAAAGTGGGGGAGGGAGGTGGTGAATGCTCATAGCATACCACGCAGCCGACTGCGTGGTTATGTGAAGACATTTACCCACTAAACAGCTTACCGATCTGACGAGAGATCTCTAAGCCGTATACGGACGCGACCCTCCTTGGTAGAAAGGAGGGCGCATGGCAGAAAGGAGGGCGCAAGCCTCGGTCGCGGCTCTTAGCGGCTTTTATATAGGCCTTTTCCACCGAAACATCTAGATTGTTTCAGCAAATACCAGTCCCGGGCCAACTAGATGTAGAAAATTCGAGTGTGGAGTTTTCTAGAAAGCTTAGTTCTTCTATTTGATAATAGATGGCGCTAGTGCCAGGTACCCGACATCAACTGTGGCGCGCAACAATATTATTTTTCAATCCTTGAAATTCCACGTTATTATTTAGTGATCTACCTACTAGTAGTTTTTTAATAAAATTAAAATAACAAACGACCTTACTGTCCACCACCAAATGGTAAGTGGCTACTGCATCTTATAGGCAACTGGAAACAACTTCAAATAAAGGTAACAAATGTGTTGTCGCTTTCAAGGATCAAGATGGAACTCCTTATAATTCGCATACACCTAATCCGTCATCGGCCGAAGTTTGCCCGGGGGATGACGGCCGAACTCGGACGTTCGAATCAAACACTTCTTGTAAAACAAAGAGACTGCTTACACAAACACGACCGTTATCGTCCAATAATGCACGAAAACGGCCGATCAATCGTCGAGTTCGAACTTGTTGGGATTTCTCGCCCGACTGCGGCGTCTACAGTGCAAATTGAGTGTATTTATTGTTTAATTTAATAATTTTGCCTATATTCTGTTGTTTATGTCAGTGTTGTTATCTACCTAAACGACTATGGATATTGAAAATAGAAAAATACAAAAGAATATCGGCAACGTCAACGTACAAGTGGTAAACTGTTGCAGTGTAAGCACCACGGAGCAATTATTGCTCCGTGGTAAGCGAGTTACTCGTCTGGGTAGTTCTGTCCGCCATCGGCCGAAAAAAATCGGTTTTGATGTAAACGTACCGTTACTGTGTGCACAATGAAGGCGCTGTTTTTTGAAGTCAGGCAGAAAGAAAGACACCTTGACAGAAAATTAAATCGACCATATAGTATTACCATATAGTATTTTTAGAGTCAACATTGTGTAAAAACACATATTTTGTCTCTTTTGTGTCTGTTTGCTAAGATTATTCTAAGTGTTAAACTTCAAATATTAAACTGAGCAAGGATAAGATTGGATAAGTTAGTATATATCCTACATTATAAAAAAATTAAAAAAAAAAAACATTTAGATGGAATTGATTGAGCACTATTAAACATCGCCGCATAAGTGTACGAAATATAATATGTAGATTTTAGTATCATCATTCTCCCACCATTAACAGAACAGGCATCCTATTATAGCTGTAGATTTATGTCAACAAAATAAAAGTTATCGTTGTTTCGAAGCCGAGCCGTGTTTCCGAGCGTCATTTATCATTGCTGCGTTCCCCCGCCGTTTTAATTGACAGCTGTCAAATCAAGAGCTTTTCGCGCCATTTTACGCGCCGCCATACTCGCCGCGGCGCTTTAATGATGGAGATTCAGTTTTTAGATACAGCAGCATGTTTTTTTGATTTGACAAAGAGTGTTTTATTGCGATAAGTCAATCACGTCACTAGTGTAACAAATTGTTACGTGATCTTTTTGATGTCGTTAGTTTTGTCACATTATTATCACATTTTTACGTCGATTGATTTAAGTTGACAATTTGAGTAGTGTATAAAGCAGCTAAATAACTGTTGACTTTTCAAGAATTTATTTTATTTTTTATTTTATTTCATGCATTAGCAAGCCGTGGTAGCTCAGACGCTTAACGCTCGATGTAAATATAATAGAACGCGAGTAACCCGGGTTCGATCCCCGCCGGCACCAATGAAATTGTTAATTGCAATTTTAAGTGCTGATTTACCACGTGCTCGGCGGTGAAGGAAAATATCGTGAGGAAACCTGCATGTCTGAGGAACAAGAAAAAAATGTTTCGAAGACATGTGAAGTTCGCCAACACGCATTGGGGCAGCGCGGCAGACATTTCCTTGCCCTAAAACCTTCTCAGAAATGAGGGGAGGCCTGTGCCCAGCAGTGGGACGTATAGAGACTGTAACTTTACTTTTTTACTTTTATTAGCAAACGTCAGACCTCCAACGTACCTGATGATAAATTACGCTATGATCAAAGTTGCTTGAGAGCAAATTGGCCTATGTCTTGTAGACTCTTAATCAGAAAAGGAACTATTACGATCTAATAATAATAATAATAACAATAATACAGAATAATAATAACCTACAAACGTCGCTATAAGACACAGAACTTCTATAAATAATGGTTATTAAAGAGGAACTTATTAGTATCAACCTTCTATTTTGGTTTTAATTTTCAGTTAGGCTATAGCCTACAAAAAGCAATTACAACATGTTACGTAGTATTATCGTTTTGTAAATATGAGTAATTCTATGAGCACTCCATCATGTATTAAACTAAGAATATTTACTTTAATAGTACCTACATATTTTCCTATTTCATACAATTCTCTATTAGCCAAAGCTTTTTTACAGATCAATTATGTTCACAGAAATCCTTCGCGAATTTTTAGAATAACATTAACAACACAGAAATAATGTAAACTTCTGCGAGAAGCTTTTTGTTCTTCGAATTTGGCGATTTTGTCAGCTGCCCTATGAAGATAAACCAGAGAGGGATAAACAGAACCAAAGAAGAAGAGTTCGGTACACTGATGGGCCTGAATTGTTGCTCTTACCTGTATTTTAAACTAGGTGAGCAAACTTTCAGGTGTGTTAGTGCCGACTTTACAACATAAAGAATTTTAAAGAAGAGAAGGAATGCAGAAAACGAAGAACTGAAGAAGTGTGAATTTGAAGAGACTTTTATAATGTTGCTTACTGTAATATTTCGGTTATGTGTTTTAGGAAATAAATTATAGCTATGAAACAAAAATAAACCTGGGAATTTAAAACAGCTTGGAAGGAAATAGGTTGATCGTTCGACTTAGTACTTCTGGCAGTACGGTTGAGTCTTGCGCGGATCATGTATTTTTACAATCAATGACAGCAACTAATTATTACGCTTCTGGGCTTACATCATGATTTATCTGTATCAGTGTGATTTCACTTATCTGGTTCTGAGTTTGATAAAAAAATCGAATTTAAAGTCTATGTATATTGTAAAAATGTTTAAGTAAAAGTAATACAATATAAATTGGTATTGAATTTGAAGGTAATATCCATATGAAGCTTTCGTGTAATCGGTAAAAGAATATCTAATAAAAGGGAGATTCTTATCGCACCACGGATGCTGTAAAAGGCGACGAAAGGAAACCGAAGCAGGAGAAGCAGAGTCTTTCTAATACAACTCAAAATTAATAAAAAACTGAGATTGCCGGCCAGCCTGTAAAGCGTGGCAACTGTGGCAAAACCCCTTATGAGGCAATCTAAGAGAACTCTTATAGGCTGAAATGGTTGGATTGGAGAATCTTGTGACTCACTATGGTGGTGGTCCTTGGATCTCAATATCTTGAAATTATTGTATTATTTATATTATCAGAAAAAATATAATTTATTTAATACCATAATAAAAAAAAATAGAAAATTCCCACAATTATTTAATGTACAAAACTGGGTGACTAACGCGCATACAGTCCGCCTAATGTTTAATGGTTAGTGGATTCTGTGGCCCGTAGATACCAACGTTTATCCTCAATTAAGAAATAAAAATCTAGCTGCGTTGTCGCCTCGAAGATTAAGATGAAACACCTCGTCATCAGTAAAAGGTATCTCCGGTTCTCTTCTTCACTAACTATATGGAACACAGTCTTATGTACTGCTATGCATGCTAGGTCTACTTACCAAGCCAATTTATGTTTAAGGTTTTTCGTATATAGTTTCCGTTAAATTTTATTGGGATTGTTCGTTTGATTCTTTGTTATATTTTATAGAATGAGAGTGACAAACGACGCACAAAGTCCACCTGATGGTAAATGCATGCTGTGGCCCATAAACATCTACATTGATCCTCCAGCATAAGGGGTCTTCGGTTCTCTACACTCACCATACGAAAAACAATAGATACTGATATTCTGTGAGAGTGTGGTCCTTCCCCGGTCAAGCCGACACATTCGTGCTACAACTATACTACTAATATAGCTCCAGCGAGGCTCTATCACGTGCAAATGTTTATGTATGTTTTATGTTTGACATTTATGAAATGGGTCGCTTTTCGCTTGAACAAACGTGGGAAAAATTAAAAAGTTATTTCCAAAGTGGTGAGTCTTCTACTCCAACTAAAAAATCCACACAATGGATGTACCAAAAATGCAGTTAGTGGATCAATTTACGAAGCGAGTTCGTGATATTGGATCGTTATGGGTAAAACAACCCGTGTACCTACACTCGTTCGGTGCGCTCAACAAAATATATCGCTGCTGTAGCTCCGAGTGTACGCCAACAACCATCAACATCAACTCGTCATCGTTTTCAAGAATTGAAAATTTCATACACTTCTTTGAGAAGAATTTTGCATAAAGTTCAATTAGTTCAAGAGCGGAAGCCGCATGATTATCCGAAGGGTTTTCGGTTTGCTCAATGGGTCAAAGACCGCTAAGCATTTTTTACCGAAAAATCATCTTTTCAGGTGAAGCTCATTTTCACGGCCGAAATTTCTAATCCACACGCCATCAATGAGAATCCACAACAAATGACTTTAGTCTGACGGCATTATTGGGCCACTTTTCTTCGAAAATGAGCAAGCAAACACCATTACAGTAAATGGCGATCGCTACCGCGTCATGCTAAGCAATTTTTTGTTTCCTAAAATTGAAGACTTTGACAAAGATGACATTTCGTTTCACAACAGAATGGCGCAACATACCACAATGCCAACGTAATTAATCGATCTTGTGCGCACTGTTTTCAAAGCTGCGATTAGACTCCGTTGGACCTTTTTTATGGGTATCCTTGAAGGACAAGTGTTAAGTTACCCATCCAGAGACGATTGACGATTTGAAATATGAAATCGAAGTTGCCATTGACGAAAAAGAGACCCAAACAATTGAAAATGTACTGAAAAATTGGACTGATTGAGTGGTGTATTGTAAGGCTAGCCGTGGTAACCATTTGATGATGTCTTCTAATTCTAAATGAAAAGGTTCAATCTTTGTAATAAATTCATATCGTTGATAAAATATTCATTCTCTTTTTTTATAGCCAATTTAAATTCCAAATATTAAATGGCGCACCCATAGAATACTATAATACACAATAGAATGGCTGTCAACTTTATTTTGTACGAGGATAGGCGTCACCGGGAGCACACATACAAGCAATTTCGTCGTATTATCACTACTACAAACCCGATTCTCTGTGTTGACTAACAGATTTTAATGCATATTTATTTGCAAATAGCGTGCGGTTTGGCATTTTCTAAATAATTTGCATGCGAAATTTGGAAACGATTGTAACGTCAAAACACATCTCGTGTTGACATTTATACGTGTGAATTGACGTGTTAGTGTCATTTTAGTTACACGGGCTCCGCCCACTCCCCCGTTCTATTATGTATGTAATTACAGTATTCTATGGGCGCACCCCTTAGAAGTGTATGTTTATAATAGCTTATTACCAAATGAATATATATCTATATAGGATACTTTTAACAAAAAAAAAAAAAACAATTTTTGAAATTTTTGTCTGTCTGTTTCATCCTAATCTCCAAAACGGCTGGACCGATTTTCACGGGATTTACACTATCAGGTAGCTGATATTATAAGGAGTAACTTCGACTACTTTTATTTTGGGGAAAATAATTCGAGTACCTCGCAAAAAATTCAAACCCATAAAATCCGATCGTAATAAATTCCACGCGGGCAAATTCAGCTAGTAAATAATATAATTCAAAATGAATTACGATGTTCTAGTTAGGATATTTAAAAAGGTCTCCAAGTAACACACTCCTTCGTCTAACCTCTCAACCCCCTAACAGTCTCATGAGATCGCGGCCATATTCCGTCAAATCCCTAACGGTCTCATGAGGTCGCACCCACCCACATTACTTTAACCCATAAAAACTTATATATAGAGACTACTTTTCTATTAAGAAGTTTAGCATTATATCAATCAATATGAATACTCTTTCTTCTAGCGAAATAAAAAAAAACTGTTATCCCATGAATATTTATTTATAATCTACGTTCACTTCGTACACCATTTTCACGTGAATGTTATTGTGTTGATTTTTGGAATTTTCTAGTGTTTTATTAGTTTTTTAGTATAGTGTTTTATTGTAAAATAGTAATAAAAGTTTTTGTGTGAATATAATTTATCTTTTTATGTAAATAATTTCGAGTAATATATATGGAAATAATTGTGATTTCCACATTTTCACATTCATTTTTGTTTTTTTTTTGTAATGAAGTAAAAGCTGATTTTGATTAGACCACAAGATAGAGAATTTTGTATAGATTTTATAATGCTAAACTTCTTTATAGTCAAAAGTAGTCCCTAAATATAAGTTTTAATGGTTCTAAGTGCTGTGTTCTAGGCGCATGCGACTGCATGAGGTTTTTATGGCTCTTGAAGGGCTAATATCTAATAATACAAATAGTTCCTTTCTATTATAAGTATATTGCGTTACCAATATCAGCAGGTAATCTTCACAACAATAATACATAGGACTTAATCACTTAATGCTACGGAAAAATGGCTGAAATAAACTTTGCAGTACTTATGTAAAGTAGAAATCCTTATTTTTCAACTGCATGAAAATCGTAAATAAATCTTCTTGGCAAGGTTTCAATATGAAATTCAAAAGATATTCAATTTCAATTTCATTTCATCCCTGGAACTTTCCGCTATGTTCGGTCTCCAAACGCTCGACCAATATATATTTACGAACTAATAGTTAACTTATTACCATCAAAAACGATCCGAGCAGAAATATCATTTATTAAAAAAACACATTTTTGAATTTTTTTTCACAACGACAACTTTCGAACGGATCAAAATGTAATTGGTATTATTATAACGACGAGGTATTTTAAGAAAAATAATAATAAAGATTCAAAAAGCTATGTGACGCATTAACCGATTTTGTCATTTTCCATGTTTAAGAGTTGATAAGATTTTGGAATTGACCATTATGTATGTTAAAAAGTTATTGAAAAAACTTTTTTTTTAATTTTATTTTCGAATAATAAATCTACTGGTCCAAATCGTTTGAAACAGTATGTGGCATAGGTCGAGCCGTTCAACACACACATGCGCACGCGTGCGCACGCACACAAGCACATACATTCGGACATAGTGACATCGTCGTAGGAAAAGTCAGAATAGCTTCCTAGGACCTCAATTTTTGATAACTGGAGTGAAACTTTTTTTGGTATTCTTTTTATTTTAATTTTTTTACAAAACCCTTTGGCAATAACTTCCCGAATTTTTCGAAAAGCATTGATTTTCATTGCGGGAAATTAAAAATAATGGTATTTCGTTTTGTAGACATTTATAACGTTACGCAAATTCCGACGCCGAGCTATTCGTGTAAAATCTAGTGATGATCTTCCCAAGATCTCCCGATCGAAGCGATCGGTCAAATATATTTCAATATGCGCTGAATCTTTTTATACCAAATTCGCCCTTTGTCTACAATTTTTTTTACTGACAGTACGTTTCCTTCCGTAAGAGTCGTCAAAGGGCTCCTCATTTCTTTCTTCATTTCTCGAAGTTGTCCAACCGTGATGAAATGTGTTATAACCAGAAGTACACGGTTGGCTTAAAAGCGTTTTTATTTACTAATGTTTTTATATTTATATATATATATATATATGCATTTATATATATAAATTGTGGTAGATTATTTTAGCGGTCCCTTCTTACAGTGGCTTGTGTCATGGATCGGTTCCTTTCCTTTAATATGGTCGAACAAGGCTTCAACATACGTCTTACTTACTGGACACAGTTTGTCTGCTCAGGTTAATTCTGTTGTTATAATTATTAAGGTAAAAAGAAGCTATGTACAGATAACATAAAAATGTTCTGGTAAAAGTAAATTTTTTCGCTTAAAGTAAAACACTCAGTGTCTTAAAAACGTCTAGTGAGTCCTAAGAAATATTATCTAACCTCAAAAAATGAACAGAAAGAGAGAGCGCTTGCAAATTGTTTTTTGTCGTTTCTTTTCCGAACAGTGAGGCCTCATTTCGAAAAGTAGTATATTTAGAAAAATTACAAAGAATATTTTATTTTTTCACAACAAAGAAATAAATTAATTTCATTTCATTGCATAAAACTACAACATCCTCAACTGCATCCTCTCCCACCTATAAAACGGGAAATGACGACAGGATTCAATCCGGTGCCCCCGTTACATTTCCAATGTCGCAGCTCGACAGCGTTTTCTTCCGGTAGCTGCCTGGTATTCTGCAGCAGAGTTAGGAAGTTAGCTTGGCATTACTTTTTAATTTTTTTTTGACAGAATTTGAACATCATAAATAAAGTAAATATTTTTTAAAGCTTATAGATATAACAAAAATATAAATAAATGACATGCATAGATAAGGCGTTAAGTACGCCTTTGTATATTTTTGTGCAACGAAGTTTCAATAAAATAAAAAAATTCATACGTGGTAGAGCCGCAGTTATTTTAGTATCATAGTTGTAGCACGAATGGGTCGTCTCGACCGGGATAGGACTACGCTCTCACAGAATACCAACGTAAAATAGTAGCTTAATGCTGCTGTGTTTCGTATGGTGAGTGCAGAGATCCGGAGACCCTTTTTACTGGAAATATGACATTCCACCTTAGTCCTCACGGTTGACAACGCATCTGCATTTTGATTCGTAATCGAGTATAGATGTAGATGTGTATGGGCCACAGCAACCACTTACCATCAGGTAGACTGTGTGCTCGTTTGTCACCCTATCCTATAAATAAATAAAATATCCCCTTTATGGGATATTTTCCATAGTTTTAATATAAACCGAATTTTTATTTTTAGTCGTTATTAGAAGGACCCAGCTGCCCATGCCACATGCTGGTTTGATCCCTCTGTCGCCTCTTACCATACCCACGGGACGGTACAGGGTAGTGGATATTTCTCCACTGCCACTACACGGTAATGACCAACTTTTTCCTTCGAATCCCACCACGGGTCAGGTATTTGTGTAGCCTATAAATAATTGTCCTAGGTCGAAATCTAGGTCTAAGTCTATGTGATGTTAATTTATGTTAAGCGTTATCAACATGAGGGAGAAGTTTCCAGACCACCATAGTTATAGTAAGTTCTGTTTTGATTAAAACACTTGACTGTTGCGAAATTTGATATTCCACAATTTGATAACCATGCATTCTAATGCATGGCTTGGCTAGCAAAGCTTTATCTTGAAGTATATAAATCATTCCTTTTTCAGTTCGTCAAAGACAGATCTTTGCAAAATCGAATCTAAATCAAAAATACATAGACCCTTCTTACCATTAATGATTAATATTTTTAATTAATTTTTTATAGACAATAGTTATCTAATTATCTATATTTTTTTTTACTTATTTATCATATTATTATTTATTTGTTGTAATGCCTTACAACAAAGTTGATAATGGCTACCGTAGATAGAACGTAGTGAGCTATTGTCGCAGGTGTATATTTGCTTTATGATCTTTAAAAAATCTCTATATTGAAATTGTATTCGTGCAAGGTGGTGTGCAAAGGCTTGTCTATTGTCATTTCAACATCTTCATTATAAAAACCCATCATAAATCTTCTTCTGAACACATGCCACCCCCGCAGATTGCTACAAGCGTGGTCAAGAGACACCTATTCACTCCCTGCATCAAATCATTACTCAATCTAGTGACGAGTTACTTCATTTGCGCTTGCCAGTTTTCAGCCGATACTTTAATTTCACTAACGGTGTCCGGTTCATTAGACCGTGTGGCCCATTATCACTTCAGCTTATATAGATACCTTAAGAAAGGTATATTAAATATAGTTATTGATTTATTTATCTATTTAATGGTTTTGTATATTTTTATGTATCGTGTCTGTTTATAGAATTTATAAATTACGAGAGCCCTTTTTTAGTTCTTACTTATACAACACCTGCGAGAAAATAATTATTAATTATGTATTTACTGATTAATTCGAAAGAAGCTTTAAACGGCTGAGTGTATATTATTCGTCTTCTTCAGCAGCCCGTAAGAAACCAACTAGGGAATATGTGCTTCCCTGTATGTATTTGCCTTCATCGTCTTGCTTGAGACCTGTATCACGTGTATATCCACCTGGATTCACAATCGCAGTTCCCGTCTCACAATTTTGACTTCTTTTCCGTCACAGATCTAGTTAATTTATGTCTGATGTTAACAAGGTGCAATAGCAATATTAACTATGGGAAGTTCCAGGAAAATCAGGATTAATTTTATGTATTATCTAGGTCTATTTTTATCTTACCCACGCTCTCTAAGATCTTAGAGCGCAAAATGAATTGAAATTAGACTCTTAATAATTGATCCATGATCATTGATGAGTCCAACAACTTTTTATCATCCTTCCAGTACAGGCTAATCTACCGATGATGTTTACCATGACCTTGTGAACTCCAATTACTACGTTGGATGGGAAGAGGAAAAGTCTAAACGTATTCCTTAACAGTATCTGATTACGTGGCATTACTCGCAATCTTTATACGTGGTAATACAGTAAATTATCTTTTATACGTGGAAGAGTCATGCTGTTGTTACTTTTTTTTATAGGATAATATGACAAACGAGCACACAGTCCACCTGGTGGTAAGTGGTTGCTGTGGCCCATAGACATCTACATCTATACTCGATAACGAATCAAAATGCAGTTGCGTTACCCGTGAGAACTAAGGTGAAATGTATAGTGGAATATAACTGCAGCATGGCTCCACCACGTAAAAAAAAGGTTATATTAGTAGTATAGTTGTATCAAGAATGGGTCGGCTTGACCGGGGAAGGACCGCGCTCTCACAGAATACCAGCGTAAAAAAGTAACTTAATACTGCTGTGTTTCGTATGGTGAGTGTAGAGAAACAGAGACCCTTTTTTGTTGGAATCGAGGCATTCCATCTTAGTCCTAACGGGTGACAACGCATCTGCAATTTGATTCGTAATCGAATATAAATGTAAATGTCTATCGGCCATAGCAACTACTTACCATCAGCTGGACTGTGTGCTAGTTTGTCATCCTATCCTATACAAAAAAATCTTGTTGAATACTACCTCAAGAATTACACAGAAAAATTAAATTGTTGCACCCTCATTGTTCCTGGTATGCATTAACGACATATACAAGCTTAAACTTAATAATGGAATTTTTTTTACGTTTGCCGATGAGCACCGCTTTATTCTTCAGTGGAGTATCCTGGCAATTAATATTGATTTATGCCCAGCCAGAGTTCAGTGTGATAAATGACCGCCTATAACATAAATGATATTGAAATAATATTATTTTTTACGGTTTTTATCGTGTATATGAACATACTTTGTAAAAAGGACACACGCTGATGTGAAGAATCGAAGCCGCGGGAATCAGTTTTGCTGTCTGTGAACATGTACAGGATCTCCTCCATCACTACATCAGATTTGATAGGTCACAAATTCTTGCTAAAGAACATCGATTCCTTCGAGGGCCAAATCTCATCTTCTCGAGGCTGAAAGGGCTCAGCGTGATATCCTGATGGTTGCAGATCTTATAGTACGCTCAATGAAGATCTTTACCGGGACTGGAACATACTTTCAATTACACAGTACAATTACACACATACAATCATTACACGATTATAAAACACTTTCTGTTGCTGTACGACCCGAAATTGCTAAAGGAAGCTTGCTTGCTTGCTCTGTTCAAGTTTTTAGAACCACTTCATCAGACAACTTTTTCTTACAACAGTAATAAAATATCCCCCCCCCCGACACGCTTATCTGGAGTTTCACAAGGGTCAGGTGTGAGACCATTATTTTTTACACACTTCATAAATGATATTATTTTCTTATACAAAGGTTATTAACACCTGTCACCCAGAGGGGTAGGCTGAGACTACGGACTTACATTTGGCGCTATCCGGACACGCCACTCTTTATATCCATTCATATATCTACTCATACACGCTCGTCTCTTAAGGGTGCTCCTATCATCCATTTTCAATATATCGCCAAATTGGTCGATAAAATTTCATCTAGGGCGTCCCTCTCCGACTCAACCGTTCACATATAAAATATACATTCGGTTTGTCACTCTTTCCTCGTTCATTCTTCCTACACGACCAAACCACTGAAGCATTCCTTTCTTAATCCTTATCATAACATCATCTTGCAAACCAAACTTTATTCTTATCACATAATTCACCCTGTCATTCAGATTCAACCATTCAGACACTATTTGTCTATTAGCAAGTGTCTCAACCTTGATTTTAACCAATTAGCGTGCATTTCAACTCGCCTCCCCCGCACAGCTTACCTCAGACTTTTGACAGTCAGGTTTAGTTGCAGAAGTACATACATTATAATGCGTAAAAGATAACTTGATCTCTGCGACAGCTGTCAGTAAAAATCACGCCTATGAATGCACTAATTAGGTCGGCATGCCCATAAAGTATGACATTGACAGGTACTGTCTGTACTACTAAGAAATTCAGGACTTCATAGGCGTGATTTTTACTGACAGCTGTCGCAGAGATCAAGCTATCTTTTATGAACCATAGGCGTCTATTTGGACTGTGTAGTCGTTGGTTCGGCCCCTTCTCCATCGCACAAGAAGGTCTTGACTTATTTTTCGCTATTCGATATTCCTACAACAAGGAAGTCAAGACGCATTTCAACTAAACGGTTTGCTTTGTTACTCGTTTTTTATTTTGTTACTTGTTTTTTCCTGGCGTCTGTTTTTCCGTCCGATAACATTCTTCGACGCATCAGTGAAGACTTTTGTTACACTAAGACCGTGCGATTATCATCTAGGTCTTCATCAAGATGTTCTACGTGGTGGGATTTTATCGAAGTACTGGCTTCATCATCATCATTATTACAACAGTCCACTGCTGAACATAGGCCTCCCCAAGGAACAACAAAGAGCACGGGTCTGAGCCACCTGCATCCATCGACTTCCTGCATGTCTTACCAGGTCGTCACTACATCTAGTCGTGGGTCTTCCTACACTACGTCTACCGGTACGAGGCTCCCACTCGAGACCCTTTTTCCCCCCATCGGTTGTTGGTTCTTCGAGCTATATGGCCGAACCATTGTAACTTCAGCTTACTAATCCGTTGGCCTATGTCGGTCACTCTGGTTCTTCTGCGGATATCCTCATTTCTAAGTACTGGCTTACAATAAGTAAAATAAAAATCTTAGTGAGTCCTGAGTGATGTTGATGAAATGCTTGGTGAACCTTCGTTATCCCCTGAACTCCTTTTCATTACTACGAAAACAGTTACCCGCTTTAATAGGTTTCTTCTATTGTAGGGTTTGCCACAAATGCCACGCTTGGCAAGTACATACATAGTAAGCGCTTGGTAAGTACATAACAATCACGCCTGTTACCCAGAGGGGTAAGCAGAGACTACGGACTTCCATTTGGCACGATCCTGACATACCTCTTTCACCTCCTTTACATCCATATATCTACACATACATGCTCGTCGGTTAAGGGTACTTCTAACGTGGCACATTTTCAAAATATCGCCAATTTGGTCGATAAACTTTTTTCTAGGGCGTCCCTTCCCGACTCTGCCGTTCACATATGTATATACTATATAAATTTGCTTTGTCACTCTTTCCTCATTCATTGTTTCTACATGACCAAAGCACCGAAGTATTCCTTTCTTAATCCTGGTCACATCATCTTGCATACCAGATTTATCTCTTATCAAGAAATTTCTCACCCTGTCATTCAGATTCCACCCTAGCATACTCCTTAAGACCGCATTTGTACAGCATTTATTCTACTTTCGTGCTTCTTCTGCCAGACTCAGCTTTCACTACCATACATTAAAGTAGGGACTAACACAGCATTATGAATTACCATACGTGCCTTTTTTGACACATTCTGATTCTTCATAATAGAGTGTAGTGCCCCATTTACTCTATTCCCTGCATTAGTGCCCCATTCACTCTATTCCAAGCATGCATGCATGCATGCTTGGCAAGTATATTATGACATATGCCGTTACATGGAGTACGAGGTGGTGGGAACTAGTGAGTGTGCTACGACATCATAAATTGAAGTGAGAAACAAACTTAAAGTCCACTTGATGGTAAGTTGTTACTGCAGTCTATGGACACATACAAAAAAAGTCTTTTTTTTTTTTTTTTTTTGTAAGGCTGGTTTTTTTATAATTATATATCGATTTAACGTTATAGTATTCGGTTAATTGGAAATTTTCTATTAATGAGAAAATATTTTAAAAAACTGTACACGCAAGTAGGTACATTAATTTAAAAATAAATTTATAACAAGCGACCTACTCTTGCTTTGCCTGGGTGGTTTTTAATAATATGGCGTTATTTAGACTTAAGATAATCGTTAAAGTACATTTATTTCAACTTATTAATATTTTAATTTTAATAAAAACTTCTAATTTTTCGGATAAAATTTAATACAGATCTTTCTATGTATTATACTCTATTTGTTCGTAAAGTTTTATTGCAATCAGTTCAGCCATCCCGAATATTAGCTCGTACAAACAAGTAAACGAACATTTTAAAAATCATTATTTCTCAATCATCATCATCATCATTACAGCCCTTCACAAGTCCACTGCTGAACATAGGCCTCCCCAAGTAATGCCACAAAGCACGGTCCTGACCCACGTGCATCCATCGACTTCCTGCATATCTTACCAGGTCGTCACTCCATCTAGTGGGAGGTCGCCCTGCACTACGCGTACCGGTACGAGGCTGCCACTCGAGAACCCTTTTTCCCCATCGGTTATCGGTTCTTCGAGCTATATGGCCGGCTCATTGCCAATTCAGCTTACTAATCCGTTGGGCTATGTCGTTCACTCTGGTTTTACTACGGATATCCTCATTTCTGAGTCTATCACGCAGAGAAACTCCGAGCATAGCCCTCTCCATAGCTCGCTGAGCGACCTTGAACGTCCTCATACGGCCAGCAGTGAAGGACCACGTCGCAGATCCGTAAGTCATCACTGGCAACACGCACTGGTTGTACAATCTAGTTTTTAGAGATTGAGGTATACCTGACGAGAAGATATGTCGTAATTTCCCGAACGCTGCCCAGCCGAGTTGAATCCGTCGATTGACCTCTCGGTCGAAGTTGGACTTACCTAGTCGGACTATTTGTCCCAGGTAAACGTACTCGTCAACGACTTCGAGCATAGTGCTCCCAATAACTACCGGCATAGGTGTGACATGGACATTAAACATAATCTTTGTTTTGTCCATGTTCATCTTAAGACCTATCCGTTGGGAGGCACTATTGAGGTCATTGAGCATAGTGCTTAAGTCCTCCAGCGATTCTGCCATAAGGACTATATCGTCGGCAAATCGAAGGTGAGTGACGTACTCACCATTGATGTTAATACCGTATCCTTTCCAGTCCAGTAGCTTGAAAACGTCTTCCAATGCAGCGGTGAAGAGTTTCGGGGATATAACGTCACCCTGTCTTACACCTCTCTGCAGTTGGATAGGTTTCGAGCTCTGGTTCTGTACTCGGATAGCCATCGTAGCCCTACTGTATAAACACTTCAGCACTTCGATGTACCGACAGTCAACTTGGCACCGCTGAAGGGACTGTAGCACCGCCCAAATTTCGACGGAATCAAAGGTTTTCTCATAGTCCACATACGCCAGGCAAAGTGGCAGATTGTACTCTTCAGTCTTCTGTACAATCTGACGCAGGGTATGTATGTGGTCTATGGTACTGAAGCCTTTTCGGAAACCGGCTTGTTCGGGAGGCTGGAAGTCGTCGAGTCTGCGTGCGAGACGATTCGTAATGACTCTCGAAAATAGCACGTAGACGCGGCTCAGAAGGGAAATCGGTCTGTAGTTCTTCAAGAAAGCGTTGTCGCCTTTCTTAAAGAACAAGACCACCGCACTTCTTCTCCACGCATCTGGAGTAGTGCCACCATGGAGGACGGAATTGAAGAGCTTCTGAAGGACTTCAAGTACCGGTGCTCCACCCGTTTTCAGAAGCTCCGCTGTAATTCCATCCTCGCCTGGGGCCCTGCCGTTTTTAAGGTGCTGGAGAGCCATTATAATCTCGCTTAGACTGACGTCCGGGATATCATCGGAATAGTGTCGGATAAGACTTGCTCTTGAATCGTTACTCACACTTGCGTGTGGCTCCAACGATGATGTGTACAGCTGCCAATATTATTTATAATTTCTCAATGGCAATATTAATTTAAATACCATTAAATAATAAAGAAATCTCAGAAAGCGTCGTAGCTCACAAATTAAATCCAGACTGATTTTTTTGTGGTTTATGGCATTTTGTTATTATTTATTCCAATAACAAGTTGGACTGAATGGACGGAAATCCAATATCGCAACGTGTTTTTTTTGCATTCGTTACCGGCAAGTGTGAGTATTGTGTGGGAATAAGCTTCCCATTCTTTAACCGCACGGGTAGTAGAAATATCGATAACTTTCGACTGTACGGATGAACATAACTATAACTCCATTACGGTACTCCTCTCATGAACCCCAAACTACTTAAGTGGCGTATTGAAATACGTTTGCTAACCGTGGAATATTTAATCTAATTTGTTGTTAATCCGCATAATTTATTATGTATGTATAATATAAATTTGAGCTTTCCAATTTGATTTTCTGCGACGTGGAATTAAACCCGTAGTAATATTTTGCTAATATTTCATTGAGATTTATAAATATTCAGCCTTTGCATAATTTAGTTTCAAAAACAGCTGTGTAGCCATATCGGATGTTTGCTGTGTTGCGTTAGTGTTATATAGATTAGTGTGTATAATAATTGTGTCTGTATTACAAATTGCGTGTATTATATGTAATTGTATGTTTGTGTTATATGTATTTAGTCGTAAACATAGTGTTGTAAGTCCCCTACAGCGTAATAATACGAATTTTTATGACTGCCCGGTAGGTCTAGTGCTTGTAGGCGTGACTGCCGATCGTGAAGTCTCGGATTCGAATTCCGACTAGCCCGGGTAGTTTTTCTCTATTCTTTTATATAGAATAAGGGTAACAAATGAACACACAGTCCATTTGATGTTAAGTGGATGCTGTGGCCCATAGACATCTACATTTATCCTCGATTAGGAATCAAAATGCAGATGCGTTGCTACCCCTGAGGACTAAGATGTAATGCCTTGTTTCCTGTAAAAGAGGTCTCTGGTTCTCTACACTCACCATACGAAACATCGGCATAGAGCTGCTATTTTACGCTGGTATTTTATAAGGGCGTGGTCCTTCGCTGGTCCAGCTGACCCATTCGTGCTACAACCATAATATAGCTGCAGCATGGCTCTACCGCGTATAAAAGCTAAACTGCACACGGTGTGCAAATTTGTTTTAAATCGGTTTAGTAATTTAGGAGTCCATCGCGGACAAAAAACGTGACATGTAATTTATATATATTAAGATGTATTTATTAGTAACCGTAAATATTTTTTACAAAAGAAAATAGTATTTTACAGCTAAATTATTTTTGAATAAGCCCTATATATAAGCTCAGAGGCTAAGCTCACACTCGCTTTAAAATTCAGCCACCACGATTTCGAGTGTTCATTAAAATTATTATTTTATAGGATAACA
The DNA here is from genome assembly GCA_907164705.1 of Parnassius apollo. Taxonomy (NCBI): domain Eukaryota; kingdom Metazoa; phylum Arthropoda; class Insecta; order Lepidoptera; family Papilionidae; genus Parnassius; species Parnassius apollo. Next base: position 4,581,117 of record CAJQZP010001668.1, on the reverse strand, counting down.
GCAACACACGAGCACACAGTCCACCTGAAGGTAAGTGGATGCTGTGGCCCATAGATATTTACATCTATCATCGCTCAAGAATCAAAATGCAGATGCGTTGCCAATACCGAGAACTAAAATTGGATCAAAATCTTTGATTTTTGAAATTGTTGGCTTGATACAAAACACACTGGGCGCACATCATGAACGCTGGTTGACGTAACCAATACGATATTGTACGGACGGGTGGATCGGACCCAATTCCCATTCGTCTCCGTCGAAATTTCCGTATTGATACGCGATTTTGGCAGTATGTATTTTTAGGAGTAAGTGTGACAAACAGGCACACAATCCACCTGATGGATCCTGTATTCCATGGATACCTACATCGGTCATCAGTTACAAATCAAAATTAATGCATTTCCCCGCTTTTGAACCTCTTCCATTGGTTTACCACACTCGCCACGCTTGACAGGTATCTTGTGACTTATGTCGTTACATCGTACTAAGTACTAGTGAGTACTATCTAACGATCACTACCACTACACTTTTATGTTCAAATATTATTGATTATTAATGTTTTAATGTTTCTTTCTGTTATTTGATTTAATAGTTATAATATTATTTTTTTTCTTTTCTAATGAAATCTAGCAGGTCTCATTACATGGCCTATCTCTTTGAATACAGAATATAAATTATCTACATAAATCATACATTCTATTGCTACTTTGCCCGCATTTTAGGTTTTATGAAAAAAGTAAAAGATGTTTTCACCATAGAGCCAAATGACATGTTAATATTAATAGGTAATATAATAAGTCTTTAGCTATAAAATTGTCATTATGTAGTAATGGCCATTTCTAATCAAAATAATTTTTGTTCGGCTAAGAGTTCTAATTTCAAGTTAATTTTATTTTAAAAATATGGAATTCTTTTTTTTTCAAAATTAGTCATTTGTTTATTGATTAGCGATATGTTTTCATCGCATTTGAATCTTTTTCGTCATCACAGATACGATAAAAAATTATAAGAATTATGGAACCGTGGCATCATTAACAACGATTGCGGAGCAAATACCACAAACGAACACACCACCTATTATTGGTTTGCTCACTTCTGTTCTCGAAATTTCTACCTGAAAAATGAACCCTGTGCACAATGACGAATTAAAGGCGATTGTGGAAGCTTATGAAACTTAATCTACGGCTGAATTAACATAAGTTTTCGACGTTAGCATCACAACAATATTGGTCCGTTTGCGTCAAATTGGCAAGGTTAAAAGTTAAAATTGACAAATGGATGTTTCACGAACTCAATGATCGCGACAGTGAAGAACGCGACGAGACGTGCCTTGCACTGCTCAACAATACACAAGCTAAGGATTTTTAACCGCGCTATAAGATTAATGTTAAGTACTATGTTAGACGAAAACACGATTCCGTAAAACTTTATCGATAGAAAAAATCCAAAGTTACCTCCAAACTGAACAATAGACCGCTGGTATTCATAAAATACTTTAAATTAGATCATGAAACTTACATACTAACTGAAATAACTATAAAGCAGGGCTTATGTTTTAAATTTTTTAATTACCATTATTTTCACTGTAAAAAGAAATCACCTTCACTATCAGCGTCTTGAAGCTTGTTTCCTGTCGTCCAATCAGTCTAGCTTCGGCTTTGGAACGGGAAAACTGTGTCGCTTACGATCAGAATACACATTACGCAACAGGACGACGTTAAATTAAAATGGGAAATAACCGCAATAAGAATAAGAAGCGACTGGGTTGCCGTAAAGAAAGAGGCATAAATATGATAAACCTAATGAAATAATTATCTAACGACCTATCTACTTACAGTATTAGTGATTACAAACATGTCGGTACATGGCATACGACGCGCGGGGAAGTGGGGGCGAAATTAGAATTTGAGCTGACTTACTATAGCCCCATAATAGAAATAAAATATATAGAAATAAAATTATGTTGACTTATTTCATAAAAAACGACAGTTTCATAGTTAAAGACCTTATATAAATATATACCATACTACCTTTTCCCCGCGACTTCTTCTGCGTGGAATTCATTACGGTTGCATTTAATGGGTTATTATTTTTATTGCGCGGAACTCCAATGGATTTGCTAAAATGAATGTAGCCCAAGTTACTCCTTATAATATCAGATATCTGCCGGTGAAAGTGCCGTCAAAATCGGTGCAGCCATATCGGAGATTAGCCGGAACAAACACACAAACAGACAGACAAATATTTTTTTTAATTTGTTGTTATAACTAGCGTATAAACGTTCATATGCACTTTGTAAAATGATGTTATTTTGACATAACATACAGACACTTAATTTTTATATTAGAAGCGTGCATATTTTTGCCCCTTTCGTTTCTATATTTCTCTTCTCTCTACTTCCTCTATCTTTTTTTTTACACCAGGACTAGTGAGTAATATCAAATAGGGGTTTGGAGCAAGTAACCATGTATTTTGATGCAGTGGGACATGGAGATTTCTTCACAATTTGTTCTTCACTGCCGGGCACGAGGCCTCGGAAATTCACCTAACAATAATACCAGCGAGGATTGAATTCTGCTTGTTCGTATACTGTAAAAATTTTCCAGCCTTTGCCGAACAGTGAAAGGAACTTCAAAAGAAATTTTGGCTGTATGTTTTGTTGACTTGCAGTATTAAACATTTGGAAGTGTTTTTCTGTTCAGAAATATTTAGTTGCAGCCTGGAAGTTGGCAGATTTTCACCATGCACGCCTCGGGAAATACGGAAAGGCTTTGGTCCTGTACCTGTTCTTTCTTCGGTCGTGTTGGATTACCGTCCTATCGAACTGTGAAAAGAAAAAAAAAAAAAAGAAAACCTGTGCTTCCGCAACTGCTTTGAGCAAAAGGCTTGTTTGGAAGATATAACATATATCCTCTATTAATAATAAAAATGAAAATGCTTCCTTACCTGTTCGGACAATAATGGAATGTCTCCTTAGGTCTGAAAAGGGTCATAAGGAAGAACTTTTGATCGACTTTTTTGCCTGCGCTCACATATGGCACGGCATAGCACGGCGTGGCAAGGCACACTTCGCTATGCCGAGCAATCCTGTGGCATCCAAAACATGCCAAACAAGTCAAGACGCGCTCAAGTACCGGGAGCTCAAGCGAGTGGCTGAAATTGCCGCCGCAACGAGCTAATTTCAACCATGTTTCTATTACTTAACAGTTACATTCTTTTAACAACATGAATTAACTAATACGTTTTAAGTGATGCAACGACGTACCGCGGCATCCCATGGTATGCGATGACATGCCGCAGCACGCTGCAGTGTCGCGTGAGACGTTTCGGTCTACTTGTATTGAAATAAAGGAATGTCAGTACTAATTTTATTAAAATAAGGTCAAAAATATTTTGTCCATGAAAAAAATGTCTGTGATCACAAGCCCTAAGGGTTATAAACGAGCACACAGTCTATCTGATGGTAATGCTGTGGCTAGGTTTCAACCCTCCCGGATTTCCCTGGAGAATCCGGTAATAATGGTTAATCTCCCGACCTCTCGGGGTGCAATAATTTTTTCGGTTTTTCTAAAAATTATATGCATCCGTCGCTCGCACTGCGAAATCAACAAATACTGGATGTTGCTCGAAAGCAAAGTAAATATAAATTTTAAAATTAATAAATGATTGAGATTTTCCTCCCCCGCTCCCCCGTACTCGATTACATAAAATTTTCCCGAGTTGGTCCCTTCGAAATTTGGTAACCCTAACTGCACGATTATGAATCAAAATGTAAAGGTTGTCACCCCTAATTACTAAAATGGAATGCTTCGTTTGTAATATACGTTCACTATACGAAACACAGCATTATTCTGGTGTTTCATACTGATATTCTTTCTGTAAAAGCATTGTCCCCGGTCAAGCCGGCCCAGCCAATCTACGGTAGCAATTCCAGCAGCTGATTGATGAGCGAAAAATCTTTCTAAAATCGTTGAATAAACTACATTTATGGCATAATAAGAGGTGAGAGGTGGGATAGGAGGCAGCAGATTATTAACAGCAGTGTTTTGGGAGAGAAAATTCGGCTCCCTCTTAACTTTTAAATATTAGTGGACATTAAAAAAATATCTGAAAATTAGTTCTTAGTGACGTACCACAATTTTGTGACCGCTGGTGTTCCAATTGTGCTATTTTATAACCATTAATACACTGTCAAAATTTACCTTCTTATTCTAACAATATTGTAGCGATATTTTTTTTTAGAGGAGAGGGGGCAATTGAGCGCACAGCTCACCTGATGTTAAGTGACTACCACCACCCAGGAACAACTGTAACGACAGAGGAATTGCAGGTGCGTTGACGGTTTTTTATAAAGTTTTTAGCTCATTTATTGAAGGTCCCTATGTCGTATCGGTTCAGAATAATCGCCGGTGGTAAATTATTCTACAGAGAGGACGTACTCGGAAGAAAACTACTAGAGAAATGTAAAGTGGTGTACCGCAAGCATGGAGATGGTGTGGATGGTATCGGGAGTCTTGCCGCGATGTGCGTTTATGAAATTTGGCGCCTGGGATTAATCCGAACAATTCCTCAGAGCACTCTCCATGGTAGATGCGAAAAAAAAATGCAAAGGGATGCAACATCTCTTTGCAGCGCCAGTGAATCGAGCGGATCAAAAAGGACTCGGTCGTCAGCGATTCGAGTTGCTCTGCGCTGGATGTGATTAAGTGAAAGGGGCTGATACTGGTAGTCCCGGTCTAGAGATCAGAGCAGTATTCCATGTGAGGCCGAACCTGGGCCTTGTAAAGTTGCAAAGTTGTCGGCTGGGTGCCGGCATGAAATACTGTCCCGCTGTACTAAGCACGCCAAGCTCTTTAGAGGCCAATTTGGCCTTCTCTTCTAAGTGAGCACTGTCACTCGATATGTTGACGCCGAGGATTCCGATATTAGCTGAGGCAACAAGGGGAATGCCTTGAAACTGAGAAAATACGACAAAGGGGTTCTTTTAAGCGGTAAACGCGCAAACTTGTGTCTTCTGAGGACTAAACTGGACTAGATTTAGTCGCCCCCAATTCGAGACATTGTTCAGCAAAGGCTCGACTTCAGACATAAGTTTACTCTGGTGCTCGGCGACGATTTCCCGAGAAATATTGGAAGGTCAGTGTACAGATAATCACCAGTGCTGTCATCCGCATAGCAATGAATGATGCCCGTTTGCAACATATGCAGAAGAAACAGTTGATAGTCCTCACTGTCTACGCGCAGCTGGCATGGACAGGTCCGAACCTTCAAGACTGCCGAGGCGTCGAGAACAGATGTCTTCTCTGACGTATACGCAAATTCCAGCCCGGGGCACAAAGCGTCTCGGTCAGGAAGAGCAAGGCTAGATTCGCCATCTAGAGGTGGTAGTGGACGGCGTTTAGGTTCTAATGAAGTCCTCTGATATTACAGAAATTCACGGAGTAGCTTGGTCGTGAATGCTCACCGCGCGAATCTCTAGGGCCACTACAAGTTCTAAATTTAGAGATAATATGCACACACAAAAACTTAAGTACCAAGAGTTGCCTTTAAATAATTTAATACCCATCGTATTAAACTACAACATTTAAAGGCAAATAAAGATTAATATAGTTATTAAATAACTTGAACAATAGATAAATAATGAATTTCCGCCAATCGGAAGACGTGATTAGAATATAACAGATAACATTGAAATTCTATACTGCAAGTCGTACCACACACGACGTGGTCGTTATCGTGCAGTCACTGTGTAGCGTCATCAAGATGCTTTAGGTGTAATACAATCGAAGAAATTATTTGAAATGTAATGAAACGTCATCATTCCTGGTAGAGCCATGCTTCAAATATGTTATGGTTGTAGCATGAAATAGTCGGCTCGACCGGGAAAGAACCACGCTCTTATAGAATACTTGCGTAAAATAATAACTCAATGCTGCTGTGTTTCGTGTGGTGTGTGTAAACCGGGTACACTATTTAATAGAATTGAGGATTTTCATCGTAGTCCTCAGGGGTTACATCGCATCTGCAATTTGATTCTTAATCGAGAAGAAACGAAAGAAACCTGCAGAATTTCTTTCGCTGTTTCTCCTCCGTCAGAGACACTTCGTTTTGAATTTGTAGTACTTATTGATTTTTTAAAAGACGTTTTAAAAAAGAAATTAAATTTTTGTTTAAATTTAATTTATTTGAAAAATGTCAAATTAATTGGCAATCGGCCGGGTCTATTTCCCAAGAGTCTATATAGCGCATTTTTTTATAATGACAGATCACAACTTTCATAAAATAAAAAAGTAAAGCTACGTACCACAGCAGACTAAAGGCTTCATCACAATTCTGAGAGGGTTTTAGGGCAAGGAATTGTCCGCCACTCTACCCCAATGCGCGTTAACGAACTTCACATATCCTCAAATTATTTTTTTTTCTTATTTCTCAGACATACAAGTTTACTCAGGATGTTTTCTTGCACCGTCGTGTACATGGTAAATTAGCACTTAAATTTTAATTAACAATTTCATTGCTTGCTGATGGGGATCGAACCCGGGTTACTCACGTACTGTAAAATTCACAGCGACCTCTTAACCTCTGAGCTACAACGTCTCTTTTTCATAAAATAGCTTGGTGTACATATAATAACATATCATAAACACTAACGCCTGTCACCCAAAGGGGTAGGCAGAGGTTACAGACTTCCAGTTGGCACGATCCTGACACACCTCTCTCGCCTCCTCCACATCCATATACATGCTCGTCGGTTAAGGGTACTCCTAATTTGGCCCGTTTTCAAAATGTCGCCAATTTGGTCGATAAACTTTCGCCTAGGACGTCCCTTTTCGACTCTGTCGTTCACTTCTGCAACATAATTTTTTTTGTCACTCTTTCCTCATTCGTTATTTCCACGTATATTAATAAACTGATTGAAAAATTTAAAAAAATTGGCCGCAATGTTTCTCTTCCATTTTGGTACTTCTATATACAGGACGTGCTATCTATCAAATAATATTATGTTTACCCAGTTCCTATTATTTTAAACATTAAATAAACGTTAAAAAACTTACGTCAGAGAAATCGAAGTTTTTTATAGAATAAGGATGACAAACGAACATTCATATCATCGTAAGTGGATGCTGTGACCCATAGAGGTTTTAATGTATCCTCGACTTAGATGGCATGCTTTTCCCAGAGTCATTTCTTACGATAACCATAGGACGAATTTTGGTTGATGATACGTCACATTAGTTAATTATTATGTTGCCCAAAATGTAACAGGCATTGTTTTTAGATAGATGAAGAATTACTTTTTTATATAGGATAGACATAGTTGTAGGACTATATTCACAGATTGTCTGTAAGCAATTGATTTGACCGTAAGACGAATGTCACTTATGTAGTTTTGGTATCGTAAAGCTAAGAACATTATTTGTAATGATTTCTTATATTAATTATTTATTCTCCACACTATTTCAAAATAACATTCTCTGTTATTTTTGTTTATAGGATAAAGTGACAAACGAGCACACAGTCCACCTGATGGTAAGTGGTTTCGAATCAAAATGCAGATGTGTTGTCACCCGTGAGGATTAAGATGGAATGCCTCGTTTCCAGTAAAAAGAGTCTCTGGTTCTCTATACACACCATACGAAACACATAAGCATGAAGCTGCTATTTCACACTAGTATACTGCGAGAGCGTCGTACTATCCCGGTGAAGCTGACCCATTCGTGCCACAATCATAATATAGCTGCAGCGTGGCCCTACCACTACCATAAATTAAGCTAAGATTTGATATGTCTCGATATGACTTATATTAACACGACGAAATCTAAGCTTCATAGTCACCAAGCCAGTATACGACACACTAAAAACGGTCAACTCCAGCTTCCTAATATCCTTCGAAATAATGTAATCCTCTCAAATCCCGACTGAAGATGTCATAAAATTTGCAGAGTGGTATATTTTTATATTTTCATTCATAACGTGCTCAAGCAGTTCCTTATGACCGAGTAGTAAAAATTATAGCATGGCGCAGCGTATGACTTTATGACGTGGTAGGCGTCAAAGATTTATTGTCACAGACTCGACAGTTTTTTAATGCATCGCTATTTTTGCATTGTGAACCGACTACTAAAGAAGGGAGTAATTTTTTTGTATGTACGTAAGTATGCGTTTTTCTTTAGCATACTATGTATCCTAAACACCTTGATAAATTATAACATGGATGTCGTTAGATTTGTCTTAATTTAGAAAGTGACATAGAGTATAAAATCTCTTTACAATAATCTTTTTTACGTAGTCGGTTTTTTAAATTACTGTTTTAACCTTTAAGGTTGGTACAGAAAAACCTATAAGACTTTGTCTTCTTAAATTAATAAAAAAGTAAATGTCTGAAAAAAAAAGGTATCTTGACACACCTTCGTGAGGCCAGTGTAAGTGAATCTAACACCCGATAGAGGCGACTAGGCCAGAAAAATCTCATGGCTATTATAAATGGTGATATCGTCATTCTTTTGACGCTAAAAAAAACTAACATACCCAGATTGGTGATAATAGCCAATGCACCTGCCAAGTGTGACGTTTAGGGCAAGTCTTCCTTACAACGGAAAAGGTCCATGTTTAGCAATGGACCTCTGGATGGAGGAATGGAGATGCTGAAGAAGTATGCATAGTCGCAGTGAAGCTGCGTTATGATTTCGGCTCCATTATTATTCAAACATCGCTTGGCTTAATACTTAGTATTCCTGACAATGAGTTAAAGGACTGAAACTCCAGCCTGATTCAACATAATTTTTTCTGGAGCAAAATTATATGTGCAAGAAAAACAAAACTTTAGGGTCTGAATTGTGCTAAGTTTGTCTCTGTACGTCAGCACCCATGTAGATGTTGCCATGTCAGGGTCCATCCTGGAGAAGTTTAATGTTTATTAACGCCCGGTATAGCTCGATCTTGCAGGTACTTGTTTTTATCTGTGATAGCTGTGGTAAAATCGTCATCACTCCAAGGCTAGCTAAAAATAGTAATTTTCATTTAAAAAGTCATTATTATCATAAGTTGTCATTGCTGGATAAAGGTCTCTTCCAAAGCGTGCACTACATTTTTTTTTGAAATTTTAATGATCATGGGAAGGGCAGTAAATATAAACATAACTCTTCTAGATTTACCACTCTATTGCGTAGAATAAAATAACCCTAGAAGGGTTATTTTATTCTATGCTTTACCATGTCATTCCTGTTCTCGCCTATAAAAATCTATGACTCTGAAAATTTGACAATTTTCTCGACCCGATTTCCTAATAGGCAATAAGTGACCGTTATTTTCCGAGTGTCCAATCTACGACCGTTGTTTTATGACTCGAGAGTCTGCTATGTGTATTACAATAGTGGTTTTTGTCAATTTCTATAGATGCTTCGCTGAACTACCTTCTCACCAATCATATTACCCCTATTATAGTATCTTAAGCTTAATTCAAATACGATTCCTAAATTTAAATACAATTGTCAGTCCGTCTTCCAATTGTAGTAAATTTCATCTCATATTCGTCCCACTGCTGGGCACAGAAATCTTCCTATTCTAAGAAGGTTTTAGGGCTATGAAATGTCCGTCAACCGTCAAGCGCGTTGCCTTTATATGTTTTCGAAACATTTTTTCAATTCCTCAGACATTCAGGTTTCCTCGTGATGTTTTCCCTCACCGTCGAGCACATCAGCACTAAAAATTGGTGCTGGCAGGGGTTCGAACCGGGGTTTCTTGCGTACTATGAAATTTACAGCGAGCGCGTAGCTGCCACTAGTGCTGGCAGGCAGGTTGACAGTTTTTATTTTTATTTGAAGTTGTTATTTGGAAGACGCTGGTGCCCATCTACTGGTTTATTTCTCTATTTCGCTTTTTACGACACCCTCGCGACGACATAAATTAGGTAGTGGATATATGTACTTACACCGCCGCTACACGATCCTTACGAATTACCAATTATTATTGTTAGTTAAAGTATAATTAAAAAAATATGGTGAAATCAGCGTGTAAAAGACAATAAGTAATAATTTTGAAAGACAATCGAAACTTCACTGTCTCTTTCCTTCTCCTGTACCTTTGGAAGGAACTTTTTTTTAAGGCGCTACTCCTAGCGAACGACCTTGAGTGTTCGGTTCTATACATTCCACGCGTTCTCGCTACAATATATCGCGTAAGAAATACGCCCAAATTTTGGAATTATTTCGATTAAAAAAGAAAAGCGCACTTAAGAAATTAAATAAAATGTGAGTAATATAGATTTTTAAATTATCTATCCATTAGTGTAATCCTCAAATAATTAGAGCATTGCCTTTAGCAACAGATGCATGTATACATAATTTTAGACATTTTTTAAAGTTGATTTTAAATGTATTTATAACACATAAAACAAATTAGAACGTGGAATGTGATGATAGAGTATCAAACATTAATAATGTACTTTTAGATAACATAAACACTCACGCCTGTCACCCAGAGGGGAAGGCAGAGACTACAGACTTCCATTTAGCACGATCCTGACATACCTTTCTCGCCTCTTCCACATCCATATACCTACGCATACATGCTCGTACTGTACTTTTAGATGTAGTTTATTTCTCATAACTAATAAGATAATAGTCTCCGAAAAACGCACTATCGTAAGGTTTTGGTCGGGTTATCGTCTTAAGAACTTAAATATTAGAGTAAGAACTATCTAGTATTTGAACCTTATATCTTATATTCGCATACGACCGCATTAGTAGCGAAATTTTGTCGAACATTCAAAATATTCTAATGAGTGCTACAATTTTAAGAATTTGCTTGCTATGTAAGCTCTAAGAGAATAATTCACTTGCTTTAATCTACTAAAATCTGATGTAAATAAGGAAGTAGCTTTAGGAGACAGAAACTCAACATCTTCTTCACTTAGTCTTATCGCTTTTAGGGTGATATCATCCAGAAAAACGATTACTAGTGAACTGATTATATCAATGAATGACAGAGGGGCGGTGACTGCACGTACGAGTATAAAGACGCATTTTCACTCGTTTATGTCGGATCCGATTGAAACTGAAGCCAATTTCGGTATTCTCTTAAAAAAAATGTGTGATAGACTTCAAATAAACTGGAACGAAATATTATCCTTAGAATTTTACACCTTAAGTACTTAATTACTTATTTGCAGGTAATAGAGCCATACTGTAGCTATATTATGGCTGTAGTAAGAATGGGTCGGCTTGACCAGGGAAAGACCACGCTCTCACAGAATGCCAGCGTAAAATATCAACTCATTGCTGCTATGTTTCCTATTATAAGTGTAGAGAACCGGTGATCCTTTTTATTAGAAACGAGGCATCCCATCTTAGTCCTCGCCCTAGTATTTTAATGATGTCTATGGGCCACAGCATCATTTTATCATCAGGTAGACTGCGTGATTGTTTGTTATCCTTATTCCATAAAAACAAACTGAATTAGCAGTGTAGTAGCAACAAGAATATCTTTCTTCCGAATTAGAACTTTTCCCCACATTTCCCCCGTACGCGTCATAATAGAAGATTAAGACTACGACTAAAGTCCAAAAGAGAACAGCATAAAATGTGGAAGAAATTTAGATCTTGCAATTTCCAATCCATCTACATAGGGTGGTAGGACCTGATAAACATATAGGCAGTGGCAGAAGATAATCTACAGAGATGCTTACAGCGTCAACGTTTAACTACCTTGCAGTTTTTCACTTTATTTGTGACAACTTTTTTTTAAATATTCTGGTAAAACTTCATTTAACTAAGCTTGCGTATTTTTGTGTACAAATTCGACATAATTGTGTTGCTTGAGGTATTTTAATGGACTTTATGGTATCAGTACCCATTGCCAAAAGTTCGTTAGTCTCGTAGGTGTCGAAGAGGCGACTATGGAAAATGAGAGAAAAATTAAGGCTTCCGGTAGTTAAAATCAAAGTCATAATTAAGTAATAATTTTTATAATTAAAAAAAATAATTTTATTTAACTTTAGCTTTTACATAGCACTTTATGAAAGTGTAATGCTTCACAAGTCCACACTGCGGGGAGATCTTGTGAGAAAAAGCGACAAGAAACACATATTTTTCTGTCAAAATTTACAATTTATCCTTATAATAAATACATAATAAAAAATATTTAAAAATATCTAAGAAACTTCATATTATCTACGCATTCGTATCTTATAATATTCATCTAAATTATAATATAATTTATTCATAAGAGAGCTTTTAGATGTTGGAAGCACTAAGTTCGAAGTTGCTGATATCCGACTGAATTACCAAAATTACACACTTTATTTACAGAACACCAATTACAACTTGTTTGAAGTCCTTAAAACACAAGCATCACTGGGGAAGACACTTAATCAGAGGTTAGATGAGTTGAAGACCAGACCAGAGGGATCATCAAAGGAGTTGAGCCTGAAGAACCTAAGTTCTGACTACATCAATTTCAAGAATTTGTTTATTCAATATTTATATTACTGCGGCAGCAAATTAATCATCTAATTGTTAATGTGGATGCCGTTGAAAGTAGACACAGAAAGAAATTTCTGCTGCTAAAAGGAGTGGTTGAGAATAACAATGAGAATGTCAGCGAATAGGTAGCTTCAGTCATTACGAAGAATCTTGGTATCAAAAATTGTTTTGGTCAGTCACTGCAGGTATGTCATTGTCTTGGCACAAAATCTAATAGCTGCCCTTGTATTCTCAATTCTCATAAAATTTTATACTCCATTACGTCAGGAAGTATGGATCAAGAAAGCTTTGGTCAAGGGTAGCCCATATGTGTTGTCAGTATATCTAACACGAATGGGGCAGTCTTTGTTCTTAGAGGCCCGGAGCACTTTGGTGTTAGGAATGTGTGGATCTTGGACGGGATGATAAATGTCAAGCTTCCTACTGAATCCCGTTCCAAAGTGTTTACAACAAATGATCTGGGAAAGCTCTCAACTCAACACAAAGCTGATGTAGAATGGTCTACCTTGCTTCCAGCATCAGATGTAATTGCCAAAAAAGAAGGATCTAAATCCAGGACAACAACTACTTCAAAGTGTGCATTCAGTAAGAAATTTTGATTTATCGTAACTGTTTCCTAGTCCGTACATAAGCAATGCACTTTACGATCAGCATCATTCTTACTGTCTTTATAACTTTTTCAATTTAATTTTATGATTTCGGTGTTGACATTAAGCTTTAATTTTACGTTCACCGTACGAAATAATATTGTAGTCTTTATTACGAAATAGATCACGAAGGTTAGAGAACAGGAGAACGATCGCCGTAGAAAATAGTGTTCCAGAAATATGGACACCATAAGTGAGGCGCTGCGATCGCTAAGTTCTATCAATAAAAGTCATTTTCAGTCTATTTTTCCGATCAGATGCTACACCACTTGCACATCCACGCACAATAAAATATTTCTCCATTTTTTAATGTTAATTTTTGTCAAAAACTACAAAATTACGGAGCATGAAAATTTTCTCACATTGGCGCGAAAAAATTTGTACATTATTCAATTAACTTCCTCTACTTGTACTCATAAACAGCTAACTTCGTAGTCACTACTCACCGACGTCAGAGCTGCTATAAACTCTACAATTTTCAAGGACAGGCGAGCTATGCTTTAGTACGTAGTGATCGTTTTCCTGTTCTCTAATTCCATGTCTTTGTTAACGTGTAATTTTTTCGACTTCAGTTCAGTGACTGATGATGATACTAGAAAAACCATACTTAAAATAAAATCTTCCGCAACCGGCTATGATTAGGTAAGTAAATCCAGTTCTCACTCACATCATCAATTTCTCACACTCTACTGGTGTTTTCTCCAAGTTATGGCTAAAATATTTTATCTTGCCCGTTGCTAAAGTACCAAATTCATCCCTACCTTCCCATTTTAGACCTATTTCTATACTGCAGTTTCTTTCCAAAGCACTTGAAACATTGGTACTCGAACAAGCCACCTCTTTCATTTCGAAATGCAACTACATAACATAAACACTTACGCCTGTCACCCAGAGGGGTAGGCAGAGACTACGGACTTCCATTTGGCACGATCCTGACATACCTCTTTCGCCTCCTTTACATCCATATATCTACGCATACATGCTCGTCGGTTAAGGGTACTTCTAACGTGGCCCATTTTCAAAATATCGCCAATTTGGTCGATAAACTTTTTTCTAGGGCGTCAATTCCCGACTTCACATCTGCCATATAATTTTGCTTTGTCACTCTTTCCTCATTCATTCTTTCTACATGACCAAACCACCGAAGCATTCCTTTCTTAATCCTTCTTAATCATAATAAATAATTGCGTGATAAGAGATAAATGTGGTATGCAAGATGATGTTGTGAAATGCAACTACCTTAGTACATATCAATCTGGCTTCCGCCCGGGACATAGTACCACCACAGCGTTACTTCAAATTACAGAAGATTTTAGAGAGGGCATGGAGAGGTCATGTTTGACTGTTCTGGCCCTTATTGACTTTTCAAACGCATTAAATTGTGTCGATCACGACTTAATCCTTGGATTACTTTCACGCCTAAACTTATCCTCGTCAGTACTGAACTGATTTTGCTCTTATTTTCGCGGTCGCCAGTGGGTTGTTCGGTCTGGTCAGGATTTTTCCGCAAGACGGCATTCTTTCTCCTCTACTGTTTTTGTTGTTTATCAATCTTCTTACTACCTACCATCAATGTTCTTAACACCTCTATGCTGACGATCTTCAGTTATACTCACAAGCGTTCTCGGTTAAAATCACTACCGCTGTTGCAGCTATTAATCAGGACTTATAACGCATTTCAGACTGTTCACAGGGCCTTGGTATAACGGTAAATTCCAGTAAATGCCAGGCTATCATCATTGGAAGTCGTCGATTGGTTGTCACGACTTGGAGGTGGTCACGACTTAACATATCTGCTCTACCATCCATACGCTACGAAAACTGTGTAATTCCTTACCGCACTAGTGTCAAGGATCTGGGTTTAATTATTGACCCAACACTTAGTTGAAGGTTACAAGTGCCAGAGATATGTCGTAAAGTCACAGGCATACTTTGTTCTATCTACCGTCGTTAAGTTCTTTTTGTCTCCTTTAACTAAGCTTCTACTCATCCAATCTCTAATTCTTCCATTATTTGACTATGCCGATGTTTGTCTCACTAATATCGCTCAGAAGCTGCTAAGCAGGTTGGACAGATTACTTAACAACTGCATACGATGCATTTTTGGCCTGCGCAAATATGATCACGTCTCAGAACTTCGCTCCCAGTTAAAGTGGTTGACTATACGCCAGCGCAGAGATTTTCGAATGCTGTCCTCTCTGTTTTCAGTTGTTACTCATTCTTCCTCACCCCTTTACTTAAAAGAAAGATTCCAATTCCGTAGTGACACTCATTCTCTCAATCTCCGATCTTCACACAATTTATTACTGTCTACTCCTCTCCACAATTCTGGGTTTATGTCAAATTCTTTCACAGTAACTTCGATTCCCCTCTGGAACAAATTGCCTGTTGACCTGCGAATAATACCTGCCAAAAACGTTTTTAAAAGAAAACTATACGAACATATCCGTAACCAACAAATTTGAGTCCACTTACTTTATATGTTTATATTATTTATATACAAATAATATAAACGTATAAAGTTTTATTGAGATATATATAAACATTTATTGAGATATTTATTTTGTATTTATTTATTTATTTTTGTATTTAATTATATATGTGTATGTGTATTTTATGTATGTGTAGCATGTACATATTTACTCGCATTAAGCTCGCCTTTTGTACAAAATCTTTGATGCAATAAAGAATAAAATAATAAAAATAAACTCTAATAATTAAGTTTGTATTTTTGTCAAGAGCACTTTTATAATGTTATCCATTATTTATTTCAGATAGAAGGCGGTATAATCTTATTAGTTGCGACAGACTTGATGTATTTAAAATACTTAGACTGGCAACGTTTAGCAGCATCGAAGGTACGAAGCGTCTGGCACTGCGATCGTCAATCTGCCAAACGTGACACTTAAGGCCAATCATTCCTACAACGGGAGAGGTAATAGGAAGAGGAAGAAGTATCCTCTTACTATTTTATCATTCTTTTTGAAGTGAAAATTTCATTATTTAACGTGGTGTGTCGGTGTATCAAAAAAGCGACACTAAAGAGAGTCAAACATATACACCTATAGGATTTAGCCTGCAAAAGAATGAGATAGACTTTAAAGCAGCTAAATTATGGTTGTAGCACGAACGGGTCGGCTTGACCAGGGGAGGACCACGCTCTCACAGAATACCAGCGTAAAATAGTAGCTTAATACTGCTGTGTTTTATGTTTATGGTGAATGTAGAGATCCGGAAATTTTTAACTGGAAATGGGGCATTCCATCCTAGTCCCCAGAGGAGACAACGCGTCTGCGTTTTGATTCTTAATCGAGGATAAATATAGTCTATAGGCCACAGCATCAACTTACCATCAGGTGTACTGTGTGCTCGTTTATCACCCTAATTCTATATAAAAAATCAGTATGTAGTGTTTCCTATTATCTCGATCTCCTCTTTGTGCATTGCTTCGTGGTCTCCCCACAGTTGTCTACTTTTCTGAAAGTTTCACTACTACCCCGTGTGAACTGCACACACGTTTATGGAATGTTTTACCTTAAAGTAAAAAAGTGTATTTGCAGCCTATACTGCATGACCTTTTTTACAGTTTGGAAAAAAATAAGGTGTAAAATGTGAACGGAGTAGAATTCTACAGCACTGATATTTTACAAAAAAATAAAAAATAGATTTGAATAAAACTCCTTTGAGCCTGTGACCCTGCAAAGTGACAAGGTCAAAGATGCCTACTAAATTTATTGTTTTAATTCCGTTCGTAACGTAGGGTGCATATTATTTTAATTATTTATTTAATTCAAAATAAATAAAAAAACATATTTTTTGACAAATATCAGTGCCATAGGCTTCTACTCCTTTCACATGTTACACCCTATTTTTTTCCAGACGGAAAAAAGGTCATACTGTGTATGTCCTAATTCTGGGCACAGACCTGCTTCCATTTCAGAGACGTATTTATGATGATCGAGTCCGCCACTCTGCGCGCGTTATTGGATTTTACGTTTCTTTGCATTTTATTCCTCAGGTGTAAAGGTTTTCCCACAAATTAACAATTTCATTAGTGTAGGTTGCTTGCGTACTGAAAAATTTTCGACAAGCGATTAGCCCCTATGCTACCGAAATATAAAAGTTCAATGATTTATGATAAATAAATCCAGCTTCAATTTATTATAAAATATTGCTGTTAGCTGGCTGTCAAAAACTAATTAAACTGGTCTGAACGGTGGGCAGGAAAGTTGGAAGAGAACCGGGCGAGTACCTTTTTCCAGAATATCCCGCTTTGAATAAAAATGCTTTTAATACCCTTGATTATACGAAGATTTCTGGAAAGTAATTAACTAATTTTATAAATGAAGGTCTTATGCTATATAATGGTAGAAACATTTTGAATGTAACCTCGATACTGATTGCTTCGGCTCCGTGGCGCAATGGCTTAGCATTGAGTGTAAATACTGAGAGCCGCAGGTTCCTGAACCTGAAGGAATCCTGTTCGGAACAAGTAATTGTATAGTACGTGAGGTAAATATCCGGTTAATGCGGTCACTTTCTTTTAACTCAAAAACTACAACCTTGTTTGCATGATGGTTTTGTGATACGATATCTCTTCATTGATCAATCAAATATTAAAAAGTCAAAAGGGCGATGCTTTATCAAAGCCATTTTGACAGTTCTTTTATAGTGTAGGGTGACAAACGAGCACAAACTCCACCTAATGGTAAGTGGTTGCTGCGGCCCATAGACATCTACATCTATCCTCGATTACAAATCAAAATGCAGATACGTTGTCAATCGTGAGGACTAAGATGCAATACCTCTTTTCCAGTGAAAAGAGTCTCCGTTTCTTTAGATTCACCATACGAAACACAGCAGCATTAAGCTCGAGTCGAGCCGACCCATTCGTTCTACAACTATACTACTAATATAACTGCAGCATGGCTCTACCACTTATAAAATTGGTTGACATTATAGTAAATATTTTAGTTGATTTTAGTATGGTGGTAGCGTAGTTAGTTTTTTAAGTAGATCTTTCGAAGCGTTTCTAATTATTGACTTAGCTTGTTTCTTTTTTTTTAATATACTATTTATTATACACGGTTTTGTGTTTTTGTCTCAGTGCTTCTCCTACTTTTGGTTTTATAGGGAGGCAAAGCTTAAGGTGACTGTATTACCCACACGTACCTTACGTGTAGTTTTCCTGGTCTGGATTTTTGTTCCTGTGCAATTTACGTATGTAAACTGCCTCTACGATACGGGAGAAAATCCTAAGTTATATTTAAAAAATAAGTTTACTGTGAGGTACGAATAATCTATCTGGATATGTAGGTTCCACCCTCTATTCTTTGTCCTCTGCCAAGTAAGTGCATGCACTGCTGCAGTCCAGTCCGAAGAGTACGGAGATCCAGTATAGCCTGGAAGGCTGTGGAGGCATTCCATCTTAGTTCACAGAGGTGATAACACATTGCCTTCTTTGTTTGGGGGTTGTTTGCAGATGTCTATGGGCTAGACTGGTCTGTAGGCTCGCTTGTCAATTTAGTTCAATAGAAAAAGCTTTAATGTGGTCCCTGTTACATACCATTATATAGGGGTAATATGGTCATCCATTAAATACGGTCTTTCTTGTAACGTGGTACTTTCTTGTAACTCAAAAACTACAGCCTTGTTTGCATAGATGATTTTGTGATACGATAGCTATTCGTCGGTTAATCAAGTAATGAAGGGTTAAAAGCGCGACGCTTTATCGATGCCATTAGCACTATAGTAAATATTTTTGTTGATATTTTATTATGGTGTAGTGTAGTTAATTTTTTAAGTAGATTTTTCAAAGTCTTCTTAATAATTGCGAAAGCTTGTTTACTGTTAATTTATTTGATACAGAACACTGATCCATTACAAAATGAAATTTTTACAAATTAATCTTTATTATTGGTTAAATAATCAAGTTATTAAATATTAATATTTATATATTAATAAATTTGACCACCTACTCAAAATTTCACTAAATACAAAAATATTATAGATAATTTTGATGAGATTATTATGCGGCCCAAAAACAGAACTTGTAAATCGCGCGATACGATGACGGATCAGCGGATCCAAGCCAGCGACACGCGGAACAAGCGGAACGAATCATTATACTGCACCTTCAGCCTGCGATATTCCTCTTTAGTGTAATTCGTCCAGTTGAGGAGTATAAAGTGGCTGACAGTAATCTGAAAACAATGCCAGTTTGGGGGCATAAGAACACCTTTGAAAGCGAGCTATCATGTTATAGTTATACGACTTTGTATTTTTGTCTCTGTCCTCCTAATTTTGTTTTTATAGGGCGGTACAGCATAAGGTAACCATATTAGCCTCATGAACCTTAGTTGCAGCACGAATTGGTCTGCTCGACCGGGAAAAGACCACGCTTTCACAGGATATCAGCGTCAAATAGGAGCTTAACGCTGTTCGTGTGGTGAGTGTGCAGAACATTAGACCTTGTTTACTGGTAACGAGGTTTTACCACGTGTTCGGCGGTGAAGGAAAATATCGTGAGGAAACCTGCATGTCTGAGAAATAAAGTAAAAAATATTTCGAAGACATGTGAAGTTCGCCAACACGCATTGGGGCAGCGCGGCGGACTATTCCTTGCCCTAAAACCCTCTCAAAAATGAGAAGAGGCCTGTGCCCAGCAGTAGGACGTATATAGGCTGTAACTTTACTTTACTTTACTTTACTGGTAACGAGGTATTCCATCTCAATTCTCAAGGGTGACAAAGCATCTGTATTTTGATTCTTAATTGGGGATAAATGTAGATGTCTATTAGCCGCAGCATCCACTTACTTGTCACTCTTATTCAGTTAAAAATTAAAATATAGATACGTTGTCACGTCTGAGGACTAATTTGAAATATCTCGTTACAGTAAAAAGGATAACCGGTTCTCTACTCTCACTATACGAAACACAGCAGTATTAATTTCCTATTTCACGCTGGTATATATTAACCTCCTATTTCACGCTGGTATTATATGAGAGATTGGCCCTTTCCCAGTCGAGCCATCATAAGTAGCCTTATTTATTTGAAGTTTATTGATTTCCATGGTTTGCAGCCTATTTTATCAGGTGGTAAAAAATATTTAACGTGGTCACATGTAACGTTGCAGCTATCTTTTATTGCATAGAAAAGCTGTAGGAAGGTGGTCAGGGACCACAGAAATCTAAACAAGTGGAACCGACCCATTCTTTCTACAATCATAATACAGCTACACCATGACTCTATCATGTATTTATACTATTTCAGTTTTTAACGTTCTTCATCACAACAGTGAAATAATATCTCATCTATTTTTAATTATCAGCCATTTCTGTTTAAAATTAGTTGCTCGTTGACCGTTTTGTATTCTTACATCTCTAACAACCGCATCGTTATAACAAACGGGAGCTAAACAATGGAGTAAACCATTGGCCTCGTTCTACTATGTACGATACATAGAACGAGGCACATAAGGACACTGGTATATTAAAACTATTGTTTCACGTAAGCACTTATTTACGTACTAGTACGTCCGACCGTAACAAGGCAAGGTGTGACATCACCCGCGCCCGAGCTGATCGTGATCAGAATCTACGTACAGACGGATAAACGTTGTAGATAATTGCAATATGCTCACAGCCAGTTGTTGAGGAAATATGTATGCATTTTGTTAGGACTTCATTAAAACGTAAACCTCGACGGTGTTTTAAAATCCGTAACAGAGGATTATTTTTACAAAATTTTACGTTTAGGTTTCGAGGTTGTGTTATTTAAAAACGATATTAGTGCATATGCACGCAACCGACATCTTCCGTCGTTGTTCCATTTTTGTTTTGCTTTTCTTTTTCTTTATTACGTTTTTTTTCTTTTGCAATGGACTCGTACTGTTGTACTTTTGCCAGTGTCAAGTAATAATAAATTATTCTTTATAAAAATTGGTTCAAAAACTTCCTTACAATCTGTTGATGCGTCACATTGTGAAGTTTTTGGGATATTTTGACGGCAGTTTCAGTCACAGCCAGCTGACAGTGGACGATTCATCGTTTCCACTAATAGTTTACATGCGCAGACATTTAATACACAAAATCGTTTTATTTTTATGTATCAAATTCCACTTCAAAGCATTATTTAAACAGGACGTGTACGTTTCGATACGTTTCAAGCACTGATTAGCTCAAAACAATATTATTCAAACCTGTTGATGTCCATCAACCACTTATTTTATACAAATGTTAATTACTCATAACTATGCTATCAAGAAAACTAAACAAAGTTTTTCTTAATTTCCCTTTTAGCGTCAATTTCAAAGCTTAAAATATCTGAAATAGTTGACTTGAAAAAAAAATACATTCAATTTAACAAACCCCAAGGAAAATAGTTACTAGAAAAGATATTTTGATTTATACATAAGAAATTAAATATTCTATGTGAAATTTTTATGAAAATGCCGTGGATAAATGATGGATTCACCACTTTATATCACTTATTTTAATATAATAATAGCTTATTATGGTAGAACATATTTTTTAACCTTTACCCTTTAAAATTAAAAATAAAAGAGCTTTAATGATTTCTTAAATTTACGCGAACACTACACATTGAATAAAACTATTATTTACGGATTTTATCGCGTTTAATTACTTTAATTTATTTTTATTATTATCCCGACGTTTCGGGTGCTTTACAGCGCCCATGGTCACGGGGGGGGGGGGGACTGAGATGTTTGACGTCCCAATGTCATAGTTAGTCCGGCTACCTTCAGTTTTTTAATATTAATTTTTGGTCCGATTTACGCAAAACGAGCTTATAGTATCATGAAGTCTTGCAGTGGAACTCAATGGAGTTAGAGGCAAATAATTCGTTAGCTTTCCTAGATGTTTT
Source organism: Parnassius apollo (assembly GCA_907164705.1). Taxonomy (NCBI): domain Eukaryota; kingdom Metazoa; phylum Arthropoda; class Insecta; order Lepidoptera; family Papilionidae; genus Parnassius; species Parnassius apollo. Next base: position 4,559,100 of record CAJQZP010001668.1, on the reverse strand, counting down.
AGTCATCCGAAATCCTGATAACACTATTGGTCACACTGTGTATAGGAAAAAGACCCATACCAACCGATATTTAAATGGTGAATCTCACCATCATCCTTCACAGTTAGCTACCGTGGGTAAATCTTTGTTTCAGAGAGCACGAGGGATCTGTGACAGAAAACATCTGGCCGCGGAGCTTCAGCACGTCAAGCAAGTATTGCAAGACAACAAGCTTCGGGTCCCGCGCCTACGTCACAGTGAACGAGTGAAGCCGGCCACAGTCGAGCGCGCGCCTGCTCTACTACCATATGTTAGAGGAGTCACGGACAAGATTGGCTACATCTTGAAGCGAGCATCCATTAAGACATACTACAAGCCGCTGAAGAAGATTAGTCAATTTTTACCATCCATCAAATGTAATATTCCTCTACAAGATGCAGGTGTGTATAAGCTAGATTGTGAATGTGGTCTCTCTTACATAGGTCAAACAAAGAGATCTATAAAAACCCGCGTGAAGGAACATATAGCTGATGTGAAGCACCGACGCTCCGGGAAGTCTGCAGTCTGCGAACATGTTCAAGATCGTCCCCACCATTACATTAGATTTGATAAACCACAAATTCTCGCAAAAGTACACCGATTCCTACCAAGGATGATTCGCAAACCTATTGAAATTAAAAAAACATCCAAATTTCAATAGAGAAGATGGTTGGGTGCTACCATCTGCTTGGGATCCTATAATTAACAAAATTAAACCCAAACCCAAGCATACCACTGCAAGACTTCATGATACTATAAGCTCGTTTTGCGTAAATCGGACCAAAAATTAATATTAAAAAACTGAAGGTAGCCGGACTAACTATGATATTGGGACGTCAAACATCTCAGTCCCCCCCATGACCATGGGCGCTGTAAAGCACCCGAAACGTCGGGATAATAATAAAAATAAATTAAAGTAATTAAACGCGATAAAATCCGTAAATAATAGTTTTATTCAATAAAAGAGCTTTATTATTTTTCTATAAATATTTTAAAAGTACCATATATAATTACTTTACTAATATAACTCTGCGTTCGTGCGTATAACTAACTAACTATAACTCTGCATTTGGATCAATTCAAATTAGACAGCCACTAGCTTTACAGAGAGAGATCACGTCGCTCAGCGATCTGCCAGACGTTTGCGAAGCATACGAGTATAGTGCACTATTATATTGCGCTACTATTATTATACATTATTATATAAATTTTTAAAGTTCTGAGAGGATTTTATCTTATATAAATATTACAACCACTGGCTATTAGGCTGAAACAAATAAATGCCTTTGCCTTTGCTAAATTAAAAAAAACTACAACTAACTACTGACAATTTCAATTATTGATGTTCGATAATGGCCAATTTTTTAATATGAAACACGGTCGTCTGTGCGCTAGCACTACTTATTGATTTGTAATCAGTAGCTATAAAACATATTTAACGTACCTGCAGCTGCGGTGGCGAAGGAAAGGGTAAGGAATCGGTAAAGCATGACATAGACTTTTATCAGCTAAAATCCCTTTCACTTTCAGCGTATAAGAGTTCAGTCCCGGGATCTGCGTTTGAAACGCAACCGAGGCCCCTCTATCACTTATATATATATATAACATATATAAAATATATAACAAAGCTTGTTTGTTTGGGTTAGACCGTTAATCCTGTTAATCTTTCTAATGTTACAAAAAATATCAAAACAATGACCATCGATTTTTATTATCGAATCCGCTTCGAAACATTTTTTTTCATTTAAAAAAGTAAAATAACTCGAATAAGAAATGTTTTATAATCTTTTTTATTACAAGTATAGGCAGACTCTTACACCAATTTCAAAGCAAACTTTTCTTCCAATTAAACCAAGCGGTTCTATTCTTTGGAAGTCGTTAGAAAAGAAAACCCAAAAGTGCTGTTAACTTAAAAGTTCTGTACTTTTCTACCGCAATTGTCTCGTTTTCTAAGGCTGCCTTCAAGTCGATTGCTTTAGCAACTCAGTTGTTTTTGCATCAGTCTTACGGTTGTCGTCGCTACTAACAACACAGACTAGAAAAAGTTATGATTTTTTTAACTATTGGGAGTGAAAGAGGATTTTGAATATAGAGCCTTTGACATATCAACTGATTATTAGCCTAAGCTTATACAAAAAAATCGAAGGACATGTATGTAGGAGTACCTAAAGGTTCCACAGTGCAGTGGCGTAGCGTTGTCTGTGGGGCCGCGGATTTGAATTTCTATATAACGTTTATTCGCACAGCTCACAAATAATTGTTTATTGTAGTTTATATTGGATACTAGCAATCCGCCCTGGCTACGCTGAGTGATTTCTGGAGCTCGATAACAGCGCCATCTACCGGGTCAAAATGTAAACCATTTAGGGACCGATTCAAACACACACAAATAATTTCATCAAAATCGGTCAAGCCGTTTTTGCGAGAATAACGGACACCAATTGATTTTTATATATTTAGAGACTTAAGTCTCTACTCTGTATAGTCTCTAAATATATAAATAGTTAGGTACCAGAGAGTGACCATATTAACCGGATGACCATATTACCCTCACGTACTATACAATTACTTGTTACCGAGCAGGATTCTACCCGCGGCTCTCAGTGTTTACACTCAATGCTAAGGCATTGCGCCACGGAGTCGTCGCAATCAGTATCGAAAATACATTCAAAATGTTTCTACCATTATATAGCAGAAGTCCTTCATTTATAAAATTAGTTAATTACTTTTCATTTCTGAAATCTTCCTATAATCAATGATATTAAAAGCATTTTCATTCAAAGTGAAACTGTAACGTACTCGTATAAGTATATATTGTGGATGCAGCTTACATTAAATCTAGCAGGTTTTCGCTTTATCCGTGGCAGGATTCAATATGTAGTCTGATAGCATTGACTTTGTACGTGGTAGAGGTAGAGCCAAGCTACAGCTATATTATGTTTACTCTTCGAATGGGTCGGCCTGTCGGTGAAAGAACAATGCTCTCACAGAATACCAGCGTAAAATACCAGCTTAATGCTGCTGTTTTTCTTTCGGTGAGTGTATAGAATCGGAGACCCCTTTTAATTGTTTCGAGGCAAACATACAATCCACCTGACGGTTAGTGAATACTGTGGCCCATTGACATCTACGAGGGTGCGTTTTTAAGTTCGCAGAATGGGGGATAAGGAGTGGAAATAAAAATCCAAATATATTTTTCCTTTTCAATATATTCAACAAAGTTCTTTTTTAAGTTTGAAACTAGATAATAATCACTGGGGGCCAGGTCAGGACTATAGGGTGGGTGTGGCAAAATTTCGAATCCCACCTTCTGCAGGGCAGTCATCGTAACATGGCACTTGTGAAAAGGCGCGTTGTCGTGCAGAAGAAGGACTCCTTTGGTCAATTTTCTTTTTTCTCCTTTATGGCTTCTTTTAATTGTTCTAGGATTGAAGAGTGGTAATTTCTGGTTACGGAGACACCTTTATCTTTATAATTAATAAATATGATTACTTCTGAGTCCCAAAAGATTTTCTCAGCCGATTGTGCCATCTTTAACTTCTTGAGTGGTGGTGTGCCTTTTTTGTGCCACTGCATGAAGTCCTGTTTGGACTCAGGTTCATAGTGGTGAACCCAAGTTTCGTCACCAGTAACAATTCGAGCCAACACTTCATCTTTGTCTTCCATACAGAGGTCCAAAAATGCACGAGAATACTCCACGCGCTATTGCTTTTGAGGTGGTGTGAGCATTCTAGGCACCCATCTTTCGCTGACTTTAATCATGCCAAGATGTTCATGAAGAATTTTGAAAATGGTTGTATCTGACACTCCGACCATTTCTGGGAGATCAGCTTTTTCTTTAGGCGGGCATCTTCTATTAATAGGTCCTATACATACGAAATTGGCATTTTGTACAGGAGGAATATAGTCAATTTTTTTTGTTCAATTAATCAAAGTATGCACCGTTGTTACCTTTTTCACTTTTGCCATCTCATGTAGCTCATTGATCCTTTTACTAATAAAACCATGGGGGCGAGAATCAATAAACTCTTTGAAGGCGGTTTGGACTGCCGCATCGGAGTTGAATTTTTTTCCTTGTAAGAAGTTGTCAAAATTTCGAAAAAAAATGGTAATCTGTTGGAGCAAGGTCCGAGGAGTACGGTGGATGTCGCAGACATTCCAATTGTGGCTCATCTAACTTAGTGGTTGTTTGTTGTGCAGTGTGTGGTCTTGCGTTGTCGTGAAGCGGCAGTGGCCTAGACTAGAGCGATTGACCGATCTCGGTTATTTAGCAGCTAGTTCTTCTGTCAATAGATGTCTGCCGTAATCGTTTGGCCAAACTTTAGAAAGCTGTAGTGAATAACACCACCACTAGTCCACTAAATACTCACAAATAACTTTTTCTGAGTCAATTTTTGTTTAGGTCAGGATTTGGCTGGGTCTCCAGGGTTCAGCCATTGCCACGAGCGCTTCCGATTATCGTACAGTACCTACTTTTCATCACAAGTAATAATTCGATTTAAAATCCCTTTATTTTTGTGTCGGTTGGGCAAAGTAACACAACAGTCGACGCGTGTTTGCAAGTTAGATTCACTCAATTCATGAGGTACTCATCGTTCAAGTTTCTTTACTTTCCCGATTTGCTTCAAGTGGATTAATACAGTTTTATCACTTATCCCGAAGCTTGCAGCTATCTCTGAAGTGGTTTGTGATGGATCGGCTTCGACAATAGCCTTTAATTCTTCATTTTACTCTTTGGTCTCCGGCCGTCCAAGGGGTTGGTGCTTTCTTTTGCGATACCAGCGCCGTACACATCATTAATCCTTCGAGCTGTTTCTGAAGCACTGGTGCCACGGTAGAACTCGTATTCGTAAATATATATTGACTTGTTTGGTTGACGTTAACTCAAATTAATATAAATATAATAAGACTAATTTTTGACAAAGATTAGTGATCTAATTACAATAAAACCCGGTATTTATACTAATAATGAGTTGCTCACTTAAGCACCTAATTCAGCGACCGCTTCCCCATTCCGCGAACTTAAAAACGCACCCTCGTACATCCTACTATGTGGCCTATAAATTTTTGTTTTCAATTTGGATATTTTTCCTTGTAAAATTTGTGTAACCCCTGAAAAATTGAATGTAATAGTGTTAGAAATTTTAGGGGCTGATAAAGAAAAAAAAAAGAAAGATGTGTGCGAGAGTAGAAGTCAGCAAGTGGAAGACATTACTTGAAATGTACGCAGTCTTATATATATGTATATACATATATATACATCCATAGACCAACAATAAGTGTCTTCGCGTATATTAGGTCAAGATTCTTCTTTTGTTTCTTCGTATTTCATATACAAATTCAAGATTTTTTAAACTTTAAGTAAATATAATTATAAATATGTGCCAATTTGTTCGGTAACTTGTTGCGAACTTGTAGTGAACCAATCTCGTTACTATAGAAATATTGGGCTCTTGATCAAAACTGTTTTGATAGTCTTCTCTTGATGTTAATCTAACACAACCCAAAGAATTTTTAAGAGAACGAAACGAGTAAAAACTTTAGGGTGCAAGGGTAGGAATATAAATGGTGGATGCATTAACACTTCTCTACGAAGCTCTCTCAATTATTGCCGAGTGACCAAAGATTTGTGTGGTTTAGCGTCATCATGATGAAAGGCATCTTGCATCTATCTTGCTTTAGTCTCAATCGTTGTAGGCAGTAGAGATCCAAATCCATGGTTTTGCCCGGCGTTAAAAGCTCATAATAAACGATGCGCTTCCAATCCCCCCATACACACAGCATCACCTTATTGCGTGTTAATCCGGGTTTCGCTACAGTCTTCTCTGCTTCGCTTCAGTCTCATCTTTAAAAAAAAGTGCGGTTGGGTTTCTTGTTGGTTCTTCTAAGGACAGACGGTTTTTCCCGAACCAGTGGTAAATAAAAAAATGACTTTCAATAAGTATAATTTATAATCTATATTGAGAAAAAAAAAGGTTTTTGTTTCTGTTTCTGTCTGTTCTGCACGTTCTTGTCAGTGGTGATCCACTTTTCATCACCAGTAATTAATTTTTTCAATAAAAGTTCGGTTTTATTACGTTTCAATAGAGAAGCGTAAATGAGTACACGATTCATTAAGTGTTCTTTCAGTGAGCTCGTGTGGTACCCAAATATCGAACTTTTTCGTATGGGCAGATTTTTTTAAATTGGTTAAAATATCTAAAATATAAGTTAAAATATATATAAAAAATGTTTTGTGCAATCATCATCATCATCAATACAACCATTCACAAGTCCACTGCTGCACATAACCCCCCCCCCCAAGGAATGCCACAAAGAACGGTCTTGAGCCAACTGCATCCATCGACTTCCTGCATGTCTTCCCAGGTCATCACTACATCTAGTGTGGGAACACCCTACACTTTGCCTGCCGGTACTAGACTGCTACTCGAAAACCTTATTCTCCCATCGATTATCAGTTCTTCGAGCTATGCGGCCGGCCCATTGACACTTCAGTTTACTAATCCGTTGGGTTATGTCGGTTACACTGGTTTTACTGCGGATATCCTCGTTCCTACGTTAATCACTCAGAGAAACTCTGAGCATAGCAATCTCCATAGCTTGCTGAGTGACTTAGAGCTTCCTCATACGGCCGGCTGTAAATGGCCACGTCTCAGATCCATAGGTTATCACTAAGTGCTCCCAACAAACACTGGCAAAGGTGTGACATGGTCACTCCACATGACTTTCATTTTGTCCACGTTCATCTTAAAATCTATCCTTTATGAGATACTACTAGAGTCATTGAGCATAGTGCTTAGATTCTCCAGCGATTCTACCATAAGGACTATATCGTCGGCAAATCGAAGGTGAGTGATATATTTTATTATTATTATTGTTTATTTAATTTCAAGTATCCAGGACTCACTTTTATTACATTACATTTTTTTTTCAAATTATTTTCTCATAGACAAATATATTAAAACTATTAATTATTACTAAATGCTGTAATGCACATAAACAGCAGTCAAATTAGCTGCTGGGCACATGCAGTCTACAACAATGTTGCAGATAGGGACAATTCACTCTGTCACCTGTCATTTTAAGAATGCTAATGGGGCTGGCCCTACGCACCAGCGATGCAGCTCTTTTACGCAAAGTTGCGTTAAAACAATCTACATGTGCTTGAGCAAACATCGCTGATGTGCTGCAGCGTCGGGACAGCCCCATCAGCACCCGGGACGCGTTGTTTTTTTTTATAGAAGAGGGAGCGAACTAGCATGCGGCTTACCTGATGTTAAGTGACTACCGCCGCTCATGATCAACCGCAACACCAGGGGAATTGCAGGTGCGTTGTCGGCCCTTTAGAAAGGAGTAAGCTCTTTTCTTGAAGGTCCCCAGGTCGTATCGGTCCGGAAAAATCGCCGGTGGTAAACTATTCCACAGAGAGGTTGTACGCGAAGGAAACTCCTTTTGAAACGTAAAGTGGTGGACCACCAAGCATCCAGATGGTGTGGATGGTATCGGGACGTTTGCCGCGTAGTGCGTTCACGAAATTTGGCGGCTGGGATTAATCCGAACAATTCCTCAGAGCACTCTCCATTGTATATGCAAAAGAAAATGCAAAGAGATGCAACATCTCTTCGCAGTGCCAGTGAATCGAGCCGATCAGAAAGCACTTGCTTGTCGACGATTCTATCCGCGGTCGCACGGATGCGGTCAAGTGGACGCGGAGCTGGTACTGAGGAGCCCCAGCCCAGAGATGGGAACAGTATTCCATGTGCAGCCGAACCTGCGCCTTGTAAAGTTTCAGGCGGTGTACCGGCATGAAATACTGTCCCGCTCTGCTGAGCACGACAAGCTTTTTAGAGGCCAATTTGGCCTTCTCTTCGAAGTGACCACGAAACTGCACGTCACTCGATATGTCGACGCCGAGGATTCCGATACTGGCTGAGGCAACAAGGGGAGTGCCTGTTATATTGGATCCGGACAGCTCCATAGGCTCGTTGCGTGTAGTCCCTCTACAGGCTGCACATGTAAAGAGATGTACAAAACGCTCTAAATAAAGTGAGTTTAACATCCTTTGAACATCTCGCGAACTTACGAGAAATCATATTTGCACGAACCGACAGAGCCCTACGTTCTTTTTCTATATCAGTAGTATCCTCGAGTTCGGACGTAACCATATGACCCAAATATTTGAAAGAGTCAACCCTAGTTATTGGTATACCATTCAATTTAATTGGAGGCACATTACTCGTACGATACCGTCCGGCCCCAAAGATCATATACTAACTTTTTTGTGCATTGTATTTCAGCCCATGTTCTTCTGCGAATGTCTCACAAACACTAAGCAATTTTCTTAATCCACATATTGATGCACTCAGCAGCACCATGTCATCAGCGTAACTCAAGTTATTAACACAAATCCCATCTATATGACATCCGACATGCATGCTGCTAAGCGCCTCAATAAGTCCATTCACATAGAGGTTAAACAGACTAGGTAGCTTAGTCCACTCTGTCTCACCCCGTACTCCAACCGGTATGGTTCAGACAAAAAACATTAACCCATCTAACGGAATCGACCTGTCCCCTTTTTGTGGGGCGCTTTTTTTTGTGGGGGGGGGGGGGGGCGGCGGGGGAAGTGGGCGGCATCTGCTATTCGCATTGCTTCTCTTACCAATATTTTAAAATCTGTATCAGTTGACCTGGTAATTTAATATCCTCCAATTTTTTCCACAGTATATTGTAGGAGACCAGATCAAATGCCCACGACAGGTCAAGGAAACAAGCGTAGACAGGTGTTTTCCTTTCATCATAATATTATATATTCAGTTATCAGTATCATTTTCAGTCCAGTTGATTCTTCAATTGAAGTTGGTTAAGAGTTTCGAACTGGTTCCCTGTACTCGGATAGCCATCGTAGTACTCTGATTCTGTCGGTTTCCAACAGGTGTGCAGGTTTCTTCACAATTTTTTGCTTCAATGTTGAGCGCGTGGTCAATCAACACTTATATTTGTAATTAACAATGTCATTGATGCCAGCGGGAATCAACCCGTGTTGTTCGCGTAGCTACCATGGCTCTGACAGATAAATACCGACAAGAAACTCTGGGGCCATTTTTACAGTACAATCGGTCGGCAAATATCGTACATTGACAGTAGAATAAAAATAAAAATACATGGAGTAACTGACTCTTGTTTAAACCATATGATAGAAAATTTTGTATAGATGCTATAATACCAAACTTCTTGAATAAAAAGTTGTCTCTAAATATAAGTGTTTATGGGTTAAAATGCTGTGGGTGGGTGCGGTCGGATCCGACTGCTTAAATTTTGACGGAACGTCGCCTTGGTCGTATCCAACCATGTGCCCATTGAAAGGTTAAAAATGTATGAACACATTCCCTATTTGCAATTCGCTGTAAACAACAGTTTCTTGCTAAAAAGGTGTCTGGAAGAAATCCCATCCAGAGCGATAAGACCGCCTGGTTTACTTTTTTTGTTTATATATATATATATATATATATATATATATATATATATATATATAGTTAATTTTATCTCGTTCTATGTGAATTGGTGTACAATATAGAATATATTGATCCCAACCCTCGATCTTGTAACTTGGAGACCGTCTGTTGTACAGTATGAGGTGGGGCACCCATTTGTCAAGACTTTTTATCTTGCCAATTTGAAGCAAATGGACCAATATTGTTTTAATGCTAACGTCGAAAGCTACTGCTAACTGTAACCGTAGATTGAGTAACACCAGCTTCTAAAATCACCTTTAATTCGTCAATGTCGACCAAAGTTTTCAGACGACGACGGGGTTCAATTTTCAGGTCGAAATTTCCGGAATGGAAGTGGGTAAACCAATAAGAGGTGGCGCGTTTGTTTTTAGTATTTGCTCCGTAAACGTCGTTGAATTTGCACGTCGCTTGTGCCGCATTGCTGCCACGACGGTACACATATTACACAATTACTCGATTTTTTAACGGATCCATGATGATGAAAAAGGTTCAAATGCGATGAATATATAATGCTAACCAATAAACAAATGACAAGTTCCTAAAATAAAATAAATTTGAAATTAGAATTTTAAACCAAACCAAAATTTATATTTTTTTATTTGAAATGGCCAGTACTGCAGAACGGTAATATATAGGTAAAGACCTATATTTAAGCACATACTTGCTGCAATGTTTATAATATACGCTAGCATACGAGTATACTACGGTTTAATGACAAATTTCCAGAAAATACACAAAATGTTTCCACGGCCAGATTCAAAAACTTTATTAAATAAAGATTATTAATTATAATCCCCGGAAATGCGGTGGTCGATCCAAGAACCAAGCCATTTATAATATGACTTGTGAAACATAATAAATGATTGTAAAATGTTCAAACAAAAATTTTTTGTTTGAACATTTTACAATCATTTATTATGTATTATGTATGTTAAGGGTTTTTTGTTTTCCCAGAAAAAAGTATTTTCCGAACCAGTGGTAAATTTCACATTAGAATGGCTTTGAGTAAGTATTATTTATAATCTATATTGAATAAAAAAAATCTTGTTCTATTCATACGCCCTTATTGATATAATTTATATACGAGGTAGAGCCATGCTGCAGCCATATTAGTAGTATAGTTGTAGAGTAGGTTGGCTGCCGGTAAAGGACCGCGATCTTATAGGCTACCTGCGTAAAATAGCAGTTTAATGCTGCTATTTTTCGTATATTGAGTATAGAGAACCGGAGACGCCTTATACTAGAAGCGAGGAATTCCATCTTAGTCCTACGGATGACAACTTATCTGTATTTGATTCATAGTCGAGGGTAGATGTAGATGTCTATGGGCTACACCAACCACTAACCATCAGCCATATCCTGTGACCATCGTAGGAGGCGACTGATGGTCGCTTAAATACGTGGTGGGCAGCAGGATCTTCAGGATCAGTAGGAGCAAAGGTATACAGATTCAGTATAATTACAGGCTACTGTGTAATTGCGGTGTATGTACATCCAATACCTTATATCATCCGGTGGGTGACGTAAGAGGCGACAGAGGGGGATTTAAATAGATTATATATCAGATAAGACGAAGGCATTTTCCTGATAATAACTCAAAATAATAAAAAACTGCATACCTGCTTGCCAGGCAACTATGGCGAAATCCTCACTATGATGCAATCTTTGGGCAAGTCCATGCTTCGCAGTGGACGTTTTTAGCCTGTAGTGATTGATAATGAATAGTAATGGTGCGGCATACCAATTCAGTTCTTAGGCGTGACAGTGCATCTATATTTAAATGGCCTGGCCTTCTTTGTTCCTCAGTTGGTTGCAGGTGGTTATGGGCTTTTTTATTTTACGTGGGGAAATGCCTACGCGTAATTGCATGGCGGGGGCAAGAACGGGTTATGTCGGACTCGCACCGACTAAACCCCCATGATGTTCTATCTTCGTCGCATATTGCCTGGGCCACGGGACCGTTTCGCACACATCCGCGGTCCCCACCAGTACCGGTCGTCCACCCAGTCCCACCAGTACTAATCCTCCACCATCTCCTTTTCAGGTAATGCGCACCAGAACCATAGCGCGCCTACCTCCGCAGCCTCCAATAACACCTGCACAACGGACGCCCTCGTGTTTGATGGACAAAGAAAACGAACACTCAGAAGCACTAGTCTTTCTGACTGCAGCGACGAATCTGGTCTGCGGCACCGCTGATTCTGCTGTGGTGGATAGGAAGAGCGGCGCCTCTCTACCCCCCGCATCAACGGTGCGGTCTCGTCAGATTTACGGAGTGTAGAGAAAGTAGCGTATTGTCATACCAACACACCTTTCCCTCCGTGACTCCACCTCGGGTGCAACAGTAGGAGGAAACGACTCCCCTCTCGCCACAGCCCACCAAGACACATTCGAAGTAGGCTCGCCAAGCCCGTAAGGAGTGGCCATCTCTGGCCAGCCATGTGGGTTCCTCTTTGTTCACTGCGGGCAACCCAGCGGCGGCTACCCCTCCACGACAAGGCGCAAACCCGTTCGGGAGCGGAGGGGGCTTCTTTGTACCTAAGTTGGTTGCAGGTATCCATGGGCTACAGTAGCCACTTACTATTAGGTCAGCTATAAGTTCTATTTTCACTTTAATTTTTTAATTAAGAAATATGGCCGATAAAGCATTAAGTAAAAGAAATTAAAAAAGAACTCCATAGAGAATTTACAGCTGAAAGCCTTAATGGAACATGCAAATATTTTCCGAACATACAAGTATAAAGCCTTGATAATGCAAAAGGCCTTGTGAAATTTCATTACGCGGTAATAAAAGATAAAGAGGTTGTAACATAGATTAATGGTCGAATAAATATGACAATGTTATGTCTTCACTTAGGTGATTAAATTTATAGTAAGCAATATCTTTGTTGCGTAGTATGAAATTTGGTTAAAAGTTACAGTCTATATACATATGTCCCACTGCTGGGCACAGGCCTATTCTCACTTCTGAGAGGATTTTAGGGCAAGGAAGTGTCCGCCGCGCTGCTCCAATGCGTTTTAGTGCACTTCACTCTTTTTTTCTCAGACATGCAGGTTTCCTCACGATGTTTTCCTTCACCGCCGTGCATGTGGTAAATCAGCATTTAAAATTGCAATTAACATTTTCTTTGGTGCCGGCGGGGAACGAACACGGGTTGCTTGCCTTCTGTGAAATTTACAGCCAGCGCTAAGTCCTGTACAACCACGGCTCATGTAGTATTATTAGGACTAAATATGTCCTTAGTAAGTTTAGTTTATTGACTGCCTGCTAATTGCCTAGTTATTCTGTCAAATGGGAGGCGACTTAAATGTCTTAGAAATATTTTTTTTGAATTCTCAGGCATGGTTTCCCCACGTAGTTTTTCTTAACCGCCGAACACTTAGTAAATCACTCTAAACACTTAAACAGGCACATAAAACATAACTATCAATTTCATTTGTACCGGCGGGTATCGAACCCGAGTTGCTCTTACACAACCACAGCTCAAAAGATATTAAAACCTCGTTTATCCCTTTCTGCTTTTTGTCTTTCCCTTTCCCTTGATGTGGCGGTGTGAGATTGTTCCTGCGGGTGTCGTGAGAGGCGACAGGGGCAATCAAAATTAAAAAAAAAACAAAAAAAAGGTATTTACAGCCTTATTTTGATGTATTTATACCGTACTGTACCGTTACTGCCTATTAAAGTTCACTGCTGACATAGGCCTCCCCCATAAATATCCTCATAGGGGGATATTTGCCATAGTTGCCACGCTTGGCAAGCGGGTTGGCAACCGCAGTTTATTTTATTTTTGTTTGTTATTAGGAAGACACTCATCCCTATCTCCTAATTTGTTTTCCTCTTTCGCCTCTCACGATATGCACGGGATAATACGTGGTAGAGCCACGCTGCAGCAATGTTATGGTAGTAGCATGAATGGGTCGGCTCAACTGGTAAAGGACCACTCTCTCACAGAATTTCAGCGTAAAATAGCAGCTTAATATGTGTCTTGGTGGGCTGTGGCGATGTGTTTCGTATGGTGAGTGTAGAGATCCGGAGACCCTTTTTTACTGGAAACGAAGCATTTCGTCTTATTCCACAGGGGTGACAACGCATCTGCGTTTCGATTGTTAATCGAGGATAAATGTAGTTGTCTATGGACCACAGCATCCACTTACCATTAGGTGGACTGCATGCTTGTTTGTGACCCTTATTCTATAAAAAATAGATATTCTTTCACAGCCACTACACGGGGTATTTGTTACACTTATATTAATAATTTCTTTCGTAAATTCTTTTAGGCTAGACATTATAGAACAGTGGAATATTGAAAACGAAAACCTGTAGCTATTGTAACTGCTAATAGCAAGTTAGCATGAGATCATTGTGACAAGCGAAAATCAGAGAAAAGATGTTCGTCTGGAGTGCATTGAACTACTAACATAGTCTCCACAAACTCCGTGTCTACTGCTCGTGTCGGTTAATTGTCAAGGCCGTCTCAAAAAAAAACAGCTTGTCTATGTAAACGAAATAGGGGTTTGAGTCATCTGATCGATTTTGCCTTGCGCGTGTCCATTTTAGATAACGAAGGCTAATTCTTTTTTATTAACAATTTAACTGGTACCGATAGGAATCGAATGAATTTAGGTCCTGAATTACTACGGTACTTAAAAATAAAACATAAAGTTTTTGAGCTCTTTGATGCTATACCTAAATAAAGTAAAGCTTTTAGTATAAATTAACAAAGTAAATTTATACTAAAACCTTTATTATTTTGGGATACGGTTGGCGATAGTTGTCGTGTCCCTTTATATCTTTAATAATACTCCCGTTGCTTATATATTGGATTGGATATATATTGAATCCGAATAACCTCTTTCTTCCGTAAAAATATAAACCATGCCTCGAACACGTATGTCGTGTCACAATAAGCTACTAGTGGATATATGGTCGAAGTGAACTTTTTTTATAGGAGAGGGGGCAAACGAGCATGTGGCTCACCTGATGGTAAGTCGATACTACCGCTTATGTACAACTGCAGCACCAGGAAAATTGTAGATGCGTTGCCGGCCTTTTAAAAAAGATAATTTTAAGTCGCATCGGTCCGGAAAAATCTCTGTTGGTAGTCGATTTCACAAAGAAGCTTGCGAGAAAGAAAACTTCTACTAATATAAATATATGGTATAAATAATATGGTATGGATGGTATCGCGAGTTTTGTCGCAATATGCGATGGTGAAATTGAGCGGCTGAAATTATTCCGAACAATTCCTCAGAGCGCTCCCCGTGGTAGATGCGATAGCAAATGCAAAGAGATGTACAACTCTTCGCAGCGCTAGTAAGCCCATCAGAAAGAGCTCGGTCGTTGAAGATTCGAACCGCTCTGCGCTGGATGCGGTCAAGTGAAAGGAGCTGGCACTGGATCGACCCAGCCCAAAGATGGGAACATTATTCCATGTGAGGCCGAACCTGCACCTTGTAAAGTTGCAGGCGGTATTCTGGCATGAAATACTCTCCCGTCCTGCTGAGCACGCCAATATTTTAAGAGGCCAATTAATAAACGACACTCGATATGTCGACGCTGAGGATTCAAAGGCTGAGGCAAATAGGGGAGTTCCTGTTTCCAGAAACTGAGGAGATAATACAAAGGAGATGCTACAAAGTTCGTTTAAGCTTGAAATGTGCAAACTTGTATCTTCTGGGGATTAATTTGGACTAGATTTAGTTGCCTTCAGTCTGATACTTTGTTCAAAAAAGTCTCAACCACACGATGTTTGTCCCGGTTCTCGGCGACATTTTCCCGAGAAATATCGGCACGGCCGGTGTATAAAGGCATTACCAGTGCTGTCGTCCGTATAGCAATGAATGAAATGAAATACACCTTCTTCTACGACCTTGATGCTCTGTTCCGCAAGAAAACTATTGATCTAATTGCACAATTTCTCGCAAAGCCTATAAGAAAGAAGCTTCGAAAGAAGCGCTTTGTGCCAAACCCAATCGAAGGTCTTTGTTATGTCCAAGCCAACGGAGTCGTTGGACTCTGATCTCGACCTTGGACTCTATTGCCTACACCTACTAATACTACTACTGAATTGGCCTTAAACTCTCCCTTACCAACGATACTCGCGTAACCTTACTCTTATTTTATTTATTTTATGTGTATTATAATTAAAATCATTATAATTGTATATGCATAAATATAAGAAATCATCTTGCTTTTATGTATTTTATTTTCTTATCGGGATATAAATGACTTTTGAAAGATGAAATATTTTAACTCCAATATGGCGGCGCAAACGACTTTAATTACCATATGGCCGTAGGTTTATTATATCAGAGGCAAAAATGAACGGCCATTAAAATAAAAATGTATAACCTATTGAAAAAAAGCGCACTGTAGGCTACTACTACGCTACATTGAGTTGAGGCGCTGATGGCTGTGAGGTTGAATCCCGAGCGGAACAAGTATTTATAAATAATTCGTCACCACTCAGTATCTAGAGTAATATTATTATTACTGATTTGTTCTTTGTTTATTTGTTGTGTGTTTTGTTGAGGTGTAACCGTTGTTAAAAAGGAATCAATAAAATCAGTTCACAACGAAGATATCGCTTAATGTAATACAGCAGTGTTAAAGGTGGAAGACGTAACCCCGTAACGACGAAGGTCAATACTCAACAGCAGATTTTTACGAACCGATAAAAAGAAAGAAGAAAGATGTGCTTCTTAGATAAGTTCATAAAAATAATTACCACATTGGAAAGACCATAGATATAAGAAATAAGGAGATATGCTCAGTAGTTGAAAATGTATCCGAACCCGGTGTCTCCAGTTGGCCCCTTCGATTACCACGCGCCAACTACTACATATGCACATCAGTAAAAGCAATAGATACACAATCGCGCACACACTCGCATTTTATAAATCAGAACATACTACACAACCAATTATAAACCTTATCTCATCATACGCAGCGTGCATTTACCATGCACCGTACAAAACTTATTCACACAAAAACATCTGTCGCTATCATTCACTCACAAAAGCCGGCAGCGGCTGCTTCACGAAACTATCGTGTGAGTGAGAGTATCAGTAAAACACTTATCTATTGCGCTATTAGACCAGGTGATTCACAGGTCGATTTGTACTAAGCAAGCAAGGGTTTTTGTTGCTAATGAAAACATTTGATTTGGTTTTTCATCGTGTTTCTAGTACCACGAAGTAATGTTTTAATAAATTGAATAAGAAAAACATTAATATTTTAGTACTTACGTGTGAAATGAGATGCCATCTTTCATGTAATTCACAATACAGCTGTTATTTTTGCAAACAATCACTGAACAACGCGGCATTTTGTCAAAAATCACGAGCAGTGAAGACGTCACAAGTTGACATTCGACTAATTACCGAAACTGGCAT
Organism: Parnassius apollo; assembly: GCA_907164705.1. Classification (NCBI taxonomy): domain Eukaryota; kingdom Metazoa; phylum Arthropoda; class Insecta; order Lepidoptera; family Papilionidae; genus Parnassius; species Parnassius apollo. The sequence goes on along the minus strand of CAJQZP010001668.1, from coordinate 4,542,172 downwards.
CAGGCCGCTTTGCGGCCAGATGCGTTCGCAAGTGCCACGCCTCCTTGCCATATCTCCTGTTGTTTATATGATCTGAGGGAAAGACCAACGCGAGATCTGTTCGCTTCCAATAGATTGCATTACAACTACTCTCATTTATGATAGACGTGAAATACTGAAGCTGGTGACGTGGACCAGCGTCAATGGTGAGAAACGTTTGACACGAAGCTTGGTGATCGAGATTGAGCAAAAAACATGTTGACATGTGACCAAAAAAATAGAGTTTCATTAATCAGTACCATTCATTCATTTTACAAGCGGGAAAGGTCATATTTCATTATTATTTATTTTTGAATTACAATCAAATTTACTTACATTATATCTTAACTCACATGTCTAAATATTACGTCTAAAATTATATTACTAGAACAACAGACTTCTAAAAAAGGCAGAGACGATATTATAAAAGTCAGCGCTCTTCCCTAAGCAGTATATATTAGACAAGTATAAGTTAGCAAAAAGTACAAATGAAGAAATAATTAATTAAAAAGAAAAATACTTAGATAGAGTATTTCATGTAGATTACTCTTGAAACGTATAGTATCAGAGTAAGCACTACCCCCTATTGTTCCGTAGGTGTCATAAGAGGCGTCAGAAAGAAGCAAGCCAGGAGATTGGTAGCAGTTTTTCTAATTACAACTAGAAAATAAAAAATTGCCTTTGTCAACGCATTTGTCATATCTATGACAAATATACCTCCTATGATACAATCTACAGGTGTTTAAGTTCAGCAGTGGATCTGTGGTAGATTATAACGGTATTTCTCTTTAAGCTTTCTGTTTTTATCGTATACATTTAAACGTGCAATTCTTGTTTCTATGTATATATATATGTATATATATATATATATATAATCTCCGGATCTCGGAAACGGCTCCAACGATTTTCATAAAATTTTGTGTGCAGGGAGTTTCGGGGGCAATAAATCGATCTAGCTAGGATTTATTTTTAGAAAATGTCTTTTTGTCCGTGTTTTTAGGCAATGAAAAACTAAAATAATACGTTCATGGTTCGAGCCCAGACAGACCCACCGGCTTTTTTAAATTTTTTTTCAAGTTCCTATCTTTTTTTGAGAAAAATATCTATTTTTTCGAGCCCTTTTTTTAGTATTTTTTAAAAACACGAAAATTTAAATTAAACTAATTGCACTCATGATTTTTTATTCAAATAACCAGTTCAGTTTTTTCTATTGTGTTGCTAAGATCAAAAAATAATATTCGTATTTCATCAGTATGTAATTTGTATCTAAATATAATTTCCAAAACACACGAATTAAAAAAAACCGAGCGAAAAATATCGAGCAAAGCTCGGTCAACCGGGTACTTTCAATAATAATAATAATAATTTTTATTGCTGCATAACAATGAATTTACATAAAATATATATTGACATACTGTCTAAATATTACATATTAGATTATATTAGAACCTCTGACTTCTAAACTAGGCAGGTTAGACATTTTAGTAATTGCCCAGCTATAATTCTTTATTTTTCTTATTTTTAACGTATGGTCAGTGCTTGACAACAATTCCAGCTGATGGTAAGTGTGATGAAGCCCTAAGTGGTAAATGCTGCAGTTATTTAAGTAATCTACCGGGGAAGGACCACGCTCTCACAGAATACTAACGTAAAATAGTAGCTTAATGCTGCTGTGTTTCGTGTGGTGAGTGTGAAGAACCGGAGACCCTTCTTACTAGAAACAAGGCATTCCATATTAGTCCTCACGGGTGACAACGCATATGCATTTTGATTCGTAATCGAGGATAGATGTTGATATCTATGAACCACAGCAACCATCAGGTGGACTGTGTGCTTGTTTGTCACCCTATCCTATATAAAAAACTAAGAGTAGGAATTTCTATTTACTCTTGCCTTGAAGACACCCAGATTGTATTGTATTATATACCGGATTTATAACAATTAACAATAATATGCAAAGAATTCGCAGTATTCGAACTAATTAACGTGACACAAGGGACACGCGCCCCGTCACGCCCCGCACGACGCTGTTACCTTGGTAAAATACATCCGTGAAGTTGATACTGGCGCTAATCAGTCGTTGGAAATTTAAATCGTTGTTGTTTGTAAAGAATAATAACATATTTTAAAGGTTCCATCATTTTTTATTATGTAAGAAGAGGCAAACGAGCATGTGGCTTACCTGATGGCAAGTGATCATCTTCGCCCATGAAAATCTGCAACACCAGGGGTGCCAATTGCAAGTGCGTTGTCGGCATTTAAGAAAGGCGTAGGTTCTTAACTTGAAACTCTTTCAGTTATATCGGTCCGGAAAAACCGTTGATACAGGCAAAAAATTTACGTGAATCGCACAGTAGTGCACCGCCAGCCACCCCCGGTAAAGTTTGTTCAGTTATGAAACTATTGCATTTTTAAAAGTATTACAATTATTCAAGTGAAAACTTCTTTGGCATCGTGATTTGAAACTTAATGAAGCGAAAAAGTGACATTATAATGAGACAATAATATACTATAACGGCCAACGAGAAGCGATATCAAATGTAAATAAAACCAATACAAAGTTATTAGGAATAGCAGGGGTGCGTAACATTTTGATAGTTAGATTATATACAATATAATAGTTAAGTAGACAATATAGTTTTTAAAAATGTCTAGCAAACCAAAAATAGACTTTTTTATAAATTTTGTTATAATTTTATTTATTGTGTAATTAAATAAATGCTTTCTGCACCATCTCCTTTCTGTATGGGTATTTATCATTAGGCCAAGTTTCTTTAACATATATGCAGATATTATATATATATATATATATATATATATATATATATATATATATATATATATATATATATATATTTATTGTTATTTTTTCATTCACAGTAAAACTAGTCACCTAAAAGTAAAAATTAAAATTAAAATGATATACATACTTAACTTACATGCGTCTTTAATAAATTAAGAAAAGTTTTAATATTACAGTTGCTGTTTTTTAAATAACTTTAAAGTACACTCCGAACCAAGAAGTTTTAATTAAAACTTCTAAACAAAATTCATATATATCCTATTCCTATACATACCTTCGGACGTTTCTTATTCGGAGAGTTAAAATCTGTTGATTTATCTCTCGACGTACTTGGTTGTGGGTCCATCATTAATCACTCTTAATGGAAAACAGTTATCAATAAAACAAAATAACAATAATTAAATAAACAGCAATTACTAAAATGGCCTCCCGAATGTTGAAGAATCCGTTTTGATCCTGACATATTTTTGCCGGGAAAACGAGACATTACGACAAATACACTAGATGAAAAGAGATAAATAATAGATTGTCAACTCTACAGTCGTTTTTAAGGTAAATTACCTTTTGTATCGCTGCTAGTTGGCCGTAATATAGTACATATGCATCTATCGGATTTAGCCTGCGAGGGAGTGAGATAGAATAAACATGTAGAACAAACAAGTATACAGTGCTTACTATTATCTCGATCTCAATTTTTTATAGTATAAGGGTAACAAACGAGCACACAGTTTACCTGATGGTAAATGAATGCTGTGGTCCATAGACATCTACATTTAACCTCGATCAATAATCAAAATGCAGGTGCACTGTCACCACTAAGATGAAATGCCTCAATTCCAATAAAACAGGTCTCCGGTTCTCTACATTCATCATACGAAACACAGCAGCATTAGGCTGGTATTCTGTGAGAGCGTGGTTGAGCCGACCCATTCGTACTACAACCATAATATAGCTTTAGCATAAAACAGCTGCAGCGTAGCTCTACCACGTACTTAGTCAGATAAGTGCCATCAAAAACTTTTATAAAATTAATGATACACTTTTTGAAATTACACATGAAATGTAAGTTATTTCAATTTAGAATACAATTTTATTTACATTATTCAAAATGCCATCCCCTATTTTGATTGTGCCCTTACCGACGCGGACAATCATCAATCGCAACACGCACCACACTCATAAATATTTCTACCGCTACTTTAGCCAAATATATTCGAAGAGGTTCCTAATTCTGATGAGGTTTAGCGCAGACTTTCTCTTCCAAATGTTGCCATATCTTATAATCGAGTGGGCTTAAATCTGGACAAGAAGAGGGCCAGTATTCATGTTCGATAAAGTCAATTCCATGGGCGGTCAATCAGTTTTGCGTGTTTCCTGCCCTACGAGCTGGTGCATAGTCCTGTTGGAATATCCATTGTCTGTTTTGAACATTGTTTGAGAAAGAGGTTCCACTATGTTTGTTAAGACAGTGTTTTGGTACACCTCGGCACTGGTTTTTTACACCTTTGTCACAGAAAAACACCTCAGTTAAGCCTGAATATGAGACTCCAAGACAAACCACGAGTGACGAAGGATAATGTGCTCGTTGAACCAGCGGAATACGCGTGCTGGCTTGCTTCTTCACTACTGTGGGCATACAACTTATCGTTTTGTTTATTATAACTTTCTTCGATGTAAATTTTTTTTTCATCCGAAAACCGAATATTGCGGTATTTTTTCCCGCATACCGCCGTAACAAAGCGCGGGATCTATCCAACCTAATTTTTTTCAATCGCTCTTTCAAAAAATGCCTGGTCTTATTACGATAAGCTCGTAGTCCTAGGTCTTCATTGATCTTCAAAGCTTGAATCTTCAGTGAATCGTTTGATAGTGCAATAAATAAATCGTAGGGTTATTTTCAATTTTGGTAGAATATTGAAAATCTCTTTTGGCGCGTAACCACAGCGGTGTAACGCAATAACCGCTACTCTATCTTCTTTCTTCGACTACTCCATGTTTGAAAACGAATGAAAATTAATGTCTTTTTATTTTTGGCAAGCGCAAACGTTATATTTTTAAAATTGGTGTAGTTCATCTAGCCATTATTCAAAATTTTAAATAATAAGATTTTGACAGAAATAATGATCCGATTAAGTATAAGATCGAATGTCCCACAGCCTAAAATTATACAGGCTTATTCAGATTGTGGTAAAACTCTGTAAACTTATTGCTTGCACTTGCGTGAAGGTTAAATGCAAGTAGTACAATTAACATACACAAGGTGGCGCACGGATTGTAAAGGCAAATTTATTTCAATGCATGTATTATCATTCCTAATTAAAAAATGGGCATAGGACCAGCCGTATAGCTCGAAGTACTGACAACCAATGGGCAAGAATGGGTCTCGAGTGGCAGCCTCGTATTGGCAGGCGAGGTGTAGGGCGTAGACGGAGTAGCGACTTGGTTAGACATGCAGGAAGTCAAAAGATTCAGGGCGCTCATGACTGTGCTTTGTGGCATTCCACCGGGGAGGCCTATATTTAGCATTGGACTTGTGAAGGGCTAATGATGATGATAATGATGAATTAAACATAAATCTTCTGAATTTAAAACCACATTTTCAAAATTATTTCTTCTACGGCAGTAACATGTCGGATACCAGCTATAGTAAATAATAAAAATGAATTACTAATATATTTTTTATTTATAAATGATAAAAAAGATTTCATTTCTACCGTGTGAACTGCACACATGTTTTTTTATAAATTTACTTGGTGATACGACTTCTTTTCTGCCTCGGTGTCGTTCTGGATAAGTATCACCCTGTTACTTATTTCTGTCGCCCAATAGCAGTGCTTCCACTGCTGGGTTCCAGTCTGAAGGATATAGACGCTTTATAATTGGTAGAGCCACGCTACAACTATATTATGGTTGTATCATGAATGGGTCAACTCGACTGGGGAAGGACCACGCTCTCACAGAATACCAGCGTAAAATAGAAGCTTAATGCTGTTGTGTTTCATATGGTGAGTGTAGAGAACCGCAGACCCGTTTTATTGGAATAGAGGCATTCCATCTTAGCCCTCAGGGGTGAAAATGCATGTAAAGTAAAATTATTGCGTCTAAACTGTGCCAACATAGCGTTGGAAATGTTCATTTGAACACGTTTTTGGTTTAACGTGAGCAAATGCGGGACCCAATGCGCTGACAGCTTTCTCATACCTGAATCTTGATATAATATGTGAAAAAAACGTTCTTTGGGCATTTTCATAGCCTCTGCTATCTCTCTCATTTAATTCAGGAGTCGTCTAGCACCATCTGGAGAACTTTAGCGATGTTATCGTCAGTAGTTGCAGTTTTTAGACGTCTCGAACGTTCATCGTCTTTCAAGCTCTCACGGCCATATTTAAATTCAGTTATCTAAAATTTCATTGTGGTAAATGATATCACAGAGTCCACATACACAGAGTCTAACTCATCTCTGATTTGCGTAGGCGTGTTGCCTTTCAAAACCAAAACATCAATGATAACTTGATGCTCAATTTTTTCCATTTTCATAAAATCACTCACATTAATTCACTCAATTGACTGTCAGATAACAACTACGCATCCAAAACGACTGAAATTTTGGTGCGTAACTGTCAAAGTATGCACTACATTCACTAGCTTTTATCTCCAAGTGCTGCCATATTCACGTTGAGGTCGGAAACTTTTCAAAACACCTTGGTAGTGTACAAGTTTGTGCAACAACACACAACAACTGCTTTTAATTCAACCGGGGATTCAAACTCAGGACCACATAGTCAGCAGTTGCGTTTCCAACCACTAGACCAGTGGGGCAATCAAAAGACAGTACCTTAGTTCAGCAGCTATACTCGGAGTACAGCTGTAGAATGGCGATAGTTATCGCAAACGATTAAAATTCCTTAGATCTAACTAACAACCATTTGTAATCAATAGGTTTAATTGTAGGTAAGCACAACATAAATCTGCATGATAGATACATAGGTACTTGCATATTTTATAATGGAGCCGTGTAGCTCAGATGGTTAGTGATCACTGTAATTTTCACAGTACGCGAGCAAACCGGGCACCAATGAAATTGTTAATTGCAATTTTAAGTGCTGTTTTTTTTTTTTTTATTTACCACGTGCTCGACGGTGAAAGAAAACATCATGTGAAAATCTCCATGTCAGAGAATACAAAAAGTTCGAAAACATGTAAAGTTCGCCAACACGCATTGGGCGCGGCGGACATTTCTCTGCCCTAAAACCCTCTCAGAAATGAGCGGAGGTCTGTACCCCGGAGTGGGACGTATATAGGCTGTAACTACAACTTTATATATTAATATTGTTAAAGGTTTCATAATTTTCTATCAATTATTAATGTATTCAATTAGACAAACACCTAACTGTGGCAATGGGCTGGCCACATAGCTGGAAGAACCGATAACCGATGGGGAAAAAGTTTCTCGAGTGGCAGCCTCCTACCAGCAGGCGAAATGTAGGAATGTAGACATGCGGGAAGTCGATGGATGCGGGTAGCTTAGGACCGTGCTTTGTGACATTCCTTGAGGGAGGCCTATGTTCAGCAATAAACTTGTGAAGGTTTGTAATGATGAATTATGAAACTGCCTTATATCTAATTTTGTATACTCAATACGTGGTAGAACCACGTTGCAGCTATATAGGTATTGTGGTTTTGGCATAATATTTGGTATATTATTTGACAGCGTGTTTCTACACCAGTTGAGTCAGCCCATTTGGCCGGCTCGACTGGTGTAGGAACACGCTGTCAAAGAATACCAGCGTAAAATAGCAGCTTAATGCTCCTGTGTTTCGTATAGTGAGTATAGAGAACTGGAGACCATTTTTACTGAAAACGAGGCATTCCATCTTAGTCCTCATGGGTGAGTCCTCATGGGGGAGGACGTATCTGCATTTTAATTGTTGATTGAGGATAAATATAGATGTCTATAGGTCACAGCATTCTGTTACCATCAGGTAGACTCTGTGCTCATTTGACACTCTTATTCTACAAAAAAATATTTTTTTTTTATAAATTAGCATGACACGATATAAGGAATGTAAATGTATTTTAAGATTTAGTGTTGATGTTTTGGAATATGTTCTGTAAGCAACATAGGTTATTTTAAGTAAATAAACAGTCTCACTATTTACTTAAGTAGCGCTGCTACGTAAAATAAATATGTATGTATATTTAAAATAGAATAATATATTATTTGGAGGACATGAAATGCGTCAACTTGAACTCAGAATTAAAAGGTTGCCTGTACTATGAAGAGAGACGTTTTATTACTTTACTATTTATAACTTTGGTATTTATTTTAATGAATATAACTTAGTATTAGTGCCTTATTTCAACTCTAGTGGTCATTGCTGAAAACTAACCCTACCGTAACCGTGTGATAGCCTTATGCTGAGTCAGTGCCTATTTCAGCATCACGTCACTTTGCATGAGTCATCAGTTTGTTTTATGTCTGTTTTCTCTTACTTATTTTTATCTTTGGCATTTTATAGACCATTTTATTATGTGTATCAAAACTGTATGAGTGTAAGTTAGTGAATAAATGCATGTTTTTATCTCTTTTACGTGGTAGAGCCACACTGTAGCTATATTTTAGTTGTAGCACGAATGGGTCGGTTCGACCGGGACAGCACCACGCTCTCACAGAATACCAGCGTAAACAACGCATTTACGTTTTGATTCTTAATTGAGGATAAATTTGGATGTCTAAGGGCCAGAGCATCCATTTACTATTTGGTGTATTGTGTGCTCGTTTGTCCCCCATTGCTATATAAAAAGTACTGTCTATTTAAGCGACAGTAGTCTAATGAAAAGAGTGGCCGCGAACTCATAAGTCGTTGGCTGGAATCCGCAACTCGACTATTATCTTGCCTCTACTCACACAAGCGTTAGCTTGCCTGATGTAGTTAATCGGAAATATTTATTTATTTATTTATGAACAAGGTCGGACTTAAGGCCTTTAAACTTTTTCTACCACCTATAAGCATATGTTAAATTCCAATATAAGAAATAATGTTTGATGAGTTAATGATAGAGGTGATTGGGGAACTTGCAATTCTCACGACACCCATGTAACATCTCAGGAAGGAAGGAGTGCCTGACAACCAGCGCTTCATGGAATTCCATGTAAGCAAAAGCTGAGTCACCTGCGATTTCCTTAATTTAATTGAGTACTTAGTTTGTATGTAAAAATAGTTTTTTCAAATATGCAAATAAAGTGATATTTATTTATTAATATTTATTTAAGTAATCAGAGAACAATACTTTGAGAGTGCAATAACATTAGTAAAATAAAGAATTAAGGATTACCGAAATAACTATATGCAAATTGACCAAGTATATGTATGACTTATATAATTGTACATACATAAACACAAACACTCACATACATATAGGATGTCCCAGAAGTCGACGTCAATCCGGAATCGGGTGATAGGTCAAGTCATAATAGTTAACACAAAATATAAAAAAATATTAGCTATGTATTTTAAAAATAACAGATATTTTCAAAAAAAATCTACAGCCTGTGAAGGTGTTATTTTTATTAATTTAAAACCTTTTTACATTTTTTTCAGTACAGTCATTTAAAACTGGACAAAGTACCTATTTATTTTAAATACTTGGTTGAGAAAAAAATTACATTTCCTTCTGGACTAGAGCAGTTATTTGTAAATTTTAAGCAACAGTTTTCAGAAGCATTATTCAGAATTACTTTATAAAAAGAAAATTAAAAAAAAGTTAAAAATTGTAGCAACAGGAGTTAAAAGACAAGAGTTAAAAGGGTGTAGATTTTCTCTATTTTTGTATGTAAATTAGAATATAGTAAATGTATGGTATGTAAATTATAATAGAATTAGAGTATGAACTTTGTAAAGTTGTGTTAGAAGAGAATTAATACTTTTCACCCTTTTGCCAATATTAGTATTACGAAAAAAAAACAGTCCAATCAACGCCCCATCATCTCTCATCATCTCTAAGACAATCTAAATCCATACCACCCATATTGCGTATCAGAAGCATTCTCGAATTGGGTTTAGGTGATTATCATTTATATGTTATGTAAATCAAGTCGTGATATGGAAATGCATCAGCAAGACACCCTGTAAATTTTAAAATACATAGCAGAGATCTTTTTTATGTTTTCATGTTTACTATCATGATTTGATCTATCACCCGATTCCGGCTTGAAATCGACTTCTGGGGCAGCCTTACATAAGCTTAAAAATTAAGCTTAAAATTAAATACATAGATAAATACTTAGCTATATACATATCACATTTTTAATCCATACAAATAAATTAAATTGAAGCGTCTCCTTGTAATGTCAAAATAACGACTTTTTACTAAATGTATTTAAAAGTATATACGGTACTAATAACAAAAGAACAATTTCAAAATGTTTGTCCATCTGTCCGTCTGTCTATCTATCGATCTGTTTGTTCTGGCTAATCTCCAAAACGGTTGTACTGATTTTGACGGAACTTTCACAGACAGATAGCTAATGTTATAAGGAGTAAATTAGGCTATTTTATTTTAGAAAAAGAATTAGCGATCCGCGCAAAAAACCCATGAAATCCGAATATAATAAATTCCACGCAAGCGAAGTCGCGACAAATAGCTAGTAGTATAGGAATACCGAATGAAAAACGAATTAAGCTTGAGAAATTTTAAGTCAAAAATCAGTGACCACTGTCATAAAAGAGATTTGTTGAAATTGAGAGTTAAAGTGGAATTGCTCATATTTAAAAATTACAGCGATATAAACATAATAGAGTTTATTCCAGCATTTGGTTGATGTTAAACATCCGACGAATGGAACACTAGACTATACATTCATGTAGGCATAAAATACTCAACGTAGAGATGATACAATGTATAGATTTATGAATCGTGACTTTAACGACTGGTTATATGTTGAGAAAGCCTTCCGGAGGTGAACTGTTTACTCCTAAAAATAATATTAAAGTTTAGAAAAACTTAAACTATACACATTAGTCATGACCTGTGATGATCCTGATAATTAATTTATACTGGTTTTCCTAATCAGGATACTAGGATAAAGTATTATATATACTATATTATGTACGTGGTAGAGACATACTGCAGTTATATTAGTAGTATAGTTATAGCACGAATGGGTCGGAAGGCCCACGCTCTCACAGAATATCAGCATGAAATACTAGCTTAATGCTGCTGAGTTTTATATGATCAGTGTAGAAAACCGGAGAACCTTTTTACTGGAAACGAGGCATTCCATCTTAGTCCTCACGGGTGACAACGCATCTGAATTTTTATTCGTAATCGAGGATAGATGTAGATGTCAATGGGCCACAGAAACCAATTACCATCAGGTGGACTGTGTACTTGTTTGTTACAGTATCCTATAAAAAAAATTAAATTATTGTATTATCATCGATCCTCGATAGGAGTGCAACTTTTTAAGACATTCCATCTTATATATATATATATATATATATATATATATATATATATATATATATATATATATATTGAATAGAAAATTACATTAAAAGATTATATAAAGCGTATTAAAAAAAGTGTACCGTGACGATGTTAGGGTATTTGCTACCCCATATTATTCCGTGGGTGACGTAATAAGCGATCCAGGGAAATGCAACAGGAGATGGGTAGTTGCATATTCTTAATAAACTTAATATAATTAATTAATTAACTTAACATAATTTAATTAGTAGTAAATAGTTAGGCATTAGTAAGATGTAAACGGATTTAGGATATCAATACACGACAAAGCCGCCGGCAAACGTAGTATGTTATTAAATTGTCAGTCAAACTGCGCACGCGCACCGGTAACGACAGGCAGTGAATGCGAATTTACCTTGACTGTACGAGCGAGTACAGTCTGCTTCATTAATTTGCTGCTTAATTTGACAATTTTCTATAGATTAAAAAATACCTTATAACATGAACTTTTGAAATTCAATAGTGAAGGAAAATTGTAATTAAGTAAATTTGCTTAATATCTGACAAATTAAAAAAGTATATTCCAATAACAAATTAGGTCCATTAAAACACATTAAGGAGCGCAGCAGCCCCCTTAAGACTTTTCCCTACTTAAGACTTAGACTTAGACTAAGTAGTAAGTCGTGTTTTGACATGTTGCGGCCTTCATATACATAACTATTTCAACATACAATCCACCTTTTAAAAAGAGAGCATATAAGACAGAACATAATGTACTCTAGTAACAATCTTTTGATTCATTTATTCATAAGACACCAGCAGTGCGCACATAATTACATTTTTATTGAAAATAGGTTTAAACTAGGGACTGATACGTGCAATCTTATAGGTGACACAACATAACAAAATACTATAAAAATTACGACAGCAAAGTTACAGTAGTTTATATGTCATAAAAATAATATCTAAAGATACCTTTTAACTTATTCCTGTAATAACAATTTTATTTCATCATAATATCCTTTCTGCTCTCTACTGGGTTTTACTTAATATATTATGTCCTCCCTACCTTAAAGAAAGTATCCAATTTCTCAGCTCCTCTCACAAACTTTCCCTTAGATCCTTAGAAACCCTTCTATGTGCCTTGCACTCTTCAACATTTTACGGTAAATCTTTTTCGGTTCTTGGAGTTAAGGTTTGGAATTCCTTACCATCCATACTAAATAATATAAATGCGAAAGTGTGTTTGTTTATTTCTTTGTTTGTCCTTCTTTCGCGTCGCAACAGAGCATCGGCATGGCATGATTTTTTTATGGGGATAGTTCAGTGGCTGTAGAGTGACATAGGCTACTTTTTCCGCGGAAAAACATCTCATTCCTGTGGGAAAATTGAATATGTTGCACAAGTTTGTCCTTCTTTCACGTCGTAACAGAGTGTCGGCGTGGCATGATTTTTTGTATGGGGATAGTTCGGTGGCTGTAGGGTGATATAGGCTATATAATTCCCGTGGGAAAATCGAATATGTTGCAAAATTAAATTCAGCTAGGTGGCGCCACCATGTATCTACAAGACGGACGACGGTACGATGGAGAACACAGAAGGTCAGAATATTTGGATTATTATGTCAAATTCCCACAATCAATTAATCAGAATTCCCACAGATCTACCCTTTCAATTAAAAATTTCCTATTTAGCTCAGTTTCTTTTCAATTCCAAATGCTGCACCTCTGACGGATCTATTAAGCTCAGTTTCCCTTCAACTCAAAAGGCTGCATCTCTGACGGATCTTTTATTTCGCTCAGTTTCCTTTCAATTCAGAAAACTGCATCTCTGACGAATCAATTTAGCTCAGTTTCTTTTCAAAAGTCTGCATCCCTGACGGATAATTATGCTCAGTTTCCTTTAATTAAAAAAAATATCCCATTTCCATTTGGAATAAACAGGCTATTTTCATGCTTTCCTATACGCTGCGTTTCAAAACATTTAAATAGGCTGACGAATCAATTTTGCTCAGTTTCCTTTTAATGGCTGCATCTCTGACAAATCTATAAAACTCAGTTTTCTTTTAATTCAAAAAGCAATGGATAGTTCATTTCCCAGTGACCATGCGGGTGAAGCCGCGGGTAACAGCTAGTCAACTATAAAACGTGCTCAAACAATAGACTCCTTTAAAAACCAAGTTAAGAAACATTATCTTTCCTTCTAATTCATCCCTCCTCCTTTTTATCTATTCCTGTCGTTTTATGATCACTAGTCTATCAATTAAGTAAATTCCGGCATGTTTATTAAATTTTTTTTACATTTATAGATTATAATATTATTTATAGTGCACTCCACCCATTACTTAACTTTTCAATTATTTTTATTGCCTATTTAGGTTGTCTGAAAGAAATTGCTGCATAGCAATAAAACCACCTTTTGTTTTTCTCTTTGTTTGTTTCTTGTTATGTTGTTTTTATTAGTGATCAATAAAGGGTATTGTATTGTAAATTTAAATTTTGAGATGAATATTCTGTCGACGGCCGGATGCCACCTTGTATAAAAGGAGTGTCATGTGTTTTTGCGGATGTGTTTTTACACAGTCTCTTTGCGGAAGACATAATAGGTTTATAGAAAAGTCTATAGAAAAAGTTTATAGAAAAATTTTATATCTACAAATATCAAGGTGATGTAGCTGCTGCGATTTTTATGGTGAGTAACAAGTACTGAGTAACATTTACTGTTGACAAGGTAATTCTACCTTAGTTTTTAAATGTTCCAACTCATCCGCATTTACACCTCAGTATCCATGGATGTTGAAAATTAAAATACATTAAATCAAACACAATGAAATTATTAGTTTTATTCAATGGGTATTTGTTATAAGAGATTTTTGTTTATTTTTTGTAACTATCGTAATTTATTTCGCTGACTATACTTTATGCATCCGTATACAAAGCCAGAATACAGGATGTGATCTAATTAAAATATATCGAATGAGTTTCCTTACTATAGATAGGTATAATTTATAACTTAACAACATTTTTTACTATTTATAAATCATAATTTATAAAAATTCTGCATCTTTGTTTATGTCTCACAGCTGGTCAAAGATTACTTCGATACTCTCAAAATGCAAGTTTTTAGCGTTCACGAAACAAGTCAAGTTTATCGTGCAATTCTTTTTCAGATGGAGACAAGATACCCTCTGAGGTACCACGGCACTAAATATGCTAAAATAAAGTAATACATACATAAACACTCACGCCTGTCACCCAGAGGGGTAGGCAGAGACTACAGACTTCCATTTGGCACGATCCTGACACACCTCTCTCGCCTCCTTCACATCCATACACCTCCGCATACATGCTCGTCGGTTAAGGGTACTCCTAATTTGGCCCGTTTTCAATAAATCGCCAATTTGGTCGATAAATTTTCGCCTAGGACGTCCCTTTCCGACTCTGCCATTCACTTCTGCAACATAAATTTTCTTTGTCACTCTTTCCTCATTCATTCTTTCCACATGACCAAACCACCGGAGCATTCCTTTCTTAATCCTGGTCACAACATCATCTTGCAAACCACACTCTTCTCTTATTACACAATTTCTTACCCTGTCATTAAGATTCAGCCCTAACATACTCCTTAACGACCGCATTTCTACTGCGTTCATTCTACTCTCGTGCTTCTTCTGCCACACCCAACTTTCACTACCATATGTTAAAGTAGGGACCAACACAGCATTGTGAATTGCCATACGTGCCTTTTTCGATACATTTTGACTCTTCACAATAGAGTGCAGGGCCCCATTTACTCTATTTCCCGCATTCACTCGTCGTTCTATATCCTTATCATATCTCCCATCCCTGCTAAATACGCAGCCCAAATATACAAACTCGTCTACTTGCTCGATCAACTCCCCTTCTATTCTTATTTCACAAATCGTTTTACTTTCTTCTCTTTCAAAAACCATAACCTTCGTCTTACTTGCGTTCACTTTCATACCCCTTTCTTTTAATGATCTGTTCATTAATGTAACCATCATTTGCAACTCGGCCGCCGACGACGCAAGTATGACTTGATCATCGGCGTACAAAAGGCATTTGACGGTTAACTCACCCATTCTTAATCCGCATTCTTCAACTTTCAAATTTTGTAAAGTTCAAAGTCACTACTAGGCACAGGCCTCCCCCGTTTCTGAAAGGGTTTGTTATATACACATAAGACCTGGCAAACACCCACCTGGGTAACCTGTGAGCTGCGATTGTCGGGCCTGGTGTGATGTGGATTCTGGCCGCTCACCTTAAAAGTACGCAGTATCTTTTAATTAAATTTAAACGATTCTTCAATACAAACTAGTTCTTGACATAAAATGAAAATGTATAAACAAAATTAAACGTAATACCAGAAAGTGCTTATTAAAAACTATATCTTAAGATTGATGATAAATGTTTAAAGCTATTTCTAAAGAAAGTATAATGCGAAATCTTAATCATTATTTACATTTTTTTACTCTATTGGAAGTGGACAAATTTTGTTAACTGGTCGCTTCAAATATGTTTTCCCTATTTGGAGAGTTACAACGCGGGAGGTAAGGCAAGGAAGCGTCCGCTGCGGTGCTTCAATGTGTGTTGGCGTACTTCACATGTCTTCGACAATATTTTTTTTCTTAATCCTCAGACATGCAGGTTTCCTCAAAATGTTTTCCTTTACCGCCGAGCACGTGGTAAATCCATCGGATTGAACCCGGGTTACTCGCGTTCTGTTCTATTTACAGCGAGCGTTAACCATCTGAGCTGCCACGGCTCTTAATATAAATTTACATGTAAAAAATATGCTAAGCTTTTTAAAAATAAAACAATTCCAGATAGATATAGAAAAGAAATATTAATAATGCCTTCGACATACATATTTTGAATCAAAATTAAAAACTCAATAACAGTATGAATAATTTTAATTTTGCCTCTTCATGCTACATGTGATTCTTGGGGGGTAATTCTAAGAATAGCCGCCTGTCAACCTTGGCCTCGGTTTATCAAAAGCAAAGCGTGTAAATTACTACCTTCGTGTTGTCTGCTTTTGGAATTGAGTTAAATATGGGCTTATAGTGATGTAACACGATAATATTTAAAAAAAATCTAAATTAGTTTTGCATACTTTATTTATTTTGATATATGACGTAAAGGCTTTAATAATAATAATAATAATGACCTCCAGACCGAATTTTGGCCACGGTCGCCGGCCTCAACGGAGGCTAGCCATCGGCGCAGGACACGATTATAGTGCCAGGTGTATGTGCAAGCACAGGTGCACTCTCTATTACCCTAGTAAACCGTCACGACCGAAGAGATATCAGGCGCAGGACCAAAGGCTTTACGTACTTTCCGAGGCACGGGGGTGAGACACTGCCAACTTTCTAACTCCGGGCAGCTACTGGAAATTTCTTGACAGAAAACTCAATAATTGATTTTTAGCCCGACCCGGAAGAACAGGTAAATGAAATTGTATACTTGGGGAGTGCTTTCAGCCGGGATGGAAGATGTGATTTAGATGTGGACAGGCGTGTCGCTGCCGGGAACAATGAGGAGGAGGGAGTCAATGGTGCCCTGAATGCGTCAGTCAAAAGGCAAGGCGTAGTGAAGAGTGTACGCCTTGCAATACATAACGCAGTGTTGATACCGACTTTGTTATATGGCAGCGAAACCTGGGTATGCCAGAAGAAGCATAAAAGCAAGTTGAATGCAGTGGAGATGCGATCTCTTCATAAAATGTGCGGCGTTACCATAGCCGACCGAAAGCGAAACGAAGAGATTCGCAATATGGCAGGATTGAAAGATGACCTTATCACAAAAATTGATAGGGGCGTACTCCGATGGTTTAGGCACGTTGAGCGAATGAGTGAAGACCGAATGGTGAAGAAAATATATAGCGCGAAAGTAAATATTAAAAGGTGTCGAGGTAGACCGAGACTAACTTTCGAAGACCATGTAAGCAAATTACTTGAAGAGGGGAAAGTCAAGAGTACTCGGATACCTGGATGTGCATGTATGAAGAAGATAATGAACCTGAAAGAAGCGAAAGAGGTATGTAAGGATCGTGACACTTGGCGATCTGTTCTCTTTGGCTACCCTGTTAGGGATTGTGTGTGAAGATAAGTAAAGTAGTAAAGTAAAAGTAGCCCGACCCGGGATTCGAACCCAGGACCTCATGATCAGCAGACGCACTACTACAACCACTAGACCAATGAGGCAGTAATGGCTTTATAGTACCAAAGACAACATACACACATGCATACCCTTTAGCTTCAGATTATACAGATATGGAAGATTGAGAAATAAAACCCACCGAAAATAAAAAGAAAGCATTTTTTTGATTCAGTCTCTTCAGTGGGGTTATTTTTTTTATAGAATAAGGGTGACAAATGATCACACAGTCCACCTGATGGTAACTGGTTGCTGTGGACCATAGACATCTACATTTATCTTCAATTAAGAATCAAAATGCAGATGCGTTGCCAGCCCTGAGGACTGAGCTGGAATGCCTCGTTCTGGTAAAAAGGGTGTCCAGTTCTCTACACAAAGAGTCTCCAGTTCTCTACACTCACCATACGAAACGCAGCAGCATTAAGCTGCTATTTTATACTGGTATTCTGTGAGAGCGTGATCCTACCCCGGTCGAGTCGATCCATTCGTGCTGCAAGCACAATATAGCTGCAGCATGGCTCTACCACGTAAAAAACTTAACTGACCATTCACCGAAGTCTTAAAGTATTTATTCAGTAAGATAAAACATCCACATTGGTACAGAACCACAGGAAGTTATTGATTAAATTGTAGAGACGTTAAAGATGGGACAACGTAATATAACCGTATCGTTTTGCACTGCTTTGGAAGATGTTTTCAAGCTACTGGGCTGGAAATGATACGGTATCTAGAAATACAAATTTAATTACAGATATATTTACAACTACGGCTATATGACATATACATCACTCACGTAAATTTTTGAATGTTTGTATTAATAATATATAGTCAAGGAAAAATCACCGAAAGACTTATGCACTGTTTGTCACTTATGCACTTATGCATGTCGCTCAAAGTCAAAATCTTAAAATAAATTTAGTAAAACTTTATAGTATATTTCATTACGAGTGCGGAAAGAGTGATCATTGCAAAGAGTTCCGACAAATGTCTCCCCGAGCCGAGGCATAGCCGAAGGTGAGGGTTGACAGTCGGAACAAGTTGTAATGCCTGTTGCGCATATGTAAGGAACAATATTTTTTATACAGTTGCGAAAAATGAAGCAATTTAATAAAATAATAAAAACACAAAAAACTCATTGAAATAATACTAGTTTTTACGGAATTTATCGCGTATATTTAACTTTTTAATTACCCGACGTTTCGAGAGCTTTACAGCACCCATGGTCACGGGAAGGACTGAGATGTTTAACGTCCAGCTGTCATAGTTAACCGCGGTTACCATAGATTAAAATTTAACTATTTTTCGACGCTCCGGGAAGTCTGCAGTCTGTGAACATGTACAGGATCGCCCCCGTCACTATATCGGATTTGATAGACCACAAATCCTCGCTAAAGAACATCGATTCCTTCCAAGGATGATTCGCGAGGCTATTGAAATCAAAAAACATCCTAATTTCAATAGAGAAGATGGCTGGGTGCTACCATCTGCTTGGGATCCTATAATAAATAAAATTAAATCCCAACCCAAGCACACAACTGCAAGACTCCATGATACCATAAGTTCATACTGTGTAGATCGGAACAAAAGTTAAATTTTAATCTATGGTAACCGCGGTTAACTATGACAGCTGGACGTTAAACATCTCAGTCCTTCCCGTGACCATGGGTGCTGTAAAGCTCTCGAAACGTCGGGTAATTAAAAAGTTAAATATACGCGATAAATTCCGTAAAAACTAGTATTATTTCAATGTGTAGTGTTCGCGTAAATATAAGAAATCATTACAAAAAACTCAACTAACTAATCATTTATTTCTTATAAAAGTTAGAATTCACATATACATTGAAATTGGTACAGTTTTTTATACTAACTGAAGTTTTACGTTGCATATTTACTGTTTGAGACAAACTATTATTAATTTCGTATGATTGTTCATGTATATTTGTCAAAGGTGTTATATAATGGCGTTTGCTAGTTGATGGAATTGGATCTGATGAATTATCATTATCAACGAAGGTAGATGGACGAACGTTCTCTTCAGTATTGTTACGTGAAGGAGACGGACTGGACTTTAAATTAATGGATTGCGTGATTTTTTTCCCAGATTCTAGTTTGTTGTTTAATGAATCAGCAATATAGCCTTCTGCAACTTTGTCTGACTTCCAACCCCACAGTCGCTTTAAGAACGTCAAATTGGCTCCTGAATCTGCCAATAATGTAGCAGAGGTCCTCCTGAAGCTGTGCCCAGTACTCAGCATCCGGCAGACCAAAAAATTTATTTTGGCATATTACCAAATTTGTTTATCCCGATTGCTTTAGCTGTACACTTCCCTTTTTGATAATTTTGGAAAAAACGGTCGGTTTTTGCTTTTTGGGATCGCAGATTCACATATTTTTGCACTATTCTAAGAAAATCTCCTTCAACAACAAATCTCTCGGTATCTTATTTTTTGTATTCGGAATATTGATTAGTATCATTTTTCCATGGGCTTAAATATATTTTAAAGTAATATTGGCTAACTCCTCTCTGTGGCAAGTTCCAACAACGCCAAAAATCAGCGCAACCTACAAAAAAAAGGGATTCAATTAATATTTTTTTAAATAATATATTGACTGTATTTTGCGATTTCGTAAACTGAATACTAAAGAAAAATATAAGTATTTATTAATAAATTACCTTTGTGGCTAAATAACGATCATCGGGAGCTTCGTCCAAAAACCTTTCCACTTCATTCGATGTTAATATTTTCGACTTTTTAGTTATAAACCCGTCTAATTGTCGTTTTAAGAAAGCATTTAGTTTAGGGGATTTACTTATATCCACGTTGTCCTTATTTTCAGCATACTTTTTATCATCGAAAACCTCGACCATAACGTAGAAGGTTTTAATTTTGCTGAGAGTTCGGAGAAGTATGTCAACATAACATTTTCTGAAAAACTATTTGCTTTTTTCTCTTCTCTCCAAGCAATAAATTCGTCGTATGTAGATATGTAGCGACTTTTGGACTTTTCCGGTAAAATATTCTCCGAAGCATTTTGTGCAATTATTACTGAGTTCTGGTGGTGTTAATTCAAATAAAATATCGTCGAAATTACTCATTTTGTGCAAGACACAACTAAACTCGCAAAGAACAGTTTTGGAAAAAGGCGCCAACCGTAAAAGAATATAATATGGAGTGTAGAAGTAAGGAGTACCAACTCACATAGTAGAATAGTTGAAAAATTGGCCACCTGTTCGCAGTAAATAACAGTTCAAAAACTCTCCACAACAGCGCTGGAGTAGCTACTGGGATGAAATGAACTTAGCAGTTGTCGACGGTTTAAGTGTGCTGCTAAACTGCTCCGTAGCTCTAAAATCTAAAATAATTTTATATAGTAAATATAACCTCGGAAAAGTCGTCTATTCCACTAATATTTTTCGGTGCGTTTTTTAAAATTTACCCCATAGTTATAGTGGTGCCACCGTTATTTAACGGTTTTCTATGGACACTTTTTAATACACAGTCTGTACTCCTTACTTCTACACTCCATAGAACGTAGGCAGAGAAACCTATAGACAAATTGACGCCATCTTTCGCTTTCGCACACGAAAAAGATAGATTTATGCAAACGTCTTGCATAGAAATGAGACAGAGCGGTGTGATTGTTTGTCCCTTTCTCCATGCCGGTTTTTTTATTTATCAAACTATGTACACTTTTCTAAACAACTTTGACAGTTCGTAGCGATCTAAGGAGTTTACAAGTTAGTTTAAGTGAGAAATAAGTGTTTTGTGAGCTTAAGTTGGTGAATCATGTTCATTTCAGTTCTTAGAACAAATATAAATGTTATCTAAATATGTTTAAAAGTCATAAAGTTTATTGTATAACCTAACACTACTTTACCGTCCTTTCTCACTCGAGGCCACGCTAATCATTAGTCTATAGGTTTCTCTGTCTACGCGTAGAAGTTGCTTAGCAAAGTGTAGTTTGCTAAACAAAAAAACCGGCACGGAGAAAGGGACAAACAATCACACCACTCTGTCTCATTTCTATGCAAGACGTATGCATAAATCATTGAGCTATTATTTACTACGTACTAGAGGCGACACTCCATTCAGCTACTCTGTTCCACTCAACTGCGGTGCATACATCGCACTATAATCAGTCACTCGCTAGGCGCTTATAGATTTGTCACGTGTTGTGTTGATTAAAAAAAATCTCCTCATAAAATATGCCGTCGTGTGTACTTAGATATTGCACAAATAATAAAAGAAATGTCAGTAAAAAGCAAGGAATTACTTTTCATCGGTTAATAAGATACCTAATCAATAAAAAAGTATTATAGATTAATTAATAAAACAAATCATTCCTAAGACGCCATCTCGTGTCATTTCTGTGCGTACTTAAGTATAGGACGAATATATTATTACACACATTTTTTTGTAGAAACATATAAACGTAATTATAATTAGGCTAAATTTTTCATATTTAAATATGCTTATTATTCTTTTATTTTATTTTTAGGTTTCTACATCAAAGTCAAAGTAGAATAAATTCGTCCATTTTTAACTCTCGCGTGCCCATCATTTATGAACGACTCTTATTCTAATTTAAATAAATATATTTGTAATTTAAACGTTATGTTAATAGGTTTTGCTAAACATACATTTAATATGTTTTTTATATTTGACACAGATACCTTTTAAAATATACAGATAAAAATATCATTAAAATGTAATTGTGATATAATATTATGTAATATTATATTAAATAAGCAAATATAATATACAAAAAAAAAATAACAAAATTTAAATATTGTTCTGGATACAATTTACCTATTTAAAAATACAATCTACTATTTCCTATGGATAATTCTACCTATGTTTATTCTATGTTAAAAAAATAACCGCGCGAACACAGAGTAGCGCACATTTTTTGTTAGAAATAGCTGTTCTAGTACGTAAGTACATATTACTTCAATGTCATAAATCTATCTTTTTCATATGCGAATGCGAAAGAAGGCGTCAATTTGTCTATAGGTGTCTCTGTCTACGGTCTACGCCATAGAATATAAGCGTAGACAGAGAAACCTATAGACTAATGATCGGCGTGGCCTCGGGTGAGAAAGGACGATAACCAATTTTTAGGTTATACAATAATCTTTATGACTTTTAAACACATTTAGATAAAAAAAATTAATTGTTCTAAGAACTGAACTGAACAAGATTCACCAATCTTAGGCTCACAAAACACTTTTTTCTCACTTAAACCAACTTGTAAACTCCTTAAATCGCTACGTTATCAAAGTTGTTTAGCAAACTGTAGAGTTTGCTAAACAAAAAAACCGGCACGGTGAAAGAGACAAACAATCACACCGCTCTATCTCATTTCTATGCAAGACGTATGCATAAATCTATCTTTTTCGTGTGCGAATGCGAAAGAATATAGGTTAGGAATAGGTTTCTCTGTCTACGAATACAAGCAGATTTTTTTTTGTTTTCTTCACCCATTCTGGGTAGGCAAAGAGAACTATGCCCGTACAGCCAAGTCTTCAGTAGATTTTTTATTGATATGAAATGAAAATTAAATTTAATGAGATGAAATGAAATGAAACCTACCCTAATTTGAATCAAATCATTAAATCTGACATTGAAACAAATTAGTAGCTTCTTTTTAGAAATATTTGCATGAATCATAAAAACTTCTATGATTTTTTTTAGTAAAAACTTTGTGGTTGGTTTTTTCTTTTTAATAGACATTATTTTAACAATTGGGAAAGAGAACGCACGAGTTCGGAAAAGAAAAAGCTCGAGTATGTAATAGCCCACATCCCGAACGCTATACGTCCCTGCAATACGCTACTTTTTGAGCAACTGCATTAACAATTTATTTTATTTCTATTTTTATTGGGAACATTACACTCGATTTTTGTTTTCGTTTGCCTATGCAGCGATAAAGGTTCTTTTTCAACTTGTGCACACGTCACATCGAGCACGCGAGAAACCCTTCAAAATTGACATGTCTTTTTATTTGTCAACAAGTTTTGATGAAATCTCTATATTATATGAAATCAATAGCTGTCCGTTATTATCGCTAAAACTCACAAATGGCCGATTTTGATGAAATTTTTCGTGTATGTTTGAATGGGTCCCTAGAAAGTCTAGATTCACATTTAGACCCAGAGGTAGTGGCGCTGTTATCGAGATCCAGAAATCATACGTGAGAAGTCAGGGCGGATTGCTAGTGAACAATAAATGTTACCCCAAGATTATCTCTATACATCAAACAAAATCATATCCAAATGGTTTCAGCAATTGTGGAGATTAGCGTGTACAAACACACAGACAAAACTTTGTAGAATTTTATTATACGTTCAGATTACAGACGTTACTTTGTACTATTGAGGGACTTATTATTATTACCACTACATTACCACTAAGCAGTAACTCGTGAACTGAAATATGTTCAGCAGGAATTGCCCCACCGGAACTGACTTTATAGCCCCAAGTCTAATCGTGGAAAAGCAGCGCAGGTAGGACGCGCTACGAAAATAGAAGCGTTTACGATGTCGTATGGAGCAAGTGATGAGATTTTAAGCATTTAAAGTTCGATCGATTCTAATGAACAAAATAAGAAAATATTCGATTTGCACAGTTACAATACAATAGAAAATCTCATATTTTTTTATTTAGTGTCGTGAAACCCTGTGACAGTGGCATAAGAGAATCCATCTCTCCATTTCTCCCCACGGGCCTCGTAAAAGATGGCTATGAGATATATCTGAGAAATATTATGGGTTCTGAAAGATGATAGAATAATAACTTGTTTTACACCAGAGATAAAATATCAAGACCGGCAATGGGGAATATCGTTTAAGGTCTGGTACTGTGATCTTTATATCATCTAACAGGTGCAGCGCTTAAGTTTTCCTTTCCAGTTAACTCCTTCTACAATAGAAGTATGAGACTACTTCTTTATTTTCTACTTACTTTCTTTTCCAGTAGTAGATTTCTACAGGTTGATGAAGAAGACGATGAAATTTGAGCCAAATTAACCAACTGAAAATTAATATAAGGTTATAACCCTTCATAAAGTGAGATCACATATCTCTTTTATTTACAATCAAATTATATTGTGTAATTTTTTTCCTATACATAAGCAATCGATTGATCTACAAATTATCACCGATTTACTTTCAAGCAATGACCTGCTGGAAGCTAAATTCTAACTCATGTTGTCATTTTCACGTTAAGTGCTTACGTACAAAATATTTTTTTTTTTGTTAGCGTTTTGATCAACTAAATATACTTAGGATTAACTCACGACAAGACACAATATGGCTAATCTATGAAATAGCCAGCTGTTTTCAAAACCAGTGCCACGTACACCTCTGTCACCAATCCTAAAATTAAGGTTGACCCATGACACAGGGGTAGAAGGCACTGCGCAAATGTAGGTGCACTCAAAATATCAATATCACAATGTCATCTAGTCCAATTCACGCTCTCACAAAAATAGATTGTCACAAACATTATTTGGAATGTTCTGTTGTAAGCTGACCAACATATTCCGACTGATTCGTGAGTTTAGCGGCGTTATTGTTGGGTGTTCGTTTGATGGCGTTCTTGTCAACAACGTTAGTTATGAAGACTAAATGGTGCTGCTGAGTCCACCGATCAGTGCCCTTCGAAAACTTATTTCGACCTGCGAGCGTTATGTGGGGCATTAGCTTTGATACAATGCCATCGAAAGCGAACTCGTGGTGTCACCGGTCGCGCTAAATGGCAGTGTCTTTAAAAAAATTTCGTCGTTCAAATATCTGGGCCATTGGGTCACTGAGACGCTTTCAGACGATATTGATATGGATAGGGAGCGTAGGGCGTTTTCGGTTCGGGCCCAATATGTTGACACGTAGGTTCGTGCGCTGTATTGCAGTAGTAAAGACTATGTTATTTTGGGTATGCTGCCAATCATTCTACACGTGTAGCCGATGGGTCAAATACGCGAAAATATCATACGATGCCCTACGCATTCTTTACATAAACGCTTTCAGGGCACTTATGAAGCTGTCACGCTACTGTAGCGCATCGGTGATGTTTGCGGATGCGAATATAGACAGATTCGCGGTGATGGGCAGCTATAACAGCTACCTGCAATTGTTTGCCTGACGGATGAATCTGGTTCGCCCTATAATACAACACTGGACCAGGCTGCATGTTAAGCACTTCGGATCTAAACCTAAATTTAGATTACGTTAGAGCTATGTATATGTTATTTTGTGTTTGCGTATTTTATGTGGATTTAAGTAATTGTTATAATTTGTTTTAATGAAATAATTAATTAATTTTATTAAATTGACATGATTATTTAGATTTAATATTTTAATTTTGATGTATATATCTTGACTTGTGATTTTGACTAGTTCTAAAATAAATGATTTTTTATTTTCATTTTTTTTAATTACTCACTTATTAAAACCGGTGCGTTCATTAACGATGTTGCCGTCAGAGTAAAATCACTAACGTTTGTAAATCACGCCAGCCGGCAATGACTATGCCCAGTGGAGACGCAGTGTAAGGTGCGGTCTGCATACACTGTTGCCGCTAATGGATTACTTTTTTTCCACGCTATTTATTACCATTTACAGATTACACGACCGCACTAATGTAATTTTCCGTTCTTTGGCAATTAGGAGACAATGAAAAATTTAGAAGTGGGTTATCGTCATGTGCAAATTTGTGTAAGTTTTTAATAGTTGAAAAATATTTGTCTGTTTTTTATTCTGATGCAGGTTCTTTACCATACAGACTATTTACAAAAAATTTCTTTGGCTAATTTAATTACTCTTTTAATTCGTCTGTATACGTAGACAGAGAAACCTATAGACTAATGATCAGCGTGACCTCGAGTTAGAAAGGACGATAACGTAGTTTTAGGTTATACAATAATATTTATGATTTTTAAACGGATTAAGATAAAAAATTTAATTGTTCTAAGAACTGAACTGAACAAAATTCACCAATCTTAAGCTCACAAAACACTTTTTTTCTCACTTTATATAACTTGTAAACTCCTTAAATCGCTACGCTTTCAAAGTTGTTTAGCAAAGTGTAGAGTTTGCTAAACAAAAAAACGGCACGGAGAAAGGGACAAACAATTACACCACTCTATCTCATTTCTATGCAAGACGTATGCATAAATCTATCTTTTTCGTGTGCGAATACGAAAGAAGGCGTCAATTTTTCTATAGGTTTCTCTGTCTACGTCTGTATAGGTATTGCTATTCGTCTATGTGTCAACTAACTTATCTCGCTTCGCTGGGCGCACGATAATATTTTACTGCGGAACTTACATCTATAATATCAAGAATTTTTTTTTGATTGGACAATCGTAAAAACCGTACTTAGTGGGATTTGAAATACCGTACTTATTGAAATTTGATATAGTTGCTCATTTTGTAATGTAGACGACATTACAAAATGAGCAACTATACCAAATTTCAAGTCAGTTGGGTGCATAGTTTTATATTTAAAGTGGGAAAGCATTTTAAGTTTAGTATCAACAAACCATGTAGCTCGAAAAACCACCTGTCCATTGGGAAGAAAGGTTCTTGCGCGGCAGTCTCGAACCAGTAAGCGAAGTATAGGGCACCCCCCGTAATGTGGGGCGCCGATCTAGTAAGGCATGCAGAATTTTAATGAATGCAAGAAAATAAACTAAATAAACTTAAATGTGAAGCATCAACGTTCCGGGAAGTCTGCAGTTTGTTATCATATCGTAGACGGTCCCCACCATTACATCAGATTTGATAGACCACAAATCCTCGCGAAAGAACACCAATTCCTACCTAGGATGATACGTGAGGCTATTGAAATTAAAAAAACATCCTAATTTCAATAGAGAAGGAGGCTGGGTACTACCATCTGCTTGGGACCCTATAATCAATAAAATTAAAACTAAACCCAAGCATACCACTGCAAGACCTCAAGACATAGTCAGTTCATTTTGCATAGATCGGACCATAAACAATAATTAAAAAATCTAAAGGTACTCAGGGTTTAACAATGACATCGGGACGTCAGTCACCCCCGTGACCATGGGTGCTGGAAAGCACCCCAAAACGTTAAAAATAAAATAATTAATATTAAATTGAACGCGATAAAATTCGTAAAATTAGTTTAATCAAAAGTGACTTGAATTTCAGACTTCTTATTTTATCGCACACTAATCTTGGTCTCGACTTAGCTACGTTACAACACTATAATCGTAGTGTGGCCATAATGTGTTGTATTAGGTCTACCACATTTTATTACATATTACATTTTAGCCGTATTTTCTGCTTGTGACTGTAACGATTTCATGACGATTACCTTTATGGTCAATGGTGTTGCAAATACAATCGATTTAGTCGTTATCGATTTTCGAGTTTTCTTTATCGGAAGATTATTTTGCGGCACTCGATTTTACTTAAAAATTACATCTTCCATTATAATTTAAAAATACTTAACTGTGCTTTGCTTTATATAATGATTAAAAAACAAAATAAGAAAATATTATGTCAACTATATTATGATTATAGTACGAGTAGATTGGTCCAGCTGGTGAAAATCTACGCTTACACAGAACACCAACGTGAAATACCAGCTTATGCTGCTGTGTTTCATATGATGATTGTAGATAATCGGAGACCACTTTTCTACCACATCTGGAAACGAGTTACTCCACCCTAGTCGTCACACCATCCACTTTTCATCAGGTAGTATTTTTGCATGCTTGTCACCTATTACTTTATTTAAAAAAATCACTGATAGACTGTTTAGTTGAGCGCATTTACCTTCCTCTACATGTAGATTGTCGTATGTTTGTGATGCCGCTTTTAAAGTATAGTTTTAAGCAATCATCGCAATCACGTTTTCTTTAATGTCTTCGAACGGTTTTTTTTGCGTGCACTGACGGGTTACGTTCTAAAGGGTATTAGAGCCAGTACAAGTACAGACTACAAGGCATTCTATCTTAGTCCTCAGAGACGACAACACATCTTCAGCCTTCTTTATTTGAAGTTGCTTGTAGAAATTTATTGACTTTTTTATATAATAAGTGACAAACGAGCACACAGTCCACCTGATGGTAAGTGGATGCTGTGACCCATAGACATCTACATTTATTTTCGATTAAGAATCAAAACGCAGATGCGTCGTCACCCCTGAGGACTTAAAAGGAATGCCTTGTTTCCAGTAAAAAAGGATCTCCGGATCTCTACAATCACCATTAGAGACACAGCAGTACTAAGCTGCTATTAAACGCTGATATTCTGTGAAAACGTGGTCCTTCCCCGGTCGAGCCGACCCATTCGTGCTACAACCACAATATAGGTGCAGCGTGGCTCTATCACGTATAATATGGTTGCAGTAAAAATCTACACTTACCATTGGGTGGACTTAGTCTTCTTTATTTAAAGTTGTTTGTAGGTGTAGAAATCAATTACCACCAGAAGTAGGTCAGATTAACAAAATGCTAACAGTCTGATAATAACACAAAAGTTAAATCGACGAATAGCACCAAATAAATGTGGCTGCTTGGCAACCAAATAACAGATTTGAATCATCTTTCTTTCGATAATATCTAGTACCATTCTGCCAAAGAGTTTTAACACACGTGTTTTTATTAAACTGGCAACAATCAGAAAATATACATATAAAGAAAGAACAAATAAGTGACGTTCTTTTTTTGATTTAAAAGTGAAAAATTAATCGATCGTGTCGACCTTAACATTCGTATGGTGCAATGTATTGATTAAAGTTTCAGGCGTTTTAAACTAGGGCAGGTGAGAAAAACTTCTTTGTCTAGTATCGATATACATATATTGTGTGTGCTTGTAGAAACGCGCTATGGTGTTTTGCTCGATCTCTCTGTTCAAATATCGGATAGAGAAAATTGTTTATAATTTTTTCTTGGAGTTTTATCTTTTTAATTGTAATAAAAAATATGGTGGCTATGTTATTGCATCGCATTTTTTTAAATATTTTATGTCAAGTTTTTTTTCTTGATTAATACTTAACATAAGTGTGTCAACAGTCATGCTATGTGCACGATGTTAAAATACACATATTACATTTTCGTGTAGTTTTGTTATGTTTTTCAGTAGGTATGTGAGTGTATTCTCTTTTGTGAAATGAGTTTATAAACTCAAAATGCCTTTCTGTGTTCTATGCAGAAGTTAAAAACTAACAGCCGTCTGCGTCGAAGGTGCGAGACGTCTGGTACTAGCATCACCAATACGTCTGCCAAACCTGGTGATTAAGGCAAATCACATCCTCTATACAACCTGAGTCAGTTATTCAGTATTCAACCAGTTTCCAGTAGTGTAACTTTACGAGCTGGTGGTGAAGAAGAAGCAACTAGGAAAGGCTATAATTTACGATAACTTTTTAGAGCAGGAAAACGCCAATCGTGATGCCCTAATAAATGTTGAGCGTTGTATGTTCTCGATTGTTCTACTTCTCCACTATCACTTTTATACTATCTTCTACATCATCTTCTAGCTCATGCTACACGTTTTTATCATCACCTCAATAGATACCAAATAGCTTATTCAAAGAAGAAGTTTTTAATAAAAAACTTATTGAAAAAATTAAACATTTCGTATGCACGCAAGCAGTCAGTTTTATACTAACCGTGCTAATAACATCTATGGAAAACGCTCTGCTATTTATTTCGTTCCCCGATTAATAAACAACTTACACCTTCATAACGTAATAACATTACAGGAGAAAATATTAAAACAAAATTAAAATCTTACTACCTATTTAACACTGATACTTAGAAATGAACTCACCAAGCGTCTAGTTATTTAATCATCCAAGTTATCAAAATTATAAATTTCGTCTGATTTTTAATCTATTTGCAACACAATAGATTTAATAAAAAATTTGTTGTTCGTAGCACGAGCCACGCAGCAGTTATTTACGTGGTTGAGCCTTGGGTCGGCTCGACCGGGGTAGGACCACGCTCTCACAGGATACCGGCGTAAAATAGCAGCTTAATAGTGCTGTGTTTCGTATGGTGAGTGTAGAGAACCGGAGACCCTTTTTACTGGAAACGAGGCATTACATCTTAGCCTCAGGGGTGACAACGCATCTGCATTTTGATTCTTAATCGAAGATAAATATAGATATTTATGGGCCACAGTATCATGTTACCATCAGACACACAGTGTGCTTGTTAGTCACCCACATTCGATAAAAAAATCAATATCACCTGTAAGCACTGTGGTAGATTAGGAGTTACAGCTCGCCGTAAGTTTCATAGTACGTAAGCAACCAGAATTCGATCCCTATCGACACAAGTATTTTAATTTCTGATACACCACGTGCATACTTAAGTTGATGATTGTAGAGAACCGGAAACCCTTTTTACTGGAAACGAGGCATTCCATCTTAGTCCTCACGGGTGACAACGCATCTGCATTTTGATTCGTAATTGAGGATAGATATAGATGTCAATGGGCCGTAGCAACCACTTACTATCAGGTGGACTGTGTCCTCGTTTATCGCCCTAATCTTACAAAAAAAAAAAAAAGAAAAGCATTTTTACGTGGTAGAGCCATGCTGCAGTTATATTGTAGTTGCAGCACGAATGAGCTGGCTCTACCGGGGAAGGAGCGCGCTCTCACAGAATACCAGCGTAAAATAGCAGCTTAATGCTGCTGTGTTTCGTATGGTGAGTGTAGAGAACTAGAGACCCCTTTTACTGGAAAGAAGGCATTCTATGTCAGTCCTCAGGGGTGATAACGCATTTGCATTTTGATTCTTATTTGAAGATAGATGTAGATGTCTATGGGCCACAGCATCCACTTACTACCAGGTGGACTGTGTGCTCGTTTGTCACTCTTATTTTATAAAAAAAGTTCTAGTATCTAATTAACTCTTGCGTTATAATTAATGGCTATTTACTATTTGTATTTTTATACATAGGTCTATTTTTTAAAGAAGACTTTAAACAGCTTCGGTTCATTTATTCCCTTTCGATAAAATTTTAACCAATAATGCATTCGCAGAATATCCACTGCTTGCGCTAAGTTTTCGATAAAACTGCCAGTGAAAGATACGAAGATATTAGGCATAATTTTTTTTTGAGAAATGTAGTGATTTCTCGAATTTAATTTAGTGATTTGTTATATCATTATATCAATTCTCTAAAACCTTTGTGTTGTAATGTTACAATGTTTCTTTAGAAACTTCACCTCATGTGGAATTCAAAAACCAATAGTTTCTGCCTAGTCATTTCTCAGAAACTCATATCAGCGCATGCAATTCAGCAGCCTTTGGATCTTATCGAAATAAATTAGAGATGATAGTGAAAAAAGAGAAAGTGTCGACACACACATAGCATCCTTAAATCATAAGTCGGGGCTCCTCTCATCGTCTCAAATTTTAAACCAGGCTTTTAAACCAGGCGAATAAATATACAAACAAGTGTCCTTCGAATAACTTCGTTTATCAAACCGTGATGGGACAACCTACCACCGACTTATTTACATAAAATCTATAGAATCCAAGCTATTTACGTGTTCTAAGAAATGGTAACATAACAATTTACACGGTGTAGGATGCCTGGTTCGTCACGTTGAATCAAGACTTTACAAACAATTTTTGTACTTATAAATCTGTGTCAAATGCCGTCAAGCAAGTCAAAATTGAACACCGCGTTAAAAATATAGACCTTTAAACATCGCAAATAATCGTACCGAGCTCAAAAATTAAATAGATTTTCGAGCGTTGTGCTCGAAAATAAGCGGGAAGTTCCAGGGATGGCTTGCAGAATTAACATTAAATTCAGATTTTTTAACTTGGGTTAGGTGTGTAATATTTTTTATTGTATGTATCAAGAATAGCCTCTACAATAAAGATTTAAAAAACGTTTACTTGAATATCTTTAGTCCGTCTTATTACTTAATAGGATATGATAACAGGTTTTGCTACATTTCTTGATAACCCTCTAAAATTTATAACTATTTCAGTTCCTTCGAAAACCGAATAACATTCTAGAACTTTCTTATAAAACGTAAGAGGATACTTAAATCTCAGGCCACAATAGACGGGATTACAGGAACTCTACACCGCAAAACTGTAATAATTTGTTGCTCGTTAAACTGGCAGCCGCTCGAGGTTAGTTGAACGACCGCCAGCGCCCCTGGCGGTGGACGGCCGAGTTAAAGTGAATTTCGTTTGAGCCAGATTTAGATATACAAATATAATGGTGTTTGTACACTACTTCTCTTCTAAGTTTATGATGGTTCTATCAAATTTAACCCTAAATTTGAATAGAAGCTTTGGAATAATTGTATATTAAAGTCCCATTGTAGAACACGGATCTCCTTTCAATAATCATACACTTGGAAATAATTCAGTTATAAGTCAAATATTGAAATGCATGTGGACAGACACACGTCCTCGAATAGCTCAGATATGCAAGTTTTCTCAACATGTTTTACTATACCACTGAACAAGTATCTACTACCCGATATTAGAAATTGAATTTGTATGACTTCCATATAAAAAAATGTTGTGGGCTGCACCTAACTACTAAACTACTAAAATAATAACTACTACTAACTAACTGTTAAAAATAGAACTGTCAAATATAGATTTCTCATAAAATCAATTTAAATGAAATATATACGTAGTCACTTTTCACGACACTACTGCGAGTTTTGAGACGAAATAGGGTGGTGGATTCCGGTACTCCACCACCACATGGAAGATCTGGGTATCGTACTTTTGACATGCTTATTTATGTATATTACATAATGTATAACATAAGGAAATTACTGTTATTTTATTAAAGTCATATAAGGGACTTGCTATTTTTCCGCACTAGAACGGATTATTTATATATTACGTTTATCATTTCTCTTTTCGTGTATATTAAGTATAAGACAACAAAATTTTGAAGATAATATATTTTTTTATTTCTGTTACATTCATGGGGTTCGCGATCCACTGTTTTCATTCTGAATGCAGCCATAATCTTGCGGGTTATGGCTCTCTATGCAACACAGGCGCCAACTCGATTGGCGGCAATTGTGACTAGTTTAATTAAAACCGCATTAAACGCGCACTCATACAAATATTTTTCGTGTTACATCTCTCAAGATTTCTTTCACTCTGAAAGTGTTGTGCTTGTGGCCTATTACTCTTGTGCGATACGTTCTGCTGAACTTTGATATTACTATCATTGCATCGACTGCCCCGAGCTCTTTTAGCCAGACCCTGGATTCGTGGTTGCAGGGAGATTGTAGCGGTAAGTCGCCAAACCCAGTAGTAGAATATTAAACAGCTATTGTTTCCAGTTAGTAGAAACTAACCAGGAGATGGGAGCAGTGGCTTCTTAATAACAACTGAAAACTGTGGTTGCTGATCGGCGAGCCAAGCGTAGCAAAGCTATCGTAAATATCCCCCCTATGTAGGCTGTGGCTTTGACATTTAGGGTGAAAATTTTTCTCAACACTGGCATTTAAAAATATTGTTTATTAATGTGAAATATGAAACATAAAGTACAACTTATATTAGTTTTAAAAAAATGTCAGTTATTTTATTCAGCAATTACTTATTTCTTAACTTTTCTACATTATTTTAAATCGAACATAATACTGTTTCAGTACAGTGCAGTAGCATCTTTATAACTGTGCATCTGCTTAATGTTTAAATTTGAAGGATTGAATGCTATTAAAGAGTTATTGATGTGTATTTTTCTTACAACGATTTCATTGCGTATGAAACCATTTTATATAATACTGTATTTTAAAACCGACACTCCAATGGTTTTTCTAAAACCGGAAAGCTGTTAAACTGGTCACGGATTTTAGAATAGCTGTAAATCTTAGCATCTAGACACACGGCAGTGTATTAGCTAAGTTCACAAAAGCTTTTCTTTTGTGACGCACAATGTAATATGTTATAATTTACTGGAACCATTTCTAGCCACTTTCGAAAAGCCCATAACTCAAAATCTTTTAGACCTACACTCATATAATTTGCACACCTCTGAAAAACTAAGTTAAATTCATAATCATTTAGGCGGAGTTGCAGCGCTGAGGGCTGCGGAATCGGATCCCACACGGAGCATGTATTTGTATAGCCTGCAAGTAATTATTCTGGGTCTGGATGTTTGTCCTTGTAAAATTTATGTATGTAAACTGCCAGCACGATACAGGAGAAAATCCTAGTGTGGAGGTAAACACTATTTTAAAAGGAATTTGTCATAATCTGGAGCGTTTCCAGGTTACATAAAAACTTGAGTTTGACATCAAAGCGGTAGAGCCATGCTGCAGTTATATATAAAATTGCCGGGGAAAGACCATGCTCTCACAGAATACTAGCGTAAAATGCTGCTGTTTTTACATATAGTGAGTGTAGAGAACCAGAGACCATTTTTACTGGTAACGAAGCATTCTAGCTTAGGCTTTACAGATGACAACGCATCTGCATTTCGATCTTTAATCAAGGGTAGATGAACATTTATATAGGCCATAGCATTCACCAAAAGAATATAATAAAATGGAACAGAATCTAGTGGGTGGCAACCCCACTTTTCGCTTACCGGTACGAGGCTGCCACTCGAGAACCTTGCTTTCACATCTGTATAATATGTAACATTAAGCACATACGTAGAAAAAAATCACAAAATTAGAAATTGCAAATATTCGATATCGATAAAGTTAATGGTGAGATTAGTTCCAAGTACTACACTTGAAACTAACCGCACCAATAATTTTATCGACATTTAATTCTTGGAGCTAAATTTAAAAAAACAGTAAAGCGTACATGAAAAAAAGCGTTAAAAGCATCTATTTATTTAGATTAACAAAAGAATAAAACTTTTTTCAAAAATCAGTTGCTCAAATCATGGGTTCCATGAAAATGTACAACCTTGTTGGAATTACAATAAAGCTTCTCAATTATTTTATTGGCGAAATTTAAACTGAAATATATTACTCATCATCGTCAATATCATTACAGCCCTTCACAAATCCACTACTAAACTGGATGCCAAAAAACACGATGATGTATTATGTAAGATCACGCCTCTGTCACTCTTGATACTTGCGTGAAATAATTATCTACAATCGCGAGACTCTCCGAGCCGAATACGTAGTCATGTTATGTGGTCGGGTCTTGCGCGTTGCAGGCGATCGAAAGTTTCTTTTAACGCTGTTGACATAAGTAGTTTGTTGTAAATACTTTTTCAAATAGTTTTTATTTAGTGACTAATATATTTAATTGTAGGATAAAATAGTTGAAAAAGTTTTAAAGTAATTTAAAAATAATATATATGTATAATTACCTATCTATTTGATAAATTATAATGGCAAAACGTCGAATCTACCATAATTGTTGCGTGGATGGATGCAAACAAAAGGATTCAGATATATAATTTTTTAAGTTACCAAAGGACAACGAAAAGTGAAGAAAAACTAGTTTCACAAATAAGTTTTGTAATAAAGAACCTAAGTACTTTATTAGAAAACTTAGTTGGAATCTACTTTACTATCCAAGTAAGTACCTTCTTACATAACCATACTTGTCTTTTGTAATTAAAATTTTTTTAAGTTATAATAACAAAAAATACTGAAATTAAAAGTTCCACTCGTGCGAAGTGATAATGTTTTATTTAGCTTGCGTGCGCGATTTATCTAATTAATAATAATTATGTAGTCTATTAAAACGTCGGCAAGCATTCAACATCAAAGGAGTGCAACTTTTGTACGTAGTATACATTGAATAAAACGTAAACGAAATCATTACGTAGTACTATAATTTATGCTGTGGTTAGATGTACTACGCACTAGAACAGACACAACGAACAAAATCTGTGTGTCAAAGCGGAGCGCGTGCTCTATCGCGTGTTGCAAACAATTCAATATCTGTGCGTCACTTCTAGTACGTAGTACAAATTGTTTCAATGTACTAGGCCACACGCATCCATAAAGCCTGCATACCATACCAGGTCGTCACTCCATCTAGTGGTATTTAGAGTCTGCCTATCGAGTTGCGAGTTGATTTAATAATAATATTATGCAATAAATTATAATAAATTAATATCTCAGAGTGAAATAATACTAGTTTTTACGGATTTTATCGCGTATATTTAACTATAAATACCCAACGTTTCGAGCGCTTTACAGCACCCATGGTCACGGGGAGGACTGAGATGTTCAACGTCCAAATGTCATAGTTAACAGAGGTTACCATAGACTCCACAGACTGCAGACTTCCCGAAGCGTCGAAGTCGTCCCGAGCTCCGGGAAGTCTGCAGTCTGTGAACACGTACAGGATCGCCCCCGTCACTACATCAGATTTGATAGACCACAAATTCTCGCTAAAGAACACCGATTCCTTCCAAGGATGATTCGCGAGGCTATTGAAATCAAAAAACATCCTAATTTCAATAGAGAAGATGGCTGGGTGCTACCAACTGCTTGAGATCCTATAATAAATAAAATTAAATCCAAACCCAAGCATACAACTGCAAGACTTCAAGATACCATAAGTTCATACTGTGTAGATCGGAACAAAAGTTAAATTTTTATCTATGGTAACCTCTGTTAACTATGACATTTGGACGTTGAACATCTCAGTCCTCCCCGTGACCATGGGTGCTGTATACCGCTCGAAACGTCGCGTATTTATAGTTAAATATACGCGATAAAATCCGTAAAAACTAGTATTATTTCAATGTGTAGTGTTCGCGTAAACATAAGAAATCATTAATATCTCAGAGGTTTAGATAAATGAGATTTCTTCTCCCATATCGACTCAGCGCATAGATTTCGTCAAGCCAGGTTATCGGCACACGACACCGTGTAAACATCGCAACATTTACAAGATCGTTTTGAAACCTCTCTCTTTTTCATAGAGTCTTCGTAGTTACATTATAGGACTGAATATTTTCAGGGAAGTTAATGATGCAAGTACAAAAAGTAGAAAAGTTCGAAGTTTTATTAATCTTGGTAGATAACGGACTTATTGACTGTTAGGTCAATCAAAGAAGAGGAAATCCAAAGGAATCGAATAATATCAGTCGTGAAGAGAAATCAACTACTTATCAAGCTAGAACTTTGATGTTTATAAAGGGATAATTACGAGAAAAACGAAAATAAAACTCTAACGAAACTGTCTGACTCTAATCTCAGTGGCTATGTTTGATCATTGTAATCATGTTACGTTTTACGCATAAACTACAATACGCATCTTGATGGAACTTCCACAGTGGAATATTTTATTACTTGCCTCTTTTATTTTAAATAAACTTACATCATCTCAGATCATTTTTGTAGCTTGGAGCAGTTTATTTTTATAATATGTTTATGATAGATTAGCGATACATTGCAATCTGTGGGGAAGCCATATGTATATCATAATATATATAAATTACGTGTCATGTTGTTTGTCCGCGATGGACTCCTAAACTATTTAACTGATTTTAATCAAATTTGCACAACGTGTGCAGTTTGGTCGAACTTGAGAGATAGAATAGTTTTTTTGCCCATGGGTGACCCACAATTTTTTTTTTGCGAATTTAAGGATTATAGTAGGACATGACAAAAGGTCGTCGAAAACAACAACAACGTCTGCCTGGTAAGCTAGTTTTTATATATGTGATAGAGCCACGCTACAGCTATATTATGGTTGTAGCACGAATGGGTCGGCTCGACCGGGAAAGAACCACGCTCTCATAGAATACTTGCGTAAAATAGCAGCTTAATAACTGCTGTGTTTTGTATGGTGAGTGTAGAAATCGGGAAACGAAGCATTCCATCTTCTTGCATGCCGCTATTTGTATCTCTGAAAATACTACCACTCCCATGCCTGTACATTTTTGAAATTGCAAAGTTTGTAAAACAAAACATGTATTATTTCAGACAAGCAAAAGAGATTTAAACGCAAAATACCAAAAATGGCAATAGACTTACTGCGAAATTATTCCCAAGAGTGCTCGGTTTAAAAAAAACTGCTACTGGATGAGTATCCTCATATTTAATAAAATATCCCAAAACTTACCCCTTAATAGATTTAAAGGCGCCTTTTACAGGTGGCTAAATGGTCATTGTTTTTATAATGTCAATGACTACCTAAATTTGACATGATGTCATATAACAGTAGTTATATATTTTTAATTGTATTTTCAATTTTAATTATTTTTAAATTTGTATATATTGGTATCAGTATTGTAATTTGTAAATGATAATTATTTTATGATGAATATTTTAAATGAATTCGATATTTTAATACAGTAAACTTAATTATAAAAAATGTATTTGCATGCTATCCATAGATGGCTGAAAAAGCACAACTACCAAATTCGATCCCTACCAACTTCACTGAAACTGTTTATTATAAGTTTAAGTAGACAAGAGAAGGACAGGATTACCATAAATTTCATATAAATAATCCAATTTCGGTCTCCACCTAGTCCACCGAAACAGTTTGAATATTAACCATATGCTCGACGGCGAAAAAAAAGACATCACGGGGAAATCTGATCGTATGAGGAATAAGGCTCCATTTGAGTGACGAACTGATTGCTCTTCAGAAAAGTGTGAAGATACCTGTGCTCAGCTATGGAACTTATATCTCTTAATCAGTCACCAAAAGATAGCCGATATAGACTGTTAACTTACTTTTTGTATATTTAAGTGCTTAATGTACTCCGATCCTAATACTTTAATACCTTTCAGTCATATGCCATACAAATAAATAATATATCTTGACGAGGGTATAACTGGAAGTTCCAAACTTTCATATTAAACAACAATACGTCGTCAGCTTGATACACACTGTAACTACGACCCCCGCATTCCACCTGTGCTGTTATTTGGTAAACTTATCTGAGATTATCACTTGCATAGATAATGGAATATTAAATGTGAACCACCAAATTTTTAATAAAATTGTCAACACTTCATCACATATTAATTTTTAATTAGTGTACTGAACGTAGACCACTTTTCAATTAGGAAGATTTCCCATAATTTAATTAAATATGATTCAATATGTAAATTGGGTCACGGTGGGGGGGGTGGGAACTTTTTTATGTAGAATAACTTTGACAAACAAGCAAACATGATGAAGTTGGGCCTGCCGCATTTTTGGAGTGCATCAGGAATGTTTGCGGAATTCCAAACTGATGGCTTCGATGTCATCATTCGTAAAAAAAATGAGCTCCCTGATCAGCAGAGTGCGGAACAGTTGCAATAGCATCTTGAAAACATTAGCAAACCGATTTAGGTCACCAATATGGAAATGCTTTGTGCGAAGAGTAACGATCACGGGAATGTTCCCGTGATCGTCACTTTCCAGGTATGTACCCTTTCCCCTGATGGTCACTCATAGTAACGAATATAACTGTAGCTAATTAATTTATTATTATTATTGTAACAAGTATAATTTTTAATCCCAATTAATAAAATACTACGAGGGCGGCACTGAAAATTTCGGGAATCAAGGAAGTGTGTTACATCACTATTTAAAAATGTATTTATTGCTTTTCGAAGTATTCTCTGCGAAATTTGACAGATTTTTCCATACGATGGAACTAATCATTGAAGCAACCATTCCATTCGGAAGTTGGGGTCTCCAAAATGGCCGTTTTGTAGGCGTCCACAGCTTCTTCAGTTGATGAAAATCTCTGTCCACGCAATTTATTCTTTACTTTAGAGAAAGCATAGAAATCATTAGGGCTTAGGTCGGGGCTGTACGGCGGATGGTCTAATAATTCTATGTTTTCTTGATCTAAAAACTCTTTTGTTCTTTGTGCGGTATGAGAACTAGCATTGTCGTAATGAAGGATGATGCGGCAGTTGCAGTTCTCTTTACGGAGTTCATAAATGACCTGTGGCAAACAAATGCTAGCATACTATTCTGCATTAACCGTTCTTTGTCCCTCAAGAGGAATAATCGTAACATGGCCGGTTTTGAAGACAAACGTGGCCACCATTTTTTTTGCAACACTCCGTGAACGAACAATTTTTGTTGGCTTTAACTCATTTTCGAACACCCAAACTCGTGACTGGTTTTTTGTTTCGGGTTCGTACGCGTATATCCAAGATTCGTCACGATAATATTGTATACAGCATTTGAGGGTCCTGCGTGGATACTTTCGAGAGTTCTGACGCACCAAGTAACACGAGTCGCTTTTTGCTCTTCACAGAGCGAATGCGGTATCCATCGGGAAAACACCTTTTTTACACCTGAACAACTAGGTGCAAGTGCAATGCAAGATTATTTGTATTTAACTCATGTCAATGCCTAAAGTTGCCTGAATTTCGCGGTATGTCACATGTCGATCTTCCTCGATCAGCTTACGCACAGCATTAACGTTTTCTTGGGTGACTGTAGTTTTTGGACGACCTTCACAAGGATCATCACTAAGCTTGACACGTCTACGTTGAAATTCAGCAAACCAGCGATAAATTGTGGTTTTGGATGGGGGCTTCATCACCAAATGCAGAAATCATCCGGACAACACACTGTTTTTTTGTAAAACCATTCGAAAGTCGTAATAAATCATCGCTCTCGGATTTTCTCGAGTCAATTCCATTTTCTCAACGACTAAACAAGTTTGACAAAACCTTGTGACAGGACCGAGAATCTTTTTTGAAATAAATAAATGGTATTCGATTTTTAAAACCAAGGAGTTTTCAATTAAAAAGATTTTAATATGACAGGAACAGTGGAAATATTCCATTCCCGATACTTTTAGTGCAGCCTAGGTAATATAGTTTGTAAGCCATTTTTTACTAACACAATATGGATGTACAAGTTGTCCGAAATAAATGATTTATTATTATTACTATATTAACAGTCAAAATAATGTTAAGTGGGTCACAGTATCCATAGTCCATAGTCCATAGATATTTGGATATTTACATCTACCCGAT
Source organism: Parnassius apollo (assembly GCA_907164705.1). Taxonomy (NCBI): domain Eukaryota; kingdom Metazoa; phylum Arthropoda; class Insecta; order Lepidoptera; family Papilionidae; genus Parnassius; species Parnassius apollo. The sequence goes on along the minus strand of CAJQZP010001668.1, from coordinate 4,500,783 downwards.
TAAGAATCAAAATGCAGATGCGTTGTCACCTCTGAACATTGAGATGGATGGTAGCGTTTTCAGTAAAAAGAGCCTCTCTCAAAATAACCTAAATTACTCTCAAAATTTTTACTAGCTAAATTTTATTAATAAGCTAATTTACTTATCTATTTTTGACGTTTATTTTATCTGTATGATGAATGAGATTAGTCGTTTCGCCTTGTGGTGCCTTGTGGTGCATTTGCATCGTCTTCCATTTCATCACTTGGGCGTTGTAAGAATTAATTAAGGGATATGTCAGAAATATTGTATCCCCCGATAGATGGCGCTATAATCATCTCATTTGTTTCTAGACGTAAAATACTCGGATCGGCAGCGAGAATAGCATCATCGATGCTGGCTGAGAAATCTATATCCAGCTGTGAACCGTTTGTAGGTTAATGAAAAGGGATCGAAGATGTTATACGGTCGTCAAATACTCGAGGACTGCGCTACACGAGGGAGTGACTACCTTGTTGGTCTAGTGGTCGTAAATGCGGTGGTTAATCACGAGGTCCTGAGTTCGAATCCTAGTTTGGATCAAGGTCAGTTATTAGGTTTTACTAATAAGAAATTCTCAGTAGTAAGTTGGCAGTGTTTTACCCCCGTGCTTCGACAAGGATGTAAAGACGTACTTCCTGCGCCTAATCTTTATCCGGTCATGTCAGATTATCGTTCCAACGGACTATGTGAGTGAGGGAATTGAGAGTGCACCTGCGCTTGCGCTCGGGAATTTTAATCTTTTCTTGCGCAGATGTCTAGACTCCGTTGAGATTGCCTGTCGTGCTCGAAATTCGGTTTAGAGGACCTTAATACGAATATTGGGGTCTTGATAGTAATCCCTATCCGAGTGGATGTTTGCGGAAAAAGGCAAATAATTTGTATTCGTCTTTTGAGTTAATTTTTCTCATTTGAAAAAATATAATCTATTCCTGATTCTTGTATCTACAGACTCAGTAATTCCAGCTTCGGAATTACTGAGTCACGAACGGAAAATTTAATTTTATCTAAATGTGTTGTGTTCGCATAAACATAGGAAATAATTATACTCTTTTACAATAAAATTTAATTAAATCTAATGAATTAGTAAACTGAAGTTGTAATGGGCCACCCATATTGCTCGAAGATCCAACAACAGATGAGGAAAAAAGTTGCTCTGGTGGCAGACTCGTACCGGTAGGCGAAGTTGTAGGGTGGCCCCGCACTTGATGGAGTGACGACCTGGTAATACATGGAGAAAGTCGATGGAGGCAGGTGGCTCAGGACCATGCTTTGTGGCATTCCTTGGGGGAGGCCTATATTCAGCAGTGGACTTGAGAAGGGCTGTAATAATGATGATAACTACAAAATCAAAGAATATAGCTAATAAATTCTGTCCTTTTGATAAAAGGTGAAATATAAAAAAAGAAAGGTGGAATCAACTACCACCAAAGATTTTTCCGAACCGATACGACTTAGGGACCTTTAAGAAAAGAGCCTATTCCTTTTTAAAAGGCCGGAAACGCATCTGCAATCCCCCTGGTGTTGCAGTTGTTCATGGGCGGCGGTAATCACTTACCATCAGGTGAGCCGCATGCTCGTTTGCCCCCTCCCCTATAAGAAAAATAAATAAGCTGTAAAGTACTATAAGTATATAGGAAATTTTGTCCTGCTCAGTAATGCTAAAGCTTTCTTGTCTGGCGATTATCCGTGGATTTATTGCTCATAATTACTACGCTAAGTAAGCTATTAAAATGTATGTTGTATAAAATTTATTTTATCCTATTATCCTCTATACCCTTTTTATACGTGGTAATTGAACCGACGAAGCTTTTTACTAGTAAATAGGCATTCCATCATAGTTCTTAGGGGTAACAACGCTACATTTCGAACCTTAATCAGTGATAACTGTAGGTGTCTATGGGCACAGCACTCACTTACTATCAGGTAGACTGTGTGCTCGTTTGTCACCCTAGATCTTTTAAAAACTTACTTTTACCATCAGTCAAGAAGACGAGAAATTACTTACAATATTAGTGATATTTAAAGAACATTTGATATCTTTAAAGAACTATGAGCGTGACATTCAACAATAGTAAAATCACGAATGTTACATTTAAAGCAACAATACTGCAGTTATTTAGCAAAATCATTTAACCGTTCCAAGATTCGCCTCGAATGCAATTCACGCTCGGTTTCATTGAAGTGACCTATTTAAAGTCTTTCATTGATTTCAAGTCGTTTGTTTCGTATCTAACACATAATAGTCACGCTATTTAGCTTTTTAGATATAGAATACAAGAATGTTCTTCTGTTATATTTATTAATGCATCAACACCACTCTAAACTTAAAATAATTATATAACTATTTATATTTAAAAATATTTATTTATTTATTTGCCTTCTAGTATGTATGTTGCATGAGATAGTATTAAATACTATTTACATACTAAGGCCCTAATGGAGACATGCAAATTTATTTATTCTTGACAATTTTAGTTTTACAAAATTAACATATCAAAATTAATCATATCAAATCATTAACAAATCAGCAACAATAAACAATCCTTCTAACTATATAAAGGTGTCAAAACATCATAATAATAATAAACAAATAAAGAATGTTTAATTAAACAATATTATAAACCATGTCTAACTCTTCTAAACTTCGTGTATTACTTTTGAACGGCTTGACCGATTGAAATGAACTAAGCGGATTTCCAGTGTTCATTAAACATAGATTTCCTATGAATTTTAACTAATTCGGACCGGTAGATTTTGAGAAATCTCAAAAATAAAAATTTTGAAAAACTGTTTTTTTTTTAATAATTTTGAAACGGTTTTACCGATCGATTCCAAAAAATAAATCTAATCAGCTCTTAACCTTAAAAAACCACGTCGATCACCGCCGGTCCGGTCAAAATCGGTTGATTCGTTCGTGAGATATCGTTAACGAAAAATTTGAAAAAAAATGTTTTTCTTAAATTACTCTTACTGGCAGACAGATCTATGGCAAAGACTTTGGAGCCCTGGTTCTGCTCGATCGCTTCTTTAATACGAGCAGTATTAAAGTTACGTAAGTCTCGCCGCATGCATTTGGAGATCTGTCTGTTCAGTTGCCTGTATGCTGTCAAATCTGTTGACGATTGCAGCCTCATCTCCCGTCTAACAGCCATGAGATTAAGAGTGTGATCGGAGAGTTTTTGTGTTCTTCTGCGGCGGGTCTTGCAGAACTTAGCTCCGACCGCATGGACAGTTTCCACGAGCTTGTCATTCATATCGTCCACTGTATTATAGATACTGCCTTATAGGGGAATATACAATATGTAACGTAATTAACGCACACCCTCAGACACCCCAATTAGTACATTACGTTGTAATCATAATACATACACTGAATTTTAGTTAAACATTTTTATGCACTGATTATTTATCAAATTAGTTATACTAATTCCGGAAGAATGTTGTGGTCACAGTACAAATCCACGAACACAAAGACTTTAATGTGCTTGAAATAAAGTTCATTTTTCCTTATTTTTATTGAATGACAGAATTAGTAATAATACAAATAAAACTGCACTCTTAAAAGTCTTATTGCCTTAAGTTACGGTCCATTTCAGTTTGTTTTGACTGTACAGATTTAGTGTGACTGTAATTTACGTAGTTTTAATTATTTTTGGGATAAAAAAATTACCTATATTAAAAATGATAGGAATCGATTCAGTAAACGATTCTGAACAAACTACTTTCTCAAAGTGCGTTAATTATGTTGTATATTGTATATTAATCACAGGTGCCTCGCTTTGCAAGCGGTTTAAGCTACTATCTGCTGTCCATCTCCTGCTTCAATTTCCCTCTGTCACCTCTTTCTACATCCACGAAATGTTATAGGGTAGTGATATTCTACCACAGGCACTACATGGTTATAATTTAACGGTTAGGCTATCTTCGAAAGAAAACCTATTCATGTCAAGACTGTTCAGTACAGATATAACATATCTTGAAAGAACAAATACGAGTACAGTCTATTGACTAGACTTTCTTGTAAATAGAGTAAAATGTAATGGTAAATAAATTTGATTACATTTGTGGCAGCGGTGTCGTCGCGCCACAAGCAAAACACATCGAAAACTAAATCGCGCTATCAAAGTTCCGAAGTAAAACAGTATATGTGGAATAGCTCTGGACTACTACTTAGAGCGTTGGCCGTTCCCCGGGCAGAACACCTTGCTCGGCGGGTGTTCTCCCCCTTTTTTAACACTTAATTATCATTATTTTCTATTTTTATTGGTATTCTCGAGCTTACCGGGGGTTTTGAGGGAACAAACCGTTACATCCGTTACTACTGGATTCGTCTCTTTTGCATCAGTCTTTACAAGTCAGGAGACGTCTCGCAATTTTGATGCTATTTCCTGTCACCGGTCTGGCTAATTTACGTCTTAACGGAACGGTTATCCATACTATACTAATATTATAAATGCGAAAGTATGTTTGTTTGTTTGTTTGTTTGTTTGTCCTTCTTTCACGTCGCAACAGAGCATCGGCATGGCATGAATTTTGGTATGGGGATAGTTCGGTGGCTGTAGAATGACATAGGCTTCTTTTTTCAGCGTAAAAACATATCATTCCCGTGGGAAAATCGAATATGTTGTAAAATTAAATTCAGCTAGGTGGCGCCACCGTGATTCTACAAGACGGACGACGGTACGATGGACGAACACAGAAGGTCAGAATATCTGGATTATTATGTATTTTTACCAAAATTAAGATAAAAATGTATGGATCTGTATTTTTCCACACAGGACCGGGAAGAGAGCGATAAAAAATATAAAATTCACCAGCTGATTTTCTTCAAACGTTTTGGTGCATTTTAATTCACAGAATAGGCGATAACCTCGCAGACGATATTAAGTAACCCGTTGATGCTCTGCCAACCCCGCAAGGGTTACAGGCGTGATTAAAAGTATGGATCAGAAATACTATCACCACCTGTCACGCTTTCACCCTTAACTATTACTTAACTGTGGTAGAAACAGTTCTTAGTAAGCCTTATTAATATGCCTTAGTAATTTTTATTGAACGGAAATGAATACAGTTCTTATATGTGGTTATGAATGAATCAGTATTACAATAAGAAAAATTGTGCAGAATTATAAAAAAAATATTTTTGAGAGTTCTTATTAACGAACGTATACATAGTTAACATTGATTCCGCTAGATGTCGTTACTAGGTTTTTAAAACGCGTTTCCTGACATGTACTTAACTCCCGCCGTCGAACCGCGCGTCAACTTATAGTGCATACGGTATCTATACGCTTAAATTGTTCCTATTTCGTAGCTTATTCGACTACCTGCTTTCGATTTCGGTTGTTTGTTATTTGCTTTGTGATTTGGTTAAGGTTCAGTGGATTTATATTGGCTTTCATTTTCGGATTTGTGTATTTTCTTGGATCGGTTTTGTTGATTTGATTGGTATTCCTTTATACACATTTAGACTCTGGCTTTGATTTTGGATTTTGTTTGTTTAGAATCGTGAATTGGTTTTCGTTGTTTTAGGTTGTTTAACAACATTTCAAAGGAATATTAATAGTATAGATAGTGTATAAGGTACTACTTACTTCTTTTTTCTTTGGTTATATTTATATTGACTACTGCTTTCGATTTCGGTTTTCTGCGATTTGTTTTGTGATTTGGTTTAAGTTGATTCGATTTTTTTTTGGCTCTCGTTTTCGGATTCGTGTTGTGTCTTGAATTGGTTTTGTTGTTTTGATTTAAAAAAATTTTAAAAGGAATATTTATTCCTTTTAGATATTTTGAATTTGCTTTTAAAAAAATATTTAAAAGGAAATTTATTTCCTTTTTGGGTATTTAAACGTTTTTTTATAAATAGGTTTTTTGTTTCTTCATAATGCCTCGCAAACGTAAGTCCAGCCTTTTAAGAGTATCTTCTCAAAGACAAGCGAAAAGATTAGCTCGATCGCTAGAATCTTTAGAAGATGCTAAACTGAGAAGGCAAGAACAAGCAGAGCGTCAGGCTGCTTTTAGAGGAAGTGTCTCAGCACTTTCACAACGTCAGCAAAGGCGTCTTGAACAGACAAAGTGTCAGGCTGCTTTAGGAGCTTCCAAAACAACTTCTCAAAGTCAGGAAAGGCGTCTTGAACAGGCAGAGCGTCAAGCTACTTTAAGAGCTACTGAAACACCTGGTCAAAGTCAGCAAAGGTGTCTTGAACAGGCAGAGCGTCAATCTACTTTAAGAGCTACTGAAACACCTGCTCAAAGTCAGCAAAGGCTATTCGAATAAGCGGAACGTCAGGCCGCCTTAAGAGCCGCGGAAACACCTGATGAAACTCAACACAGACTCATTGAGCAAGCTGAACGTCAATCTACTATAAGGGCATCTGAAACACCAGAACAGACACAGGCGCGAAGAGATGCAAATGCACAGCTCCAAGCTGAACGTCGACAAAATGTTCAAAGAAATAATTGGTCGGTTTTTAATGAAGCGGCATTCAATTATGATCCGTTGTTTGATTATAAAAATCACAGGTTAGTTGTTATCAGACTGAAGGACAAAGCGTGTCGATTTTGCAGCTCTTTAAAATGGAAAGATGAGACCGCAGGCATGTGCTGTTCCAATGGCAAAGTGTCTCTTCCGTTACTTGGGGAACCAGAATAACTTTTGAAAACCCTCTTTTTATATGATGCTAATGAGTCACGGCGCTTTTTAAACAGAATCCGGAAATATAACTCATGTTTTCAAATAACGTCCTTTGGAGTTGACCGAGAAATAATAATGCCGGGACTTTCGACTGCCGGTGCAAGGGCAAATTTATTATAATATAGGTTCACTTTTTCCAGCTGAAAACGAGCAGCATAAATTTTTACAAGTATATTTTATGGGTGACGAAGAAATTGAGGTAGACCGTCGCTGCCAATTTATCCAGGGAGTTGAGAGAGACACAGTGTTAAAAATTCAAAGATTCTTGCATGAACGTAACATTTTAGTCAAAACATTTAAAACTGCTTTAGAAATACTACCTGAAGAGGATTATAAAGTCATCACTCACGCAGATCGGACCCCTCGAGGAGAGCATGAAAGGCGCTACAATGCACCTTTGATAAACGAAATAGCAGCCGTAATTAGTGGTGATCAATTTTCTTCACGAGACATTGTCACGCACGCACGTGATTACGTTGCAACGGGTAGCCGATACACACAAGTTTTATGACGCTCTGCAATACCCATTGATTTATTGCAAAGAACAAGAGGGTTATCAATTTTTTATTTATTTATTTTATGTACACACATTAAAACACAGAAGCAGTCATATAGTAATTTCGTACAAAGGTTCTACTTATTCCAAATTAGCTGAAATATCTTCCAGTAGACCCATAAAGGAAATTATATTGAAATTGCAAACTTAGTGCATACATTAGTACTACTAAAAAATAAATAATATATACTATCATTTTCAAATTCAACTCCTTAACCCGGTCACAAAGGAGCCTACTCCGAACAATAAAGTATCATTTATGGATTTTTATGCGTATCATATGATGTTGCGAGAAAATGATTTTAACCTCTTAGTCCGGTGTAGACGATTATTTCATCAATTTTTGGTAGACATTTATGTGAAGGTAGAAAGCGAACGTCTCCATTATATATATTTTTATATCAAAAAAAGCTGCGCATTGAGAATTATATACATTTACAAGATGCAGTTTCTTTTGACGCCAATTTACGATTTAGGTAAAATGGTAATTCTGCCCTCATCATTCGTTAACAGTCCTCGCTACCTACATGAGTACACACAAGACGCATTCGCCTATGTACGAACTTACGGAAGACCTGATCATTTTGTTACATTTACTTGCAATCCCACATGGAAAGAAATAACCGAGGAGCTAATGCCGGGTCAAAGAGTACTGACAGACACGATTTAGTTGCTAGAGTATTTAGGCTAAAAGTACAAAAATTAATGTATGTAATTAACAAAGGGAAAATTTTCAGAGAGGTGCAGTGCTTCATGTATTCAATTGAATGGCAAAAAAGAGGATTACCGCATGCCCACATTCTAATATGTCTTAAAGAGAAGTTGCAGCCCAGCCAAATAGACGACATAATAAGCGCCGAGATTCCGGATCCTGAGCAAGATAAAGAATTGTATGATACCATCGTCCAAAATATAATTCACGGTCCATGTGGAGCACGAAATTCAATATCTCCATGTATGAAAGAAGGAAAATCTACAATGGAATTCCCTAAACAGCTATTAAAAGAAACAGTACACAATGAAAATGGCTACCCTTTATACAGACGTAGAGCTCCCGAAGATGGTGGCAGGATAGTTCCAATCAAATATTGCTCTGGAACGTTCGAAACCTTAGATAACAGCTGGATTGTCCCGTATTCGCCCATTCTATGTAAACTGTTTAATGCCCACATTATTGTAGAATCATATAGCTCTGTCCGCACAATCAAGTATATCTGTAAGTACATAATTAAAGGAAGCGAGCAAGCAATATTTAATCTCAGGAGTGAAGGTGAGGCAAATCCCGTTAATGAAGTACAGACCTTTCAAGCAGGGCGTTATGTCAGCAGTAACGAAGCAGCGTGGCGTCTCCTTGGCTTCCCTTTACACGAAAGGCACCCAACAGTTACAAACCTTGCTGTGCACTTAAAAAATGGAGAGCGTGTATATTACACCGAAAGAAATTCCCAAGAAAGAATTGCATCACCGCCAAAAACTACACTAACAGCCTTCTTTCAACTTTGTCAAACCGACCCCTTTGTAAAAACGTTGTTATATTCTGAAGTTCCTCGCTATTATACTTGGAACACATCTAGGAAGGAGTGGAAACGCCGTATTCAAGGCACGCCTGGTGCAAATTGGCCCGGTGTAAAGTCATCAGATGCCCTTGGTCGTGTGTATACCGTCCATGTAACTAATTTTGAATGTTTCTGTTTACGATTGCTGCTGCAACATGTTCAGGGTCGGTCACAGGATATAAAGACCTTAAAACTGTCAACGATCAGGAATGCGCAACTTACAGAGAAGCATGTGAAGCTCTGCATCTTTTAAAAAAAAGATAATCACTGGGATGAAACCATGGAGGAAGCTGTGCAGTGCCAGTCACCAGCCAAAATTAGGGATCTTTATGCAACTCTCATATCATCTTTCGGGCTATCTAATGCACATGAATTGTGGGACAAATATAAAGAGTTATTAAATATAAAGAGATATTTTGCGCAGGCTACAGTAGACATATGCGAAAATGACATACAATGAACACATTTATAATGAAGCACTTGGAAAAATTGAAGATAAAGTAATGGCAATGGTAGGCAAAAAATTAAGCGACTTTGGAATGATAAGCCCTCAGCTAACAACCGAAAATGAAATAAGTGATAAAATTATACGTGAAACAAACTACGATATACCAGCTTTGCAGCAGCAAGTAGCCGAATTTGTACTCCGCTTGCTTCATGAACAAAAACGAGTTTTTGACAAAGTATTAGGACAAATTGAATCTGGAAATGGTGCACTTTTCTTTTTAGATGCCCCTGGAGGAACTGGGAAGACATTTTTGTTAAATTTATTATTAGCGCAAGTACGGAAAGATAAAAACATTGCTGTGGCCGTAGCTTCCTCCGGTATAGTTGCCAGGCTGTTAAGCGGGGGCCGCACTGCACATTCTGTTTTAAAACTCCCTCTAAATCTAGCCCTAGAAAAATCGCCGATCTGCAACTTTAGCAAAAATAGTGCACAAGGTATAATGCTACGACAATGCAAACTTTTAGTGTGGGACGAAAGTACAAAGTCGCATAAAAAAGCTGTAGAAGCACTAAATCGAACGCTCCAGGATTTGCGCAGCAATACCGATGTAATGGGAGGAATGGTGGTTTTACTGGCTGGTGACTTTCACGAAACTTTACCTGTCATTCAAAAGGGCACACCTGCAGATTAAATTAAAGCATGCCTCAAGTCGTCTATTTAATGGAACAAGAAACTATGCTGACACACTATTAAAAATTGGCGATGGGTGGTTGGAAACGGATGCTGAGGGCTGCGTTAAATTGACAAGAGGTTTTTGTAATTTAATACAGAGTCATTCCGAATTAATTGCGAGCGTTTATTCAGATTTAACTAACAACATGCATGAAGACAAAAGGTTATGTGAAAGGGCGATTCTTGCACAAAAAATGAGAGCGTTAACAAAATAAATTCAGATATATTATGCAAAGTAGCAGGAGAAATAACAGAGTATTTGTCAGTAGACACAGTTATGGACACAGAACAGAGCTCTTCATATCCCGTAGAGTTTCTAAATTCTCTAGAGTTGTCAGGTGTGCCCTCACATAAGCTTCAATTAAAATTAGGCGTCCCAGTCATGCTAATGCGAAATTTAGATGCTCCTCGGTTATGTAACGGGACAAGGCTGCGTGTGACACATCTTGGACGGAACATAATCGGTGCTACAATTTTGAAAGGCGTAGGAAAAGGTGAAAATGTTATTATACCACGGATCCCTATAATTCCCACAGATCTTCTTTTTCAATTCAAAAGGTTGCAGTTCCCTATTAATCTCAGTTTTGCAATGACAATTAATAAAGCGCAAGGGCAAACGTTACAGGTAGCGGGGGTCAACTTAGAAAAACCGTGCTTCTCTCATGGTCAGCTGTATGTAGCATGTTCGCGTGTGTAAATGCCCAGAATCTCCCCATTCTTTCCCCGAATGGAAAAACATATAACATTGTGTACAGTAGCGTCTTAAAATAGTGTTCAGTTCCAATTAATCAGAATTCCCACAGATCTTCCCTTTCAATTCAAAATTTCCTATTTAGCTCAGTTTCTTTTTAATTCCAAATGCTGCACTTCTGACGGACCTATTTAGCTCAGTTTCTTTTCAATTCTAAATGCTGCACCTCTGACGGACCTATTAAGCTCAGTTTCCTTTCAACTCAAAAGGCTGCATCTCTGAGGGATCTTTTATTTGGCTCAGTTTCCTTTCAATTCAGAAAACTGCATCCCTGACGGATAATTATGCTCAGTTTCCTTTAATTAAAAAAATATCTCATTTCCATTTGGAAGAAACAGGCTATTTTCATGCTTTCCTATACGCTGCGTTTCAAGACATTTAAATAGGCTGACGAATCAATTTTGCTCAGTTTCCTTTTAATGGCTGCATCTCTGACAAATCTATAAAACTCAGTTTTCTTTTAATTCAAAAACAATGGATAGTTCATTTCTCAGTGACCATGTGGGCAAAGCCACGGGTAACAGCTAGTACAACATATAATGAAAATTGTTCCTGTTAAGTGCCTTATCAGCATCAATATAACTGACTGGCCAGTGGTAAAGCAAGTGGACTGTGTGTTTGCGATTTTAACTTCAATAAATAAACTGAGCTAATGCACTGCATGATTAACTATATGGGACTAACAACTAGCTAGGGACAGTTCTATTAAAAGAATGGTATTGAATAAACTAACAATTTATTTGCCTATTTACAATTATATCACGGCAATACTATACAATTCTATTCTACATACACTGAGAGGGATTTCTTCTTTCTTCTTTTGATTGATGTCTGGAGCTCCTCTTTGCAGCGGATGAATCCGGCGGCCAGGCGCTTGATATTTATTCCAGCGGCTGCGTAGGAGATGAGTTCCCACATGGGCTTGCGGGGGATTAGCCGCGCGCTGATTGGCTGCGCGTATCGTCAATTTTCGTCACAATGCGGGGTGCGGGGGATATGTCGTGTTGTTTTGTGAGGCGTGCGGGGTGAAGGGGTTGCGGCTCCCATCGCCGTCCATAGCAATTCTCCCCTCCTCGACCCTCAATATTCTCTCGGGAGGACGGCGATCTTCCTCACCGGCCTCCTCAGCAGGTCACCTCGTGTTGTCACTTCTACATTTCGTACGACCTCGTCAGGTCCGAGAAATATTCTGGTGACGAACCCTCTTGGCCACACGTTTCTGGGATGATTGGAGTCTACGATCACGACGAGGTCTTCTTCCTTCACGTTTCTCTGCTGGGCATTCCTCGATTCTCCTCGTGGGACTAATGTGGGTGTGCTCTCGCAACCAGCGTCGCCAATACTCGTCTGCCAACCCTTGAGCTGCCCTCCATGTTCGTCGGTCCGCCAATGAGCACGTCGCGGTGACAGGAACGTTTGAAGGTCCCAACATGAGAAAGTGGTTGGGGGTAAAGGCTTCCTGGTCGTTGATTCCGACTTGCACGTGAGTTAGAAATTTTCGGTTTACGGTGTTCTCTGCTCCCCGATTAGTTACAAAGTTTTCTTTTTTGGGGCTCTTTTGGTGGAGGGTTGCTTCCAGCGTCGTCTTGATCCCCAATCAAAAGACGCACGTATGGTTTGCCGTTCCCGCTTCAAGGGCCGTTACCAGTATAATACCGTTAGGTGGTACTCGACTAGCCGCGTAAATGCGGTAAGAAACAGGAATATACGACGTTCTCTGATAACGTATGACGATGACAGACTATAATTAGAAACGTGAATTTATGTGAGATGTTCGATCTTCTTTCTTGACCTACGGTGACCGACAATCTTCTCTCTTAGCCAACAGATGACGTTCTATAATAATCTTTTCCGATGATCTTCTATGATCAGTAGCCTAATAGCATGTTGCGAATCGCGACCTCAAAAGATCGTGGGTTCGAATCTGCCATTCGAATACTGTCGTGAAACACTCCTAAGACAAGCATTTTAAATTTAAGCAGGGAATATTAGGAATACAAATAGCATTGATAGTGTTCAAAACGTATAGAAAACTCCAATTTTCTATAGAAAACTCCACTATAAAAAATGAAATAAATTTTTAATAAAATTTTATTTGCAAATCGTATGTGGGTTTATTACCTCTGCATCGGCTGTAGAGTAAGAGTTTTGTCCGCTTTAACGATGTGCGTGTCAGTTAGTTCAGATGTGAATAATTTTTTTATAGGATTGGATTTAGTTAGTCACCTATTGTCAACACTAAAATCCCATTAATAACGATCAAAAAAAGATTCACTATCATACATGTCATGTATGTCCTACACGTCTCTAAAAGGATCACCGCTTTTTTACATAGCCATCTATCCGAAGTCATGAAATCTTTTGTTGTAACCGACACCCATGGTAGGCATGATTTATTCTCATACGTTATAACTACAACGTAGATTAGTTATTAACTAAAACTATTGTAATACCGTACAGCTTTCAAGGTTAAGGCCAAAGTTAAACTCAAGAAAACATTAATTTCAGTTCAAACTTATTTCAAGGTCTTTAAGTGACGCCTGGTACTGCTTAACAGTGCTGCTATAACGAAATATTCTACTTTTTTTATAGAAATAGCGTGACAAGCGAGCACACATTCCACCTGATAGTATGTGGATGCTGTGGCCCATAGACGTCTACAATTATCCTCGATTATAAATCAAAATACAGATGCGTTAGGACCTGAGGACTAAAAGGGAATGCCTTGGTTTCAGTTAAAAGGGATTTTACGGTGGTGCTGTGTAAGAGTCTCTCCTACCTTCCTACCCCAATCAATTCGAACCATTCGTGCTACAACCATAATATCGCTGCAGCGTTGCACTACCATGAACATTTTTTTATGATTTACCAATTTGGAAGCGGCCTATATTCAGCTGTAGTATGCTATGGACTTATAACGTATGTAGTAATTGGTTCCAGTAACTAGACCATTAAAGTTACGTGATCTACGCGCTGTCGACTTTGATAGCTTTGCCCCTGGCTGCAAGCATTTACATTAATCGATATTGCCAAGTAATTTGTCAAGTTCCCTCGAGATTGGTGGAAGTGGAGCTCGACTTGTAGGAAATTAATGTGGCGGTTTTGCAATACAAATTCGTATTAAGATATATTTTGCATTTACGTAATGGGAAGTGTATTTCCGTGGTAGCTCAGATGGTTAGTGCTCGCTGTAAATTTCACAGTACGCGAGCAAGCCGGGTTCGATCCCCACCGCAACCAATAAAATTGTTAATTGCAATTTTATGTGCTGATTTACAGCGTGCTCGGTGGTGAAGGAAAACATCGTGAGGAAACCTGCATGTCTGAGAAAAAAAATCATACACATGTGAAGTTCACCAACACGCATTGGGGCAGCGCAGCGGACAATTCCTAGCCCTAAAACCCTCTCAGAATTGAGTGGAGGCCTGTGCTCAGGAGTGGGACGTATATAGGCAGTAACTTTAAGTAGTTAACGGCTCAGGGCAGTTGCAGAGAATTTGGCTTTAGCACTTCAAGACCTCAAGTTCACACACCATGCTGAACAAATGTTTGTACTGACTGCCTCTTTGATCTAGTGGTCGCAAACGTGACTTACGTCATTAATTACGGGGTTTAAATCCCAGGTCAGGTCAAAATCAGTTATTGGGTTTTTCTGACAAAAAATTCTTAGCAACAATCCGGAGTCAAGTTGACAATATTACCTCTCGTGCCTCGGAAAGCACGTAAAGCCTTAGGATTTGCGCCTGATTTGTCTCTGGTCGTGTAAGATTATTGTAATCGATCGTAATGACATTATTATTAATATTATTTTTCACAAACGACGTATCATGTCTTTGCCTAGAAATGTGGCTATTATTGTTGCGTTATTTACATTAAAATAATCAAGATCTAGATTTATCCATTTTTAGTTTTTTTTTCCAGAAAAATATTCAAATGTTTCAGATAAAATATAATAGCCTAGATCTCTCCAGGCATTGTTCTCTGTCTACTTGTAAAGTTTTATCGCAATAGCATCACTCACAGACCCACAAACAGAAATAGACAGACACATTTTTAAAAATGGTTAAGATTTAATATCGTTTAAATAAGCTCTGCTCCGTTTAGTTAAAAGGAAGTATCTACTTTTTTTCAAATACATAGTCAACACCTTGAGCCATACTGTGTATAGAAAAAAGACCCATACAGATAGATATTTAAACGGTGATTCTCACCACCATCCTTCACAGTTAGCTACCGTGGGTAAATCTTTTTTTCAGGGAGCACGAGGGATCTGTGACAGTAAACACCTGGCTGCAGAGCTCCACCATGTCAAGCAAGTTATGCATGACAACAAGCTTCGAGTCCCGCGCCTACGTCACAGTGAACGAGTGAAGCCGGCCACAGTCGAGCGTGTACCTGCTGTACTGCCATATGTTAGAGGAGTCACTGACAAGATTGGCTGCATCTTGAAGCGTGCTTCCATCAAAACATACTTCAAGCCGCTGAAGAAGATTGGTCAGTTTTTACCATCAGTCAAGTGTAATGTCCCTCTGCAAGATGCAGGAGTGTACAAGCTTGATTGTGAATGTGGTCTCTCCTACATAGGACAAACTAAAAGATCAATAAAAACCCGCGTTAAAGAACATATAGCTGATGTGAAGAATCGACGCTCCGGGAAGTCTGCAGTCTGTGAACACGTACAGGATCGCCCCCGTCACTACATCAGATTTGATAGACCGCAAATCCTCGCTAAAGAACACCGATTGCTTCCAAGGATGATTCGCGAGGCTATTGAAATCAAAAAACATCCTAATTTCAATAGAGAAGATGGCTGGGTGCTACCATCTACTTGGGATCCTATAATAAATAAAATTAAATCCCAACCCAAGCATACAACTGCAAGACTTCAAGATACCATAAGTTCATACTGCATGGATCGGAACAAAACTTAAATTTTAATCTAAGGTAACCCCGGTTAACTATAACATATGGACGTTGAACATCTCAGTCCCGCCCGTGACCATGAGTGCTGTAAACCGTTCGAAACGTCGGGTATTTAAAAAGTTAAATATACGCGATAAATTCCGTAAAAACTAGTATTATTTCAATGTGTAGTGTTCGCGTAAATATAAGAAATCATTTCATTTAATTGGTTTTAAATGGAAACATCATCATCATCATCATCATTACAGCCCTTCACAAGTCCACTGCTGAACATAGGCCTCCCCCCAAGTAATGGCACAAAGCACGGTCCTGAGCCACCTGCATCCATCGACTTCCTGCTTGTCTTACCAGGTCGTCACTCCATTTAGTGGGTGGTCGCCCTACACTACGCCTACCGGTACGAGGCTGCCACTCGAGAACCTTTCTTCCCCATCGGTTATCGGTTCTTCGAGCTATATGGCCGGCCCATTGCCACTTCAGCTTGCTAATCCGTTGGGCTATGTCGGTCACTCTGGTTTTACTGCGGATATCCTCATTTCTGAGTCTATCACGCAGTGAAACTCCGAGCATAGCCCTCTCCATAGCTCGCTGAGCGACCTTGAGCGTCCTCATACGGCCAGCGGTGAAGGACCACGTCTCAGATCCGTAAGTCATCACTGGCAACACGCACTGGTTATACACTTTAGTTTTCAGAGATTGAGGTATACCTGACGAGAAGATGTGTCGTAATTTCCCGAACGCTGCCCAGCCGATTTGAATCCGTCGATTGACCTCTCGGTCGAAGTTGGACTTACCTAGTCGGACTATTTGTCCCAGGTAAACGTACTCGTCAACAACTTCGAGCATAGTGCTCCCAACAACTACCGGCATAGGTGTGACATGGACATTAAACATGATCTTTGTTTTGTCCATGTTCATCTTAAGACCTATCCGTTGGGAGACACCATTGAGGTCATTGAGCATAGTGCTAAGGTCCTCCAGCGATTCTGCCATAAGGACCATATCGTCGGCAAATCGAAGGTGAGTGATGTACTCGCCATTGATGTTAATACCGTATCCTTTCCAGTCCAGTAGCTTGAAAACGTCTTCCAACGCAGCGGTGAAGAGTTTCGGGTATATAACATCACCCTGTCTTACACCTCTCTGCAGTTGGATAGGTTTCGTACTCTGGTTCTGTACTCGGATAGCCATCGTAGCCCTACTGTACAAACACTTCAGCCCTTCAATATACCGATAGTCAACTAGGCACCGCTGAAGAGACTGTAGCACCGCCCAAATTTCGACGGAATCAAAGGCTTTCTCATAGTCCACATACGCCAGGCAAAATGGCAGATTGTACTCTTCGGACTTCTGTACAATTTGCCGAAGGGTATGTATGTGGTCTATGGTACTGAAGCCTTTTCGGAAACCGGCTTGTTCGGGAGGCTGGAATTCGTCGAGTCTGCGTGCGAGACGATTCGTAATGACTCTCGAAAACAGCACGTAGACGCGGCTCAGAAGGGAAATCGGTCTGTAGTTCTTCAAGAGAGCGTTGTCGCCTTTCTTAAAGAACAAGACCACCGCGCTTCTGCTCCACGCCTCTGGAGTAGTGCCACCATGGAGGACGGAATTGAAGAGCTTCAAGTACCGGTGTTCCACCCGCTTTCAGAAGCTCCGCTGTAGTTCCATCCTCGCCCGGGGTCTTGCCGTTTTTTAAGGTGGTTGAGAGCCATTCTAATCTCGCTCAGACTGACGTCCGGGATATCATCGGAATAGTGTCGGATAAGACTTGCTCTTGGATCGTTACTCACACTTGCGTGTGGCTCCAACGATGATGTGTACAGCTGCCCATAGAACCTCTCAATCTCACTCAGAATCTCAGGTGTCTCGGAAACGATGTTGCCACACTCAGTCTTCAACCTTGACAGTTGGCTCCTTCTGGCAGACAGATCTCTGGCAAAGACTTTGGGGCCCTGGTTCCGCTCGATCGCTTCTTTAATACGAGCAGTATTAAAGTTGCGTAAGTCTCGCCGCATGCATTTGGAGATCTGTCTGTTCAGTTGCCTGTATGCTGTCAAATCTGTTGACGATTGCAGCCTCATCTCCTGTCTAACAGCCATGAGATTAAGAGTGTGACCGAAGAGTTTTTGTGTTCTTCTGCGGCGGGTTTTGCAGAACTTAGCTCCGACCGCATGGACGGTTTCCACGAGCTTGTCATTCATATCGTCCACTGCATTGCAATCCTCTAGGCACTGAAAGCGGTTTTGTAACTCGAGCTGAAAGGTTTCGGGATTCTGGATTAGAGCACGAGGGGGACGGAGCGTTGACTTCATTAGACGAGACCTCTCCAACTTAACATTTAGGTTCAGTGTGCCTCTAACCATTCGGTGATCGCGGCCAGTTTTCACCCTTGCGATCACTGAGACATCACTGAACAGTTGGCGTCTGGTAGTCATAATGAAGTCAATCTCATTTTTTGTCGAACCGTCGGGGCTCGACCAGGTCCACTTCCTGTGGGGCCGCTTCTGGAAGAAAGAGTTCATCATAAAGAGTCCCTCTTTTTCCATAAAGTTGGCCAGCTGCTAGCCCCTTCGGTTCCGTTGCCCTACTCCAAATTTCGCCACCTTCAGCTCACCGCTTTCTCTTGTGCCTAGTTTTGCGTTGAAGTCTCCCATCAACACCGTGTTGTGGGTTTTGGAGGAATGAATGGCTCTGGAAATATCCTCATACATTTCCTCCACCTCCTCATCGGGATGTGCCGAGGTTGGTGCGTAAACCTGTATGACCTTCAGCGAATACCGTTTGGTGATTCTGAGTATCAGGTACGCGACCCTCGTCGACACACTCCCAATCTTTAAAACGTTGTTGACGAGAGACTTGTGGACGATAAATCCGACACCTCCTTGGGACAGATTGTCGCCCTCCCGGTGGTAGAACATGTTGCCGGACTCGAGGATTGCCGTATCCTCCCCCTCTCTTCGGACCTCGGATAATCCAATAATATGCCAGCGCAACTTGTCTACCTCTTCTTCCAGCTCCAGTATCTTCTCGTCAGTCCTCAGAGTGCGTGCGTTATATGTTGCCAGGTCGAGTCGTCGTAGGTGGCAACCGAACCTCCACCGGAGATTCTTAGCACCCCCTGCCCCGCCGTTACCATGGTCGCCACCGTAGCCAGGAATAGCGGGGCCGCCGGAGACTGGGGGCCGTTTTTTTGCGTCGTTATTCATGGGGGGATATTTGACATAGTCAATATGGTGCCACGCTTGGCGAGCGGGTTCGCAACCGCAGTTTTTTTATTATAATACAGTTGTTATCAGAAAGATGCTGCTGCCCATCTCCTGCCTGTCTCCCTCTGTCGCCTTTTACGACACCCACGGGAAGATATGGGGTAGTGGATATTCTCAACCGCCACTACACGGCAAATGGAAACATCTTGGTGTATAATTATTTTAATTTACCTATCTTAATAACAACATACTCATGTTTTTAGTGAAAATGCCTTATAGATTCATTTTATTTGCCGTGTTTTCGTCGATTAAGAACATTTTTTTCGGGAACGAACAAATTTGAAAGTTGAAATTAATATCATATTCACTATGATCTTTATTCACTTAATGGTGTAAAAATTTCAAGCTTCTAAATAAATGCAACTAAAAGATACGGCCATTTATGTTGCATATACTCGTAAACTCATTTATCAAAGCCTATCGGGTACTTTACGTAGACCTATAATCATAAAATTTGGAAAAAAATAAGTTCTCAGAGCACATGAAAAGGGGAAAATCTGAAAATCTTTAATTTGTAGTTCTATCATACAGTAAAATATTTTTCGTTAATACAAACTTACATTTGCAGTTTAGGAAAGAACATTTTTCCGCTACCAATAGTAGTTTGTTCTATAATCCGTACGTTTTCTTTAGATCAATATTCGGTGCTTAGGTAAGCTTATGGTAATTACAGGTAAGATATTTATAATTTATAAATTTCACTAAGTTAATTAATTTGCTGAAAGTAGGCACTTATCTAACTGCTTACACTGTTGTACGTGCCTATTGTATGAATATTAATAACTTTGTTAATTTACGGACTTCGTGTATTAGTATCGAAAATAGGCAGCAATCGTTGAGGTTCTTGAACTATGAATTAGTTACGTTTGGAAGCCTCAAGACGAAAATCTTATTTGATCTAGTCCGGCTTTTTATTCACATCTATGATACGGTATGATTACAATAATATTATGTATCATTTCCTTCTTTATGTAATAAATATAAAAACGACAATATTCGATTTTCACGTATTACAATAAAGTCCCATTAGACCAGTTTGTTTTAAGCGTTGTCCCTTTTCATGATCTAATAAAAAGTCTATTAAAAAAGAGTAAGACATTTTTTAAAGGTCGTATCGTATCAGTCCGGAAAAATTGCTCGTGGCAGCCAACTCCACAAACAAGTTTTGCAAGAAAGTAAACTTATGGTAAATAACGCAGTCGTGCATTGCCAATCATCAAAATTATGTGTATGGTATCGCGGAGCTTGAACGAATCCTCTGAGCACAGAGCTGAAACATTTTTTCACGGCACCAGAAAGAACGAACTCTGTCGTTGACAATTTGTGCTGCTCTGCGCTGGATGAGGTCAATTGAAAGGATGTGGCACTGGAGTGCTCCAGACCAGAAATGAGAACAGTATTCTATATTCTAAGTACTTAAACTGTTACAGCAAATAAAACATTATTATTATTATTGTGGGGCATCTATATAGTTTTCTCATCTGGTTGGGTTATATAGATATATAATTATAAATGAAAATGAAAAGATAAATATACATAAATATCAATAACATAAAATAAATATAAAAGTACATAAATAAGTAAAAGCCCAACCAGATGGAGGCCCTCGGCAGGGGAGACCAAACGGCCGAGGGTTAGGGGGAAAGGGAAAGAAACCGGCGGACGATGCGGGCGGTATCGAGGAGCACCGCCTTCTGCATTTGAACCTGGAGCGGTCCGCCACGTAGTCCCAGCCGCCTCAGATGACCCGAGAGGCTGACTGGGATTAGCCCGTTTGCAGAGACGACTACAGGAATAATTTCGGTCGGCAGACCACCCCACATGTCGGTCACCTCGTGAGCCAGGTCCAGATATTTTGTTTGCTTGTCTGTTTCGGCTTTCACGAGGTTCTCGTCATACGGAATGGTAATGTCGACCAAAAATATCCTTGACTGTGCCCGGTCCATCAGCACAATATCAGGCTTATTCGCAAGAATAGTCCTGTCTGTGATGATGGCCCGGTCCCAATAGAGCCTGGCGCGATCATTTTCGAGCACGGCTTCCGGCAAGTACTTGTAATACGGCAATTTCCGATCCACGAGACCGTATTCTACACCACGAGCGAGCTCCTGGTGTAGAATTCTGGCTACTAGGTTGTGCCTGTGCAAGTACTCAGAGTTAGAAAGCGCCGAACAACCGGAGATAACATGCCTAAGTGACTCACCGGGATGGCGACAAGCTCGACAGATGTCGACGGTGCCATCCTTTAGGATGTATCTCCGATAGTTGTTGGTCTTAATAACCTGATCCTGTATTGCACAGACAAAACCCTCGGTTTCCCCGAAGAGATCACCAAAGCGTAGCCAGTGGAGGGAGGCTACTGTGTCTACGAAAGGCTCATGTAGAGCCTTGTAGAACCTCCCGTGGAGCTCCTTCTCCTTCCATACGGTCTCCCGGTCGGAAATGCTCTGCACTGCCGGGTCTTGCCATTGCTCGTTGGCTAAGGATAGAGGGGTAAGTCCTTTATCACAAGAAATGACGTCCTTATAGAATGGATCATCCGATCTCGACAGGAAGTAATCACGGAGGCTGCACACTTCGCGATTATGCATGGTGAGCGCGCTCAAGAAGCCACGACCACCATGCTTCCGCGGCAAGTACAGCCTCATTACCGACGATCTCGGATGATGCATCCTATGGGACGTCATGGTAGTGCGGACTTTTCTATCCAGGGCGTTAAGTTCAGTCTGAGTCCACCTGAGTATGCCAAAGGTATACATGAGGACAGGCATGACCCAGCCGTTATATGCGTGTGCCTTATTCACACCGGACAAAAGGCTGTTAAGCACTTTGGTCAAGCGTGCATAAAACACGTCGCAAACTGACTGTTTCATACCAGCCTCATCGATACCGATGTTCTGTGACATACCCAGGTATCGGTATGTTTCAGCCTCGGAAAGGGTTCTTAAGTTGACGGGCATAGATAAGTCTATGCCCTCAGAGTTAGCAACCCTTCCCCTTTCAACATGGAGGACCGCACACTTATCCGTCCCCAGCTCCATTCTAATAGAATTGCTAAATTCACACGTGATGTTTAGCAATTCCATAAGATGGGAGCGACTGGAGGCGAATAATTTGAGGTCATCCATATAGAAAAGGTGGGTCACTTTTGTACCTCCTTTCCGAAGCTGAAATCCCCTCCCGGAGCCCTCCAGTAAAGTACTGAGAGGGTTCAAAGAGAGGCAGAACCAAATTGGACTCAGACAGTCGCCCTGGAATATACCCCTTCTTATCCTTATGCGGCTTTCCGCAGCCGTCATCCGCTCGCCTAGATGACAGAGGATCGTACTCCACTGCCCCATACACTGCTCGAGGAAGTCTCGAACTGTACAGTCAATCTTGTACAGCTCGAGGACCCTCTTTAGCCATGTATGGGGCACCGAGTCAAATGCCTTTCTGTAATCTATCCAGGCGGCGGAGAAGTTCCGACGGTTGCGTTTCACCACTTTGCCAATGACCGCGTCAATGAGGAGTGGTTCCTTGGTTCCACGACCGCCGCCCCGACATCCATTTTGAGCGCGCGACATCACCTGATTTAAGTCCAGGTGACGAGCGATTCTTGCGCTCAAAATGGATGTTAGTGTCTTGTATATGGTCGGTAGACACGTGATGGGGCGGTATTTGCTCGGGTCTGTGGCACCCTGATCTTTAGGAACCAAATGAGTGATCCCAGTAGTGAAGAGGCTTGGGAGCGACTTCTGGTTGAGAGCCTCTTGAAACTGTCGGGCGAGCACAGAGTGACACACCATGAACCCCTTCAGCCAGTAGTGATGCAGCCCGTCAAGCCCCGGACTTTTCCAGTTCGGGGCCCTACGGACCGCCTCAGCTACGTCATCCGGCGTTATGATGACGGGGTCCATGGGCGTAATACTCGCACACTGACTCGCCACAACTTCCGTCCAAGGGCCCTCGTTGTGGTTTACGGGCTCTGACCACAGGCTGCGCCAGAATGCGACCATGTCGGCCTGATTTGGTGCAGGGCCCGTTCCACTTACTATTGGTCGCTCCAATGATTTATAGAGCCTCTTCTGATCACTCTGGAAGAGACGATTCTGGTTGAACCGTGTCGACCTCTCGGTATATCGCCGAATCCGCTTTCCCCAAGCAGCTATTCTTTGCTTCAGGTCGTCTATGCGCTCCGTCAGTTTTTGCATTATATCCGGCTGGGACAAACTAACATTTGTCCCAGCAAACGCCATCCTGACGGTGCGCACAATCCTTGGCCTGGTATTGCCTGACCTGAAGCATATCAGTCTGCCGATGAGGGCCCTAGCCTTTGCGATACGTTCTTCAATTCTTATTCTCCAGGCTGGGATAGCACTACTTTGTCCAGTAGCGCGTCCAGCCGTGGAAAGTTTGGCACCTATAATACGGCAGACTGCCAGTGCGGCGCCAAAAAGAATTGAGTCCGTATCGCAAAGGTCCCGGCTGGCTTCCAAATAGGTAACCAGCATTGGGTTCAGAGCCCTCACGACAGCCCGATTCCGCTTGCTTAGGGCTAAGCGGGGAAGTCGCGGTCGATTTTCGAGAGTCGTACTGCGCGTTTCCACAATCGCCTCTTCCAATGTACTCCTCATTTGCTCTAGTTCCAGTTCCTGGGCGACTGTTCCATCATCGTTTGAATCAACCACAACTGGCGTATTCACGGCGGCATCCACATTTGCCGTTTGCTCAGCAAGTTGTGGCGCCGCATCCTCAGCCGCAGCATTTTCACCCGATGAAGGAACAGCCTCACGTCGTAGCCGTTCGAGTTCGGTGACATCAAATGTATTTGAGCGCAAGATATACCGAACTCGGTCTGCCAGGTTTTGTTCGGTGACGGTTACAGATGGCTCCAGCTCAGCAAAAAGTCGATGCATCCTTGCCCGATACGCAAAACCTCCAGTTTCTCCCCCTTTCGCCCTAAAATACGCCCGCAATGCGTTGCTGTTCATCTGGGTTGTCCAACGCATGCGGCGTACTCCACCAGTGGCGGGTGCCGATTGCTGAGCCCGCGAAGACCCTGCCGACACCAAGCCAGCTGGTGGGGATGATGGATGCGAGGAGCTGCTGGGTGGTCGTGCAGCACCTCGCGCTCGGCTGGCGGTTCGCATGCTGTCGCGTCCAGCGCCAGCTCCAGACGCGCCCTGGCGACCTCCAGGCAGCGGCCCTTTGCGCGTTCCATTTGATTCCATCATCCATTTTAGGGCGTCATTTAGCGGGAGACGCCCAGACCCGGCGCCGTTTCATGGTTAGGCCATGTGCACAAGCGGGCCCTGGCACCTTCAATTTTTGCCGAGGCACGGCACTAACACCTCTTGGCAAGGTGCTGACTGACTGCGCCGACGTAGCGGTTTTGTCACATAACCGTTATATCAGCGGGCGATGGGGTCGTCACTTCCCTACGCCTTTTTATTATTATTATTATTATTATTATTATTATTATATGAGGCCAAACTTGCGCCTTAAAAAGTTCAATCAAAAGACTCATACAAGTCCTAACGATTGAGTGATGAAATTGTACAATTTAAATTCAAATTCAAATCGTTTATTGCGAATATAGGTTGATACAGATGGTATTGTCATAGTTTATCACTTATAAAACAAACACTCATTATAGCTATTTTCCACTATTTGGCATGCAATATTCATCACATTTTGTTACTTTTATATTAAATTACTTAAACATGCTTTAGTTATAATTGGAGTTTACATGATGCGTAATCAAAAATAATAGAGATAAGTAATATTATACAAGGCAATTCATTTTGGTTATTCTGAGTCATGTAACAATCAATTATTGAATTTCATATTTATCTTCGAGATATTCTTTCACACTGTTACCTTGTATACCCTATTAACAAGAAATTGCTTCAATAGTATTTTAAAACTATCTATGTGGAAGCATCAAAAATGTGTAATGGTAAATGGTTATAAATTCGAGGGGCGATACAAAATATGCTGTTGTTAAATTGGGCTGTTTTTTTTAAATAATAATAATTATAATCCTTTATTGCAGACACAGAGATTCATATTTACAAGAAAATATAATATAGCATATATACAGTATAGCAAGAATAGACATGTTGCAATATTTCCAAAAGTCTATTGTCACCCAGCAACTTTCACCCAGCATCTGTACATTGCAGTCTGTATCTGCCTATCTGCCAAACTGCGCACAATAGAGTTGCTACACAAGTCAAATCTGGACATAAATGATGCTATCCTCTTTCGATGGATTGCCTTAAAAGAGTCAATCCGGTTTTTACGTACATTTCAGAGGCGCTACAATAGCGATTAAATCCCATTGGAAGTCTAAAGATATTATTATAAGTTACTCGTATACTATCATGTCTTTTCTTGGTATAGTCTACCCAGAGTTGACACGTGTAAAACGCTTGGCAGAAAGATCTAAACAGTGTAATTTTCACGTCCGACGAAGCCTTGCAGAATTTTCGCGCAATCATATTGCCTACTACACACAGAGATCTACGTTGACGTTCTACATCCGTGTTATCTTTTAAGTCTGAAGTAACAATATGGCCAAGATGCTTGAACATATCTACTATCTTAATAAATTTTCCATTAAGACGAATCTCGGGCAAGCTCTGAGGTAACTTCCCTGATTCAAGTTTTTAGTCAAGTAAGTTTGAAGTCAAGTTATGTTCTTCCGCATATCTTTCTTTTTTGTTTGATGGAAAACATATTTTGTGATTATTACGTTTACTATGTAGGCACTTAAATAAAGAAATATGCGTAACAACAAAGACGTCACCGTCTTTGTTGCTACTCATATATATATATATATATATATATATATATATATATATATATATATATATATATATATATATATATATATATATATATATATATATATATATAAAGACATGGAAATGTTAACAGTTTCAGACTAATATAAAATGGTTTACAACTATCAGTCTGTTTTAATTTCGTAATGGCCCCTACACATCTCTTTTGGACTCTAAATATCATATCAATGTCTACAGAATTACCTCAAAAGATGACACCATACCATAACATTTGAGCTTAACACGGAATCACATGAGTAATCTTTACTATTTCAAAAACGAGTGTAGAATTTCGCAACATTGTTAAATATATTCACAAATGAGGATACCGACCCTACTATTTTATACATACATACATATATATTGTGAAAAACAATAGAATTAGTTTTATTTTTATTACAGTTTCCAAGTACAAGTTTCCAAAACCGCCATCATGGACGACCGAACAGTTGATCTCATCTTTACTGGCTCACTGAAGCTGCTACCACCGGTCAGCTCCAAGATCGTAAGAATATTCACCAGTTCCACATTCACAGGTAATAAATATAATTAATTATTACAGTCCGATTTTGTATATTTTCTTATAAGACAAACAAAGCTCAAAAAAAAACAAGACATTCTACTTTTCATCACTAGTCTCTACATCCCATCACAAGTCCACGTCTGATAATTTAGGCTTCCTATACAAATGTCACTAAGATCCTAAGGTATCTGCATTCATCGATTTATTACATCTCTTACCAGGTCGTCACTACATCTAGTGACCGAACCAATATGTCTATAATGGTTAATTGCGTCGATTAAAGAAAGGAAGCAAGAAATAAAATATTTGATTACGCCACATAATAATGCCATATACTTGTTTAACATCTTCTTAAATTCATCAGTCCGCGTAAGTTCAAAGATTTGTCTCGATACCCATGCTTGACTTCTCTTAGCCAAGGCAAGACGACAAGGCGGATACACCACCATTTATTGGAAGCCTTTCTGGCGTATCCCATAGTCGCTTATTACGAAACTCACGGACCGAAAGGGGATAATGAATTATATTACGTGACCTATATATACGTACTCCCCACAGCTGGGCACTGACTCATTTTATTGCGTCGACAACGCGATGTTTCATGGCGTCTTGGTTCTTCACATGTCCTCGAAATTATTTTAATCCCATACGGACTTGACAGGTACATGAAGTTAATTTCATTCTAGTCATGCAGGTTACCTTACTGACGACTTTTTGGTAAATCAGCACCTACAAATTAAAATTCGCTGGGGATCGAACCTGTGGCATTTACAGCGAGTCAACCCCTGAGCTACCACGGCTATATTCAATATATTTATAACAAACAAAGCGTATATATATATATATATATATATATATATATATATATATATATATATATATATATATATATAATAAACTTCGTTCCATTTATCAAGCTAATACTAATTTAGTTTTTGTAGTTTATTGCTAACAATATATGACTTTAAACTGTTCTGTTTTGAAAAAAAAGTTCAGCGCTGTATCTTGCAGGTTTCTTTGGTATTTTCCGAATTAGCAGTAAATGAAAGATAGAAGTGACTTTTGATAATATAATTTATAATCTTGATTGAATGTAAAAGTTTCTGTTTCTATTTCAGTTAAATTTAAATATTGTAGTTTTAAAAGTGTTAAAACATCAAATTAATTTGCGCGTTTCATTTCAGAAACAAGAGAATTGACTAACGCTACATACCAAAAAATCAACTTGTCATCCATTCAAATCCTTTGCTGCTTTTTATTTTTTAAATCAAAGTTCCATCGTCATTTCACACAGGCAAGCAGTTCGAAAGTGCATGCAATATTTGAAAAAAAAAAAACGATATCCTCGCGTTCAAAATTCATTCCCTATTTTTGCACCAAAAAGTTATGCGTGTGATTTTTGCACATTTATAACTTTATTCTTTCCATTTGTCACTTAATGCTATAAAAAAGAACATGATGGGTTCTTGATTCCGCTACTAGTTTGCCACCGCCGGTCTTATTAAGATATCGTTTAAAGCTCTTCCTTCCTTACCAGATTTTTCGTCAGCTGAAGACTTTTTTGTATCAGATCCATTTCTATAGTTGTAGTTGTCATCAAACTCATCATTATCATTCCTATCATTCACAAGTCCTTTTATGAATTGCCACAATAACGTACTCCAGACAGAATTCCGTCACAGCGGCCATCTCAACGGAGACTAGCCATCTTCCGAAGACAAGATTATAGTGTCCAAGTGTATGCGCAAGCACAAGTGCACTCTTTGTTCCCTCACTCTTATAGTCCGATGGGGTGAAAATCCAGCCCAACCGGAGACAGATAGATAAAACCTAATAACTGATTTTTGGCTCGACCCGGAATTCGGACCCGACATCCCTAAACTAGAAATTGCCACAGATCTCGGTCATCTGTTTCCTGCTTTTAAAAGAAAAATCATATTTTATCAAATAATAAAAGAAAAATCCTTGCATTCAATAATTTTACAAACAATATTTCTACGAGTTACATAATACAGAACTTAAGTCGTCAAACTTCCGCTTTAAGAAAATTCATAGCCACTTAACTCTAAACAGTCAGGTTTGTTTTAAACTGTAAACCTCTCTCAGTTTCACTTCAGAGCCATTTGAATCTATTCGACGAAGTATTAGTTACACCTGTCGCTTGTTTTACACTTCAAGTATGCTTACTAAGCGTGCTTAGGGAACCTTGAATTTATATATCTTGGTAGTTATTTTTTTTAAACTATTAGAATCGTATATTGGCTGTACACCGATATGCGATTCACCAGAAGTTTTCTTGCCTGGATAACTTCTTTGTGGACTCGAATACCACGAGAGATTATGCCGGGACAATATGACTTAGGGACCTTCAAGAAAAGAGCCCACACTTTTTTAAAAGGCCAGCAATGCACATGCAATTCTCCTGGTGATGTAATTACTCATGGGCAGCGGTAGTCAAATCAGGTGAGCCGCATGCTCGTTTTTATGTATTAGAGGGGACAACCTTTTTGTATAATAAAAAGGTAACGTTTAAAATTAAACTTAAAATGCACTAGCTATAATAATTATACACAAATGTGTAAAATATTCCATAGCTATGGATTCCATTTTAGGGTCATCTTTACAGCCTATCAAAAGGTCTCTTCAAACCTTACTAATTATATATTTATTATAATATCAAAATGGAATAAAAGTAACAAAATTCGCGATACCATCATCACCATCCAGATGCTTAGCGGTCCACCACTGTGCGTTTTACCAGATTTTTCCTCGTACAACTTCTCTGTGGAATTGTTTACCACTGGCGATTTTTCCGAACCGATGCGACTTAGGAACGTTCAAGAAAAGAGCTTTCTCCTTACGCCGGCAACGCACCTGCAATTTCCCTGGTGATGCGGTTGTTTATGGGCGGCGGTAGTCACTTACCATCAAGTGAGCCGCATGCACATTTGCTCCCTCTTCTATAATATATCAAATAATATAAAAAAGACAAATAACCTTGCAGTCTCTCAGGCCATACAAGACATGAACCATCTCCAAGCATATATAATGTAACAAATAACAAATGTCTCCATCCCTCCATCTATTACAGCCTATAACAGTTTAACTGCTGAACATAGGCCTCCCTCATATACTTAATCATATTTAGAATATTTATTTATTGTGAACAATACAAATTGTGTTGAATAATTCATGCAAAAATACAATTGAAAAGCTTAACAATTAAATAAAATTACAGTAATGATATAAAATTACAATTATGTAGTGCACAATTAAATTATATAAAATGGCAATAACTTTAAAATTACAATTATATAAAAATTACAATAAAACTACAAGTCAAATCTCACTACTATCAATAAAATTTAAAGTATTAAATATCACAAAATAATAATAACTATATTTGTCAGAAAATAATACAATTATTTGCCAAAGTTACCTTGCTTGGTAGGTGGGTTGGCAAACCACAGAATTTTTATTAAGTATCAGCTTTTATCAGGAAGATGAGGCTGTCCATCTCCTTATTCATTTCTCTCTTTGGCCTCATATTACAGCCATGGGATGATATCCGGTAGTGGAATGCCTCGTTTCTAGTAAAAAAGATCTCCGGTTCTCTACAGTCACCATAGGAAATAAAGTAGCGTTAACCTGCATTTTAAGCTGGTAGAGCTTTTAGGCTGGTGAGAGCATGGTCATACCCCGGTCGAGCCGACCTATTTGTGCTGCAACCACAATATATATTTTTATAGTATAAAAGTGACAAACGAGCACACAGTCCACCTGATATTAAGTGGATGCTGTGGCCAATAGACTTCTACATTTATTGAAATTGATGATTTGCAGATGAGTTGCCAGCCCTGAGGACTGAGATGGAATGCCTCGTTTCCTGTAAAAAGGGTCTCAGGTTCTCTACACTCAACATACGAAACACAGCACTACTAAGCTGCTATTTTACGCTGGTATTCTGTGAGAGCGTGGTCTTACCACGGTTGAGTCGACCCATTCTACCAAGGCTCTACCACGTAACTATGCGTGGCTTGTGCTATAAACAACAATATTTTTTAAAGTATACGTGTAGTTATATCAAAGTCGTACCTATACAGGTCTCTAACAAAAATACAATGTTGTATTTATACAAAGAAACATTTCTTAAGTAGTATAACCAACTTTTACAAGTTACGAAGACATTTGATTAATGTACCATAACGCATTACATTTAGAACCTCAACTCTTCCCCCTTTCTCCCTAGAAAGGGGGGGGGGGCAGTGAAGCAACTTTTAATTAATACCTATTATCTGATAGTGAGAACGATCGCTCCGGCAAAATTTAAATTACGTAAGCTATATTAGCACCGCGTTGATATTTATAGTGAATACTAAATGAATAACTGAAATAATAGTTGTAAATATTGTGAGGCCGTGTGTACATAATTTTATTAGACAATAGAATTATTCCGATTTATTTAACGTCCGTTGACGTTTCGAAACCATGCTGTTGGTCGACCGTGAACAAATATTTTAACTTGAAATATCTTTATATTCACTGTCTTTATCGATCAAGGAACTGAATCAAGGAAGAGAAGG
Source organism: Parnassius apollo (assembly GCA_907164705.1). NCBI lineage: Eukaryota > Metazoa > Arthropoda > Insecta > Lepidoptera > Papilionidae > Parnassius > Parnassius apollo. The sequence continues at coordinate 4,469,900 of CAJQZP010001668.1, read as the reverse complement.
GAAAGGATGTCAATTCGAGTATATATTTTTATGTATGTTACTGGATGTAATTGAGTTCAAAAGAGCTGTAATGATGTGATTACGAAGATCAGAAAGTTAATTTTAAAATATTGTATTGCTATTTAAAAGACATCGGAGTATTTTTCTTTGTTTTCATGTCGCTTATTTTTAATATCCAGCTTTGATTTTTTGTGAAAGCGATAAGAAATTAGCATTCTGGTAAATATAAAAGGTGGAATAAGCTCAAACAATACATTGGGGATTAAAATGTCTAAAACTCTAAATTCGCACTTAGCACTTTTGTCTTCTAGACCTTTGATAAAATGGTTTTCGTTTATATGGCACTTAGAGACATGTATGTCTTAGCCTTCCTCCAGTATAATCGCATTAGTGGATCGAATGCGGATAAACTACTGGTATGTGAACCATGTGGTAGCTCAGATGGTTAACGCTCGCTTTAAATTTTACAGACGACAAGCAAACCGGGTTCGATCTCCCTGGCGCCAATTAAATTGTTAATTACAATTTTAAGTGCTAGTTTACCACTTCTACGCGGAGAGGGAAAACAGCGTGAGGAAACTTGAATGTTTGAGAAATAAGACAAAAAATATTTCGAAGACATATGAAGTTCGCCAACACGCATTGGGGCAGCGCGGCAGACACTCCCTTGTCCTAAAACCCGCTCAGAAAATAGGGGATGCCTGTGCCCAGTAGTGGGACGTGTATTATATAGGCTATAACTTTAACTTTGACTTTATATATTGCAATGCAGTACACACTTCTCTCACGAACTTTCCGGTACGCTGGTGAAAAATACCAAATAGTATTAAGTGCGCCGTTTGTACCTTTAGTACAAAAAAATTTGGAAAAAAATAAATATATATTTTTGACTATCTTATTGGTTTTCTTGGATATAAAAGTTTTCAACTCTTAATGTCTCTTTTAAGTCCAAATATGAAAGTTGATATTAAGCCGCCACGTATATCGTGGTAGAGCCACGCTGCAGCTAAATTATGCTTGTAGCTTGTAGCATGAACGGGTCAGCTCGACCGGGGAATGACCATGCTCTCACAAAATACCAGCGTTAAATAGCAGCTTAATACTGCTGTGCATCGTATGGTGAGTGTAGAGATCCGCAGACACTTTTTTACTGGAAACGAGGCATTCCATCTAAGTCCTCAGGGGTGACAACGTATCTGCGCTTTGATTCTTAATCGAGGATGAATGTAGATGTCTATGGGCTACAGCATCCACATACCTCGGTTAAAAAGTTAATATAAGTTAAAAATACAATAAGTTAAAATAAATATATACTTATACATACTTAGACGTGGTAGAGACATAATGCAGCTATATTAGTAGTATAGTTGTATCACGAATGAGCTGGCTCGACCGGGGACGGACCACACTCTCACAGAATACCAGCGTAAAATAGCAGCTTAATGCTGTGTTTTGTATGGTGAGTGTAGAGAAACGGAGCCCTTTTTACTGGAAACAAGGCATTCTATATTAGCCATCACGGGTGACAACGCGTCTGTACTTTGAATCGCAATCGAGTATCAATATAGATGTCTATGGACCACAGCAACCACTTACCATCAGGTGGACTGTGTACTCGTTTGTCAACATTGTGCTATAAAAAAACATGTCGTATACTTTACCGTTATCTTTACAGCCTATTAAAGTCCACTGCTGAACATAGGCCTCCGCCTATAGATTGCCTCATAGAAGTAATTTTACCATAATTGCCACGGTGGCATTCGCAGATTTTTAGGCGTCATTAGGAAGATGATGTCGCCCTTCCATGATTTGTTTCCCTTTTTCGCCTCTAACTAAGCTTGACATGGGCTAGTGGGTATTTTTACACCGCGAACACACGGTAAATATACTTTATAAGACTGCCTTGTTGGTCCAGTGGTTGTAGTACTGCGAATGCTGATCTTAAAGTCCTGGTTTGAATTCCGGGTCGGGCCAAAACATCAATTATTGAGTTTTCCGTCAATAAATTCGCAATAGCTGCCCAGAGTCAGGAAGTTGACGGTGTCTCACCCCTGTGCCTCGGAAAGCACGTAAAGCCGTTGGTCTTGCGCCTTATCTTTCTCCGGTCGTATCGGTTTACCGTCACAACCGTTTATGAGAGTGAGGGAGTACATCTGTGCTTGCGCATACACTTGGGTTCTATAATCCTGTCCTGCGCCGATGGCTAGACTCCGTTGAGGCGGACCGCCGTGACCGAAATTAATTCTGGAGGACATTATTACTTTACATGAACCCGCAACTTTTTATTACTTAGATCCGCAGGTTTACTCACGATATTTTCGATAGAATATATTTACTCACGATAGAACCTGGGGTCGATCCGCGAGCAACCCGGGTTACTCGGGAACTGTGAAATTTTCGGCTAGCGGGTAGCCGCTGAGCTACTAAGGCTACGTTTCATTTAGAAAGGTATTTAACATACTTATACGATATATTTAAGTTAAAGCAAAGCTAAATTTAACTAATCAAACTTTTCAAATACAATACCCAGTGACATTTCGAACATTGTAGTTTAGGTAACCGTTGGAATAGTGGATTAGATTCGGGCTCACGCCAGTGGAAATGTAAACCGTAATTCACATTGGAATTACTTTTTTATTTTTTATTTAAAAGGCCAAGTTTAATTGCACTTAATTTAAAAAAACTGACTGTGAGAAATAAGTCTTGTTTGTGTGCGTGTCGTAATTGCAGGCATATGAAAAAATGTGTTTTAGGCAACGGATTTATATGTCTTTTGCCGATATAGGCTTTTTATCCCGAAAGTTGCACGGTCCGTGTGGGATTAATATCATGGCTAGAAATTTAATTACCACTCTATGCTGTTTCAGGTCTTGGAATTACACATTGGCTGTAATTTTGCGATAAATAAAGCAGGTTTTCTGAAAAATTTCTTTTATATAATTCCGCTCTGTGTTACCTTGTGTAAAAAAGAAAACTTTAAAGCTTAAAAAATCATCATGGTAAACATATGCCACTCCATAGATTACCTCAATGATAAGTGGTTTGACTCTGTTTGTGCACCGGTTTGGCGATCATTTTCGCTTTGTCACCAAATGAGATATCCACTACCCCCCATCATCCAGTGGGTATTGGATTCTCTTAAGTCACTACCACATGGCCAAAATACATGAATAATGAAGTTTAATATACTAGATCACCTTTTTACCGTCTGGAAAAAAATAGAGTGTAACATGTGAAGGGAGTTGAAGCCTATGGCACTGATATTTTACAAAGAAATAAATAAAAACGAAAATTTTGAATTAAATAAACAAATTAAATAAAATCTATCCAAATTGAAATCATGCCCACCCTAGCCTGTAACCCTGCGAAATGACAAGATCGAAGATGCCTCCTAAATTTACAAAGTAGGCTGGATATGATTTCAATTTTGATAGATTTTAATTTATTTTTTTATTTAAATCAAAATTTTTGTATTTAGTTTTTGTAAAACATCAGTGCCATATGCTTCGTTCTCCTGTTCACATGTTACACCCTATTTTTTCCAGACGGTAAAAAAAGTAATCCAGTATATGACATCAATACTGCCTGGTCATTGCACTAGATGAGATTTTTTATATTTCATATTTGTTTTTAGTTAAAATTTAACACTACAGACTACAATTATAAAGCCCGATACTAAACATAAGCTTTTTCTTGTAATCTCGTCTCTCCCTCCAATAGAGTTCGCTCCCACTACGAAAAATAAATAAATTTAGACTTCCAAAGTCTGTCTAAATTTATAATGATGACGATGGTAAAATTCGTGTATACTGGGACAAGTCAGTGTATTTGTTATTTGCGCCTATACTGCACTATTCTGTTTGTGTTGCACAGTTGAAATATATTTGAATTTAGAATTCCAAGTCAAAACATTGCTAATTCAGTTCAAACAGGACAGTTCTACAAAACGGTAGTTTCATAGGTAAAGACCTAGTAAATTATTTTTGTTTCGTGTAAATGAAGGCATTCTGTCTACATTATAAATAAATTAATAGTCATAGTGACAACATCGATTAATATTAGTATACTTCATGGCTTATCATACATATAACTAACGACAGTTAGTACAACGTTCACGCGAACTAAGTCGCGGATACAGCTGTAATTAAATAAAATGAGTCTGTCAACACGCTTTAGGGAAACGCGATGGATTTCCTCGCTTTAAAAAACCCTTCTTTACTTTACTATTTTGCAGCCATGCATTTCACTTTATATACTTTAAACTGATTAGCACTATTTAAAAAAATAATAACTTATATCTTCTGCACGCCACCTAGCTTCACACCATGTTGGTATACGAGTTACTCTAACTATAAAATTAGAAACACAAAAATCAGGAGCGATTATGGTGATAAGTTGATAGAAGAAAAACACTACCTCTCATTTTTGCGTCGCCAGAGATTATATCGACTAAACTACAAAAAAAAATTTAAAATGTTTCATTTCAGTAAATCATTTTACCGTTATTTGCCGAGGCCTCCCAGAAAGTAATCATAAGATACTTGTGTTGGGAGAGTCTCGCTCTTCCTACATAATCGTATCAACTTAGATTTACATCAAAATATAAACATTTTAAACTTAATATTACAGTTATTCATGCATTTTAAAATGAAAGAAAGAAGCTTAGGAGAAATGTATACCTGAGTAGTTGTGTCCGTAGTGCGTTAGTTTATGATGTGTGTGTGTGTGTGTGTGTGTGTGTGTGTGTGTGTGTGTGTGTGTGTGTGTGTGTGTGTGTGCGTGCGTATATGCGTGTGTGTGCGCGCGCGCGTGTGTGTGTGTGTGTGTGTGTGTGTGTGTGTGTGTGTGTGTGTGTGTGTGTGCGTGCGTGTGTGTGCGTGTGTGTGTGTGTGTGTGTGTAAGCGTGAGTATGAGTGGGTGAGTATGTGTGCAAGTTTATAAATGTGTCACATTACCTACTGATTTGTTGTGTCAGTGTGTGTTATTTAAAACTGGTTCATCTCTTTTTGACCAAAATATTTTCCATCATCATCATCATCATCATCACAGCCCTTCACAAGTCCACTGCTGAACATAGGCCTCCCCCAAGTAATGCCACAAAGCACGGTCCTGAGCCACCTGCATCCATCGACTTCCTGCATACCTTACCAGGTCGTCACTCCATCTAGTGGGGGGTCGCCCTACACTACGCCTACCGGTACGAGGCTGCCACTCGAGAACCTTTCTTCCCCATCGGTTATCGGTTCTTCGAGATATATGGCCGGCCCATTGCCACTTCAGCTTACTAATCCGTTGGGCTATGTCGGTCAATCTGGTTTTACTGCGGATATCCTCATTTCTGAGTCTATCACGCAGAGAAACTCCGAGCATAGCCCTCTCCATAGCTCGCTGAGCGACCTTGAGCGTCCTCATACGGCCAGCAGTGAAGGACCACGTCTCAGATCCGTAAGTCATCACTGGCAACACGCACTGGTTGTACACTTTAGTTTTCAGAGATTGAGGTATACCTGACGAGAAGATATGTCGTAATTTCCCGAACGCTGCCCAGCCGAGTTGAATCCGTCGATTGACCTCTCGGTCGAAGTTGGACTTACCTAGTCGGACTATTTGTCCCAGGTAAACGTACTCGTCAACAACTTCGAGCATAGTGCTCCCAACAACTACCGGCATAGGTGTGACATGGACATTAAACATAATCTTTGTTTTGTCCATGTTCATCTTAAGACATATCCGTTGGGAGGCACTATTGAGGTCATTGAGCATAGTGCTTAAGTCCTCCAGCGATTCTGCCATAAGGACTATATCGTCGGCAAATCGAAGGTGAGTGATGTACTCGCCATTGATGTTAATACCGTATCCTTTCCAGTCCAGTAGCTTGAAAACGTCTTCCAAAGCAGCGGTGAAGAGTTTCGGGGATATAACGTCACCCTGTCTTACACCTCTCTGCAGTTGGATAGGTTTCGAGCTCTGGTTCTGTACTCGGATAGCCATCGTAGCCCTACTGTTCAAACACTTCAGCACTTCGATATACCGACAGTCAACTTGGCACCGCTGAAGGGCCTGCACCACCGCCCAAATTTCGACGGAATCAAAGGCTTTCTCATAGTCCACATACGCCAGGCAAAGTGGCAAATTGTACTCTTCAGTCTTCTGTACAATCTGCCGCAGCGTATGTATGTGGTCTATGGTACTGAAGCCTTTTCGGAAACCGGCTTGTTCGGGAGGCTGGAAGTCGTCGAGTCTGCGTGCGAGACGATTCGTAATGACTCTCGAAAACAGCACGTAGACGCGGCTCAGAAGGGAAATCGGTCTGTAGTTCTTCAAGAGAGCGTTGTCGCCTTTCTTAAAGAACAAGACCACCGCACTTCTGCTCCACGCCTCTGGAGTAGTGCCACCATGGAGGAAAAATTGAAGAGCTTCTGAAGGACTTCAAGTACCGGTGTTCCACCCGCTTTCAGAAGCTCCGCTGTAATTCCATCCTCGCCTGGGGCCCTGCCGTTTTTAAGGTGCTGGAGAGCCATTCTAATCTCGCTTAGACTGACGTCCGGGATATCATCGGAATAGTGTCGGATAAGACTTGCTCTTGGATCGTTACTCACACTTGCGTGTGGCTCCAACGATGATGTGTACAGCTGCCCATAGAAACTCTCAATCTCACTCAGAATCTCAGGTGTCTTGGAAACGATGTTGCCACACTCAGTCTTCAACCTTGACAGTTGGCTCTTTCTGGCAGACAGATCTCTGGCAAAGACTTTGGAGCCCTGGTTCCGCTCGATCGCTTCTTTAATACGAGCAGTATTAAAGTTGCGTAAGTCTCGCCGCATGCATTTGGAGATCTGTCTGTTCAGTTGCCTGTATGCTGTCAAATCTGTTGACGATTGCAGCCTCATCTCCCGTCTAACAGCCATGAGATTAAGAGTGTGATCGGAGAGTTTTTGTGTTCTTCTGCGGCGGGTCTTGCAGAACTTAGCTCCGACCGCATGGACAGTTTCCACGAGCTTGTCATTCATATCGTCCACTGCATTGCAATCTTGTAGGCACTAAAAGCGGTTGTGTAACTCGAGCTGAAAGTTTTCGGGATTTTGGATCAGAGCACGAGGGGGGACGGAGCGTTGACTTCATTAGACGAGACCTCTCCAACTTAACGTTTAGGTTCAGTGATCGCTGCCAGTTTTCACCCTTGCGATCACTGAGACATCACTGAACAGTTGGCGTCTGGTCGTCGTAATGAAGTCAATCTCATTTTTTGTCGAACCGTCGGGGCTCGACCAGGTCCACTTCCTGTGGGGCCGCTTCTGGAAGAAAGAGTTCATCATAAAGAGTCCCTCTTTCTCCATAAAGTCGGCCAGCTGCTGGCCCCTTCGGTTCCGTTGCCCTACTCCAAATTTCCCTAACTTCAGCTCCCCGCTTTCTCTTGTGCCTAGTTTTGCGGTGAAGTCTCCCATCAACACCGTGTAGTGGGTTTTGGAGGAATGTATGGCTTTGGAAATATCCTCATACATTTCCTCCACCTCCTCATCGGAATGTGCCGACGTTGGTGCGTAAACCTGTATGACCTTCAGCGAATACCGTTTGGTAATTCTGAGTATCAGGTACGCGACCCTCGTCGACACACTCTCAATCTGTACAACGTTGTTGACGAGAGACTTGTGGACGATAAATCCGACACCTCCTTGGGACAGATGGTCGCCCTCCCGGTGATAGAACAAGTTGCCGGATTCGAGAATCACCGTGTCCTCCCCCTCTCTTCGGACCTCGGATAATCCTATAATACTCCAGCGCAACTTGTCTATCTCTTCTTCCAGCTCCAGGATCTTCTCGTCAGTCCTCAGTGTGCGTGCGTTAAATGTTGCCAGGTCGAGTCGTCGTAGGTGGCAACCGAACCTCCACCGGAGATTATTAGCACCCCCTGCCCCGCCGTTACCATGGTCGCCACCGTAGCCAGGAATAGCGGGGCCGCCGGGGACTGGGGGCCGTCTATTTGTGTAATTGTTCATGGGGGGTATATTGCCATAGTTGCCACGCTTGGCGAGCGGGTTGGCAACCGCAGTTTTTTTTTGTCGTACAGTTGCTGTTATCAGGAAGATGCTGCTGCCCATCTCCTGCCTGTCTCCCCTCTGTCGCCTCTTACGACACCCACGGGAAGATATGGGGTAGTGGATATTCTTAACCGCCACTACACGGCGACAGTCGACAGTCTCTGCTGGACAGAGTCTCGGATTGGGGGCGACTAAATCTAGTCCAGTTTAACCCCCAGAAGACACAAGTTTGCGCGTTAACCGCTAAAAAGAACCCCTTTGTCGTATCCCCTCAGTTTCAAGGCACTCCCCTTGTTGCCTCAGCCAGTATCGGAATCCTCGGCGTCGACATATCGAGTGATGTGCAGTTTCGTGGTCACTTAGAAGGGAAGGCCAAATTGGTCTCTAAAAAGCTTGGCGTGCTCAGCAGAGCGGAACAGTATTTCATGCCGGCACACCGCCTGCAACTTTACAAGGCGCAGGTTCGGCCGCTCATGGAATACTGTTCCCATCTCTGGGCTGGGGCTCCCCAGTACCAGCTCCTTCCACTTGACCGCATCCAGCGCAGAGCGGCTCGAATTGACGACGACCGAGTGCTTTCCGATCGGCTCGATTCACTGGCGCTGCGAAGAGATGTTGCATCTCTTTGCGTATTTTATCGCATCTATCACGGGGAGTGCTCTGAGGAATTGTTCGGATTAATCCCAGCCGCCAAATTTCGTGAACGCACTACACGGTAAACGTCCCGATACCATCCACACCATCTGGATGCTTGGTGGTCCACCACTGTACGTTTCAAAAGGAGTTTTCTTCCGCGTACAACCTCTCTGTGGAATAATTTACCACCGGTGATTTTTCCGGACCGATACGACCTGGCGACCTTCAAGAAAAGAGCTTACTCCTTTCTAAAGGGCCGGCAACGCACCTGCAATTACCCTGGTGTTGCGGTAGATCATGGGTGGCGGTAGTCACTTAACATCAGGTGAGCCACATGCTCGTTTGCCCCCTCTTCTATAAAAAAAAATCCTAATTTTATCCCAGGTCTTAGCCGTGAAAATAATAGCGGTATCGTCCGCATAGGACAGTATCCTCCCTCCAACGTTATCAAGGTTACAGAGATTATTAATATATATATCAAAAAGAGGGTTGGGCCGAGAACACTGCCCTGCGGTACACCAAACGTTACATTTTCTTCTTCACTTATTAGTTTGTTTACTTTTACACCCTGCTTTCTGTTTAGAAGATAGTAGCTGAGAAGGGAGATAGCAGAGTCACGAAATCCGATACTTTCTAGCCTACGTATAAAAATGGGGACAGAAACGGTATCAAAGTCCTTCTTGAGGTCCAGAAAGGTCACTAAACATTTGTTACCTTTGTCTACTTCTTTTGTTATAACGGATGTAAGATCTGTGATAGCATCCTGCGTCGAAATTCCCTTTCTAAAACCATATTGAGAAGTAGATAGGATGTTATACTTGGTCAAGTAGGTTATTATTCTAGAGTTCAAGAGCTTCTCAATGATTTTAGAAATGGAGGCCAACACAGAGATAGGTCGATAGTTGTTTACGTCGTCCCTATTTTCACTCTTATATACAGGGGTCACGATGGAGCGCTTAAGAAGGAATGGGAAGTTTCAGAGTCCAAGGACATTAAGGTATTTTCCACTTCCTTGCAAGATGTATCTAGTTAAACAAAAGAGGAATGATGATGGTTGTCAGAGTTAGTAGTTTCCGAAGTTATCGAAGCTATTTGAGATGTTCTCAGCTAGTGTTTGCCCAATGTTGACAAAGAATTTGTTAACATGGTTGATTGAGGTTTGCGTACAAGACTTTATATTAAGTAGGTCGTAATTTGGGCTTTTTGGTGGCTTATAGTGGGTGATTTCGTTAATGGTTAACCAAAGAGCTCAAGGGTTTTGTACCGATACTTTAATTTTTTCTTTATTATATTTTATTTTTAGTTTTTTTATAAGATTTCCACAAAAAGTACGATAACGTCTATAATGTTATAATTAACATTTGATTTTGGGGGTTCAATTTAAGTTTTAGGTAAATATTATTTCTCAGTCTAATGCACCGCAAAGCACCTGTGGTTATCCAGGGTTTTATGGTTCTTTTGCTGTACTGTACTTTATGTTGATATTTTCATCAATGTTTCTCCAGAAGTTTTATAGCGTAATGTGTTCTAGAAAATTAAGGCCGATTTGCCAGCTACTATAATAGAGTGACGATTTTTGTTTATTCTAACTATTCAAACTCTCTGTAGCATTATAGTGAAAGTCCCATCCAAATCCGTACTCAAGTTATTGTGTAATGCTCGTTTAGACAGGCAGACGGATACAGTCAAGGCTTCTAAGAATCTATATATATATATATATATATATATATATATATATATATATATATATATATATATATATATATTAAAGAGATAATATTAAAATGTCTGGATTTCATAAAACCGTGTTTTTATATCCATGCAAATAATGTCACGTGCAAGGCTGATTTCAAATAAAACAACTTATCCCAAAGTTTGTTTCAATCGAATTTTTCACAACCGTAAACGATGTTACCCGTATTTGTAAGCATTATGTAATTTTTTTTTTCAAAGGGATACTTATACACTGTCGGAGTTTCTCCAGAATTGCGGAATCATTATGCAATCATTATTTGAACATAGACAAACATCTAGACCTAGAATAATAATTATCTGTAAGGCATACAAATAGCTGTTCTCTGCGGAATTCGGATCCGCGGCATGCAGCCAAATCTAGCTCTCGTTTATAAAAGCCCGGTCGTTAAGAACGATGAATATTGTATAATGATCCGTCACTACTTGTCGCTGTCCCTCGCGCGTAAATATCCTGCCGTCGCACTTGCACATATGCGGTGACCGCCATTATCAGATATTGCAAACATTTTAATTATTCCACAAAGGCTTGTTGTCGTGCACGTGTCTCTTGCCACTTTTAATCATTTTTCTTCTAGATTTTGAACAACATTGCGTATTAAAATACACTCGTGATTACTCAGTCCTTTGTTAAATAGTTTTTGAACTAAGTTATGCTTTGCGTGTTACGTGTGTGTGTGTGTGTGTGTGTGTGTGTGTGTGGCGTGTGTGTGTGTGTATGTGTGTGTTTATGTGTGTGGTGTGTGTGTGTGTGTGTGTGTGTGTGTGTGTGTGTGTGTGTGTGTGAATGGTGTGTGTGTGTGTGTGTGAGTGTGTGTGTGTGTGTGTGTGTGTATGTGTGTGTGTGTGTGTGTTTAATAAAGAAGACAAAAAAGCGATAGATTGGATAGTTAAATAGATAAAACTATCGATACCTTCACCGTAAATGTAACAGAAGTACTCTAAGATTTGTTTCGTTTTCTTCAAAATCACACCTTACATAAGTACATATTTTATAAGAAAGAGGTTAGATAGTTAGAACAAGCCAAATATAAAAGCCGTTGCTTTATAATATCGATAGGCATATATAAATTTACTTTGGTACACAATACTTACTCTTTATTAGACGTAAAAGATATATTCAAATTTCATTCACTTTCGCTCTTTCTCATTTACCTATTTCACAATATTTTACAAATTCGCACTGTATTTTAAAAGATTTTGACCACTAACAATTGGCACAAAGGTCAATATTAATAAAAAAGAACAATTTATAGCTATTTTCTGTATTTTTTGAAGATTAAATGTTACGAAGTCGAAGTTTCTCTGCGTGATAGATTTCTGAATGAGGATATCCGCAATAGAACCAAAATAATAGACATAACTCAAGGGATCAGTAAGATAAAGAGGCCGAACGGTAGGTTCTAGAGTGGCTGCCTCGTATTGTAAGGAAAGTGTAGGGTGGCCCACCAATGGATAGAGTGACGATTGGTAAAGCTTGCAGGAAATTGATGGATGCACTTGCCTTAGGATCGTGCTTTGTGGCATTCCTTTTGAAAGGCATATGTTCATAAGTTGACTTGTGATAGGCTGTTGATGATGATGATGATGATGATAACAATGATTATAAAGATTAACGTCTTACATTTTGTAATAAAAAATCACTGATTTTTTCATTTATTACAGGCAATCAAAAGTCTGCGCTGAACAAAGACGTTCTCCATAAATTACCTGATGGTCACCACCTGCTTCGTTTCATTCTATCGTCTTTTACGACATCCACGGGATGATATGGGGTAATTGGTTCTCGTACACCGCTACTACACGGCAACCACATTCCACATAAAATACTTCTTAATAAAAATAGCTAATCATATCGCTCTGTTTTGTTCTGAAGCTTTCGTAAGGTTGATTATGGGAAAAATCACACGGTAGCCAACAAATAAATCATCTTTATTTCTTATCTTATTGTTTATAAGAAGTCTAACTTCTTTTTTAACCGACTTCAAAAAACACCGACCCATTCGAACCACAACAATTATATTAAAGCAGTATGGCTTTACCAAATATGAAAATGTTATTACCACGTTTAATATTATTTTACTTAAAACAGCTTATTTCTAATTCAACAAATAGCATTTAAACCGTAATAATAACGCCGGCTGTGAACGCCGTGTTACATAACCCACAAGCATTGCAAACTCCGTGCACGCAAACTGCATGTGACGCAGTGGTTCATTATGCAGAATATAACAGATTACAACATCGTCAAAACAACGAGTTTTAATAAACCTTCCTTATTAAATTATAATAGCATAGCTATTTTTTTCCTTTATTACTCGTTATATTCAAAATCGAATATTTCTATTCAAAATTTCGCACATGTGATTACTGGATCTCGATAGCTCCACCTGCCGCGTCAATTGTACATCTAAACCATCCAGGGACACACTCAAATACACAAAAATTTCATCAGAATCGGTCGAGCCAGTTTTGACTTAGCGTTAGCGAAACTAACGGAAAGAAATTGATTTTCATATATAGAAACTAGCGACCCGCCCTGGTTTTGCCTGGGTAGGGTCTATTAATGTGGAGTTATTTAGATTTAAGGTAGTCAACGACCGTTTATATGACCAATTTCTTTTTTTTTAATTCAAGTTTTTCGGATAAAATATAGCTTATATCTCTCCTGATATTGATCTTTATCTGTTTGTAAGGTTTCATCACAATCGATTCAGTCGATCCCAAAAATTAGCTTGGACAAACAAACAGACAAATTTTTAACCCTCTAAGCTCAATAACGCCCACCACATACACACGGTATTCCGATTCGGGATTCCGAACGCAGCAAGTCCATATAAAATCAATGACTCGTCACACACCTACGGTATTTTTGCGTTCGAAATTTTGCGGTCACTACGGGATGCTGTATGAGAGTGGCCGATCCGTTCGTTCCGTTTGGCGGTCCTTATAGACAGTTATATCGATGTTAAGGACAGGCACTTTAATATTATTTATTACTATAGATTGGGTTTTTCAAAGCACTATTTGAAAGTCAAAACCTACGCCATCGCCCGAAAAAATTTCTACTGTACACCTTTCTACTGACCTGTGCCAATAAACTGAAATTTAGACAATTTTTCTCGCAACAGTTACCAACACATGCTAATAACAAGTACTAGGTTACCATTTAACTACAAAAATATGTATATAATAAAAAAGAGTCTATGGAAACTCATATTATACATAATGACAAACGAGCACACAGTCCACCTGATGGTAAGCTATTCCTTATAGCCCATAGAAGAATCAAAATGCAGATGCGTTGTGTCTCCTAAGAACTAAGTAAAAAGGGGTCTACGGTTATCTAAACTCACAAAACCATACGAAATATAGCAGCCTAATGACGGCCGCTATTTTGCGCTAGTATTCTGTGAGAGCTGGCCCATTCGTGCTACAACTATAATATAGATGCAGCAAGGCCCACGCCCACGTACAAAAAATTTTTTTTTCATAGTGTACTTTTTCAAAGTGATTTTTAAATGCGCTTTGAATTACGCAGAGTCAAATGAGTAATATTACAGAGAATATTGGTATAATAGTTACTTGTCATGATTACAGACCTTCACAAGTCCACTACTGAACATAGGCCTCCCCCAAGGAACGCCACAAAGCACGATCCCGAGCTACCTTCATCCATCGACTTCTTTCATATTTCAACAGGATACTCCTCTGTCGAGTGGGAGCTGCCCTAGACTTAGATCCCGATACGAGGTTGCCACTTGAGAACCTTTCTTTTCCATCGGTTGTGGTTCTGCCGGTCCATCGTCACTTCAGATTATTAATACGTTGGGCTATGTCGATAACTCTGGTTCTCCTATGAACATTCTCATTTTTAAGTCTATCATGCCTAGCCGCCGAGTATAGCATAAATAGTTATACATACAAAAAATGGACAGCTTAAAGTTAGACACACCACTTCTTATCCAGCGCCAAGCAACACATGCAATTCTATAAATTTATCAAGACATAATATATTAGACCGAATTTTGGCGGGAACTTGACGGGCGGCGCATTGCTAATCCTGTAATGATTTAGATTTGTAAAATTGGTCCGATTTTGTATATTAAATGTCAGCACATGTGAACTTTAAGAGGAAATCGTGAAACAAGTGCTCCGATGATGTGTGTCTAGATGTGGTGACTGTCAGCTTAGGCGCCTTGAGATCCTATAACCAACTGTCTGCTGGCTCAAGTTGCCGTCAAAATCTCCCGAAAATGCGCAATGTGATGCTTTAAAATAATGTGAACCAATGTATTATAAAAGATTATTATCACTTGATACTGAAATAAATGAACACATGGCTTAAGGGACAAGCATCCAAGCCAAAAATATTTATTAAAAATAAATATAAGACGAATTAATTTGGTTTGAAATAAATCTCTGCTTGGGTGTTTTCTATAAGTTTGTGTATTGTCCTTAATTTTTTTTTATTACCATGTTGATCTCATTGTTTCTGGCGAAGTACGCAAACTTTTGAGGTTTTAACAAAGCTATAAAAATGTTTTCTTTTTAATAGAAGCTATAAGAAATTTTGAAATAAAAACATTTATTAACTTTTTCCATTTTGATAACTGGAAATCCTAATCACAAGTTAAATACTAACTTGATTTTTATGTTTATACTAACAGATCGTCCTATCTTCGCCTCAGCAGGGTCTGTGAATGTGGCGTTATCAAGATTTAAAATAAAGATCACTTATTTCATCAATTGTATGATTTTGAAAAATATCTCGAAGATTTTCGGATAAATTATGGTCTAGATCAACATGACAAACAAAAACTTCGGCTCCAATCGTTTATTGTAATCAAAAAGGCTTAAAATATGTTATTATTATAGCCTGACATTTTAATGTTGTTTCTATGTATATATCTGATATATAAAAGTTAATAATTGTTTGTTCGTATTTTATACTCTGCCATACCGTTCATCAGATTGAGGTAAAACTTTGTCAATATATTGCTTGCTCTTCCGTAAAGGTTATAGGCGTAGTTGGACCAGAGAGATGGTGCTTTTTTAAAATCCAAATATGACCGTGCGAAGCCAGGGCGAATCACTAGTGGATTATAAAAGCTAGTTAACGTTACAGCCTATATACGTCCCCATGCTGGACACAGACCTACTCTCATTTCTGAGAGGATTAGCTCAGAGTGTTAGTGCTCGCTCTTTCACAGTACGCAAGCTTCCCGGATTCGATCCCCATCAGCACCAATGAAATTGATAATTACCATTTACCACGTGCTCAGTGGTGAAGGAAAACATCTTGAGGAAAGCTGCATGTATGAGAAATAAGAAAAAAAATATTTCAAAGACATATGAAGTTCACTAACACGCATTGGGGCAGCGCGGCGGACATTTCCTTGCCCTAAGACCATTTCAGAAATATGGATTATAATCTTATACAAATGAAAAGAAAAATTGATTCAATAGACATTCTACACTAGTGTTTGTTAAAAAAATTAAATCATTAATTTATTTACAAAATATTTTTTTAACAGAATAAGGGTGACAAACGAGTACACAGTCCACCTGATCGTAAGTGGATGCTGTGGCCCATAGTAATCTACGTTTATTCTCGATTAAGAATCAAAACGCAGATGCATTGTCACCCCTGAGAACTAAGATGGATTGTCTCGTTTCCAGTTAAAAAGGGTCTCCGGATCTCTACACTCACCATACGAAACACAACTATATTTAGTATTTAGCTGCTATTTTACGTTGGTTTTCTGTGAGAACGTAGTTCTTTCCCGGTCAAGCCGACCCATTCGTGCTACAACCATAATATAGCTGCAGCGTGGCTATACCACGTTTGAAACATTTCACATTAAATCGTAAACAAACACTACCTAAAGTGTGGGTTTGCTTCCTCTTGATGAAGTGATGACCTGTTAAGATATTCAGGAAGTTGACGGATGAAGGTGGCTCGGGAGCGTGCTCTCTGGCGTTCCTTCCGGGAGGCTTATGTTCAGTAATGGATCGTACTTTGTGGCATTTCTTGGCGGCCCATTCAGTAGTGCAGCAGAAGGCTATGTATGTCCCTTCTTACTGGGCTTCTTGCCCTACTAGGTCCTCTTCCCTATACTTCGCTTGATGTTACGAGGCAGCGACTATAAAAGTCTTCCTTCATATAATTAAAGGAAGGATGGAAGTATTCCCATCGGTTGTCGGTTCTTCGAGCGGTATATACAGCCCATTGCCACATAAGCTTTTGAGCAGTTGATATCACAAAGTCTATCACGCAGAGAAATCACGCCATCTTCTATAGTTCGCTGGGTGACCTTGAACTTCCTCATACGGCCAACAGTGAAGGACCACGTCTCTCTTACTTCAAAATTATTTAATTACCTTTTATTATAATTAAACTTTAATAAACTTAAATCCAAAACAAAGTACTGCATAATGTATATAAATTAAACAGCAAACAATTAGCTAAAATTAAAATTAGCTTCACATAAATAAACGTCAGGGGTAAAAAATAGCCTTGTACCGTAACCAACGGACTCCAAGCACGCAATCTAAAAATATAGCTTTTAATTTCGTTATGTTAATGGAAGAAGATAAAACTAAATCTTATATAACCCGACCTTAAATTATTAATATTAAACTTTAAGAAAACTAAAAAACACGGATTGATCCCGAGCTGGGATGATTCTAGAGAGAATTATCCTGGTGATCCTAATCAGGATACTAGGATAAAGTTATTAAATTATAGTATTGTCATCAGTCATTGATACGAGTGCAAATTTTTAAGTCATTTAGAAAAAGTGTGTAAAAATGATTACGTATAATTTTTACAGGCGTTGAAGTAAATTTATTAATATTGTATTTTCACGCATTCGTTACAGTCTATCAATGTCCACAGCCTACCCCACTAATTACCACATACAAAGATAAGATGGAAGGTTCATGTTCTATTACGTCGCCACCCTCATAGTACTGTTACTGATTGTTTTAATTTCTTTATAGACACAACCATGGAAAGAAACACATTGATGGCCAAGTGCTACCCGAGGATTAAAGACTACTGTCGGGAGAAACATGGCTTGGAATTTCAGGTATGTTATTTTCTCAACTAGAGTTCATCTGTACCGTACAGCCTATTATAGTTCACTCCTGAACTAGGCTCCCCCCATAGGTTGCCTCATAAGGGGGATATTTGTCATAGTTGCCACGCTTGGCTGGCAACAGTAAATTTTTATTTTTAGTAGTTATTCAAAACACGGTGGTTGAGCTACAGGTTCCTGGGTTCGAATCCGGGAATTACATCAAATTATTGGGTGCGAGAATAACTAAAGTGGACTATGGGGCGATTAGCTCATTGTTTTATATATTGCTCTAGATTAGGAGTTACTGCGCCAAAGCGTTGCTACTGCACATATGGCCACAGCCATATTCCTAGCTAACGTCAGTTCAGTGCTCAATGTGACGTCGACAGAGTTGGGCCGAACGATCTGCCACAAAAATGAGTACTCGTAAATGCGTAGTGAAAAAATTCGATTCAAGGTCACAAAAACATAATAAATCAAGCGAAATTACTTTCCACACATTAGTTTTAGTTCATGTTTTCATATAAACGTAAAAACCTAAAATAATGAAATAAAATTATCGAATATTGTGTTTAAGGTTATTGTTGCCACTTTTCCGCCTTTGTGATTATCCCACGTTAACGTGATACTATACATTTTAAATAAACATATTATATCTGTGTCACTTACACAAGTTCCGAAAACAATACCAACGCTAATATTAAATAAAGATAGACACGCCAAACATGCAATGGCGGGTTGGTGTGGCTTACTATATGAAATTTTACCCAAAATACGCAATAAAAAGGAGTTTTTTTAAGCTGCAGTTAATTGTTTTTATTTTAGAAAAGTATATTTTCTTGTATATATCAGGTGAATAGAAGTTAGCATAACTGATGAAATAAAACGTATTTTTTATATTTTTAATGTACTAATAAATCAAACAATATAAAATAGGTAATAAAATATAATTAATAGATCATTCATGAATGAACTAAAATAAGAATAATTAATTATTTTGTAGGAAAGTTAAAACGTAGTTTTTATTATAATTTCAAAAATATTTAAAATCACAGGTAGCAAATTAACTTACTTCATTAATTATTAATTAAGTTAGTTAGTTATTAATTAAATTAAGATATAATATGTTTATTTAAAATGTTTAGTAATTTAAAAGCTACGTCGTCGCGTTTGGATAGTGGTTACACTTTCTTCGACGCGCGGTAATGTGGTTTGCTCCTCTAGTTTTGTATAACTCAATGCATTAGCTATAACTCAAACAAAATGCCAGACGTAACTACGACGTTCAATGCGATAATTTATTTCACTAACAAAGTGTTTCATCAAACTTAGATTTCTTATAAATTTTAACAACTTAATTCGGCGGACAGGTAGATTTTGAATAACTTTTAAACAGCTTTACCGATCGATTCCAAAATTTAATCAGCTGTTAATCCTGCAAAACGGTAGGGTCAAAATTGGTTGATTCGTTATCGTTAACAAAAATTTTGAATTTGGTGAAAGTTGGAGCGCTTTGCATTTGAAATTAGCGGAAAGTTCCAGGGATGGCCTGCAGGGTCCACCAATTTTTAAGAATATGTCTAGGTTATACTCTTTCCTAATTAGCATTACCCTGTAGCAGTGTAGTTAGGATTGGTAACCGCAGTTTTTATTATTATAATTTTTTTTTGTATCTATATAATTTTCTCATCTGGTTGGGTTACATAAATTTATAATTGAAAATGATAAATATACATAAATAACAATAAAATAAAATAAATACATAAAATTACCAGCCCAACCAGATGAAAGCCCTCGGCAGGGGAGCCCAGACGGCCGAGGTTTAGGGGAAAGGGAAAGAAACCGGCGAACAATGCGAGCAGTATCAAGGAGCACCGCCTTCTGCATTTAAGCCCGGAGCAGTCCGTCACGGAGTCCCAGTCGGCTCAGATGACCCGAGAGGCTGACTGGGATTAGCCCGTTTGCAGAAACGACCACAGGTATAATTTCGGTCGACAGCCCACCCCACACGTCGGTCACCTCGTGACCCAGGTCCAGATATTTTATTCGCTTATCTGTTTCGGCTTTCACGAGGTTCTCGTCATACGGAATGGTAATGTTGACCAAAAATATCCTTGACTGTGCCCGGTCCATCAGCACAATATCAGGCTTATTCGCAAGAATAGTCCTGTCTGTGATGATGGCCCGGTCGCAGCCTGGCGCGGTCATTTTCGAGCACGGCTTCCGGTAAGTACTTGTAATACGGCAGTTTCCGGTTCATGAGACCGTATTTCAGAGCGAGCTCCTGGTGTAGAATTCTAGCTACTAGGTTGTGCCTGTGCAAGTACTCCGAGTTAGAAAGCGCCGAAAAACTGAAGATAACATGCCTAAGTGACTCACCGAGATGGCGACAAGCTCGACAGATGTCGACGGTGTCATCCTTTAGGATGTATCTCCGATAGTTGTTGGTATCGCACAGTCAGAACCCTCAGTTTCCCCGAAGAGGTCACCGAAACGTAGCCAGTTGAGGGAGGCGACTGTGTCTATGAAAGGTTCATGTAGAGCCTTGTAGAACCTCCCGTGGAGCTCCTTCTCCTTCCATACAGTCTCCCGGTCGGAAATGCTCTGTACTCCCGATTCTTGCCATTGCTCGTTGGCCAAGGATAGATGGATAAGCCCTTTATCACAACAAATGACGTCCCTATAGAATGGATCATCCGATCTCGTCAGAAAGTAATTACGGAGGCTGCACACTTCGCGATTATGCATGGTAAGCGCGCTTAATAAGCCACGTCCACCATATTCCGCAGCAAGTACAGTGAATTATGTTATTTATAATGGGATGAAAGATCAACACGTTTGTTCAACTCGAGTGTTTATTTAATACTGGCTTACTTTCTAATACATCGAATATCACCTACAAGTACATAGATTACTTCACCTTTGGGGGCAAAGAAATAAAAGAGAAAAAAAATATTCTTAACTACTAAATGGCTTAGTCCTATTCTTATGAACAATGTCAATTTTACCATTTATATCAATTTTCACATTTACTCCTAAATCTTCTACAACTTTATAAGTTCCATCAAAAACACAATCTAATTTACGAGCACATTCATTTTTAAGTAAAACAAGATCATTCTTATTATAAAATACATGATTACATGATTCATCATATTTATCTTTCCTTTTTTCCTTACAAGCTAACAAATTATTTCTAGCATCTCTTAAGGCTACTTGCAATTTATATTTTAAATCTAAACAGTAATTATCAGGATTATAAAGTGGTTTAACATCATAATTCAAATTATTTGGCAAACGAAATTGTCTACCAAAAACAAGTTCAAAAGGAGTGTACTTAGTTTGAGTGTTCACACAATTATTATAACTAAAACACCAAAATGGAACCCAATGGGACCATTAAAATTCGAATTAGTACAATAACTTCTTAGAAACGCACCTAAATGTTTATGAGCTATTTCAAGAGAACCGATTGATTGGTGGTGGTATGCAGTTGACGATAACTTATCGATTTCTAATAACTTACATACCTGTTCCATAACCCGAGACATGAATTCTGTCCCCCTATCTGTAGCTATACATTTCGGAATACCGAATCTTAAAATAAAGTTACTTACAAAAGCTTCTGCAACTGTAACAGCTTCTTTATTAGGCAATGGATACGCCTCTATATATTTTGTTAACTCGCATTGGAGAGTTAAAATATAACAATTTCCATTCTCATCCTTATCCAATGGTCCAACTAAATCGAGGAAAACTTTCTCAAACGCAGTCGACGCAGTGGAGGTTAAAGTCATAGGTTGTTTGGTATATTTACCTTGTTTCATTTTCTGACATAATGTGCATTTAGTTACATATTTACGGATAGCCGAATCTAGTCCTGGTCAATAGTATTTTCTCCTAATATTATTCGTCATTCTAGTTATTCAAGTTATTCTTGCATCGTCGGCGGCCGAGTTGCAAATGATGGTTACATTAATGAACGAATCATTAAAAGAAAGAGGTATGAAAGTGAACGCAAGTAAGACGAAGGTTATGGTTTTTGAAAGAGAAGAAAGTAAAACGATTTGTGAAATAAGAATAGATGAGGAAATGATCGAGCAAGTAGATGAGTTTGTATATTTGGGCTGCGTATTTAGCAGGGATGGGAGATATGATAAGGATATAGAACGACGAGTGAATGCGGGAAATAGAGTAAATGGGGCCTTGCACTCTATTGTGAAGAGTCAAAATGTGTCGAAAAAGGCATGTATGGCAATTCACAATGCTGTGTTGGTCCCTACTTTAACGTATGGTAGTGAAAGTTGGGTGTGGCAGAAGAAGCACGAGAGTAGAATAAACGCAGTAGAAATGCGGTCGTTAAGGAGTATGTTAGGGCTGAATCTGAATGACAGGGTAAGAAATTGTGTAATAAGAGAAGAGTGTGGTTTGCAAGATGATGTTGTGACCAGGATTAAGAAAGGAATGCTTCGGTGGTTTGGTCATGTGGAAAGAATGAATGAGGAAAGAGTGACAAAGAAAATTTATGGTGTAGAAGTGAATGGCAGAGTCGGAAAGGGACGTCCTAGGCGAAAATTTATCGACCAAATTGGCTATTTATTGAAAACGGGCCAAATTAGGAGTACCCTTAACCGACAAGCATGTATGCGTAGGTGTATGGATGTGAAGGAGGCAAGAGAGGTGTGTCAGGATCGTGCCAAATGGAAGTCTATAGTCTCTGCCTACCCCTCTGGGTGACAAGCGTGAGTGTTTATTTATTTATTTATTTATTTATTCCAGCATGTCCACAAGTGGGTAATAAATGATAGTCATTTAAAATAAATTGTTTCTCGTTTTCATCATAAATTCTCTCTATTCCTTTCAGTACACATATTCGGGGTCCGGACCATTCACACAACGATTTAACTTCACTACATATTCCTTTTATAAATTCAGTATTCTTTCCATCTTTTACTATGCATAATTCTTTTACTTTTATTTTTTTGCAAAACTCTTTAAGTTTAATTGCAAATTCGGCTCGCGAGAAATGCAACTTAAAACCTAAATTAACACGCAATAACATTTTATTTGGTACATACATAAAACATTCTTCTTCTATCACTTTATTATTTCCTTTCTTAAATTTTCCTATTACTTCCCTGTCAGTCAATCTCAATTCTACGGAATCACATGGCTGTCTTAATAGTGCCACGACGCGTGGTTGATCAGGCCACTCATCAGGGCACTTATTAAGAGCAGTCTGTTCTACCGTACTATTCTGCTCCATCTTTTTCTTTTGTTGTCTCGTTACAACTGCCAAAACCTCCTCATTCATACATTTCATTTCACTTGATGTTATATACACTCTAGATAATGCATTTGCGATTACATTATCCTTACCCTTCACATACACAATCTTAAAATCGTACTCTTCAAGAATTAAACGATATTTAATTAACCTGCTAGATGGATCCTTCATTCCAAATAAATAAATCAAAGGTTTGTGGTCGGTCATGATAGTAAAAGTTCTGCCAAATAGATAGGGTCTAAAATATTTAACTGCCCACACTATTGCTGTTAATTCTTTTTCTATTACGGGATAGTTCTTTTCAGCTTTATTTAATGGTCTACTAGCATAAGCTATAGGTTTTCTATTTTTTATTATTATTACACAGCACAGCTCCTACAGCCAAGTCTGAAGCGTCTGTTTGCAATACAAATTCATTAGATTCACCAAAGTCTGGGTATTCTAATATTGGTGGAGAAATTAAAGCGTTTTTTAAGAAATTAAATGCATTTTGGCAATCTGAATTCCAAATGAAAGGTTTCCTTTTTAGTAAATTATTTAAATGCATTGTTATGGTAGCAAATGAAGGTACAAATTTTCTATAGTGATTGCAAAAAGCAACAAAGCGTCTTACTTCATCGGCATTCTGAGGAACTGGAAACTTACTCGTATCTAGAACTTTAGTTTTTTCTGAGTCAGGTGCTATACCATCAGCGGTTACTACATGATCAAGATATAAAATTTTCTTTTTTG
Source organism: Parnassius apollo (assembly GCA_907164705.1). NCBI lineage: Eukaryota > Metazoa > Arthropoda > Insecta > Lepidoptera > Papilionidae > Parnassius > Parnassius apollo. The sequence continues at coordinate 4,446,369 of CAJQZP010001668.1, read as the reverse complement.
GAAATTGACACTGCGGGATTTAGTTTTAAACTTCCTCAATCTTTCAAAAACGTCTATCAAATTTTGGTTATGAGTGGCTAAAGATATTCCAAACGTAATAAAGTCATCTAAATAAATGAAACACTTCTCAAACGCTAGTCCCGACATTGCTATTGACATGACCCTACTGAAAGCACTACAGGAAGTTTTAAGACTCATCGGTAAACGTTTTGACCCATTGGTAATGTCCTGTACTAGTTGAAAAAGCTCTGTATTTTCTGCTTTCAGGTGCTAATTTTACTTGGTAGTAGTAGTTAGTATCCTTGTTGTAAATCTAGATGAGTAAAGTAAATTGAACCAGATAGTGAGTCTAAGATGTCTGTTATGTTGGGTAACGGGAATTTATCGTCTACAATGTTTTTATTTAATTTACGGAAATCGATTACTAAACGCCATTTTTTTGAGCTTTCAGACTTTTTAGGTATTAATAGTATAGGACTTGACCATTCGCTAGAAGATTCCTCGACAATGTCGTCATCGAGCATCTTTGTTATTTGTTTATTTACTTCAGTTTTTAATGCATGTGGTAATCTATATTGTTTTGTAGTTATCGAATTAGTTTTATTTTTTAATGTAATGGTATGTTCGCAAATATTAGTAGTTTCTAATTTGTCACCTGGTAAGAAGAAAATATCAGAATATTTAGAACAAATGGTTTCAACAGATAATTTCTCTTCATTGTTTAAATGGTTAAATTCTAATAAAGGTAACAAAGATTTAGCTCTATTGGAGCTACTTTTACATTGACCAAATTTAAAAATGTTATACTCTCTCAAAGGTTCCACATCTAAAGTAAAATTGTTTAATCTTATTTCCTCATCTCTAATATTTAAAATCTTAATTGGAACGCGTTTATTTTTCGGTTGAACAATAGTTCCTGCCAAAAATACATCCTTTTATATCTCTCTCGCGCACACAAAACAATACTCTTCCATTTCCTTATTCAAATACACATAATGTATAGACTCACTTCAAGGTGCGAGTACTAACGAGTTGCTATAATCAGGTTTATCGAAAATCGGTAAAATACAATGCTTACCATCAATTTGCAGTGTCAGTAAACTATTTTCTAAATCTATTTTAGCCTTATATCTAGTCATAAAATCTAATTCTAATATTCTATCTACGGCGATAGGTAAATTCTTGAAACTATAAAACTTGCTCGTAAATTTATCATATTTAGAACTGTAAATGTCTAAAATAACATAACTCGAAGCTTCGATTTCTCCTCCGATTCCATTTATTATTAAATTATTGTAAAATATTTCACTCGACTTAGGAATTTCTTCTTCCTTAATTACCGAAATAGATGCACCGGTATCTACCAGTAGTATAATCTTCCTATTCTTAACATAAAAATTTACGAATTTAGTGTTACCTACTTACAAGCAAAATCTAAGTTATTAAGTCCGAAAAAACTCGTTACTCTCTCTCTTCAGCAGTTCGTACTGGCCTATCATTTTGTAACGCTAATATTCTATTGTTAAAATTACCTTTCTTGTTGTTGTATCCCCTTCTGTTGATGTAGAACATATTTTGTCCTCTACCTCGCGGCGTATACTGGAATCTATTACCTTGATATCTATTAAAATTGTTATTATTATTTTGGAAGTTAGTACCTCTGTTGTTGTGTATTTGTTGTGGTAATTTGTCTGGAACCCTCGAACTCTGGTTTGGAATCTAAAAGAACGATTATTGTATCTACCTCGACCTCTAGGAAAAGATGAAATTTTCATTACCTCTGCCTGAGTAGATGACGATGGAGTGAATTCATCCTTGGCCGCTTGAATGGCTTCTTTTAGCGATGTGTAATTTCTAGCAGCTATAATCGTACTTAACTTTTCATTTTCTAGTCCATCCGTAAATTTTTTAATCACCATTTTTTCATTAATTGGTTTCAGAACTGTATCTTTAGTGACGTCACCGTCAGCCTGTGAAATATTCAAATCGGTTAATAGTTTTTCAAGTTAAGATCCGTATTGTTCAATAGTCCTATAGCCCTGATTCAGAGACTGTATCTGATTATGTATTGCAGTGAAAGATTTTTTTTGTCAATGACTTATTACGAAAATCTTGAATCATCAAGTCTACTGAAGTATAAGAATTGGATACGCGCAACTTAGCATTTTCTGATAGCCTGCCCTTGAGAACAAATTTAATTAAAAGTTGCTGGCCTTCACTACTAAGCATGTCTGCATAAATTTCCACCGCATCAATCAATCGTTTCGTAGTATCTTCCCTATCATCTAAAAGATTTATCAAGCTACAAGCAGTTTTCAAACCAAAATCCATCTTTCCTGACTTCATCTCTAAGCTGGGTGAAACACACAATTTCGCTATTTCTGCAAATAAAGAACAAATTTTGTCATATGTTTCAGTAATTAAAGATATTTCCGACTTATCCTTAATATTACTTAATGTAGAAAATATATCTTTACTATTATTTAAATATATCTCGGCTTCGTTCAACTTACTTAACGCAATAGAACCTTTATACCTACTTTGTCCTTTTTTAATCAAATTTTTCCTTATTTCTGACAATTGCTCATAATCTTTTATTATTTTCTCAGCCATAATACCATTAATTTCATATAGAAACTAAAGTTAACTTGCACTCGGTTCATATTTCATTCAATTGATTTTAATTTTATTCTAAAACGAACCACAGTCATACAGTGTACCGATTATAAATGCTGAATTGCATCTCGACCGATCGCAGCGGTCGGAATTCTTAGAATTAACACATGACGATAACTATTTTAAATGTTATTGGGAAACAAAATTAAACATGCTACCTAAATTTAACATAATTTTCGTAAAGAAGTTTATAAAATTACCAATGTCACTATAATTGTCACGTAAAAAAAGGGTTTGACTCACTCTTGTAAAAACTAAACGGAAATGCACTTTTTAGGAACTGCACTAATATAAAACACACCACGGTTTCACGCTGCTTGTCTGCTCACGCGCAGAGTCCAAAAACAGGCGTCGTCATGTGGATATACGGTGTGGGGGCACTCGGAGAAGTCAAGGATCGCTCACTTATGTCCAGGGTTCAGTACAGGGGTAGGCCGGTTACGTAGATATACGGTGTAGAGGCACTCGGAGAAAGTAAGGCAACACAAATTTATACATCTTCTTCATTACGCGGTTCACGTCTGTTAGACAGTCTAGTGCGCATTCTTCTTAAAAATTCCGCATTAATTTTCTTTTCTACCCATTTCTTATATTTTTCTTTCAGCTTCAAAAATATGATAACAACCAGGACGATTGATGCCAAAATTAAAAATGTTGTGATCAATATATTGTTAATCTTTATATGATTATTCTTTTGCTTCTAATTCCACAGTATTGGTTCCTCCAGTTTGGGCAATCGTCGTTTCATGTTCTTCATTTCTCAAAGTCCGCACTTTTAGCCTGCACCCGGACACGCGTATTTGGCATGGGTCGCCATGAATTATGTTGTTTATAATGGGATGAAAGATCAACACGTTTGTTCAACTCGAGTGTTTATTTAATACTGGCTTACTTTCTAATACATCGAATATCACCTACAAGTACATAGGTTACTTTAACAGCCTCATAATCGAAGATCTCGTGTGATGCATCCTATGGGACGTCATAGTAGTGCGGACTTTTCTGTTTAGGGCGTTAAGTTCCGTCTGAATTCACCTAAGTATGCCAAAGGTATACATGAGTACAGGCATGACCCAACCGTTACATGCTTGTGTCTTATTAAGGACAAAAAGCTGTTAGCACTTTGGTCAAGTAATAAAAGTCGCAAAAGAAATTTGGTGTGGTATGTTTAGCTCGGGGCCTGGGGGTATAAGTCTATGACCTCAGAGTTAGCAACCTTTCCCCTTTCAACATGGAGGACAGCACACTTATCCGTTCCTAGCTCCATTCCAATAGAACTGCTGAATTCACAAGTGATGGGACCGACTGGAGACGAATAACTTGAGGTCATCCATACAGAAAAGGTGGGTCACTTTTGTACCTCCTTTCCGAAGCTGAAATCCCTCTCGGAGCCCTCCAGTAATGTACTGAGAGGGTTCAAAGAGAGGCAGAACCAGATTGGAGTCAGACAGTCGCCCTGGAATATACCCCTTCTTATCCTTATGCGGCTTTCCGCAGCCGTCATCCGCTCACCCAGATGACAAAGGATCGTACTCCACTGCCCCATACATTGCTCGAGGAAGTCTCTAACTGTACAATCAATCTTGTACAGCTCGAGGACCCTCTTTAGCCATGTATGGAAAACCGAGTCGAATGCCTTTCTGTAGTCTACCCAGGCGGCGGAGAAGTTCCGACGGTTGCGTTTCACCACTTTGGCAACTACCGCGTCAATGAGGAATGGTTCCTTGGTTCCACGAACACCGCCCCGACATCCATTTTGAGCACGCGACATCACCTGATTAGAGTCCAGGTGACGAGTAATTCTCGCGCTCAAAATGGATGTCAGTGTCTTGTATATGGTCGGTGGACACGTGATGGCGCGGTATTTGCTAGGGTCTGTGGTAACCTGGTCTTTAGGAACCAAATGATTGATCCCAGTAGTGAAGAGGCTAAGGAGCGACTTCTGGTTGAGAGCCTCTTGAAACTGACGGGCGTGCACAGCGTGACACATCATGAACCCCTTCAACCAGTAGTGATACAGCCCGTCGAGTCCCGGACTTTTCCGGGTATGATCCGGCGTTATGATGACGGGGTTCATGGGCGTAATACTTGCACACTGACTCGCCACAGCTTCCTTCCAAGGGCCCTCGCTGTGGTTTACGGGCTCTGACCACAGGCCGCGCCAGAATGCTACAGTGTCGGCCTGATTCGGTGCTGGGCCCGTTCCACTTACCATTGGTCGCTCCAATGATTTATAGAGCATCTTATGATCACTCTGGAAGAGACGATTCCGGTTGAACCGTGTCGACCTCTCGGTATATCGCCGAATCCGCTTTACCCAAGCAGCGATTCTCTGCTTCAGGTCTGCGCTCCGTCAGTTTTTGCGTTATATCCGGCTGGGACAAACTAACATTTGTCCCAGAAAATGCCATCCTGACGGTGCGCACAATCCTTGGCCTATTATTGCCTGACCTGAAGCATATCAGTCTGCCGATGAGGGCCCTAGCCTTTGCGATACGTTCCTCAATTCTTATTCTCCAGGCTGGGATAGCACTACTTTGTCCAGTAGCGCATCCAGCCGTGGAAAGTTTGGCGCCTATAGTACGGCATATTGCCAGTGCGGCGCCAAAAAGAATTCAGAACGTCTCGCAATGCTCCCGGTTTGGCTTCCAAATAGGTCACCAACATTGGGTTCGGAGCCCTCACGACAGCCTGATTCTGCTTGCTTAAGGCTATGCGGGGAAGTCGCAGTCGATTTTCGAGTGGCGTACTGCGCGTTTCCACAATCGCCTCTTCCAATGTACTCCTCATATGCTCTAATTCCAGTTCCTGGGCGACTGTTCCATCATCGTTTGAAGTTCCATCCATCCATCATCGTTCCTGGGCGACTGTTCAACCACAACTGGGGTATTCACGGCGGCATCCACGTTTGCGGGTTGCTCTACAATTTGTGGCGCCACATCCTCAGCCGTAGCATTTTCATCTGATGAGGGAACAGCCTCACGTCGTAGCCGTTCGAGTTCGGCGACATCAAATATATTTGAGGGCAAGATATACCGAACTCGGTCTGCCAGGTTTTGCTCTGTGACGGTTAAAGATGGCTCCAGCTCAGCAAAAAGACGATGCATCCTAGCCCGATACGCCAAACATCCAGTTTCTTCCCCTTTTGCCTTAAAGTACGCCCGCAGTGCGTTTGCGTACATTGTTTGTGACCAACGCATGCAACGTGCTCCACCAGCGGCGGGTGCCGCTTGCTGAGTCCGAGAAGACCCAGCCGACACCAAGCGTTCTGGTGGGGATGATGGATGCGCTAGGTGCTATGCTAGGTGGCCGTGCAGCTCCTCTCGCTCGGCTGGCGGCCCGCATGCTGCCACGTCCAGCGCCAGCTCCAGACGCGCCCTGACGACCCCCAGGCAGCGGCCCTATGCGCGTTCCTCTTTGTGCTATCATCCATTTTGTGGGCACCAAATAATTAAATAAAAAATAAAATTAAACGGGACACGCCCAAGCCCGGCACCGTTTCGTGGTTCGGTCGTATGCACAAACGGATGCTGTTGCTTATCTCCTGTTTCAGTTTCCCTTTGTCACCTTAAGCAACACCGACACTACACGCCACTTTACTTTAAACTTTACTTTTTACTTTCAATTAATTTATTTTCTATCTTCTTATAACACTCCGACAGTACACAGCAGTGGACTTCAATAGGCTCTAACGTTGACGGTTATCAGGAAGATGCTGCTGTCCATCTCCTATTTTAGTTTCCCTCTGTAATCTCCTATGACATCCTTGGGATGATATGAGATGGTGAGTTCTCATACACTAACACCGCACGCCATTTTTTAATCCGGTCTATTACATCTATTACAATCTATAAATAGATCATAGTTTTGGGGGCGTAGCTTATACCTGAGGGAGGGTCAAAATGAAAGTGATGAAATGACTTCATATTACGTAAATTATGAGATAGCTATACCGAGCACGTGCGCGAAAATAAACTACGTAAGCGACAAATAACATTTTTTTTAACAAATATTTGTTATGGATTTGAAAAATGGTTTATGAGAACTTAGAGATGATTATTTACTATGCCTTAAAAATAACTACATGAACTTATTGTGTCTTAATGTCATGGAGAAATGTAACTAATTAGAGCCTACTTTTCCGAGAAATATTTGTTTGAAATCAAGTTCATATAGTAAAAAATCATATACCAAAAATTTGGTTCGTAATTCATAAAATTTAAAAAAAATATGCGAATCATAAAAACCACCAAATTTTCGAGGTTTTACCTGATTTACCTTAAGGTAAGACCTTATTATAGCTTTAATTTAAATTTGATTATTCAACACAACTTTCTTAGGGGATTGTATTTAAATACCCTGTCAAACCAACCAGAAATTTGAGCCTATATTTAAATCATCGTAAAGCATACTACGTAACAACTTTCACGAATACAAACTAGCCATTGTCATGTCAATTAATAGTATGTAACTAAGTTAAAGTTAAATAAGTTAATGTGATTATTACATCAATTCAGTGAAGCTTAGAACTGAGTTAACTTTAGTAATTTAATGAAACTTAGAACATTTTAATCAAACATACTTTTTATAAAATTATGGTGCGAAACGATTAAATGGATGATACATAGTCATCTATATTCATCCTTGATTAAGAATCAAAATGCAGATGCGTCGTCACCCCTGAGAACGAAGTTTGAACGGCTCCTTACCATACTGGTAACTGGGAACTTACAGACAAAGCGTCTCCGGTTCTACACTTACTATACGAAACATAGCTACACTAACATAGACTAGAAAAACTAATTCAATTTCCAGAGCATTTGTTTCTCTACCGCTGGATTTATGCTTTCTTAAGTATGTAGCTGCCATCTAAACGTAGCATAAAAGCAAGCAGCCAGACCCGAATATACATACAAATACTCGTTTTGTGTGGGATTTGAACCTGAGGCCCTTAGCTTTGAATCTACTTACTTTTACATCCGTCACCGAACATATAACATTGAGATTTAAGACATTAATTAACCTCACCAGTTAGTTAACACGTTCGCTGCGGCAACTATTTGAGACATTATTCCCCCAGTGCGTTACCAGGTCTATAGGCCTTATACCTAAAATTTTCACCGGTGCGTCAATGGGTCAATAAACCTGGTAAGATATGGGTCACTTCAAACTCTAATAACTCTGCGAAAACTTTTGATATTGAATATTTTTTTTAACTAGGTTATTGAGAAAATGTAAGCCTATCTTATACTAGCGTCGCAAATTGCTCCGATGGCTAATTTAGAAAATATACAGAAAAACAAACATAAGGCTTATCGACCCATTACCGCACCTAGGTAATGGTATAATTGGGATAATTTTAGTGATGGGAAATAACATAAGTACAGAAATATCGAGATCAACTTTATTTTATTATTAACTGTTATCTGTTATAGATGATTTTCGTAAAAACATTTAGCGCAATATCCCTTGTTGCACTCAGCGCAATACGATTTAATTTTTTTTGGTTTTTCTTTGAGCATCTTTGCTATTTAACGTTGCACGAAGCTTATTGTAACAACCCGCACAGTTTCTTCTTTTTATTCCTTTGGTTTCGAAGGTATGATTCGTCTTTGGCATAGCAGCACATTCATTAGCTGTAATAAAAGAAACAAATTAAATAATAAACCAAGAGAGGAAGCGCCGTGTGAGATTGTTGCTATTTTAAAGCTAACTTTATCTTAAAACTTAACAACTAATAAAAACTAGCTTGCTCCGAGAAAAAAATATAAGGTTATTGTATCAGTATTAAATTACAGTTAAGTATTTTATTATCATTTTTAGTTATTTTTTTTCTGACAGAATATCTTTACCTAGTGCTAAATATTACGGAAAAATATATTACCTGTTTCTGTTAATATCGGCACCTGAGTCAAAGCTTCAATAATTGCTTCCATAAAATTCTTCTTTGGCATTTGAACTGGTTTTCCGTGATTGTATAATACCCAGCTGTTTATTATGACTGTTCCAAATAATATCTCCATCATTACTTTTCTAAACCATTTCACGCCTCTTTTCAAGCTAGAATAATATGAGGACATTTGGTCGTTAAAATCGATGCCTTTTTTATTCTCATTGTATGTTATGACGCATTGTGGTTTTTTAATTATGTTTCCAGTGATTCGGTTCGTCTTACCTGAAAATGAGATAAATACAAGTTAAAATATTGGTAGATACAGTGTATTTATAAATTTATTCAAATTAAATTTCTCAAAATTTGTAGATTTTATCGCGGGCGGATACTAGTTTATTTATAAAAAATACTCCTAATTTCTCAAATTTTTACCTAGTTATATTTTGTTTTTATTTTTGCGTCATATGTATTTTTAATTTTTTCATTTAAATAATTATGTAAATAGCTAGTTATAATGCTTTAGTGCCAACTGTAATGTTACTTCTATAAATAAATAAAACAGAAAAAATGAACTAACATCCTTGTCTAAAATGACACATATGTAATACGTACCTGTAGATTTAAGAGTCAAATTGTGATTTCGGCACGTAGAAATCATATGAACCGGTCTCTTATCTGTCCACTTTATAACTCTTACCCCATTTGGGTTCATTTTTCCTACTATTTGACCTCGTTTCAATTTTATGGATATTATTTTCTTAGGATTTCCTTTCCGATTTGGTCTCAGAGTACCACACATGAAGGTCTTTTTACGTATAAGTTCTTCCGCAAGATCAATGGAATTGTAGAAATTATCTGTTATTATTATTCTTCCATTATTTTCTAATCCTTTTATTAATCTTAATACTGTTTCCTTTCCATGATTAGTTTCTCGACCATTATCTCCTTTACCTGTATATATAATACAGTTTCTTGTGTATCCTTCTGGAGTGCAGAGCTTATATAGTTTCACTCCATATTTGTGTGACTTGTTTTTAATGTATTGGCGAAATTTCAACCTCCCTCGCCACGGAATCATACTTTCATCTATGATAAGATACCGACCTGGCTCCAAAAGGGTTTGCATTTTTTCTAAAATCTTATTAAAAGTATCCCTTATCTTTTTCAATTTGTCTGTGTCGTTAGGTGACTCTTGACTAAAATGCCAAAATTTCAAAATTAGCAGAAATCGATCTCTTGTCATAACTGAACTAATGTATTTATTATTGTAGATGTTTCTTTTCGACCAGTAATCATTTAAACGTGGTATTCTTACAAGACCCATCGCCAGTAGCACTCCTAAAAATTTTTTCATCTCCTCTGGAGTTGTAGGAGTCCAGGCTCGCAAGCGTGATTTAGGCTTAAGATTACTTAGATTACTAATAAGATCTTGTGCGTAATTGTTTGTGTTTATTACCATTTGCTCAATAATTTCATCCGTTACAAATAGACTGTAAAAATCTGCTGGCGTTATAGTATTATCCGGAATGTTTGGTCTACAATTATCTGTGAATTCATCGAAATCAGGTTTCGTATCGTTAATGTCTTCCCACTCGTCAAAATTATTGTTTTCTGTACATTGAGTATTTTCAAGTATTTGAACTAATTCGGTTTCAGAACTGTTTTCATAGTAAGTTATTACGCTATCATCACCATCACTATCGTCGGAGTAAGAAGAATCAGTTTCTAGGTCAGACGAGTTGGGAGCATAACTATCATCAGATGAATCGGGTTCAAAATCTTTAGCAGAATTTGCAGGAATATTCAAATATGTTAATGAACTTTGTTCATTTTGCGTTTGAGTGTCATATATTTCACAGATTTTCTCGGAAGGGTTGCGAGTACAATTGTTATTAGATGCATCTGGATTTAAATCTTTACCATAAATTGTAGAAATATTCAAATTTGTCAATGAACTTTGATTATTCTGCGTTTGGGTGTCATATATTGCACAGATTTCCTCGTTGGATAGTGGGCATAATAAGGATTTTGCACATGAAATGTCACTAATTGAACTAGTCCTGCTTGTAAGATTTGATACGTTCGGAGTTACTGGGGTTTCTTTTCGTAAATTATAATATTTGCGGATAGGAGTTGCAAGTCCGTATTCAGCGTTTTCCAGTACATGAAGAGTATTGCCTGTACTAGGACTAACATAAACATCGTTTTCTGATTTTTGTATTTTCTTTCTTTTAGGCGTAAAGTCTAAATAAGTCTTTCTAACTCGAGGACTTACCCGCATTGAGATATCGTGTAAAGTTGAACTGAAGCTAGGTTCTTGAAAAGCAATAGATGAATTGCAGCGAGGTTCTTGAAAAGTTGTAGTTTCACTGCTTGTAGAAGCTGGCTTAACAATAACATCCTGAAGGATTTGAATTTGTTTTTTTTCTTGTAAACTGGCACTGTTATTTTGGTCCACCACTTCTTGTGCATTTTGAAAAGACAGCTCGAGCATTTTTCGACAACGTTTATTGACTCGATGCATTTTTTATGAATCGTACGCACATGCATTTGTAAAAGCTGTCAACACAACACTAATTGATTTTGACTCTTCAATCAGTGCGGTATTAGGCAGATAGGCATTGTACTTCCCATAAGGCCTATGGGCCTTGCATCCGCACTGAATGTCAATTTTTACTCTCCAGTGCGGTATAAGGTCGATAGGCCTGATACAAATTTTATTATTTAAATGAATAGCCATTGAAAAGACGATCTTAAATATATACTTGTCTTTATCACTTATAGAGAAATCTTTAAGTTACTGCGTTCGCACCAGAGGGAGAACGCTGTATTTTCGCTCCGCACCGACTGCAAGTTCATGTATCAGGCCTATAAGCCTTGTGCCGCAGCGAACGTGTTAAAAGTGAACAAAAACTGTCACTACGTTAAGCACGCAGTTTTTATGACTTAATTTTTCAAAATGGCTACCATTCTTTTGTGTAATAAAAACGCAGGAATTCGGTTTATAAAACAAATTACACGTAATTGAGCCAAATCGCTTTATTATTCACGGTGTGGGTACCCTTTGGCTTTGCTGTATCTATGTTATTTTTATACAATACAGGTGGTATTGACTTTTATATTGATGATATTCAAATTCAAAAATGTTTTATTCAGTTTAGATTCAGATAGATAGAATCTCTTATGGTTTCAACGTGGTGGTGCGACTATATAATGGTTGTATTCCGAATGGAACGGCTCGAATCGGTAGGACCAAGCTGTCACAGACTAAATAGCAGCTTAATCCTGCTGAGCTACGTATGGTGAGTGTAGAGAACCGGAGACCCGCAGACCTTTAAACTGCTTATGCCATCTTGGTCCTCAGGGGTGGCAATATACATCTGCATTCTGATTATTAATCCGCACCATCCTGGTCCGCATACTGGTCCGTATCGTTCATCACACCTATTCTGTAAAAAATATTAATAGAACAGATTCCAAAAATGAGACCTCTACAGTCCCAAAATACTCCGTAGTCACTTTTCCTGTATTTGTTTTGATGTGGTAATTCCATTTCGCAATGTTTTCAAAATTGATTGAAATTATATTATGGTGGAATTAATTTTATGACGGCAGCCGTCCACTAGTAGAAAGAACTTTATTACCTCATTACGTTCTCATAATAAAGTCTTCAATAAAGGCCTAATTACCAAGGTACATTCACATATTTTTAACTTCTCTTCTCGCAGTTCAATAATATTTTCAGGAATTTTATCACACATTTTATTTGTACACTCGTAGTTTAGACTAAACTAACTTTACGAATGTCCAATTTATTATTCTGTTATTTGTGTATTTTTTTAGAACGCTAGAACTTTCTCTTATATGGTGGAGTCAGTTTCAAACATTATCATTATTACAGTCCTTCATAAGTACACTGCTGAAAATAGGCCTCCACTAAGGAATACCAAAAAGCATGGTCCTGAGTCATCTGCATCCATTAGCTTCCTGCATCTCTTATCAGGTCATCACTCCACCTAGTGGGGGGATGCCCTACACTTCACCTGCCGGTACGAGGTTGCCACTCGAGAACCTTTTTTACCCTTCGGTTATCGATTCTTCGAGCTATATGGCCGGCTCATTGCCACCTCAGCTTACTAATCTGTTGCTATGTCGGCTACTCTGGTTTTACTGTGAGTATATGTATATGTATATAGGATATACGTAAGAGAATCCATCATCCTATTTTGTCTTTTGTCAACTTTGTCATACGAGGCTATTATGGGATATTCCAGAAAGTTCTTATAGTGTCCTATAGATGGCGGTATATGCACCTCGTTTATACCAGTAGTAAAATATCCAGCAAGATGGCATTATCATTCTGGAAACGGCGAAGCAGGCGTTGCTCGGAGTCTCAGGTTTACATCACTAACACTCACTGGCACTCAGACTAACAACGCGGTTGCATTCTGCAGGCCACCGCCGTGTTTGGCACTATAGGTTGGCCGATTGGGATAGAATGCGGCCTTTTTTGCATCCTACAATTTTTGGGTGTTGTTGCTGATTCTGACGCTGATGTGGTACCTCAGGTTCTGAAACTTTTTATCCCATCCTTTGTGGTGTCGATTGGAAGCTAATCCCAGCCATGGTTTGGTCACTCCTGTAAAATAACATCACGCTGTAAGGAGCACTGCCGGTCATGGCCTGATGCATCAACATCTCGGGATGTGAACAATAGCGCTCTTACAAAGATGTAAAATTTCGCCTTCAGGTCCTTCAAAAGAGTCATTGCCAAGGCAAGATCTGAGCACATCGGCTGGATTGGCAAGAAGCTAGTTAGCTTTCCTCCGGGAACTCGTGCATTCTGGTCTCTCGTCAAGGAACTTCTATCAGTCATTTCTTCCATTTTTGCATATAGAGGATGACTCAGTAGCCAATACGCAAAAGAGAAAACCAATCTATCAGGCTCTCTCTTTGCATCAAACTCGACACTCAATGACGGAGGGAACGCACTGCCGATTATCCCGCGGTGCCAGTGCTCCATGCCGGATGTGCGGTTTACACAGCTCGGTTCGCAAAGCAACCCCCCTACCTGGACGTTAGCAAGTTGAGTGGACCTGATGGAGTCCCTTCCATTGTGCTAAAGACGTATGCTCAGGTGGTAGCACCGGTTTTAACGCGTCTTTTCCGGTACTTCTACTGCCAAGGCGTAGACCCGAATTCATGGAAGACAGCTTTGGTCCCTATAAAAGGCGACGCTCAGACCCCTCCAAATACAAGTCTATCGCCATCAACCCCTTGCTCTCCAAAATAATGGAGTCCGTTTTATACTGCCAGCTCATGAGGTACCTTTTTTAAATTTATTTATTTAAGAAATTTATTGTTACAAGGATAAATAGTTTTAGAGTAAACATAAGCTCATTAGAGTTTTTCCGTACACCATTGCTGTCGACACATTATTCGAATTATCAAATTACAATACATTACATTACCAAAGTTACATTAATATTATTACCAACTTAAATTAGGTGCATTAAATGTTATGTTTATGACGTCTTTCAAAGATTTAGGTAACTGATTGATTAGATTAGGTATAACATAGTTTAAAGTTCTTTTTCCGTATAAGTTGTTATATATAGTTAATTGTAGTTTTGGATTATCGATTCTGCAAGTGGAGTATAATAACTTATCTACCTTTTGAAAAAAAAATCAATAAAGTCATTTTCAGTTAGTAATGTTAGTTCAACTTGGTCGTGAATAGGTATAATTTTACAAAATGCAAATAGTTTTCGGTAATCATCTTTAAAATTAAATTTGAGATTATCCTATATTAGCTAAGCTAGCTAGTCTTTATAGATATCCTATTTGTTTTAAACGCGCAGCTGAATTGAGTATATTCGATCAAGATATGTATTATAGGTTCTCCCATAGCTTGACAAGCCATATTGTATAACAGATTCACCTAAGGATTTATAGAGCGTTAAAGAGATTTTGTTTTTCTGGGATTGAGGAGGCCATCACTTAAGGAGGGTCAATGCAAAACAAACAAACAAACAAATAAGTATATAGATTCTTAATAAATTATAAATAAAAATATTTTTTCAATTTGCAACCAATTTAAATTAATTCTATCCTATTCACAATGCTATAAAAACCGAATCCATTAAAAATAATCACTTAAAGTTTATAAATCAATTACATAGATTGAAAATATTAATGGTTATTAGTACCTAATTCATATTTAAACTTTAACCAAATATTATAAAAAATAGTTATCATAGTCAAAAATTACGACATTAATTATTAACTCAATCAAATTCATTCAACAATATAGAAATAAATTAAAGTATTAAAATATAAAAAAAATAATTGAAATAACTTAAAGTATTAAAATCTAAACAAAAACTAAATTTATATTTTCAATTTCCTTTATAAAATGCAAATTACATTGTAAAAAGGTTATATTGTAAAACTTATTTAGCATGGAATAAAAGGCTTTTTTATTTTTATTTATTTTATTTAAAGAGGTTTTGTAAGGTATTTTGTGTTCGATTAATGTAAACTTTGCTCATATCCCTCTTAGTATATCACAAATACGATTTACTTACTCTTTCCAGTTTAGCCAACCGTCAATAATTAGGCCAAGATGGGTGTGCTTATTTACAATTTCTATAGTATCACAATTACGGAGAGTCGAATTGACAGTATTTTTTATATGAAGGCAGTGATGTGTGTGCGCTATTAGTTTAGGTATAAAAGAACTTCTGTTGTGGCTTGTGCTTATATACATAAGTTTAGTTTTAGCAGCATTGCGTACTAAACCGACGTTGTGTGACCACTTCGTCAGTATGTCAAACTCTTTTTGAAGCTTCATTAATACCTCCTTTGTACTACGTCCAGCAGCTACTAAACAGGTGTCATCTGCAAACTGATAGATCTCACACTGTTTAATTAAATTAGAAAGACTGTTTACGTTAGTAAGAAACTGTACAGGTCCGAGAACTGAGCCCTGTGCTGTACCTTCCGTTACCTGGTCAGGAAAACTAAGAGCATTATCTATTGATTAAAACTACTTTTACGGATTTTATCGCGTTTTATTTATATTAATTTTAATACCCGACGTTTCGGGTGCTTTCCAGCACCCATGGTCACGGGGGACTGAGGTGACTGACGTCCCGATGTCAAAGTTAACCCGGAGTACCTTCAGCTTTTTAATTATTGTCTTTGGTCCGATCTACACAGTATGAACTAACTGTATTTTGAAGTCTTGCAGTGGTAAGAATTTTTTTTTCACAAGATTATATTTTTTTTGGGGGGTGCCCCCGCCC
Source organism: Parnassius apollo (assembly GCA_907164705.1). Classification (NCBI taxonomy): domain Eukaryota; kingdom Metazoa; phylum Arthropoda; class Insecta; order Lepidoptera; family Papilionidae; genus Parnassius; species Parnassius apollo. The sequence goes on along the minus strand of CAJQZP010001668.1, from coordinate 4,430,493 downwards.
GTGGTGTTGCTTGGGTTTAGTTTTAATTTTATTAATTATAGGATCCCAAGCAGGTGGTAGTACCCAGCGTCCTTCTCTATTGAAATTAGGATATTTTTTAATTTCAATAGCCTCACGTACGTAAATTAATAATAAATTAAAATATAAGAAATCATTAAGCATTATCTATTTTCACTAGATAAGATCACCAGCTAATTAATGACCACCAATACGGTTTTCATCGTGGTCTATCAGCTGGTGATGTTCTGGTCTACCTGACTCATAGATGGGTGAAGGCAGTAGAACCTAAGGGGGAAGCATTGGCAACGGCCAAAAAAAATCTAGAGGCCAAACTAACGAGTTTGAACATAGCGAAGGCCTTCGATTGGATCTGGCACAAAGCGCTTCTTTCGAAGCTCCTTTACTATGGTCTCCCCAAGAAATTGTGCAAATGAATCACCAATTCCCTTGCTGATCGAAACAATAAGGTTCTAGTAGACGATGCATGCTCTAATTACAAACATATTAACGCCGGTGTTCCACAAGGCTACGTGCTATCACCAACGCTGTTTCTTCTGCATATCAATGATATGTTGCGAACTGATAACATTCATTGCTATGCAGATTCACTGGCGCTGCGTTGGGATGTTGCATCTCATAGCATTTTCTATCGCGTCTACCACGAGGAGTGCTCTGAAGAACTGTTCACATTAATTCCATCGTCCAAATTTCAGGAACACACATCGCGTCAAAATTCACGATACCATCCTTACTATCTGGATGCTTGTCGGTCCACCACTGTGCGTTTTACTAGGAGTTTTACTCCTCGTACAACTTCTCTGTGGCTTATTTACCACAGGCGATTTTTCCTGACCGATACGAGTTAGGGACCTAAAATAAAAGAACTTACTCCTTTTTAAAAGGACGGCAACGCACCTGCTATTCCCCTAGTGGTGTTGTTGTTCATGGGTATCCGTAGTCACTAACCATCAGGTGAGCCGCAAACTCGTTTGACACCTCTTCATTAAAAAAAATATGGAGAATAATGTCAAAGGTGAGAGTAGTCCGGCATTGCTTCAATATTTTCCATATAATTAGAGAGTTTTTTTTATAGGTTAGGGTGACAAACAAGCACACAGTCCACCTGATGGTAAGTAGTTGCTGCGGCCCATGGACATCTACATCTATCCTCGATTACAAATCAAAATGCAGATGCGTTGTCACCCGTGAGGACTAAGATGGAATGCCTCGTTTCCAGTAAGGTTCTAGGTTCTCTACACTCACCATACGATACACAGCAGCATTAAGCTACTATTTTACGCTGGTATTCTGTGAGAGCGTGGTCCTTCCCCGGTCGAGCCGACCCATTCGTGCTACAACTAGACTACTAATACGACATACTACTACAGCTGTACTATTTATACGACTGCCTCGTTGTTTTAGTGGTTGTAGTAAAGTGACTGCTGATCATGAGGTCCTGGGTTCGAATCCCTGGTTGGGGCAACAATTAATTATTGACTTTTTCCGTCGAGAAATTCTCAGTAGTTTCCCAATCAGGAAGTTGGCGGTGTCTCACCCCCGTGCCTCGGAAAGCACGTAAAGCCGTTGGTTCTGCGGCTGTTCTCTCTCCGGTTGTGTCGGTTTACCGTCCCATCGGATTATGACTGTGAGGGAAAAGAGAGTTCACCTGTGCTCGCGCATACACTTGGGCACTATAATCTTGTCCTGTGCCGATGGCTAGCCTCCGTTGAGGCAGGCCGCCGTGGCCGATATTCGGTCTGGAGGACATTATTATAAAACTAATATAACTGCAGCATATAATTAGAGAGTTTTTATTACGCTACCACGACATTAGACTACCACGTATAAAAGTGTTTGATGACTATCAGACTTATACAGGCTAGTGATGAAGAAAACACGGAACTGTTATTGTTTAGTAAAATCGATTATTACATGCAACGCGATTTTAATAAAATGATGAACGAATTTTTTCTTTAATTTGGCAATATGTTGTGTCGCAAATTCTAGATTTGAATCCAAAATTGGATCCACGACTAATAGCATAGGTTTATTGTTATTTTATAATATATATCATCCTCTCTTAATGGCTGCAGCATGCAGGCAGACCTATGCATGCCTCGAGAAAGACCACGTACAGAATGCTAATGGGAAAAAGAAACATAGTTTTGTTTCTTATTCTTTCCTATGGTAAGAGATGAAAATCGGAGAAACAGTTTACTGGTTTGTACGTGGTGGAATCATGCTGCAGCTATTTTATTGATGTTACACGAATGGGTCGACTTTACCAGGGAAAGGCCACGCTCCCACGAAATATTGATGTGTTTTGTATGGTGAGTGTATACAACCCCGTTTCAAGTTAAAAGGGTCTATCCTATTAACTTGAAACGAGGCATTCCATCTTATTCCTCAAGGATGACTAAGCATCTGAATTTTGGCCACACAATTCAATTAAAATGTTTTTTTTTTTTAATAGAATAAGGCTGACAAACGAGCACACAGTCCAACTGATGGTTAGTGGGCATCTAAATTTATCTTCAATTAAAAATCAAAGTTCAGATGCGTTGCCAGCCCTGAGGAGTGAGTTGAAATGCCTCGATGTAAACTGTGTACTCTTTTGTCATCTCTTATTTTAAAAAAATTTTATTGTTATTCAACTAGTTTTCTAAATAACACGATCCTGATAAATATTAAATTTTCTCAACTTTCTAAGCTTCGTCGCTGCTTTGTTTATCCTTACATTGTTCAAAGTTCCCCCGGGATTATCTGAACTTTGCTGTTGGTTTATTTAGCGGTTAACGTTGTCAATTCCTACAGCTTTGTGGAAATTTTCGGGATTAGTGACGTAACTATATTACTGTTTTTTTTTTTTGATAGCGGAAGATAGTTTGTTAGTTAGCTAGCTTAAGGTAAGGTAGGTAAAGAAAATCCTATACTGGATTTTCTTTACCTACCTTACCTTAACTGTCACTGTAAAAATCAATTGCTGTCCGTAAGTCTCGCTAAAACTCTAAAACAGCTTGACCGATTTTGATGTTTGTTTTTGTGAGTGTTTGAATTGGTTCTTAGATGATTTAGATTCACATTTGGACTCGGTAGGTGATGCTTGTAGAGATGCAGTGATTCATACGGGTGATGAAGCCGGAGTGGATCGCTAGTTGGACACAAATATAGATTTTAAATAGGAGTACCTGGATGACCGAGCTTTGCTCGGTATTTTTTTTTTTTTTTTTTGGGAATCGCGTTTTTAAATTATATTTAGATACAAATTACATACTGATGAAATATGAATAATCTTTTTTGAACTAACCGATTTAATTTTTCGTGATTTAAAAAAATACTAAAAAAGGGCTCGAAATATTAGATTTTCTCACAAAAGGAGGGATAAAGGAGGGAAAAAAATCGGACCAAAGACATCTGGACTCGATTCGGGGTACTAAGATTTCGTGACCGCCCGATATCTCATTTAAGCTATTATAAGCTTTAACATATTGATTAAATTTACCTTCGTATTCCAATGGTATTATAGCATTTTTATTGCCTGAAAACACGGATAAAACGACGTTTGCTAAAAATGAATCTTAGCTAGATCGATATATTGCCCCCGAAACCCCCCGAACACTAAATTTCCGCCGTTTTAAACGAGAAATTCTTGTATACATATACAAAAATTTCTCGTTTAAAGGTATAAGATTTGAACGTATAACATGACACAATGACATAATATTTTGATCGTTAAATCTCTTAATCGATAATTAATTTAAACGGTGAATTCCATCATCTACCGAAGGCGTTTAAATTTTCCTGATATTTCCCATCGTCGTCTATTTATTTTATAATACGGGTGACAAACGACCATACAGTCTATCTGGTGGTAAGCGGATACTCTGCATTTACCCTCGATGAAGGAACAAAATGCAAATGCGTTAACACTCCTGAGAATCAAGTGAAAGTGAACTGAATGTATCGTTTCCAGTTAAAAAGATTTCCCGTTCTCTTCACTCACAATACGTGCACGCAGAAGAATTAAGGTGCTATTTTACGTTAGTATTCCGTGAGACCATATTACTTTACCGATCGAGCCGACTCATTCGTGCAACAGCGCAACACCTACAGAAAAAAATGGGTTCTCTGTCGCTAAAACCATACGGTATTATTTAAAAGAGTGGAACATAAATTTTACAGACTACTGATGGGATGAAAACCATTAAGTGATCGGTTTTACGTTAGTGAGTGTAAGCAACTCGAAGAAACACAAGACAGATGATAGCCGTTAGATTATAAGGCTGACAAACGTGCACGCACTCCTCTGATTAGTGTAGGTGCTTAGTGATTAGGAGTAAACGTGTGTGGACAGTGATTGATTAGTGCAAGTGAATAGTAATCTGCGTTGTAAAGTGATTAGAAGAGTGTTCTATTTTTTTGCGAGTGGACTACGAGTATCCAAGTCCCGCGCGTCCTCCCTTCCCCCTCTCTCGCAGTATGTCCTTCACTTAACACGTCTGGACAACACCACAGTGTTAAGTGTTTAGCGTTTAGCGTCGGACGCTTGTTTGTGTTGCAAAAATGGCAAAGTGGACCGATGACGTAACCTATAATTTTGTGCAGGAGTGTCTAAAAATGAATGTCTGTACAATAGTAAATACCCTAACTGCAAAATTAAAGGAGCACGAGATGTGCCATTCCTACGTATAAGTGAAGCTATAAACATACCGGGGTTCGGAAGTAAAGAAGTTTATACTAAAACAAGAAACTTGACATTTACATATTCGCAAGAGGTTAAGAAACTTAAACAGAGTACTTGCTGGTCAACGGCTAAAAACTGAATTTACTTATTGAAATAATACTAGTTTTTACGGAATTTATCGCGTATATTTAACTTTTTTAATACCCGACGTTTCGAACGCTTTACAGCACTCATGGTCACGGGCGGGACTGAGATGTTCAATGTCCATATGTCATAGTTAACCGCGGTTACCATAGATTAAAATTTAATTTTTGTTCCGATCTATACAGTATGAACTTATGGTATCTTAAAGTCTTGCAGTTGTATGCTTGGGTTGGGATTTAATTTTATTTATTATAGGATCCCAAGTAGATGGTAGCGCCCAACCATCTTCTCTAATGAAATTAGGATGTTTTTTGATTTCAATAGCCTCGCGAATCATCCTTGAAAGGAATCGGTGTTCTTTAGCGAGGATTTGCGGTCTATCAAATCTGATGTAGTGACGGGGGCGATCCTGTATGTGTTCACAGACTGCAGACTTCCCGGAGCGTCGACGTCCGCTATTGAAATCAAAAAACATCCTAATTTCAATAGAGAAGATGGCTGGGTGCTACCATCTGCTTGGGATCCTATAATAAATAAAATTAAATCCCAACCCAAGCATACAACTGCAAGACTTCAAGATATCATAAGTTCATACTGTATAGATCGGAACAAAAGTTAAATTTTAATCTATGGTAACCGCGGTTAACTATGACATATGGACATTGAACATCTCAGTCCCGCCCGTGACCATGAGTGCTGTAAAGCGTTCGAAACGTCGGGTATTTAAAAAGTTAAATATACGCGATAAATTCCGTAAAAACTAGTATTATTTCAATGTGTAGTGTTCGCGTAAATATAAGAAATCATTATGAATTTACTTAACACAGCCACTAAACAGAATTAGATACTACTTATACTACACACATGCACTAATCACCCGCAATTACTAATCACCTGCACTCGCACAAATCAAAGTGAATACGGCCCGTATTAAAGTACCCATAAACACCTACATAATTTCGATAAAGAGTCAAAATATGAATGCAGCGTCACCCCTGAGAAATAAGATAGAATACTTCGTTACCAGTAATAATAGTTTCCTTGTCTGTACACTCACCATACGAAATATAGCAGCATTAATATTACGCTGATGTTCTATGAGAGGGTGAAACTTCTCCAGTCGATCCGCACCATTTCTGCTGCAGCCATTATACAGCTGCATCGTATCGCCACATACGAAGTTTAAAAATTAATGAATTTAGAAGTAAGGAACCATCTTTTACATGCAATTCAATTCGGGACAATCACAAAGCTCCAGCGCTCTACCTCGCGATGAAAAGAACTACGGAATAAATAAAAAGGTTTACGAAATTTCTTAATATTGAAACCAAAATGGGATGTGATTGAATATTAATAGATTCATTTCCGGGACTTTTATCTAGAGGATTAATTGAAAGTAAGACAAACGATTCCCCGAATCTATCCCCGGTAACAGCGTCGTTTTTAAATCACTGTACGTTTCCAGGGAAGAATGTCTTTGAAAAATCATAAGATTATTTTTTGAACCGAATCAAGGATTAGTAACAAGGGGAAATGATGGCTTGATAGCGCAGTGGCTACGGCACTGCAGGGTCGCGGGTTCGAGTCCTATTTCTGGTTCCGTGATCCATGTGGGTCATACCTATACCATAAATGGCAGAGTAAAGGAAATTTGTATGGAAGTGTAAAAAAATGGATTTTGCCAATTATTACTTACTTTAATAAAGCAATGACCGAACATGTAATGAAAATAAAAACCGGCTTCTATAACTAGTGAAAGCCTTTGAAGTCAATGTTGAGACTAGCTGTCTTCGAAGAACTACTATAATCAAAAACATTCTATATTTTTAGTCTTATTAGGTTTTTACTTTTTATTAAACGTTTAATTTATAAAATGTATTGTAAATGGTCTACTGAATATCACAAGCTTTAATTAACTTAATAGTTTAATTAAGCACAACAAAACTTTTATCCAATAATTTTACATATTTAAGAAGATTTCTTTCTTGATTAATATAAGATCACTGCTCAAGTATCACCTATTGATTCATAACCTATTTAATGGGTGCGTTTGGCAGAAAAAAGCGCTAGCAAGCGCTTATAAGCGCTGAAATAGTTTTCGGCCAGGACACGATTGCTACTTATTTATTTTTATTTATTTACACTTTATTGCACCATAAAAAGATTACAAAGGGCGGACTTAATGCCATTAGGCATTCTCTCCCAGTCAACCCGGGACGTGTGGAAATTATGTGATAGGTGACAAAATAAAATGAACAATAGAGTAAATCAAGGAAAAAAACTACTGATAAACTTAAAAACAAACTAATATTATATATACAAATTCAATAAACTTATATACTCCAAAATATAATACAGATAATACATATATAATATATACATACATAGTCATAGATACATAAATATATACATATTTTAAATACAAATAGATGTATAATATAAACCTATAAATAAAATAACAACAAAGGTAACCAAAATTAACCATATTAACTATCATCTAATATTTTCATAAAATGCTTATGTACCAATCTTTTAAAAGCAGTCTTATTAGATGTTTTTCTGACGTCATCGGGCAAGGAGTTCCAGAGCAGTGCAGCCTGAATTGTGAAGGATTTACCAACAAAATTAGTAAAATGTAGAGGGATACTTAGTTATATATATACGAGGAACGCAGAGTTCTATCATGCGTTAGGGAAATATACTGAAATTTTTCCTTGAGATAAGAAGGAGTGGATGGATCATTTAAGATAGAGAAGAGAACAAGCAAAATTCTAGAGTCACGCCTCTGTTTAATAGTAAGCCATTTTAGGCGAGAGCGATAGTAAGAAATATAATCAAATTTACGGAGATTGAAAATGTATCTGACGCAATTGTTGAGAAGGCGCTCTAGCTTGTTGAGAAGATTTTGGTTTAAATCCGGGTAACACACGTCTGCATAATCAATGATTGGTAGTATAAGTGACTGTACAAGCATAATTTTAGTCTTAAAGGGGAGAAAATTTTTCAATCGATAAAGTGAACGTAAAGACCCAGAGACTTTACGACATGTTTCGGAGATATGAACCCCCCAGGACAGTACTATCGATATGGAGACCTAGATTTTTAACTGAGGGAGAGAACGGTATCAGACGATCATTATAATAGACGGGAGGTAGACTAGCGGCATCTATTTTAGCAAGCATCCTTGAGCTACCCACAATCATCGCTTGGCATTTAGTAGGGTTGACAGACACTCCAAAACGCATAGACCAATCACAGACTGACTTGAGATTTGAATTCAATTTGTTTATCGCATAATGGATGTCAGAAATGTCAGACTGTACATAAATTTGTAGGTCATCAGCATACAGATGGTACGAACAATCAATATTAGATGTGATGGAATTAATAAAAATAGAGGAGATTAATGGAGAAAGTATACCGCCTTGCGGTACGCCAGAAATCAGGACAACCCAGTGTGAATTCATTTGCTCCACGTGGACAGACTGTTGACGTCCGCGAAGATAAGATGAGAACCATTCCAGGACTGACGGTGCAAACCTATAATAAGAAAGGATAGCAAGAAGGATATCATGGTCAACTGTGTTAAAAGCATTAGAAAAGTCAACGAGTACTACAACTGTAACTTTCTTGTTTTCCATTCCTTCTCTAATGTCTTCAGTTATTTTAAGTAAGGCAGTTGTAGTGCTGTGACCAGGACGAAAGCCGGACTGAAAAGTACTCAGCAGGTTATGTTTATATATGAAATTGGAAATTTGCTTATGAACACAGGCTTCCAAAACTTTAGATAGGAAAGGTAAAACTGATATGGGACGGAAGTGATTGGGAAGTGTGGGATTGGATACTTTAGGAAGGCGTCTAACGAAAGCGTTTTTCCACTGACTCGGAAACTGACCCGAGTCAAGCGAAAAATTAACAATATGTGTGATTGCGGAGATAATGTGTTCTAGAATATTAACAATCATGGCTCTGCTAATATCATCGCAACCGACAGCCTTGGATTATATTGCCAGAAGGATCTTTCTGATTTCATCCTGATCTACAGGGTTAAAAAGAAAGACTGGTATGTGTGGAGACGGAATTGAGGCTATGTAAGCGACTGTTTGGGATCGGATTGAAAGGTCCAACGCAGAAGCAGAAGCAAAATGAAGATTTAAAGCATCGTGAGAAAGCGATAAACCACAATCCAAAGAGGGTGTTTTGCCCACACCTAGAGAACTAAGAAGTTTCCACACATCAGCTGGCGAAGAATCACTTATATTGCTATGGATAAATCGGCGTTTTGCAGAACGTACCATCTGATTGCATTTGTTTCTGGCCTTCTTAAAAACAACCAGTTTTCCTCAGATCTGCTCCTCTTGAACCGGGCAAATGCTCGATTTCGCCTAGTCATGGCCTTCCGTACCTTTTTCAGTCATCCAGGGAGCTGGTGGCCGTCGTAGTTTCACTTTACGTACAGTACTTCAGTACTTCAGTACACTACTTCAGTAGCGCTGACACAATCCGCCATTTAGCTTATTTAATTTGTTTATTTTGAAGTAGAGTTTATAAGTTGTTTTGCGCAATATTAGTTTTAAGTAATATAATGACATGAATAAACATATACATGTTATTAAAAATTCATGATTGGTAAGTTTTTAATATGAATACTTTACAAACATATATTTAAATTAGGTTAGGTTCCACGGTTAAAACTAACATCGTGTCCTGGAGGAAAATAGCTACTTACGATTTGACAGCGCTTACCGCTTACGATCGCCATTTTGCTTACAAGTGCTTGCTAGCGCTTTTTTCTGCCAAACGCACCCAATGAAAAGCAACATTTAAATTGGTCAGCAATATCCGAGAAATAGGTGAACACTGAAATACTAAGAGCAGAATGTTGAACGATCCTTTTTTTATAAACACGTTTATTAAACATGCTTTTATAATGGTCAAAATTTACTAGTATAAAATATTTTAAGAATAAGTTTAAGATGTTAAATATTATTTAGCTAGGATCCGCATAAATAATAGAAATTATGGTTTTTTACCGAGTCTGAAGAGCAAGCACCTCTCGCTGTCCCTTAATTGCTTGCACTATCCTCGTCACCACTAATCCCAGCACCACTATACTAGGAAAGACGCGGTTTTCACTTCTAAAGATTCCTCGTTTCATCAGGTAAAATAGATCATGAACTCTATTTATAAAACAGAGGTATTTTACAACAACAGTTAACAACAGGTCGCTATTAAGCTTTTATAGAAGCGTAATTAATTTCATTAGTCGATCGCAGTAGATAAAAACTCCAAAAGAATTCAAAATTGGTCAACAGAAGACATAAATTTTAATAGCGATTGAAAATAAAATAGTCTATCGGATAATAATATTCAAGGAAAATCGAAGTCTCTTTGTGTTAGTAAAAGAAGTCTTTAAATAACTTCATTTTTTATCCGATTTGAATTATACCCAAAAGATAAATTATTCAAGAAGTTTATTTAATTAACTTTGAAATGAAAAGTCTTTAAATAAAAGTTTAATTATTAGAACCGTAACTCAGCGGTAGAAAGCTCTCTTTCGATTTTCCTCGACTTTAAAAAGGGAGGAGGTTTTAAATTCCTATGAATAATTTTTATGTATGTTCAGAGATAACTAAAGATTTAAGACCAGATTGTCCAATGACGGTGTTTGCCTTTCCTAGTGTATAGTATTAGGCGTACTGGTGTTGAGATTAGTGGTGACGGCGATAGTGCATCACATTGAGTGATCAGTGAGGTGTAAGGGAGTAGAAGGTGCTCTTCAAATTAGATAAGACACATCTTTTTTTATGCGGATCTTAGTTCATTCATTTTATTCATTCCATTCATTTCGTTCATTTCATTAATTTCTTTCATTTCATTTCATTGAGTGAGGTGTGAGTAAATGGGAGTTGCTCTTCAAATTAGATAAGACGCATCATTTTATTTTATTTCGCGTGTCTTAATTAAGTCTTAACTAATTGATTTTAACATATTAAATATAATGTAATGCCTGAACTATTTATTATTATTTTTTGCTGAAATAGCGCTACCTTAGCCTTGGTACATAAATTTAGTTGATAAGATCAATGACAAAATCATCAATCTCTTCAATTTTAAAGATATCTGCATGACATATTGTTATAGAATAAGGATGACAAACGAGTATCCTCGATAAAGAATTAAAATGTAGATGTGTTGTCACCCCTGGAGATTGAGATGCGATGCCTCGTTTCCAGTACAAGGAGTCTCCGGTTCTTTATACTCAATACACAAAACACAGCAGCTAAATGATGCTGTTTTACGTAAGTATTATGTGAGGGCGTGGTACTTCCCCGATCAAGCCGACACATTCGTGCTACAAACAAGCAGCATGGTTCTAGCAGGTACACGAGCATATTTCTTAACCACTTTAAAGATCTTAATTATTGAAAAATAAGTAAGAGAGAGATATACTGAGAGATAAAAAGTAGAGAGAGAGAGAGAGAGAGAGTTTAAGTTTTTTTAGAGTGTACCTACGAGCTGCATAAGTTTATATCGCTATCTCCATTCTGCTATCCGAGTGTCGGATGATTTACAGGTTACCATTCACAATTCGTTGACATTTTGAACATTCGCACTAAGCGCTGTAATAAGAACTGTTTAAAGTAATAGTAAATAGTAATTTATTATAACACAAGAGTTAAATAGATATTAGAACTCCTTTTCTGATATGGATTCCATCTAGGTACAAACTTCTTACCAATTTTAGCTGCCGGCGTTTGTTTTTCCAAGTGTGTATTATCTGAACCTCTTCAAGGTGCATGTGAACAGAATTCTTTTGGGTACACTCGCTGTATGGTAGAAATCATCTTTGCCCTCCAGGCCAGATGGAGGTCAAGAGTGAGACCGTTTCTAAATAAAAAACTTAAGTTGGTTTTTAATTATTTAAAAGTTTAATTACATCGTCTAATTAAACCCAACTTATATAATTCATCTTAACAACTCGTTATAACCCGCTGCTAGACACAGGTATTTCCCATTGATGAACAAAATTTCCTCAATCGCCCGCTAGCTTGTACAATCTTATTCTTTACATATTTAGAGGCTTTTATCCTGAACAGATATGTCAGCCCCATCATACTCTAATTTTAATGACAGTTGAAAAAAAAACTTACTAAGAATATTTAGAATTATTTATTGGTGTTTCACAACCATATAAACTTAAAAAATTTAGCTTCTAACAGTGTGTAAGTAGACCAACATATTGAATTAAAAAAATTGTAGGAATTTTATCGCGTTTACTTAACTTATTTTTAATTCCCGACATTTCGGGTGCTTTACAGCACGGAGAGTACCGAGATGTTTGACGTCCCAATATCTTAGTTATCCCGGATACCTTCAGTTTTTAAATATTATTATTGGTCCGATCTACGCAGAACGAGAAAAAAAAAGGAGAGTAGGAATGGTGTTCTTTCGCAAGAATTTGTGGTTTATGAAATCTGATGTAATAATGGGGACGATCTTGAACATGTTTACAGACTACAAACTTCCCAGAGCATCAGTGCTTCACGTCAGCTTCATGTTCTTTTGCGCGGGTTTTCATAGATATTTTTGTTTGTCCAAAGTAAGCGTAACTTTCACGATCTAGCATGTACATTCTTGCATCTTGTAGAGGAATATTACAATTGATGGATGGTAAAAATTTACTAATCTTCTTCTACAGCTTGTAGTATGTTTTAATGGAAGCTCGCTTCAAGATGTAGCCAACTTATCTGTGACTCCTGTGACATACGGTAGTACAGCAGATACACGCTCGACTGTGGCCGGCTTCACTCGTTCACTGTGACGTAGGCGAGGGACCCGAAGCTTGTTGTCTTGAAATACTTGCTTGACGTGCTGAAGCTCGGCGGCCAGATGATTTCTGTCACAGATCCCTTGTGCTCTCTAGAACAAAGATTTAACTACGGTAGCTAACTCTGAAGGATGATGATGAGATTCAACATTTAAATATCAGTTGGTATGCGTCTTTTACCTATACACAGTGTGACCAATAGTGTTACCAGGATTTCAGATGATTAAAACATCTAGGAAAGGTAAAGAACACTAACTCCATTGTGAATTGTGTTTTAGAGTTTATGAAGTTAAGGTGTTCTAAAAATGTAATAAAGACCAACCCAGCTGAACAAACTCCTAAATGTACTTATTTATCTTAAAACTTTCCATCAATAATCCTCTTTCTCTCTTTAATTTAACACATACATCATTAGTAAATGCTGAATGTCATCAATAGACTTCCAAACTTCAATGTTATGGAAATCAGCCTTCATCATTAAGTGGACAAATATTTTGGAGGCATAGTGACCTCAGCCAAATTTAGATACAGTTCTACTATACTAGCTGGTCACCAAATGTTTGTCACGGCGGTCAGTTTCAACGGATACTTGTTATCTGCGCAAGATAGGATTATAGTGCCCAAGTATATGTGAAAGCACAGGTTCACTCCCTGTTCCCTCACTCTTATAGTCTGATGGGGCGGTAATCTGACACGATGACTGCCTCGTTGGTCTAGTGGTTGTAGTAATGCGACTGCTGATCATGAGGTCCTGGGTTCGAATACCGGTTTGGGCCAAAAATCAATTGTTGAGTTTTTCTGTCAAGAAATTCTCAGTAGCTGCCCGGAGTCAGGAAGTTGGTGGTGTCTCACCCCCGTGCCTCGAAAAGCAAGTAAAGCCGTTGGTCCTTCGCCTGATCTCTCTCCCGTTCGTGTCAGTTTACCGTCCCATCGGATTACGAGAGTGAGGGAATATCTCTATTGGGCACCTGTGCTTGCGCATACATTTGGGCACTATAATCCTGTCCTGCGCCGATGGCTAGCCTCCGTTGACGCAGGCCGCCGTGGCCGAAATTCGGTCTGGAAGATATTATTAATCTGACACGATCGGATAGAGATCAGGCCAACGCGGCCTTACGTGCCTTACGTGATCAGGCTTTACGTGCGTTCCGAGCCAGGGGTGAAACACCGCTAAGGAGCATTCAAGATTGTTACTTCTTTTTGTTGGATTGACACATCAGTATAATATTAAATAAACAAAACGTTTATCAGCTTTTGATTTCGTATATCTATGATAACAATATTTTTTTTACAAACTACTTAATACTCTAAATATTCTTTTTTCATATTTCTTTTGAATAATTTTTTATGCCTCCTAGGTGAATGGTAAATATTAAATTTAATATAAATTGTATTTCTTAGCTAATCTGATAGAAATCACTTAGATGGCATATACAAGTTTGCACACGTTTTAATCACTATCAATATTAACCATTATTATTCCGAAATCAAAGTATTCATCGCGAAATTTTGCCAATGCGATAAACTTGTTGACGTATATGTATGAGCTATCTATATACCACATTAAAAATAAAAGTAAAGTAACAGCCTACATACGTCCCACTGCTGGGTACAGGCCTCCTCTCATTTCTGAGAGGGTTTTAGGGCAAGCAAATGTCCGCCACGCTGCTCCAATGCACGTTGGCGAACTTCGCGTGTCGTCGAAATATTTTTTTTATTTCCTAGACATGCAGGTTTCCTCGCGATATATCGTTTTTTTACTTTTATGGTTATATTGTATTAACTAAAAAGTAAGTTTTAAATAAAAATAAATTTCGGACGTGCTGCCCAAATGTGTGTTGCTGATTTTTTTAAAGTAGTCAATCACGCACGTTTCCTCCCCTTATTTTCTTTCATTGCCGAACACGTGGTAAATCAGCACTTAAAATTGCAATCAACAAATTCACATCGGGATTCGAACCCAGGTTGCTCGCGTACTGTGGAGTTTACAGCGAGCGTGAACTACACGGCCCTTGCACACACTTATCTTGCAAACAATAAAGATCGAGTAGGAATCACGCCCTGCGGCGTTTTCAACTAGGTAAGTCGAGTTTAAAATAGGCACGCGTAGCTGCACACGTGGGTCCGTTTCCGGCGATCGAAATAGCCCCGACCGGTTGTTTTTGTAAATGTTTGTACTGTGTTTTCAAAACCTACACGTTTCTTGCTTGACCAGTATAGAGTTCAAGCAACCCTTATTATTAAAACTATAACATGGCAGAAGGAGAATTGTCAGATAACAAAATTGAAAATGATGAATGAGCTAAACCCGTATGTATACTGGATGTCCTTTTTAACGTCTGGAAAAAATAAGGTGTAGCATGAAACGGAGTAGAAGCCTATGGCACTGATATTAAAAAAAAAACAGCTGAGTTGATACAACCCTCTTAACTATTTCTCTGCTATCAAACAGCAATGCCTCTAGTGCTGTATTCAGGTTTGGAGGATGAGAATGCTTGTATTAATCAGGTTGTTTCATATGGTGACTATAGAGAACCATTTTTATTTTGATGTTAATCGAAGACAGATGTGGGTGTCTATGGGACACAGCATCGTTTTACTGTCATGTAAACTGTGTGCTTTTTATCACACCTATTCTATAAAAAATTCCAGAAATGGGTTATGAAAGTAAAAATTCAGGCACTGCAACTGGTCGGAAAAAGTTAAAAGGATTGTTACTGTCTTGACGGACACCCAGGCAGAAGACAAGATAGAAAGTACCACCTGCTAGTAAAATCAATCAAGTTTTATTCAAAATTCTTATACTTAACCGCCATATAGGTTTATATGTCATGTGTCATATATACGTATATATATTTATATCCTTAGGTAGTGGACATGCGTTGGGGAGTCCGAGACGAGGCCACGGACGATCACATGACTACGGAACTTTGCATGCGGGAGATTAAGAACTGCCAGAGGCTTTCAATGGGGCCAAACTTCGTGGTATTTCTGGGACAAAAGTACGGTTACAGGTAAGGTTATTAGGTTAATATTATAAAATAAAGTTAATTGTAATCAGAAAAGCTGAATTGTTTTTACAATTAATGAAATTACAAGTATCAATATTGTCTGCCGAGCCCTGTACTACCGGGCACACTTTGCAACCTCTAAATAAAATGTATATATATATATATATATATATATATATATATATATATATATATATGTATAAGAGCGCTAAGAGCGGTCAAGTAAGACGCGAAGCACGTGTCGTATTATCGTCGATGGTGTGTCTTACCTGGAATAGCTACTAGACTGGAAAGGATACGGTATTAACATCAACAATGGCGAGCACATCACTTATCTTTGATTTACCGACGATATAGTCCTTATGGCAAAATCGCTGGAAAACCTAAGCACTATGCTAAATGACCTCAATAGTGTCTCCAAACGGATAGGTCTTAAGATGAACATGGACACAACGAGAGATATGTGTAACTTCCATGTCATACCTATACATTATAGTTCTTGGGAGCACTAAGCTCGAAGTTGTTAACGAGTATGTTTAACTGGGACAAAATTCCGACTAGGTAAGTCTAAATACAACCGAGAGGTCAATCAACGGATTCAACTAGGCTAAGCAGCTTTCGGGAGATTACGACACATCTTCTCGTCAGGCAAACCTCAAAACCTGAAAACAAGATTGTACAACCAGTACTTTTTGCCAGTGATAACCTTTTCATCTGAGACGTGGTTCTTCACTGCTGGCCGTATGAGGAAGTTCAAGGTCGATCAGCGAACTATGGAGAGGGCTATGCTCGGGGTTTCGCTGCGTGATAGAATCATAAATGAGGATATCCGCAGTAGAACCAGAGTAACCGACATAGCCCAAAGTATTAGTAAGCTGAAGTGGCAATGGGCCGGACATATAGCTCGAGGAACCAACAAGCGATGGGGAAGAAAGGCAGCACTGATTGATTTTCCTGGTCTTGTAATTATATTACCTAATGGATAGGTGAATATTTTGTACGTAATAATATTTGATATTTTTGCTGTTTATCACTGCGATATACAAATAGGTACAGAAAGGTAGAAAGGACTAAGGAAAGTCATAACTAGTTTTTTATTATAACCTCGAAACAAATTAACTCTTTTTAAAACACTTTTTTATTTTAACTTTCGTCACTTTTCCTTTTAATTTTTTTACCAAAGAATTAATTAATCTTCTGCGATTGAAACTTTTATATCTGTCGTGGATTGTTTCAACATTTTTAATTTTGCTTTTTATTTACGTCCTACTTTAGAGCGCAGGCCTTCTCTCCTTTCTGTCAGGGATTTTAGTTTAAGGAAATAGCCATCTCACTGTCCCAATACGTTATGGCGACTTCACATTATTTTCATAATTTTTCATACAAGGTTTCCTCAAGATATTTTTTTTTCACTATCGAGCTCATGGTAAAATAGCAATTTATAAATTCATTAACGCCGGCGGGGATGAAACCAAAATTGCTCAAATATTTTGTAATTTATGACAAAAGCCCTAAGCTACCATAGTTCTAATGTATAATTATATACTAAGGGTAAATCTAATAATCAATAATGCCCTATTCTAGGCCAATACCAACCTACGTGCTATCTTCGGAGCTCCAAATGCTGCGAGACGAGCTAGCAGCTGGTGGAGTCGATGTAATTCTACTTGATACTTGGTATAAGAAAGATTCGAATGCTGTACCACCTGTTTCAGTCTTACAACCAATTTCTTCCATACTAGTAAATTTCAATAATAAGGTAAGGTTTAAAATTTTCTTTTAATATCAGTTCAATATTTCCCTGTGCGGTGTTGGCGTATTTCATTATTCCATTTTATTCCGTAGTTTTTTTTTATAGAACAAAGGTGACAAACGAGGATACAGTCCACCTTGTGATAAATGGATATTGTGGCCCATAGACATCCACATCAATCCTCGATTAATAATCAAAATGCAGATGCGATGTTACTCCTGAATACTGAGAGATGGAACGCCTCGTTTAAATAAAAAGGGTCATCGTTTCTCTCACTACTCGCGATACGGAACACAACAGAATAGGCTACTATTTAACGCTGTTATTCTGTAAAATCATGGTTCTTCTCTTGTTGCTTGCCGATCAATTCGTACTACAACTCTAATATAGCTGTAGCGTGGTCCTATCACGTGCTAATGTCGTAAGAGATTTCTTTAAGTTCTTCTTTAAGCCAGGCACAGAATTATATTCAGACCAGGAGCAGCCTCAAAGTTGTGAGACTACAATTATCAATTCGCCTACCAAGTGTAACATTTAAGGCAAATCCTCTCCAAAACTATAGAGATAAAAGAAACTGAATATCGCAGTGTGTAAGTAACGATGTAATAAATCTTGTAATAAGTACTTGGAAGCAGGCACAAAATTGTTCTTTGTTTTGTTATCCTACCAGTAAAAACGAATTCCCTGACTATGTTTAGAAGTATACCCCAAATGTCCTACTATAATGATGATGTAGGAAATCATCATATAATAATATTCATGTATCCTCATATAATAATATATTTAATATCCGTAATTTATTATATCCTATAATAGATAAAAGCTTTTTTGCTTCTAGAGAGTACCAAAGCTACAAGCTGAGGACCAAGCGATTTGGTGGGACACACTCGGAAAGATGCAAAAACTATTCCGCAAAGCTTCACAGCAGTTATACAATTCTGGCAAAATTGACAAGGATACCATGCACAACTATTTTATGTCGGGTAATATTATTAACTATGACATTATATTATTTATTAAATAATAAACTCCATAGTTTGATATACCATATCAGGCTCGAAGGACCAAATTGTTTAGTAATGGTTATAATACAAAAACTGGTCACTGATATTTCATGTAATGACTTGGTATGTTAACAATAAATTATAGCAACTTTTTCGGCAAATGTTAGCTGTACTTCAGTATGTGCACCCTGCTGATTAACGGACGCTCTGGCGACTGCTAATAGCAAATTCATCCAAAAACGGTAAACTCTAAACTTTACAAACAAGTGATGAGCAGCATTATTTTTTTATAGTAGTTGTAGTTCTTGTGTTTTTACACTATCGTATATTTCTTTTTCTTTCTTTTTCCAGGGGCGTGCATTGTATGCTCATATGAATGTACAATAAATCCATTAAGTCAGTATTAAATCTACGGTCAAGATCAATAGACGTGTTATTTATTCCCCGAAACTCCCAACCTTATATTAAAATCGAGATGACAAACAAACTTACATTCCACCTGATGGCAAATTGCCACTGCAGCCCATGGACACGAGAAATACGAAGCCACCATTGTGGACTAAGATAGAACGTCGCACACGTTATTATTGTACTGGCTTACTTAATTCTTTCAAATGTAACGCAGCAGTGAAGGCTCTGCTATTTGGCGACATAAATAAATCTCTGTGCGAAATATCAGTGCTTGCATTTTTGTGTTATGTTCAGTAGAGTATATAGAGCTAGTTTAGGTTGACAGGGGGATTGGTAACAGCAGTTTTTTATTATTAAAAGCTACTGCTAATTACGGTCAACTGTAGTTTTTGTTATTTTTAGTTATTATTAGTAAAATACTGCTGCTCAACTCATGTTTCATTTCCATCTGTCCATTCTTATTACATTACACATACATTATTCATTGGATGACATATTAGTAGTTTTTTTTTAAATAGGATAAGGGTGACAAACGAGCACACAGTCCACCTGAAGGTAAATGGATGCTGTGGCCCATAGACATCTACATTTAACCTCGATTAAGAATCAAAATGCAGATACGTTGTCACCCTTGAGGACTATGATGGAATGCCTCGATTCCAGTAAAACGTGTCTCCGGTTCTCTACACTCACCATATGAAACGCAGCAGCATCAAGCTGTTACTTTTTACACTGGTATTCAACGTGCGCGTGGTCCTTCCCCGGTCGAGCCGACCCATTCATGCTACAACCATAATAGCTACAGCGTAGCTCTACCACGTAGTTATTAGAAGTTTTTCTCACACCCCAGCGACGACGTTTAATTAACCGATATTATTTAATCCTTTCAGTAACTGAACGTGAAGTTATCAACGGAATTCTTAATGTTAAGAACACAAAAAATCATTGTCTCGCTTACGTTAGGTACATCAACAATATAAACCTTCAGAACCTAAAGAAAGCCGGCAACTTCGTGGACATTCTTAACAGGAGCTTAGATGCAGAAGCTTCCAAACTATTGGCTGATCTAAGAGATGTGAGGTTGCCAGAGAAAATTGAAACAACAAACATACAGAAGTAAGTAGAAGAAATCAACTTAGAATCTGTTTTATGTTAGTAAAACCAACTGTGCATTTTTAATAGACGAAAAATTATTGATATTATTTTTCTATTGTATATTTGAAATTAGTTATTTTATTCACTGACTCTTTTATCTAAGAAATCATTCTGGTACACTACTCATATTTACCACCGCTTCTACTTCGGTTTCATAAAAATTACACAAAACATTTCTGTATATGTATAAGGTATATGTCTATTTTGAAAAAAATATTTTAATATTTATGTAGGAAATGAGCAAAGCTTAACTGATGATTAATTGATAGCTAACTCAAGATAACAGGTGCGTTGCCGGTCTTTTATGGGGAAGTAAGGTAATGGGACCAAAAAGATCCTTAGTCATTTACAAGGTTCCTTAGTCATGTCAATACTACTGCTGGTGACAATAAATTTCAAAATTCGCTGATTAAGGAATAACATAAAACATAATGGTGTTACCAATTATGAATTAAATATAAAATTAAAAAACCCTAACTCAAGAACGTAAGACATAAGTAATGATCGTATTATTCTTATCTCTCTATCTTCATCCGCGTGAAATTTATTACGATTGGGTTTCATGAGCTTCAATTGTTTTTCTAAAATTAAATCAAAAAATTAAATCTAATTTCTTTTTCTAAAATAAAAGTAGCCAAAATTACTCCCTATAACATTAGCTACCTGCCAGTGAAAGTTAGAGATTAGTCGAAACAAACAGACAGAGAGACAACAATATTTATTTAATAAAAAGCTGTTATTTTGTCATTACAAACCGACACTTATACTTTATTTAATTATATGGATGTATAGATTAACAAATTTAATTATAAACCATTTTTTTAGGTATACTGTTGAATGGATTGGTCGCGATGGACTTGACACAGAAACTCATGGAGAATATCTAAACCACTTTATATCACACTTCTACAAAAATATTATCAAGCTCGTTGACAGGTTCGTTTGAATTTAAGAAATAATGCAATTTTTGACCGCGGCACCTCTTTTTTATCTTTTGTAAAAGAACGTAACCTCCACACTAAGATTTGATTCTGTTTCGTGGGCAGTTTACACATATAAATGTAGCGGCGCTGTCATCGCGCCACTAGCACACCGAAACACACCGCTCCCCCGGGCAGAACACCTTGCCCGGTGGGAGATCTCCCCTTTTCCTACCACGGTCACAGTGGTGACTAACCGACATGATCTGAACACGCAACCAAACAACCTTCGGAAACTTCAAGCTTCATCATCGTCATAGAATACTCCACCCATTCGCTCTCGAGTAGATATCGTCTGCAGTCTTCATATCCTGCAAGCCATCTAGCTTCACAAGGTTCATCGCAGCACTGGAATAATAATGCTTCCTGTTCCTTCAAGCTACTCTCTGCGTCATACAGTGTTCGGCACGGCTCTGAGCCTTACTGCTCGCCTCTGCCTCACGGCACTCTCGCAGATTACTTGCCTTCTTCTCGACTCACCGCAGACTACAAGGCAATCTCCTGGCACTTGCACATTCGTCGACTGGCAACGAGGCTGCACTATCGACCTCCGGTCTGAGCAGGGGGGTGATGTAGCGGCGCTGTCGTCGCCGCCACAAGCGAAAAACACACCGAAGCCTAAATCGCGCTATCAACATTCCGAATCATAAACAGTATATATAGAACATCTCCGAACTATCACATGGAGTGTTGGCCGCTCCCCGGGCGGAACACCTTGCCCGGTGGGAGATCTCCCCCTTTTCCTACCACGGTCACATAAATTTCACAAGAGCAAACATTCAGACCCGGAACAATTATTATTTGTAGCCCTTACAAATACTTGTTACATGCGGGATTCGAACCCTCTCTAAATGATTATGGTAGTAGCACGAATAGGTTGGCGTGTCCGGGGTTGAACCACGCTCTCACAGAATACCAGCGTAAAATAGCAGCTAAATGCCGCTGTTACGTAAGTCGTGAATGTAGAAAACTGGAGATCCTTTTTACTGAAAAGAAGGCAATCCATCTTAATCCTCGGAATGTCAACGAATCTGTATTTAGATTCGTAATCGAAGATTTATGTAAGTGTCCATTAAGATGTTAAGTGTGTGATGTGTATTCGTTTATCATTCATATTCTATAAAAAATATAGGAAGGCCTGTTTTCAGCAGAAGACTTTGATAAGCTCTAATCAATTAGAAATTGATAAGTCGCCTTCATATCTATTTCAATAAAATAATACCTATAGTATTATTTAATTGTATGGAAGCGATACAGAAAAACCATATTAATAATATTTAGGGAGAGGAAGATATATACATAAATTACTTTTAAAAAGGAGTTATTAGCATTAAATTAAATCAAGGTTTAATAAAAATAGCACTGTTATTCCCTACGCTACAGTACAACCAACAAAAGGTCGCTCACAACACTGATTTACTGCGCGACCCTCTTACAATCAGGGTAGGTCGTACTCAACTCGATTGTATTTAGATTGTGTTTACATAGAGTTGTTAGCATTTTTATTATTAAAAGATATTTAATATACTATGGGTATTTTTATTTGTTGTATCACATCACTTATACAAAATCCTCGTCATCATCTTCACCATTACAGTCCATCACAAGTCAACTACTGAACATAAGTCTCTCCATGGCCTGCAACAAAACACTGTTCTGAAAATTCCGAAAAATCAGAATATTGCACGCCTCATAACTCGATGCGTTATCAAGCTGACTCTTGACATGTCAAGGTCAAGCAATTTTGTGTTCTTAAAATGCCTCTATCATAACCACATTTCACTTATACGATAATATGAGTAGCCGTATATCAAGAAAACTTTCTGAATAATCCATCTTACATTTTCCAAAAAAAATTATTTTATATTGCTACTTTAAAAAAATAAACAGCCTGAAAAAATTTCGTGTACGTGTGGATGTTGATTTTGTATGAGGTCACGAATACGGTCTTTTTATTAGCTTCAGAATTACATCAACTGCTTCCCTATTTTATATCAATAGACTAATACGCGTGGTTTGTTAATAAAATGATTTTCAACTCTTATTAGTTTTATTGCTATTAAAAATTTAAAGGCGCTTTTATATTGTTTTAGCTCTTGATAGACAAAGGACAAATGTACCATACAGCCTATATTGATTTTATACTTTGCTTAGTCGATTTACTTTGTTAAAAATTATTAATTTTTCCCTGTAGGTAGCACTACCAGTTTTAATGATAGAGCGCTAAATTTAAATCCGCAAATAATATATTTTGAAAGTCAGGAGTACAATTTATTTTTTTATCAACGTTAAATAAAACGCTCATGAGGCGGGCACTTCTGATTTTTCAAATAGTTTTATACTATTTATGCAATATAACAACAAAATGCATCTGCTTCAACATTATGTTGCAGTGATATAACCATACGTGACAATATACAGTCGTGAACCACCCCTAACAGAAGCGTTTCAAGCTTACCAGGAGTGGTTAAAGGGAATATTAGTAATGTTAATTAATAAGATTACTAACGTTTTTTAATAAAAATAAAAAAATAAAAATACGTAATATAAGTAGACTGGTAAAAAGAAACAGCTTCAAGGTGCGCAAAACTGGTATACCGCAATCGTTCATCAATCTGCCAGACGTTGCGATTAAGGTAGAGATCCTGCTTACACCGGAAGAGGCCATCTCAAACAATGAATTTTTATGGAATGATAATAAAGATTGGGATAGGGTGACAAACGAGCACGCAGTCCACCTGATGGTAAGTGGTTACTGTGGCCCATAGACATCTACATTTATCCTCGATTACGAATCAAAATTCAGATGCATTGTCACACGTGAGGACCAAGATGGAATGCCTCGTTTCCAGTTAAAAGTGTCTCCGGTTCTCTACACTCACCATATGAAACACAGAATATTTTAGGCTGGTATCCTGTGAGAGCGTGGTCCTTCCCGGGTTATCCGACCCATTTGTCCTACAACTTTACTACCAGGATAACTGCAGCGTGGCTCTACCACGTAATGAATCTTTCTTATAATTCTTTCTTATAAACTACAGAGCAATGCGTAAAGAAGACAGTAGTGCTCAAGGCCAAATCGTTACGGAGATCCTACAACATTTGCATGCGTGCAATAACTCTGTTAAAGTATTCCACGGCAGAGAAGATGATCTTATATTTATTGAGAATTACATGAAAAACGACTCCGACAAGCCCCTTGTTCTGTATGGAGAAGGTAAAAAGTTAATCACACTTTAATTTACTTCGTTTTTTCTAGTGGCATGTAAACTGGCTTTTTCAGTAGTAAACGAGCTGGTGAATAAACACTTGGAACTTTTCATTGCTACTTCAGACAGTTATTTAAATTTATTAAAATTTTATGCTATATGAAATTTTCAATTAATTTCGTGAATTTTAAATTAATTTAGTGGAAAGTTAATTTTTTTATCCCCGTCCATGTCATTTTCTCTTTTGTAACTTGACTTTTGTTCTGTCTTATACTTTCCATAAATTAGTGTTTAGTTTGGTTTAGGTTTTACTTACATCTTCATTAAAAACTCGTTTTTTTTTTACCAAGAAACCTCAAGACAAGACGTGATAGACTTAACGACTAAACTTTTGTAATATTGTGACATAAACACAATATTTTAACCGACTTCAAAAAAGGAGAAGGTTCTCAATTGGACCGTATTTTTACCCCAGAACTTTCTAAGTGAACTGATTTCGATGATTCTTTATTTGAAAGTTGGTACTTTTCATGTGATCAATAAATCTGACAAGTGTAGTCGAAGTCAATTGGCTTTGACTACATAGATAATGTTCTCATTTGAAGTCAGTTATACAAATGTTTTACCACTTGTTTAGCTTAATACTTTTTCCAATAGGAAAATGCCTAAGCGTATATTTGCCTTATAAGGGCACCTACTGATGGCAGTAATATCGTGACCTAACTACAATGTCAAAAGTTTTTTATAAATCTTAAGGCACTTTTTCCGATAGGAAAATGCGTATGCGATTACCTGCCGCATCGGATTATATCGAGCTTTCACACATTGAAAACCAAGGGGTTTTACCTTTTTTATGATTTTGAACCTGGCATGGCATGGCACTTTTCTATGGAGAACTTGAGAAGACCTCGCCAACACTAGTATTTTTCCCGTGTTTTATATATACAAAATATAAAATAGATAAAATGACGACCTGATAAGAGATTCAGGAAGTCGATACATGCAGATAGCTCAGATCTGTGCTTTGTTGCGTTTCTTGGGGGACGTCTATGTTCAGAAATGGACTCGTGATGATGATTAAAAAAAATTTTTTGGTCAATTGCGTGTAGCTTGTTGCTGCGCTACTGAGCCGTCAAAAAATAACTCAAAGTCGCTAACGTCATATTAACTTTCCAGGTGGCTGTGGCAAAACCAGTCTCTTAGCGAAGAGTTCAGCAATGTCACTAGAAACATGGTTCGCTGAAGTGCGACCCATAAACGTGATCAGGTTTCTTGGAACTACTCCCGATTCAAG
Source organism: Parnassius apollo (assembly GCA_907164705.1). Classification (NCBI taxonomy): domain Eukaryota; kingdom Metazoa; phylum Arthropoda; class Insecta; order Lepidoptera; family Papilionidae; genus Parnassius; species Parnassius apollo. Next base: position 4,405,017 of record CAJQZP010001668.1, on the reverse strand, counting down.
TGCTCTTACACCGACTTTAGTTTCTATCTGTCAGCAGGTATGATTTATAGAGGGAAACACACCTGTTTTGAATTTATTATTTCCTATAGGTTGGCGAAAATAAAATGTAAAAAATTTATCGGTTACTTACAAACTATAAAAGTGGTAGTGTATATGTTTATTGCCACATTTAACAACTCTTCAATTTATAGATAAATCTTCAAAATAGTAATAAAACCCCTTGCATTTAGGTTATGGAAAGGTAACGTCTAAAAATAACTTAAGAAGGCTATTTATGTTAACATAACATAACATAAACACTCGCCGCCTGACACACGGAAGGGCAGGTAGATACTACGAACTGTCATTTGGCACGATCCTGACATACCTCTCTCGCGTCCTTTATATCGATTTATCTACGCATACTTGTTTTGGGTACTCTTATATTTTGCCCATCTTTAACATATCGCCAATTTTGTCGATAAACTTACGTCTCGGATGACCCTTGCCGACTCAGCCGGTCACTGCTGCAACATAAATTTGCTTTGTTACTCTTTCCTCACTCATTCTTTCTACATGGCCAACCACCGAAGCGTTCCTTTCCTAACAATGGTGTGGTGGATAGATTTGTGTAGTGGATAGATGTAATTATTGACAGGAGCTTAACGAATACATTAAGAAGCCCACTAAGAAGGCTCACTAAGAGGCTCTCCTTGCAGAAGAGAGTCTCTCAGAGAAAAACTTAAAGAAATGAACACATAATCATTAACCTTACAGCATATTTACCAAAATTTAATATATATATTCACTAAAGTAAAAGTAGATAAAATAAAATGTGATTGACATTTTATAAACATTAGGACTCCATCATCGATAACAATCAATAATTCATTCTTGAGGCAATTTATTCGCTTTTACTACAAAGTCCCAGAAAATATTAAAGTCTCTCTATTACCAAGCTTAAAGTTTTCGTTCAATAAAGACCGTATGAAAAGCGTTATTAATGAATAAATTGTGGATAATAACTCCTGGGAATAAGGTGGTCGCTTCCAAGCTGTTCTTAAATAAGTTTTATAAGTAATTGTACTGCCTGTATTTTATTGTTTAATTTACTTTAAAAGATCCTGATAGGTTTTATTCTGATTCTTTGCAGGACAAAGGTTTTTTCGAACCAATCGAAACATTAAAAAATATAACGATCAATAAGTATTCTTTGTACTCTGTATACTGAATGATCTTTTTTACTTTCTGGGAAAAAATAGGGTCTAAAAGGTGAAGGAAATGCAAGCCTATGGCACTGATATTTCATAATTTTATTTTTATTTTACATTAGCATATTATAAAATTGATCTATCAATAAATACCACAAATTTTAAATAAACTTGCGGAACAAAAAATAAAAACGAAAATGTTGAACTAAATGAACAAATCGATTAAAAACTATTGAAATTAAAATAATACGCATCAAATTAGTAGTACTTTTTAGAAAAACATATTAAAGTTGCAAATTTCTACGAGATAGATTTTTCATCCAAGTTTAAGATACTGTGGTGTTAAAAAAGGTACTACTTCCTTGATGTCCATTGGCTTAAAAAATAGTGCACTGAATGAAGACTTAAAAACAAAAAAACATAAAACAATTTTCAATAAAACTAACAAGTTAATATCTATTTCATTATTGAAAGTTTTAAAGATTATTTTGAAGATTCTGGTTGGCAACAATCTGTAATTTAATTAAATTAGAGAGGTGGAACCAATAGCAAGAAAACAGGTTTACAGGTTAATAATTGTTAGTGTACTTTAAAATAATTTATATTGTTGTAACTAATATTGTGGGTAATTAATTATTTTCATACTATAATTTTTCGGGTACTTTAATGTTTTAGATTATGTCTAGTTATTTATTTTTGCTTATATTTATAACTAGAATATGAAACTGTTTAAGATAATTGTAAGAAATATAAATAACGTTTTTTAATGTAAAAAATTACGGCTTAATATCCAATTATATTAAAAACTTGTAACGGAAACCACACAAACAACGCCATCTGTAGTTTTGCACTAGGCACAAGCCTATAAAAGACAGATGTCGTCGCTTTGAGCGGCAGCTATGAGCGGCAGTCTTACTAAAACTGTTGAGTAGAGAATACGTACACGAAAGATAAATTGTGAGTAATAATAATAATAATTATTGTTATACCTTGTTATTCTGTGTGTCTAAAATGTACATTGTTATTATTATATAACCTTGTTTAGATTATATAGATAGATTTAGTGTAGTAGGTGACTTTAATTAACATAAATTTCTTAAAACACTAATAATATGGCAAGTAATATTATCTATGGAAAAAACATAAGAAAAGGTATTATGCCATGCATATATGCATATAATGCATATCATAGTACTCCCTGTATAATGAATAGATTGTTGTTGTATTCTATTTTTGGTCACTACTAACAGGACAGGCTGCATAATGAGGGTGACAAACGAGCACACTGTCCATCAGTTCTAAAGATTAATGGATGCCGTGGAAATATACATTTGTCCTCAATTAAATAATCAAAATGCAGATGCGTTGCCATCCCTAAGGACTAAGATGGAATACTCTAACTTCGCTTCCAGTAAAAAGATCACCAATTCTCTGCACTTACCATACGAAACACAACATTCGACTGCTATTTAACGCTGATATTCTTTGAGCGTGATTATTTCTCGTTCAAGCCTATATTATCATAGCTGCAGCGTGATCCAAATAATTCCATTCTGTTCTAATAATAAAAAATTTCAAAAATATCAGTTTGCACTCATCATACCTCGTTTTTGCAGATATCATATAACTTTGCTTTACCCTTCGAGAGTATACCGGACGACTTGGTACCTCTGACAGCACATTTTAAGCAGTTGTTGGCAACGGCCACTCAGCAGCAACCACTTCTCTTGTTTTTGGACTCCGTAGACCAGCTTACGGGGATTGGTACCGAAAATAATAAAGTTTCATGGCTTCCATCAAGGCTGCCTCCACATTGTAAGGTAACAAACAATATGCAACTACTCGTAATTCACTACAATGACATAGGCATAGTGACTTCCGCGTTGGTCTAGTGGTCATAAATGTGACTAGTGAGTATGCGGTCCCGGGTTAGAATCTCGTGTCGGGCCAAAAAACAGTTATTGAATTTTTTTGTCAAGAAATTTTCAATAGCTGCCCGGAGTCAGGAAATTGACTGTGTTCCACCCTCATGCCTCTGAAAGCATGTATAGCCGTTGGAGCTGCGCCTGATCTCTCTCTGATCGTGTTGGTTTATCGTTCCATTGGACTATGAGAGTGAGGGAGTAAAGAGTGCACCTGTTATTGCGCTTAAATAATATATTCCGGGTCTGCGCAGATGGCTAGCCTCCGAATGAGCCCGAAATTTGGTCTTAAGAACATTACATGAGCGTATTCATATAAACTTTGGATATAACACATTATCTAAATATAAAATTACATCCTAATCTTTAGAGACGTATCAGAGACCCCAATTACATAATATGTATATATGAAACGAATGACATATATACTCCTGTAATTGAACCTTCGGACACGGGTCTTTCCGCCTGCTTTCCAATGAGGTAAGTTCACGAGGACAACATATTATATTCGATGTTAGTATGACAAAATCATGCTTCCTAATCTCAATACCACTAGGGATGCCGTACGGATGATACGGCAATAGTCAGACGTTAGGTTGATAGGAGTGTAATTTAAGAGAGCTAAGAGAGGACGTGGCAAATAATAATCGAAAAATTGGGTTAATCAGTGAAAAAAGGGAATCATAGTGATTTTAAATTTAATTTTTGATTTCAGATCATTGTCACTTGCGCTTGCGAAGAAGCTAATCCAGAAGTATCAAAAGAGTATGACGTACTACGCCGCATGATAGACTCCGAGGAAAACTTTCTTGAAGTGAAATCATTAGGAGAAGATCTAGCAATGCAAGTTCTAAAGTAAGTACTTTGTAAAGAATAATGTTTAAAATACAGCAATGAAAGTTATTATACGTTTTGTTAATAATATGATAATAATAATAATGTTCTCCAGACCTAATTGCGTCTCAACGAAGACTAGGCATTTGCTAAGGACACGATTGTAGTCAACTTGTGCGTGAGCAAGCATAGAAGCACTCTCTCATTCCTCACTTACATAGTCCGATAAGACGCAATGCATTACGATCAGAATTAGTTTCGAAATTTAATAGGTTTAGTCACGGGACTGAAACACCGCTAATTTCCTGACTTCAAGCTGCTACTGATAGTTCCTTGACAGTGACAGTAACTTTTTTGGGCTCGACTCGGGATTTGGACTACAACAATCGGCAATTGCACTTACGATTATTAAAGTGGCAGTCAATACAAATAACGCTAGTGACATACGAGCTAAGAGTTTGCTAACCGAGAAGTGGTTACAGCGGTTAACCGATACTCTCTAAAAACTTACAAAAGGTGACTCGTGCGTTGTCAATAAAAAAAAATTAAAAATATACGCCAGCTTAAAGTTTTTTATTCAGTTGCAAGTTTGAAGCGATGATTTACAAAGAGTTTGGTTCTGAAAGAAAAAATATTTTGGGGACACTTTTGTTTCTTGCGATTTAAAATAACTTAAAGACATGTTAACTCCGAAAACGAACATTGGGGGTAGTGCGGCGGAGTAAATTCTTGCTAAAATTCTCCTAAAAGGCCAATAACGAGCACATATACTGGATGACCTTTTTACCTTCTGGAAAAAAATTGAGTGTAATATGTGAATGGATTAGAAGCTTATCGCACTGTTATTTTACACAAAATAAAAACAAACATTTTTGGATTAAACGTTGAAAACAATTTTTTAAACAATTAATTTGCCCTTTGCCCTTCAGCCTGTGACCCTGCGAAGTGACAAGGTCAAAGATGTCTACTAAATTTATTGTTTTATTGCTGTTCGTAAAGTAGGGTGGATATGATTTGAATTTCGACAGATTTTAATCGATTAATTAATTATTTAAATTTTTGTTTTTATTTTTTGTCAAATATCAGTGCCATAGGCTTCTACTCCGTTTACATGTTGCAACCTATTTTTTCCATATGGTAAAAATCCATCCAGTATTTAATACATTAACCACCAAGTAGCGGTGTGAGATATATATATATATATATATATATATTTTATGTCGGTATGTATTGCAGCAGCGCCTCGGTGGCTAGTCGGAATTATTGTAAACAACACGTGCACCGCACACCTGCGCATTGCACCTGCAGTGGCACGCGGGTAGCTACTTGTCTCGATTGTATAAAACGGACGGAACAGCCGCCGTTAAGGCAGTCATGGCTCTGGCGTGGCACGGTTCACTTGTTGTCTCCCGCTACTAGCTCATCCTAGACTTTTCGGAATTAAATTCTTGAAACGAATTAATTATTATTATCAGCTATTAAATTAGTCTCAGTACAATTTATAGTGATTACTGATCCGTATAATTAATTCTATTTAACTACCTTCCTACACACACACATACACACACACATATATATATATATATATATATATATATATTCACTACCCCATATATTCTCTTGTGAGTATAGTAAGAGACTGTAGAAGGTAACTGAAACAGAAGATGGACAGCAGCATACTGAAAACCAGCGCTGCCTCTGCAGCGTTATGCGAGTTGATGTCACATTTTATGTTTAAATTCTTTTTTTAATTTTTTATTTGTTTTTTTATTATTACATCATGCATGTTCTGCTTATTAAATAATTTTTATTGCGTAAGCAGTCTTACACTTGCGCATGCGTATTCTTTGCCCCTTACAATTTATATTTAAATTTCTTAAAATATGTATAAAGTGTGATTATCAAATAAATGGTTAGTTCTTTCTTTCTCTCTGATAACTCAAAATTATATAAAAGTGCGGTCCCCAAGCCTCCAGAAATCATTATTGTTTGCAGTGTTTGCAAGCAATTATAATTTCTTATATTTACGCGAACACTACGTATCGACGTTTCGTCATCGAGAATCGTTGGGTATTTAAAAAGTTCATATTAAACGCGATAAAATCAACAAATGGCAAAGTCCCTTATATGAGGCAATCTATGGGGGAAGCTTATGTGTAGGAGTGAGCTTTTAAAAGCTGTAATTGGTAAATGGATTGATTGAGTAGATATTTATGTTATCTGTTTAATTTTTAATCTTATTTTCATGTTCTCGATTAGGTTATGGATGGCGTCAGCTGCCAGGGACCTATCAAATTACCAATGGAGATTAGTTTCTAACGCAATTGGCCAGTGCTCTTTGCCGATCTTCGTTAAATTGGTTTTTGCTGAGGTAAGAAATTGTTGTATTATACCTGTGTTAATTTATTTTAAATAACATTCTGCATTCATATTCACTTCACCGAGTTCTGTGGTAACTCCTTCAGCAGTTCGGTACTACACGTCTTTGAAACTGATGACATCAGAAAAGTATTTATAACAATTCTTTTAAAAAGCTATTTCGTGATCATCTATTAAAAACCACACTTGTTACATGATTCATCAATGTCTTATGTATTGTTAAAGAGACATTTATGACCATTCATAGTTATTTGTATGTAATTAAATATTTTATGTTCAAATCGTCCAATATTATACTTTAATTTATTTATGGCTAACGATTATATCATACGCGGCTCTAGGATCGTCAAAGGTCAACACAGCCGCTACTTATCGTTTTGTCACTGATATTGCAAGATTGGTGTAATGTTTTATCATACGCAAATAGCCTTATATTCTTATAATAAAAATATTTACATATGACGGACGAATAAAAATAAATAAATAAATCATACGATAATCAAATCAGTAAATAGGACAAAAAAATTGTTTGATTATTGTATGAAAAAAACACTTCCATTGCTTATATGTGTGTATAGGTTATATCCGTATAGTTTATTTTATTAGTAAAACGTATATATTACGTAGTTAATTATCAGTTTTATTTTGTTTCCCATTTTATAGTGCACCTACGTACACCTACGTCAAATTCTCACCACTCGATGGTTGATTGGTAGATAATGCTTCAACGCATTAAGTCCTTTGTATTCTTTTGTTTTAAGGAACGTAATAAGGAGTAAATAAATAGATACATAACATTGCTTAAATCTATTAAAAAAATTAAAACCCTCGCGGAAATGAAAGGAGGCCTGGGCCCAGCAGTGGGACGTATATAGGCTGTAACTTTACTTACTTTTATAAAATATGTTTGTTTTAACAGGTATGTAGATGGAGGAGTTATACAAAACCTCAGGATACACACCTAGCCTCCACCGTTATGGATTCTATAATGATGTTGTTCGAACGAATTGAGAAACAGGTATATTTTATTGACAATTTCCTATCGCATGTAAAATTAACCATTATCACAGTTTTTGTTTTGTGAATGTACCGCAGATAATTTTTATTGATAACGGGGGATTCCATCATAGTAAGTCTATTTGTTGCGAATACGTTTCTTTAAAAACTTCACCTGTACATTATTTATACCTTATTCTTTAAAATTTTATTACTTAAATCACTCGGTACTGACACGAGGAAGACGACTATACAAAACAAGGAATATTTTTTACCCCGATATTTTACATTAGTGAGATAACATGAGTCACAGGCTGTTTGTGTCAAAAGTTTTCTTTATAGAATGACAGTGACAAACTGGCACACGTCTACCTGATGGTAAGTGGATGCTGTATCCCATAAACATATAGACGTATCCTCGATTAAGAATCAAAATGCAGATTTTTTGTCACTCTAAGTTGAGCTAATACGGAGTGCCTCATTTCCAATAAAAATGGTATTCGGTTTACTATACTTAACGTACAAAACACAGCAGCATCGAGCTGCTATTTTACGCTGGTATTCTATAAGATCGCGGTCCATGGACCACGCAACAGAAACAACCATAATATAGCGTAGCTTTACCACGATAATGTTAAAATTATGCTGCCAGTGCCAGAGATAAATTTAGATTTTTTCTAAAACTATTGTAAGAATAAAATATGACCAAATCCATACAAATAACATGCTTTCTTCTAGCACGGCCGACTTTTAGTCTTTCACGCGTTAGCTTACATAACAGCAGCTCGGAGTGGTCTTTCAGAGACTGAACTAGAAGACCTAATTTCACTAGACGATAAAGTCCTTGATGACGTTTATCAATACCACTTGCCACCCGTCAGAAGGATTCCGCCGTTGCTGTGGACCAGGTATTAAGTTGTTTTATATTCTCAGTTTTAGTCAAATCAATATTAAAATCTATTCTTTTATCTCTCTGTAATCTAACGTTACAGCCCAACAAGAGTCCGTTGCTGAACATAGGTCTCCCATAGATTTCCTTCATATGGAACTATTTGGGGTTGTTGGCACATTTAGTGGGTGGGTTCGTAATCACGGCTTTTTTTTTTTAATTTTTAGCTGTTGTTAGGAAGACGCTGCTACCAATATACCCCCCCCCCCCCCCCGTTTGCGTGCCTCTATCGCCTCTTACAACAATCGGGGAACGATATGGGGTATTGCATATCGTCCGCTGATCGATCGGCACTACACGGTCAAACAAAAACAAATCTCTGTTAACATTCTCTTAACTCTCAACAATTTATCAGCACGCATGCTTTCTTATTAATCTAACTTACTTTGTGCCTTATAATTAACCTATACTGCCCTGATACGGAAAAAGGCGGCTAAGTGCTTTTTATCGATTTTGGGCTTTCAGCACCACTAGACTAAGCAAAAAATTCTCTATCGACCAATATTGGAATTATATTTTTACGATTGATAGTTCCTGAGATACATTAAGCATTTTGGCGGTTAAGTGCAAGATTTTCTTTGCTGTCACATACGCTAGAAATCAGTTACGATGCACCGTTACGCTATATAGCCGTTTAAGTGATTTAATGATTTATTTTCATAGTTGAAATTTAATATTTGATGTTGTAAAACTAAGAAAAAATGCAGTTAAACACATTTTCTAAGCTAAGAGGCAGTTAAGCGTAAATAACTGTTTTATTCCTTAGTTGCAGTCATGCTTGGCTATACCTAATAATATGCTAAAAAGCGGTAAACACTTGTAGTAGACACTAAAACACGGCTAAAAACACTTAACTGTTTTCAAGCGTAGAATTTAAAAATATATATTAAAATCACGTACTTCCCAAAGGAGGATTTTTTTAGTGTATGATGAACCTCTGAATTATATTCTTAACAATATTTAAACAGCGGCAAAGTGAATGTGCTACTCTAAAAAGCGTCTAAGTGTAAGTTTAGCAATCGATGTGTACGTGAAGAATTAGGTCAGCAAGTTTCAAAGATTTAAAAAAGTATGATCAGAGCTCTTGTCCAACTGCGTCAGAGGTATATTCTTTGGTTTCGGTTTTGATTTAGAAAACTGTATAATAGTTTTCCGAAAAAATGTGTCTTTTCTGATGAAAAGGACTTTAAGACTTAATTTTCCCATTAAATTGCAATTAAATTGCGGGGAAGAAATTTAATAGAATTTAAAGTAATAAAAGTTTTTAAAATGAACCTAGTTTTTACGGATTTTATCGGGCAAATATAAACTTTTTTATATTCCCGACGTTTCGAGCACTTTACAGCAACCATGGTCACAGGAGGGACCAAGGTCTTCGTCGTCCCAATGTAATAGTTACACGGGGTTATTCACAGATTAAAATATTAAATTTTAATCTTGCGGTTAACTAACACTTTAGCCCCCAGGTACCGTGGGTGCTGTAAAGTGCTCGAAACGAATATAAAAAAGAAAATATACGCGATAAAATCCATAAAAACTAGTTTTATTTACATGTGTAATGTTCTCGTAAATATGAGAAATCGTTACATATTCATTTTTACAATTATATTTTCCACTCATTTTAAATTTAAGTTCATGAATTTATATGAATATTTTTTTAAACTGGCATCTCCATTGAAATTGCCACAGTCGTACCACATACAGCTTAGTACTTGACGTAAATAAAAATTAAAATTTTTGCTATTTTTATATCTTAAAATCCTGATTTAGTTAGTACTTAAAAATGATCCATAATAGCACATTTTATTCAAAATCTTCTCTTATATGTAAAAAAGAGCGTTATATTCATAACAAAATAATTTTAAAATACGCTACGGCCAAGGAGTGTTCAATTCAATTTTGAGGTAGCATGCCCTGCTGCTACTGCTGCTCGGGTGCCAATCAAAAAGTTCTGACCATCGTTTTAATTGTGCATAAGTGGATTTGGATTAACATTACACCAAATTCATAAACTAATATTTTTCCTAATTTAATATTAAATCGTTTCCGAACGTAAGGGAGCTTACCTCTCCCTTCTTACATTACTTGAGTTCGAGGGAGCTCCAATGCTATCCTGAAGGTTATTTGTAGTAAACCAGACTGTCCAGTCAAGGACACTGGGTATACATACATGGAGACACTGGATATAGACACATGCGTGAATACCAAGTGCCACAAACTAGCTCGGAAAATATTTAAATTAATGTTTTAGTGTTGTTTTTATTCTGTTGTACTAACACTTTTATCTATCAAAAGTCTGAAATAAATTCATTTTATTTTAATTTTATTTTTTCAAGAATTGATCGGTATAGATAAAAACTGTGTGAACCACCGATGAACATGTCCTATAATAACTCCAAATATGTCAAAGAGCATCGTTATATTGAATTAGCCGATAAAGATTGTAACTCCGGTGAAGCTTTGAATTCAGTAAAAATGCCGCCGAATAGCTCTAAATTTAAAGAAGTCTATGTCTATCTATAATTAAAAGTCTCTAAAATTAGTTACTCTTTGCTATCCACAGTCTATCTTGCAGTATCAGTAGAAGAGCACCATTATTAAGAATAAATCGGTGAAGATTTTGACTCTGATAATTCTGTAAAAGAATGGACTATGTGCCGTCAGTGGAGACGCCGCAAAACAGTTCTGATTCCGAAGAAGACGACAATCGGTCGATATCATACTTCATGACACTTACCAATTTCCATGATAAAAAAATCAGTAAATAAATCAGATTCGTCAGATCGGATTTAGCAGAGATGAAGAATTATAATTGAAAACGGTTTAGTAGAGCAGAAAATCGCATTTCAAAACAGGTTCTTTAAGAATAAAAAACAATCCCTTGTTTTACCTTATAATTCTTTGTGCTAAGCATGAATAAAGTTTTGATATTGTTTAAACTAAAGCACATTTTATTTTATACTTAGCAACTTTTCAAACTTATATAACAAAAATATACCTATGCTAATACCTACCAAAAAAGCGGTTCCGTGAGATTGATGTACATTTAACTACCTTTTAGTTTAGTTGCACTTCTATTTGATTTGATTATTTTCTGATAAACTATAATATAAGGCAGTCAAATCACTTAACAGCAATAAAGTGTAGTCCAAGTGTATAATTTAAACAAAGCGTCAAAAATCATAAGAAAGTTAAAGTAGGTTAGCCGCATTTTTGCGTATGATTATTGTCAATGCTATACTAAAAAGCAGTTAAGGTATACTTAACTGCCTTTTATAATGTAATTAATATTCAAATGTAATGAATCAATACTTACGTTAACTACATTTTTACAGTTTAGAGAACAGTATGCCAATAATTTCATTCAAAAATATTTATGAAAGATTCATAATTTTTTTTACATGGATTCCAATAGTTGAAATATTTTTTTCCATGACAAGCCTCCGTTAAAGCAGGCCGCCGTGGCCGAAATTTGGTATGGAGGACATATTATGACGAGAAAGGCGCCTTTTCAGCGTAAATAATGGAATTAATTACGTGTGATGAAGAAAAATAAGCAAAAATCAAATTGGTATACTTCTCAGTAGCCAATTCATATTCACTATCCATCCAAATTTTCTTGTTGCATTACAATAGTTGTATTATTTATTTATTTGTATGGATCTCCAACAGTTTTACATATTAAATTACTTCTAACACATGCTTTTCATCTATAAATTACTATGTACTACCAATTATAGGAGAACACATCATTCTAAAACAATAGCAGTGTTTATAATTTGCCTATTTTAACGGTAATTGGAACAAAAATAAATTTAATGAACAAAATAAAGTTAATAGTTTTTGTAACGTAAATAAAAGTTAAGTTTAGCATAATGTTAGTGAATAAGTAATTTTCTAAACAGTCGTTATATTTTTTCATAAAAAGTGTGAGCCCGTCACAACCAATGTCCAGTGTTTTTTTTTACAGATAAATTGTACACACGTGATATACGCGTTATTGGAGAATACATGTACATTGTATATGCGTGATATACGTGTTTTAGGACCGGAGTTCGTTAATATACCATAAATATATTATATATATATAATATTTTACAGTGTTAGGTAATTTAAAATTTATGGCGCTATCGTCGCGCCACAAGCGAAACACATCAAAGCCTAAATCACGCGATCAAAGTTCCGAACTAATACAGTATATATAGGATGGCTATGTATTATCACATAAAGCCCTAAAAGGTGGAGTTTAGAGGATAAAAGTCTCCACATAACCACGCAGCCGGCTGCGTGGTGTGTTATGGGCATTCCCCACCTCCCTCCCCCACTTTCCGGATGGTTGCCCATATTTGCTTCGCGCGCGAAAAAAAAATTATCACATGGAGCGTTGACTGCTCCCCGGGCAGAACACCTTGCCCGGCTGTAGATCTGCCCTTTCCTTCCACGGCCACTAATAGATTGACTACAGAGCTACCTATAGGGCTCAGACTTTGTGACTTTTTGGACTATACTAAACCAACATAATATATTGCGAATTTTCTGTTCATTATCCATCCTTGTTAATTTCACTTATCGATATAAGTATTATTGTGATTCATAAAATTATTGAAACTTGAATATTTCGGTTTATCCCTAAGGTTTCACATTATGGAATTATTTTCTTAAGTCCATTTATTTTACCAGTTAATACGGTAAATAAAGTATAAATAAATGAATATGAAATTTAATAAAAACTTAACTACAGCGCCATCTATTGGATCTTAGCATGACTATGAACTACAGTCTGGACCTAACGATTACATTGTGTGAATATGACCCATCGATCACTAATGAAGAACGAAAGAAGTTTTTTATTAGTGATTGATGATATGACCTTAATCGGTCAAATCGTTCAAAAGTTATCCGATCACTAACAGACGCTACAACGAATTTAAGTTATTTCTTTTTTGTTTTTTAGAATACGCAACGATCTGCCAAATTACTTATCTGAACGTGAAGCCGATGGGGTGTCGGTTATGAACTGGTATCACAGGCAATTCAGAGATACGGCACGAGAGCGATACTTCAAGAATATGAACATGGCTATGTACTTCCATTCTATGATAGCTGATTATTACTTAGGTAAATAAAATATATGTGTATGCTGGGGGAGTGTTTTCCTATAACAAGCTTAATAAATAAATTTAAAAAAATTAAAACCTGACCGCGTTAAAAATTTTATTGAAAAAAAAAACCTTTCCCTCCATTTTTAGTATATGCAGATACAACATTAAAATTATACAAGGTTATTTTTCAATAACCGGCCAAATTTTCAAAGAATGTTCAGAATAAGTAATTGTAGCCTACAAGTATTAATGACTTCTAGACCGAATTTTTTCACGGCAGCCTGCATCAACAGATACTAGCAATCCGCGCAGGATATCATAATAGTGCCCAAATTTATGCGCAAGCACTTGTGCACTCTCTATTCCCTCACTTGTATAATCCGATGGGACGGTAAACCGACACAACCGGAAACAGATCAGGTGCAGGACCAACGACTTTACGTGCTTTAAGAGACACTGGGGTGAGACACCGCCAACTTCCTGACTCCGGGCAGCTACTGAGAATTTCGTGACGAAAAACTCAATAATTTTTTTGGCACGACCCAGGATTCGAACCCAGGACCTCATGATCAGCTGTCGCACTACTACAACCACTAGGCCAACGAGGCAGTCTACAAGTAATTGTTCCGGTTATGGATGTTTTTCCTTGTGCAATTTATATTTGTCAACTGCCTTTACTATAAAGAGGAAAATCCCAGTGTAGGGGTAAAAAATTAAAAACAAATAATAGAGTTGGTCTGTGCCCAGCCGTGTGACTTATAAAGGCTATATCTTTACTTCTTTGTTATTTAAAAGTCGTTATCTAAGTAGAGGAGTATTCAGCACTGATTGACCTAACTCTCTCTCTTTCCCTCTCTCTCTCTCTCTTTCATAAAAATGAGGTTGAGTTAAAGAAAATTATTAATTTCAGAAATGAGAGGAGGCCAGTCCCCAACTTACATATTCTATAACTTAACTTTTTATTATTATTTATATAGTCCTTTTCTAAGTGGTGGAATGCTTAGATATTTTTTAATAAACCGTTATTCTAGGTATTTGGGGAGGAGGTATACCCAAACCGTTTAAGTATACGGAGATCCAACGTCACCGATTCAACTTGGCTGACAAGGAAGGCGTCGCTGATAGGAAGGTTCCTTTGCAACCGCTTGTATTTACTTCAGCTGATGGTTCTTCAAAGAGATATAATCTGAGAAAGGTATTTTTTGTTTCATCAATATAACAGTTTTAATTTTGCTCTTGACTGGCTCTGGTTAAGTAATTATTTAAATATAAGCTAAGGTCTATGTTCTTTCAAACGTGTAAAAGAACCAAACTTTTAAATCAATGCAATTAAATGATACGACCATTTATGTCACAAATTTTGATACTCGCAAACTCACTTTTCAAAACCTGTAGGTACCAAACAAAACGTATACTTAGAGTCACGATCATCAGAAGCAAGGCATAAATAAATAAAGGAAAATGCCTGAAAATCGTTAATTTGAAGCTATATCACATAAAAATTTTATTTCGCGATTACAAACTTACATTTACAGTTGGACTATAGAGTATGATGTAGATCCATGTAGTAAGGGGAACGTTTTTTTCCTCTGCAAAGTTAAGTTTGTCCCTCAATCCGACTCAACGAAAAGCAAACCATGTTTGATGTTTACCGTAGCTAAAATAATTTCTGTAAGATAATTAGCTTGGCGGAAGTAAATAAACTGCTTACACTGCTATACCTACGGTTAGTATATAAATGTAATTTTCTTTGTTAATTTACAGAATTCTTGTATCGATATCAAAAACAGGCAAAATAGTGACTGATGTGTGAGACTCCTGTTTCGGACAAATTTTATGAAAGACCATTCATTTTTTTCAATTTTTCGATTTTTCAGAAAAAAATAACTCCAAGTTTTCCGATAAAATATAACTTATATTGCTCCATAAACTTAAACCCACGACCAACGAATGAGCATAAAATTGCCCCTTTCAAATATCAAAAAAGCCTAATTTTTTTCTTTTTCATTTGGCCCCATGCTACAGACGGGGGATATTTCTACTCGTTATAAATAAAATAAATAAAATAAAAGTTGTTTATTTCGACCACAAGAATCATAGATATTAGTAATAATACAAATTTTTAAACTATTGTAAAACCTAAAACTATTGACCTAATTCTAAAACTATATCTATGACAGGCCCGATTAGTCAGCACATGAACCATAAGACAATGGTTCAGGCATAGTATAAAGAGGCCAAGTAGGTTATCTCCGGCCCAATCCGCGATATAATTGCCTACTGTCTCAGGGTTGTCACTATCACCAAATCATTAGTTTAAAGCCCGGCCTTTGCCAAAGATAATACATCTCTGTATAACTAATTCAGTGATCATTAGTCGACAAAGTTCAACAATGGTTTTCCTAACAAATACAGAAATGTATTAAGATTCAGAGCAGTATTATTTTATTATTATATTAGCAATACGTTCTCCTGCGATTATCACAAATTTTTCATTCATTTAGCGGTGCCGAAAAGCCGTGACGCGCGAACCTCGTGCGGTGTTAGCCCCGACTGGCGCGCTGAGAAACACTTCGAGATTGTGTTTAAGTGTGCGTGCGGCGCCTCATAGGTACTATGGCGCACACATACAAGCCACGCGCAGTGCGTTTGTATGAAGATAACGTACTTCCCCTCTCTTTATACTATGGTTCAGGTACTGACAATCTAACCTGTCAGAAAATGCCCTCAGGATGCCACTGGAACTGGCGCGCACTCTGCTCACCAGGGATGTGCATCGTTTACGCATGGTGTTGTAGAAACAATTCACACGCGCATCCACGAACATACCCGACGCACCACAATAACGAGGCAGACCCAACAGCACCCTGAATTGAACACGCAGGGCATTGTACAGTTTCTGCGTGTAGTTCACTTTCCAGTTACGTCAAACTAAGATATACTTCGCCTTTCCCCTGTTGCCGTGCTCTGGCATAGGGATAAGATAATTTTATCACCTGTCAGTGGAGCTAATCCTGATGGTATTGCTCCCTATCTGTTCGTGAAGTTTGTTACAGTCGGTTCTGCTATTGTGAAGATAAGCTCGCACAGTTAGATAGAAAGACAATCACACAGAGAGTGTTACGGTCCTGAGTTACCCCGACAAAGGTCGATCGAGCTAGGGCCCACAGTAGCCCAATTCGACGAGTAGCAGAGGGGAGGGTTCAATGACCGGTGGATAATTAAATTAGAACGGTTAGGTATGCAAACACAAAACTTACCGAATTCCAGAAGTGTAGGGTCTACCACAAGGTGGCGTCAGGGGCAAGTAAATGGTAGTAGGTGTGTAGTGTAGGAAAGTGTATAGTGTAACCTGACATCACCAATACGATCAGATAGCAGCACCACGTGCGCCGACCGCTCCACAAGACGCTCACCGCTATCAGAACCCAAGTCCAGCGTCACTTAGCACGAACTATAATCGCACGTGATCTACCCCGGGATCACAAAGTTCAGCATTCTCCCGGCAAGTAAAAGTCTTGTCACGCTATTAAACAACGCACTAATAACTCGTCGATGCAATTAACGGCATAAAAGTTCCTTTATTCACTCCAAACTCAAATTAGGCCTCTTGTCACGTAACACGTTCAAAACAGACAACTAAATTCGAGGCGGGCTAGACTTGACCCAAATATTCAATTCAATCATTTCAATTCATTTAAATTGCGCGCACAATTAACACAAGCTTTCCTTCAAGTCCAAATACCGGCTGCGCGCAACCATATACCAGTCACAAACAATACTTAAAACGGTTACAACAAAAATTATATGATTCCGGCCTCGTTATCATGAAAACAGATTAAGATAACACTGTAAGAGGCTCGCGACGTATAATCGACCCGGGCACGTATATTAACGACAAATACAACACAATAGAGGCCGTCGTTATTCGACGCCGTAATTATTATCGAACTCGCGACCTCTAAATCGACCCGGGCGTCGCGCAAATAAGCGGCATGGCTGTAGCCCTCCATAGTTCCTGCCGACTGGGGCGCTTGTTGTGCGCGTGCGGCCCAGCAAGCCCCCGCCTCCCGCGCAACACTAACCGTTTCCTCACCCCGCTCGAGACGCGCGATGGAAGTGTAATAATCGTGCGTAAACAGAGAGAAATTTTTGAAAATGGTTACTCGTGTCTTAGTCATGCAACTAACCCCTTAGCTGTGTTAAATGAGTACATTTATTTCACTTATTTAAATAACTTACGTAAAATTTATTCAATTGTATCATTTTCAATTAAAATTCTATCTATTACTAAATTATGTGTATATACATAAACATTATTTTATGGACAATGTAAGGAATTGCTTACCTCTGATTCAAGATGCTTTATACGGGCGTAATTTAAATTGGATATATTATGTTAAACATTCCGTATGTAATCCGTTTAACATTTATTAGGTCTTATATTTACATTTCTGTATAATTGAAAGATACCATTTGCACCAGTATATTGTTAATTTCAATTTTGTCGAATAGACGCAAATTTTTTTATTGGAGTATACGTTACAGCCTATTGTAAGCCCAAACATAAGTAGTCTCCTCATCATCATCATCATTACAGGCCTTTAAAAGTCCAATACTGAATATAGGCCTCCACCAAGGAATGCCATAAAGCACGGTCCTGAGCCACCTGCATCCATCGACTTTCTGCGTGTCTTACCAAGTCATCACTCTATCTAGTGGGGCGACGCCCTCCACTTCGTCTACCAGTACGGGGTTGCCATTCAAGTACTTTTCTTCTCCATCACTGTGTCTTTCTTCGAGATATATGGGGCTATATTTGGGCCATACCGATCACTCTAGTTTCGACTGCGAGCTTTTTTACTTAAATTGCCTCACAGGGGGAATATTTGCCGGGTGCCACGCTTGATAGGTGGATTGGCAAACGCAGTTGTTTTATTTTTAGTTGTTATTAAGAAGACGATGCTGCCTGTGTCCTGGTTTGTTACCCTCAGTCGCCTCTTGCGACACGCACGGCACAATATGGGGTAGGGAATATTCTACACCGCCAAGGTCAATTCAAAGATCACGATCATAGAAGAGGAGGAAGGTGTAATGTACATTTCCTTTTATTCGACTTAAAAAAGGAAAAGGATATCAATTCGATTATACGTTCTTTTTTGTATGTATCAATTATAAACTAATTTGAAGAAATATTTTTAAATGGTAGTAATTTGTACTCCAAAGTTGGCTCTACAGATATTTGACAATAATTCCCAACCGTAATAGTTTTTATTCCTTTGTCCTCTCAGAAGCGTGAAAATATCAAACTACAAAAAAGTAACTTCAAAGAACTAAAAGGATGAAATAAGCTTATTTATACTGTGTCGTAACACCGACTTCTGCAGCTATTAATTAGAAATTACATATTCATTAAAATAATACCAACTTTACGAAATTTATCGCGTATAGGTATTAACTTTTTTTTCTTATATTTGCGTAAAAGTTAATGTGCGCGATAAAATCCGTAAAAACTAGTATTAATTTAAATGTGTAGTGTTCGCGTAAATATAATAAAAATCAATTGCATAGTAAGATAAATTTACTTAATAATTTTAAGACGTCGTATGATTCACTGAATATTATTTTACATTTCAGTTTGGTGAGCTGCCTTTTCATCTTGTTCGATCCAAGCGATTTACCGATCTTTACGCGGAAGTTTTATTCAATTACGAATGGCTTCACGCAAAGTTGAACTGCTGTCCTCTGCAAGCTGTTTTGGCAGATTTTGAAGATGCTAAACTTCACGTAAACAAAGATGCTGTAAGGTGTGTTGATCGATGAGTTATATTATACTATTAGATTTTCCCCAAGACTTCATCCGCGTAAAATTTATTACGATTGTATTTAATGGGCTTTTTTATTTTTTTGGCGCGGAACCCTTATTCTTTTAAAAGTAACCCTATTTAATCTTTATAACATCAGCTCCTGTTCTGCCTACTGACAGAACATAAAAGTCCCGTAGAAACTTAGAAAGGAATTTAGAGATTAGCCGGAACAAACTAACAGAAAGAGGGACAGAATTTTTTTTAAATCGATTTTTGTTATAAGTATATTAATTTCATGTTTTTTACTTATCTTCACGCACAATCCCTAACGGGGTAGCCAGAGAGAACAGATCGCCAAGTGTCACGATCCTTACATACCTCTTTCGCTTCTTTCAGGTTCATTAACTTCTTCATACATGCACGTCTAGGTATCCGAGTACTCTTGACCTTCCCCTCTTCGAGCAATTTGCTCACATGGTCTTCGAAAGTTAGTCTCGGTCTACCTCGATATCTTTTAATATTTACTTTCGCTCTATATATTTTCTTCACCATTCGGTTTTCACTCATTTGCTCAACGTGCCCAAACCATTGGAGTACGCCCCTATCAATTTTTGTGATAAGGTCCTTTCAATCCTGCCATATAGCGAATCTCTTCGTTTCGCTTTCGATCGGCTATGGTAACGCCACACATTTTACGAAGAGATCGCATCTCCACTGTATTCAACTTGCTTTTATGCTTCTTCTGGCATACCCAGGTTTCGCTGCCATATAACAAAGTCGTTACCAACACTGCGTTGTGTATTGCAAGGCGTGCACTCTTCACCACGCCTTGCCTTTTGACTAATGCATTCAGGGTACCATTGATTTTGTTTCCGGCAGCGACACGCCTATCCACATCTAAATCACAACTTCCATCCCAGCTTCCTTCGTTCCTGATTTACCCATATTTCACATTTCGTTCTCTCTTCGTTCTTTTCAAATACCAGAACCTTAGTTTTATTAGCATTCAAACGGAGACCTTTAATTTCACATTCCTCTTTCATACACGTGACTAATGCCTGCAGTTCTGCTTCTGATGGTGCAATAAGCACTGCATCATCAGCATACAGCAGACAATTTACTTTAATGTCACCCAATTTCACACGCAAACAGCTATTTTTCAGCTTCTGTATTAGTAATTTCATGTGCATTTAGTAAAAACCTGTCATTTTGACATTACAAACAGACACTTTAATTCTATTTATTTGTATAGATATAATGTTTAAAATGAAAGTAACTAAAAATGAGATAAAATCAAAGTTGAATATGAAAATACCGTAAAAACTTATATGGGTATGTTTATGTTTTAAATTAATCTTTAAATGAATTTACTCTTATAACACCACAACTGTGCTTTACTTTATAAGGAGTTGTTACATTTTGCAAGATTTATTATAAAAAAATATAACTGTTATATTTTTAATGGAAACTGATGGTATAGGTAGACCCATTAAAATAGAGAAATAAATAAAAATACAACGCTAAAAACCTAAGATATGCTTGGTGTAAGGTTAAGACCCAACATTTATACGAATCTCCACTTCAACATCAAAACTTCAGATTCAAAAGAATAATTGCGGAACTTGGACATCGATAGGTATCTCACATTCACATCTTGCAGGAAAATTACTTAAGGAAAGTGCCGCCACTTTCCCATTTGTTCTTTCCGGGACAGAGGATTATTTTGCGAACCAGTGGTAAAAGTTAAAACTGACATTCAATAAAAATTACTTGTAATCTATATTGAATAAAAAATATTGTATTCTGTTCTATTCAGAAATGTATAGTGATAAAAATTATTTCAGAGAACTGATGCTAGTTGCCGATGCTCTTCGTTTGGGTGGAGCCATTTTAGGTGCATACCCTGACATGTTGGCCCCTCAATTGGTCGGCAGACTACTACCTGAAGCACCCCATAATCCTGCTGTCGCTTCACTTCTAAAGCAGTGTCATGGCGTTGGAAAGAATCATTGTGCATTGTTACCTTCTCACCATTGTTTGCATACTCCAGGAGGACCATTAAAGGTAATAAAGATATAAGGTTATTCTATAAATAAGCGTAATAAACAAGCACTCTACCTGAAGGTAAGTAGATGTTGTAACCGATTAAACATATTACATATATCTATCCTCGACCAAAATGCAGATGCGTAGTCACCCCTCAGATCAAACGCATCGATTCCAGTAATATCGATCTCTTGTTTTCTCCACTCACCACAATAACACTGTTATTTTAGTTAGTATACTGTGAGATCATAATCCTTCCTCGATCGAGCTGAACTACACGTGTTGCCACAGTAATATAGTTGCAGCATAGCTCTATCACATATAAATCTGTATCTTAATTATAAGCTTAATAAACAATGACTGGCGATATGAGTGGATTTTCTTACATGGCCACTACATCGTCTTATCTCATATTTGTAAAAAGAATTAAGACTTATCTGAAGAACTGTTCCGATTTATTCGAGCCACGAAATTCCACCATCGCACATTCTGACAAATTTGCGATTTCATTCACAAAAAATTTATGCTTGTCAACCTCTGTGTAATTTACCAGAAGTTTTCCTAGTGCGGTTTGTTTGTAGAATCGACAAAGTAACTTTCATGATAAGAGCTTACTCCTTTTTAATATACCGCCAACTCACTTGCGATTCCAGTTGCTCATGGGCGGGAAAGTATCATCCAAGCAAAATGTCGTTTGATAGTTTGCCCCCACTGCTAAAAAAAAAACAAATAAATGAAGTTTCAATATGCTAAAGTTCTATTACTATACTTACTTTCGCAGTACTCCTTGGAAGGCCATCAGTTCGCCGTATTCGCTTTCCGTTTAAGCTCAGATAAACGTTATGTTGTGTCTATATCAAGCCGTGTTATCTCCTGGGACTTATCAACGTCAGACCTGGCGAGGGATCTATGCCCACAACTGGAGGGAATTATGCAGAATTTAGAAATATCGCCGGATAATAAATGGGCTGCAGCATCCACAAATAATTCAGTGGTAAATTTAAATATTTTTATGTGTAATTTTTAAGCTATTGCATAGCATTTATCGCGGGCTTTGAGCGCGGCGACCGAATCAAGAAATTCCGTAACGAAAAAAAACCTAAGACCCGAAAACCTAACATCGTCTAACGTCGTTTAAGTTCGGCAGACTTCGGCACGGTGTTTGTGTTCTTGCTACTAGACGTATGCGTGTAGACTGGTTGCATGTATATATATATATATATATATATATATATATATATATATATATATATATATATATATATATATATATAAATATTTTAAATTTTTAAATAATATGTTTTCATGTTAATAGTTTATTGCAAGAAGCAATATTCTTTGGATTTATATGAGTCGTCGTCATGCTAGCAACTATCGTGAATTTAGAGTATTTAATAAACACAGACTTTATAGAAAATTATCGTTTGTCGGAAGAACTTGTTAATTACCATAAACCTATAGTTTCAATGATAAAAATTTCTGAATAACCTATATCTATTGTAAGATAATCATTTTTTTAAACAATATTTATTTCTTATTTATTCAATAAAAGAAATAAAATTGTTTTCTTATCGGTCACCACGCTCAAAAAGTGTAACTTGAATTAATGTCAAAGAAAGAAAACAAAGAAAAAAATAGTGCATAAATAAAATAAATAAATAATTATAATTGCATAATTTGATAAAAATGCTATGCAATAGTTTTACCGCGGTAGTCCCCGAGTGCCACACGTATTTTTTTATATAATTATTCTATGCCAGTACTTAGCTACAATCCCACCTGGTGGTAAGTGGTGATGTAGCCTAAGACGGTGAAGCGCACTGACTTAACAAAAACCTATTCACTCTTGCCTTGAAGACACCCACGCTGTGATCGGATGGAAAGACAGATACTGGCAACTTATTCCATTCCTTTACTGTACGCATGATTAACGAGGCAGCAAACTGTTTGGTCCGAATGCGATTAGATGACTAAGGAAGGTATATTTTGGTGGTTTACATACGTAAAAAAAATGGGTGAGGAAAGATTGACATAGTAAATTCCTGCTGGAGAAGTGAGTTGCATAGGTGGCAAGGGACGCTCTAGAATTTAGAATCATAACTCTTAATTCATCATCATTACAGCCCTTCACAAGTCCACTGCTGAACATAGGCCTCCCCCAAGTAACGCCACAAAGCACGGTCCTGAGCCACCTGCATCCATCGACTTCCTGCATGTCTTACCAGGTCGTCACTCCATCTAGTGGGGAGTCGCCCTACACTACGCCTACCGGTACGAGGCTGCCACTCGAGAACCTTTCTTCCCCATCGGTTATCGGTTCTTCGAGCTATATGGCCGGCCATTGCCACTTCAGCCTACTAATCTGTTGGGCTATGTCGGTCACTCTGGTTTTACTGCGTATATCCTCATTTCTGAGTCTATCACGCAGAGAAACTCCGAGCACAGCCCTCTCCATAGCTCGCTGAGCGAACCTTGAGCGTCCTCATACGGCCAGCAGTGAAGGACCACGTCTCAGATCCATAAGTCATCACTGGCAACACGCACTGGTTACACACTTTTTTTGAAATTGAGATATACCTACGAAAAGTTTCCGGCAAGTGCCCCAACCCGGCTAGGGTACTTATGATTTTTTCTACCGTTTGGAGACACCCGTTGAGCAGTCCTCCAGCGATTGCCTGGACTATATCGTCGGCAAATCGAAGGTGAGTGATGTACTCGCCATTGATGTTAATACCGTATCCTTTCCAGTCCAGTAGCTTGAAAACGTCTTCCAACGCAGCGGTGAAGAGTTTCGGGGATATAACATCACCCTGTCTTACACCTCTCTGCAGTTGGATAGGTTTCGAACTCTGGTTCTGTACTCGGATAACCATCGTAGCCCTACTGTACAAACACTTCAGCACTTCGATATACCGACAGTCAACTTGGCACCGCTGAAGGGACTGTAGCACCGCCCAAATTTCAACGGAATCAAAGGCTTTATCATAGTCCACATACGCCAGGCAAAGTGGCAGATTGTACTCTTCGGTCTTCTATACAATCTGACGCAGGGTATGTATGTGGTCTATGGTACTGAAGCCTTTTCGGAAACCGGCTTGTTCGGGAGGCTGGAAGTCGAGTCTGCGTAATGAAGTAGCTGAGGGAATTATAGATATTATTTATATATAATGTAATAATTCAATTAATAATTTATGAACAATTACTGTATAAGAATTATTAGATCTGTATAAGTATTTAATTGTACATAATATATTGAATTAAAAAGAATGTTATTACCTAACTTTTAAGCAATGCAATAATTTTAAAATGTAACATTGGGTTTGCCATAGTCGAAAGCCGAAAGTGATGTGAGTGGTAGGGCAGAGTGTGAATACACACTTCCCGCGATCCTGGTACGGCAGTATTTAGCGAAGTATTGCCGGCGGCGCGAGGAGGAATGGCAGGGGCTGAATGTAAATGAGGCATATGGGTAGAGTCTTTGCCCCATTTACATTCAGCCCTGTTGGGCAGGGAAGTGAGCAGGGCAGCGGGCAGGGCAGTATGTAAACAGGCTACTCGCGCTGACACTGCCTTATTAAATAAGTACGATCTACCAAAATGCCTTTCAAGTGGAATAATGAAAATACAATAAAGTTTTTAGAACTGCTGGAATCATAAATAACTAGTTATATGGGATTTCAACGATAAAAACCACAATTTATCATCTTCTACGAATACAATTTTCTTTTTGAGATAACATAGTACCTATGTATATAATTAATTATAAATTCGTCGAATTTCCTATATTAATATAAAATTTAGTTTAAGGAATTAATGAACGTTGACATTTTATTTCTAAAAACGATTAGTAACTCATATTGATTAAATAAAACTATTATTTACGGATTTTATCGCGTTTAATTACTTTATTTTTATTATTATCCCGACGTTTCGGGTGCTTTAGATGGGGGGACTGAGATGTTTGCTCCATATTATCCTACTTCAGTTTTTTTTATTTCGTGACCCTCCCCTCATGGGGATTAATTGGGATAATAATATTGTAATAAGATAAAAATAGTGTTAGTGCGTAAATTTAAAATTGATATTTATTTATTAAAATGTGAAATAAGTTAAATGGTTATATTTGCATAATAGCCTGACATTTTTAAATTATAATTTTATTGTAGTTAAAATTATGAATTAATTTATACTGTAGTGTAAATATAAAAATAATAATAGCTTAACTAATCTCATATAATATTTAATATTATTTATGTAACAATAATGTAATAATTCAATTAATAATTTATGAACAATTTACTGTATATGAATTCAAATTGAGTGGATCTGTATAAGTATTTAATTTTACATAATACTTTTGAATTCAAAAAAGAATGTTTGTACCTATCTTTTAAGCAATAAAATAATTTAACATTGGGTTTGTGTAATTAGCTGTATTTCATATCATTTTTGCATTGTCAGTTCCACGTCATTGATGATCTTATATCTTAACTTTCTATCTATCTTCTTTTGAACTTGATATCTTTTTAAATTATTAACATAGTTTTGTATTGCAAGAAGACACAGTGTGGACGCTGTAATTATTTCGACGTCCACTATAGGCGAAAGCCGAAAGTGATGTGAGTGGTAGGGCAGAGAGTATTGCCGGCAGCGCGAGGAGCAGTGGCAGTGGTTGAATGTAAATGAGGCTTTAGAGAATATTAAAAAAATAGTTAAATTAATTTCTTCTATTTACGCGTACACCCACCATACATTGAATTCGCTTTTGTTCCGATTTTATGGCGTTTTATTTTACCTATGGTGCATGACGTCCCTATGCCAAAGTTAACCCGAAGTACCGAATAAGATTAGTGTATCTTGAAATACATTGGTATGCGTGGGTTTAGTTAATATTATAACCAGTTCGACATGGGGAATAAAAGTTCTAAAATAGGCGGTCGGTAAGACTGACGAAGACGGTTCCCCTCTAGATGAAGTAACGACCTGGTAAGACATAGAGGAAGAGGAAGGATTTAGGTTGCTCAGGATCGTACTTCAAGGCATTCCTTGGTAGATGCCTATGCTTTCCAGTTGACTCGTGTAAGGCTGTTATAAGGGTTATGTTTCTATATATTATCAAACTTTAAGTTTCTAGTGTTATAATGAAGTAAATAAAAATTTTCAAAATAAAAAACATTGATCCTGTTTCAAGTCATTATCACGATAAAATACCACACACATATATCAGCATTAACACTAGTAATATAGCTTCCATTCGTTATCTCGAGCAGTTTCCGACAGTAATGAAAATACAATGTCCTTTTCTTACTTTCAGTCGATGCTTCTAAACATGTTGACAAGCGAGTATATAACTATCGAGAATCCATTGGATGAAGGTAAATATAGAGACTTCTTTTTTTAAATATAAAGACAAATAAGGTGGTAAAACTACATTAAAATGTGCAATATTTACTACAGTAAATTTAATAAGTTAAAGTTACTACCTATATAAGTCCTACTGCTGGGCACAGGCCTCCCCTCATTTCTGAGAGGGTTTTAGTGCAAGGAAGTATCCGCCGCGCTACCTCAATGCGAGTGTGCAAACTTCACATGTTTTCAAAATTGTGTTCAGTTTTTCATGATAAATATTTGCAGTAATGCTCATCACGTTTGGTAATAAGTTACGATGAATCACACCGGTGCCAGACTACCAAACAGTGACCATTACTTTTCAAGGAGAAAGTTTTCATTTATGGCATTGTTTAGGTGCTGAACCACGATCCAACCAACTTGCAAAGCGTTTGAGATTGTCAAACATAATACATTTTTCGTCGCAGGTAACAATGTGGTTCAAAATTCTTTTGTTTGTGTGCCTGTTGAGCAGTGCAAGTACGTACTTCACGCTGGTGATCATTGGATTCGTGGGGGGGCATCCATTTGTCGAGTTCTTTTTACCTTGACAATTTGACGCAAATGGACTAATATTGTTTTGATGCTCACGTCTAAAGCTGCTGCTAACTCAGCTGTAGGTTGAATGTCATCAGCTTCCACAATCTCCTTTGATTCGTCATTGTCGACCACAGTTTTCGGACGGCCATGGGGTTTACTTTTAAGGTCGAAATTTCCAGAACGGAAGTGGACAAACTAATAACAGTTAGAGCGTTCGTTTGTAGTATTCGCTTCGTTAACGTCGTTGATTTTGCGTGCTGCTTGTACCGTGTTGCTGCGACGACGGTACTCATATTCTATAAGTACTCGAATTTATAACGTATCCTATCATATATATATATATATATATATATATATATATATATATATATATATATATATATATATATCATATAAATGGTTCAAATGTGACGAAAACATAACGCTAATCAATGAATAAATAACTAATTTTTAATTGAAATATTAGAATTCTTATCCAAACAAAAATGCTGCACAACGAACAGTATTGCAGAACGGCAATTTCATAGATAAAGACCTATTATTAGCAAGCATTTTATGCCCCAAGATAGTTTTTAAAGAACGTGTTTACTTAAAAATTTCAGGTGAAACAGTCCGAGGGGTATACGTCCTTAACCATCACATGTTCATTTACGGTCCTCACTCCTGGGTGCAGTACAGCATGAGAGGCGAACACGAGCAGACTGTGTCGGCACCAGACACTGCACCGTATGATGACGTCACTTGGGAGATTCTATGTAGGTTTATAAACGCTGTAGCTTTACCCTTGAGTAAATTACATGTAGTGGCAGTGTAAGAACTGCTCCACCACACTACCCTATATTCTCGTGGGTTACGTAAGAGTTGACAGATGGAAAGAAACCAGGAAAAGAGCAGCAGCGCCTCCCTATTAACAACTAAAAATAAAAAACTGTGTCTGCTAACCTACCTGTCCAGCCTGACAAATATGGCAAATATCCCACCATTGAGGTAATCTAGTATCTTCATCGGCCCATAAAAGTTCACTACTAGCTATAAGTTCCAGAGAGGATGGACACAATCGCCATACATGGCTGGTGGACTGACGATCGCAGAACCAGTTGTCTCACACATTCAACGCTACTCCTCATCCTGGTGTGGGAATACGATACGTGGTAGACCCACGTATCGTATTCCCACCTATATTATGTTTGTGGCACAAATAGTGCGGCTCATTTAGCTGTTGCTATTTAGTTGCTATTTTACACTGAATACCAGTGTAAAATATAAAATAGAAATATAGAATAGAATATATAGAAAGATAAAATGTAGAACATATAGCTGACGTGAAGCACCGACGCTCCGGGAAGTCTGCAGTCTGTGATCATGTTCAAGATCGTCCAAACCATTACATCAGATTTGATAAACCACAATTCCTTGCAAAAGAACACCGATTCCTACCAAGGATGATACGTCAGGCTATTGAAATTAAAAAACATCCTAATATACATAGAGAAGATGGTTGGGTGCTGCCATCTGCTTGGGATCCTATAATTAACAAAATTAAACCCAAACTCAAGCATACCACTGCAAGACTTCAAGATACTGTAAGTTCGTTTTGCGTAAATCGGACCAAAAATTAATATTCAAAAACCGAAGGTAGCTGGGCTAGCAATGACATTGGGACGTCAAACATCTCAGTCCCCCCCCTCGACCAAGGGTGCTGTAAAGCACCCGAAACGTCGAGAATTAAAAATAAGTAATGTCAGTTAATTAAACGCGATAGAATCCGTAAATTCAGTTTTATTCAACATCTCATCTCTTTTGTTCCTAATCGAGGATAGATATCTTTAGGACGCAGCATCCACTTACCGTCAAACTGTCACGTAATATTAACTCTTGACGTAAGAACATTAACTTAATTTATATTTTGGTGTTTTTTTTTTTTGTAGCAATGGAGTTCAGAGATTTAGAGAATTTCTTCCTAGTGATGTGGAGCGGGGACCTCGACGATGATAGGCTATTGGTATATTTTTGCAAAAGTGGTACCTGGATGCAACCGCTACGATGCAGAGGTGCTCTAGCTCTGGACAAGAAATGGACTAAGATATATAGCAGTGATCCTGATAGGGGATATCAGGTAAATCAAAGCTTGTTACCGTTACATCCTATTATAGTCCATTGCTGAATAAAGACCTCGTAGTTACCACACAGGAAGATGCTGCTGCTCATCTTCTGTTTTAGTTTTTTCTTCTCCTCTCTTTTCTTCTGTTGCCTCATACGACTCCACGGGTGGGTGGTATATTTACACCGCTATTAGACGGTTATGGCGACTGCCGTGAGATCACAAAACATCTAGACCTAAAGACTATTGTAGCATAATTAAATGTTTGGCCATGTAGTAGCGGTATATGAATATCCACTACCCAGCAAATTGAAGATGAGCAGTAGCATCTTCTTAATAACTTGAGCTACAGTACTGCCAAGCGTGACCACTATGGCCAATAGCCGTCCTATGTGGCAATCTATGGAAGGGGGGGAGGGATACTGTGTTAGCAGTGGACTTTTAATATCCTGTAACGGTATCGATATATCTTTGATATGATGTGGTAGGCCATGCTGTAGTTGAATTATAGCTACAACTCGAACTGACAAGTAAAACTAGGTATCACGCTCCCAGAAAATAGCTGTACATATTATAATGCTTATGTGCTCCGTAAACTTAGAGACTAGAATATACCTTTACGTAGTGTTCTACGTTGCCACATCATTCTCTTACTATCAGGTATGGACTGTGTGCTCGCTTGTTACCCCAACTTTTATGTCAAATAATCAGTAGCCAGGTACTATTTATATGTAGCACGAATGGATTGGCTCGGCCGGGGAAGAACCACGCTCTCGCAGAATAGCAGCGTAAAATAGCAACTTAATACTGCTATGCTTCGTATGGTGAGTGTAGAGATCCGGAGATCCTTTTTTACTGGAAATGAGGCATTCCATCATAGTCCTCAGAGGTGACAACGCATCTGCGTTTTGATTCTTAATCGAGGATGAATGTAGATGCCTATGGGCCACAGCATCCACTTACCATCAGGTGGAATGTGTGCTCGTTTGCCACCTATATATTATTAAAAAAAACTCTACTTTTGGTATTTTTACATTATTGATATTCTGTCACCTAATTCGTTATCCATATGGTTGTCAATTACAAATACTGCTGCTTTAGCATATGATATATACAGGGTTATTTTTCAAAGATTATTCAAATTGTATATTTAAGTTCAAATAAATAAATAACAATATATCGTTATTGCAATTTTTGAAAATACGAGTAAATAAGGCTTATACTTTTATTTGAAAATATCCTTAATTTAATGTGATTTATGAGCAGCAGCTATGCGTACACGCGCTCTTCTTTGTGCGATTTAATTCACAAGGTTTTTGCCAACCAAGCTACCCTTGCGAATGTGTGCGTGCGTAGTGAAACGGTAGGCGTTAGATACTTATGAATGACTCTCAGTTAAAATAATGCATTACCACGAATTCTGAATTTAAAAGATAAAAATCACAGAATATTTAAGATTTTTTAAGATGTTTTTACTTTACGATTTACTTATGTTATTTATATATTCTTTCTACGGCGTCAAACCACCAAAGCACTCCTTTCATTATCAACACTCAAAACTTCTCACCCTGTCATTAAAGCGTTATTTTTACTCGCATGCTTCTTTCACACACTTAAACTTTACCACCGTACATTATACAGTCATTATTATTATTAATATGTTAATGGTGTTTATATTATTTCCAAAGATTTCTGTTTACGGATTGAATGAAGAACAACTATGTTGGGACAAAGTAGAAGAACTTCATCATCATGAAACAGATACTGCTGAAGCTATGTTGCAACTTAAACGTGGGAAAAAAGATAGAATGTTACTTGGTAAGAAATACTTTTCTATAGTAAGTATACAATAGGGCAAGATTTTAATGTCTTCCAGACCGAATATTATTCATGGCGCATATTCTCAACGAAGACTGGTCATCAGAGCAGGATGGGATTTTAGAGCCTCAGTGTATACACAAGCATAGGTGCACTTTCAATTCCTTAACTCTTATAATCTGATGGGACGGCAAACGGACACGATCATAGGAAGATCAGGCGCAGATCCAACATCTGTATGTTCTCTCAGAGGCACGGGGTAAAACACCGCTAACTTCATGACTCTGGGCTACTAATAAAGAAAGAAAATACAATGACTGATTATGGCTCGTCGCGAGCATTGAAACCAGAATCACGTGATCAGCAATTCCACTTACGATAAGACCAATTAGGCCAAAAATAGATGGACTCATAGGTTATCTGCCTGAGGCCATCCTTTTTTGAGATTATGTTCTTTTTCTGACTTGAGGTCTATCAGAATGTCAACCTGATATCTATTTTGCTGCCTTGCTGCAGTCTTCCATTGCTACGTTTCGATCTACAGGTAAGCAAAGCCAGTATAATAAGAGACTGTAAGTAATTTAATCTTAGTCCTAAAGGTTTACAACGTGTTTATCGCACTTTTTATCAGAAGTTGGTTTCAGATGCCCATTAGCTGCTATTGCCACATATCATCAAATGGACTGTTAGATCATTAGTTCCTGGACACTAATAAAAAGGTAGAGAGTGTGTTATGGATGGCGTGGTAACATAATACTAATACAAAAACATAGTAATCTAATATATAAAAATTAATATTGCTTTGTCGTATTATATGCGTTGCCATACCGTTCATCAGATAGTGGTAAAACTTTGTAAATATATTGCTTACAATTCCGCGAAGGATATAGGTATGGTTAGACCCGGTAGATGGCGCTCTTATATAATCCAGATATCACCAGTGTGAATACAGGGAAAATCGCTAGTTTAATAATATAAAAATAGTACAACACATTAGTAAAAATGACAATTTTTCATCTTATAGTAATCAAATTCCACTAGATGGCGCTAGTTATACGCAAACGTAATAAACGTGCATCATTGTGCTATGAGGGTTTTTATGGTTCAGAGCAGTATATATAATTTCTGAAGTACACTACTACAATATATTATATTTCTCCTACTGGTAGAATAGAAAAAACTCTTTGAAAGTCATTATTGCTTTTATCTATAGGTGTATGACCTCTACTAGTCTACCAGATCGTATAATGGTAAAAGCAATAATGACTTTTAAAAGGTTCGGAAAAGAGTCTCCGTCCTGGAAAAAAACTGAAAAGAAACCCAACGGGGCTTTTTTTAATAATCGTTTACAGTTTATTTAAAATTATATAAGTATTAAAAGACATTTAAAAAAAATAAAGATGGCTATTACCTCATTCATAGGTTATTAAACATGTATTCTTTAATATTATTATAACTTTGGAAAACCCTTTTCTTCGGTAACTTATACTACTGCTGATATGCAATAAACGGTTCTTACCATACATGTGGTTACATATGGTATGGTATGGTTACACATAAATATGGTTATATATCGCCATCTCGTTCATCTTTTATGTTTTCATTAATTTGATTATTTATGTTTCAGCCACGACGACATACAGTTTTGTTGTATGGGACTTTTACAATATCATACCAAGAGGAAACCATATCAAAGATAAGAAGAAGGGGGAAGAAAGGGAAAAAGAAGAAGTAAGAATCGAACGTATAAATAAAATAATTTGTCTCTTTTTTCTTGTAAACAGTATAATGTCCTCCGGACCTAATTTCGGTAATGGCGGCCAGCCTTAACTAACTGTCTTAAAAAAACTGCCTTAAAACTTATAATATTTCAAAATATTAATCGTGGTTAATTTTAATTGATTTCTTTAAATAAACAAGACCATCTAACTGACTTCTGCCACCAAGCAGCAATGCGTACCCTGCTTTGTTTCTGTCTAAAAGATTAAGAGAACCGGTAAATACAAGCTATGGGGCATTTCATCTTATTCCTCAAACGTGAAAATGCATCTCCAGCCTTTTTATTTGAAGTTAGTTGCAGAAGTTCATGATTTTCCGTAGCCCCTTACCATCACGTGTATTGTAAGCTCCTTTGCACTTCAAGTTTATAAAAAAAAATAAACTTCATATATTTACCAGGAAGATAAAATAGACGAAGTCTCGGAGAAAGATCTTCGACTGGAAGGGATAGTATTGAAGTTGCCTCACACCATCCGTAATATCTCGACTAAATTAACGCAGTCCAACTCATTTATGATCAGCAACAACAACACTTACGCTGTAGCTGGAGTCAGGTGTGTAGCCCTTGTTTTCTTTGATAGTTTATATTTTTATCCATAAACACTCACACCTGTCACCCAGAGGGTAGGCAGAGACTATGGACTTCCATTTGGCACGATCCTGACGCACCTTTTTCGCCTGCTTTACATCTATATATCTACGCATACACGCTGTACTCTTAATCTGGCCCATTTTTAATATATCGCCAATTCGGTCGATACTTCGTATAGGGAGTCGCTACCCGACTCTACCGTTTACATCTGTAATAAAAATTTGCTGTCACTCTTTCATCGTTAATTCTTTTTACGTGACCAAACCACTGAAGCATTCCTTTCTTAATCCTGGTAACAACATCATCTTGCAAACCACACTTTTCTCTTATAAATGCAATTACATTTTCTCGCCCTATCATTCAGATTCAGCCCTGGCATACTCCTTAATGGCCGCATTTCTACAGCATTTATTTTAATCGTGTGCTTCTTCTACCACACCGAACTTTCACTACCATACTTTAAAGTAGAGACTAACACAGCATTATGAATTGTATTTCTATTAATATTGCCATTAATGTATGCTTGTGTTGCGAGTGGTTCATGGAGTAGAAAGGCGAAACGAAACCCACGACTTCAGGCTTTCGGACCCGCCAAGGGTACGAAAGGCCTGAAGTCGCTATTAGGCTATTACCGTCAGTCATTTTTGGTCTTATTGCACACTTCGAACGCAAAGCAAGAGAGTTGGGCTTTGCTGTCGACTTGATAAGGTCACGTTAACCACTCTCATTAAATTTGGTACATTATATTTATACCGCACTAATACGTGAAGATAGGTACATTAATATTAACAGGAAAGACTAATGAATATTTTTTAAGGGAAACACACTGCATTATATAGCACAAATAAGTAATTGAACATTGATATAGTAATATTCTTCAGACAGAATTTCGGTTACGGCGGCCAGTCTCTACGGAGACTAGCCATTTGAGCAGGACAGGATTATAGTGCCCAAGTGTATGCGCAGGCACAGGTGCACTCTCTATTCCCTCACTGTCATATTACTATTGAATGGTAATCTGACACAATCGTAGAGTGATCAGGCGAAGGACCAACTGGTAAATGTGCTTTCCGAGATACGGGGGTGAGACACCGCCAACTTCCTCCGGACAGCTACTGAACGTTTCTTGGCGGAAAAACTCCTATAACTGATATTTTTTATGGTCCGAACCGGGATTCAAACCCGGGAAACTATAATCATATTAGAACTTTAAACACCTCAGTCCCCCATAACTATGACCACTACAAAACATTCCAAACATCAGAAATTTCAATTAATTTAAAAGTAAAAACCTAATTAATAATATTGTATTATTTTAGAAAAAATCTCTACGTATGGAGTTTGGAAACAACGCAACTGATTAAGATCTTAGACGCGCATTTTGGAAGAATCGTTCAACTGGAACCCTTAACGGTCGGTACTTGGAACAACGTGATCACCTCTTCTATTGACCGTACTGTAAAGATTTGGAACATCGATAACATTTTCGAGCAAGTACACAAGATTGATCGACAGGAACTACCCATTGATTCTATAAGGTTAGCTTTTGCTTGAATTTTAAAAGCTTTTAAAATCTTGGAAACTAGAAATTATAAGAAATGTCTAACCCGACTAAGTAAATTGTAAATGATCATTTACCACGTATTCGGAAGAGAAGAAATCATAATCAGGAAGCCTAACATTTAGTGGTAGTGTAAAATTGTCTACTATTTAATAACATCCCGTGGGTGTCATGAGAGACAACTGAGGTAAGCTGAATCAGGAGATTGAGCAGGTGTATCTTCCTGATAACAGCTAAATAAAAATAAAACAACGCGGTTGCCAACACGCTTGCCAAGCGAGGGAACTATGGCAAATATCCCTCTTTTATCTATAGGGAAGTCTGCCTGTAGCAGTAGACTTGATCTGCTGTAATTTAATGATAATATGAAGTGAAAAAATTGTAATAGTTATAAATAACATATAAATTTAAAAAAAAACTAACTTGATGTTTTATATTTTATGGTGTTCTTGTATTTCTTCAGAGTGTACAATAATACCCTTCCTTAAGGTCTATTCACACACATCCGTGCAGTGTCAACGTGTCATAAGTTGTCCATCGTGTTCAATGCGAACGCGAATCGGCGCGAATGTATTAGACAGTTGTAACTGCTTGAAATAACTTCTTGACCAAATGTTATGTAGCACGTAGTGGAGAAAAATAATGCGGTCAACTCGTTTAGTATATTCGTGCGATTTGAACGCGTATTGCGATTGCAGTACATTTGCAATTTATTTATTAACAATATATTATAAAAATATTAACATAAACGTGCTAGAGCCATGCTGCGTATGGGTCAGATCGTCCGGTAGGACATGGCTCTCATATAATACGAGTGAAAAATAGCAGCTTAACGCTGCTGTATTTCGTATGGTGAGTTTAGAGAACCCGAGAACCTTTTTACTGGAAACGAGGTATTCCATCTTAATTCTTAGAGTGGAAAATGCATCTATATTTTGATTCTTAACATACCATCAGGTGTGTATTCTCGTTTGTCACCCTATTTTACAAAATAAATATATATTTAAAAGAGAGTTACGTTGATATTGTGTTCGTTCACGTAAGGCACCAAAATTGTCGCGTAGTTGATGGATGACTTTGAAATCCGTACGTGTAATGTATACGAGTTTATGTGACGTGTCCTAAACAATATTTCTTTTTACGCACGTAAGAAAATATTACCCTGTCACGTCCCTAACACGTGCGAACGTGATCTAAAGTCGGATTTGTCGTAAATATCACACTTTTTCTCACAGGGCATCATTCTTTGATTAATAATTAGGTACTTACTTCAGCTTTTAAAGTGTCGCCACTTTCTTAACTATTACTGAATTAGCCCGTAGATTCTTTGATATGAGCTTTTGACGTAAATCCATCTTTAAATTCACTTCCATGCGAGGTATTTCAGAATACTGATTATATCAAAATCGGAAGATAGAGTTTGATGTTGCAACTAGGTACATATTTATCATTTAAATCTAAAATTTTATTATACCACTCCATAACTAAAGTATCAGAGAGTTCGTTACGTTGAGTGACAGCTGTGACACATTGCGCTCGGTGGAGGTGGGAGCGCCGCCATTTTGAAGTCGTTTCGCTCGGTACGATTCAAGTATAACACACGGTCGGGTTCACGACACATCCATACCCTGGTTTTTTTGAGTGTGGATTGCCTTAAGTTTTCTCTTTTCTAATAGCACCTTTTAAGTTCCCAGAGAAATCTGTCTAACCTCTAACACCCAAATAATAATTGTATGCATTACTAATTCTAGTCTGGCAAAAGACAAACACCTTGCCGTGACAGTGACCCGCAGTTGCTGGGGTCTTTGGGACACCAGTACAGGGAGACTCTTGGCACAGCTGGCTGACGCTCCACTGGGAGCGATTGTCACCCACGCTGTGATCACACCCGCTGGTGATAGTGTGATAACTGCTGAGTCGGGTAATGTTGTGATTTGGGATATCGCAGAGAAACAGGTTTGTTAATTTCGTAAACTAAGACAATTCTTTATATTATTAAGTCTACGCCTTACAGTGTAGTGGCGGTGTAAG
This sequence comes from Parnassius apollo, assembly GCA_907164705.1. NCBI lineage: Eukaryota > Metazoa > Arthropoda > Insecta > Lepidoptera > Papilionidae > Parnassius > Parnassius apollo. The sequence goes on along the minus strand of CAJQZP010001668.1, from coordinate 4,367,982 downwards.
AATATCCACACAATAACACACACACAACAGAGGGAAACCAGAAGATGGACGGCTGCATGTTTTTAATAACAACTGAAAAATTTAAATGGTTGCCAACCCGCCTGCCAAGCGGGCCAACTAAAATTAATTAAGTGATTAATAATTACATAAACACACATGCCTGTCACTCAGAGGGGTAGGCAGAGACTACAGACTTCCATTTGGCACGATCTTGACACACCTCTCTCACCTCCTTCACATCCATATACCTACGCATACATGCTCGTCGGTTAAGGGTATTCCTAATTTCCCCGTTTTCAATAAATCGCTAATTTGATCGATAAATTTTTGCCTAGGGTGTCCCTTTCCGACTCTACCATTCACTTCTGCAACGTAAACTTTCTTTGTCACTCTTTCCTCATTCATTCTTTCCACATGACCAAACCACCGAAGCATTCCTTTCTTAATCATGGTCACAACATCATCTTGCAAACCACACTCTTCTCTTATCACACAATTTCTCATCCTGTCATTCAGATTCAGCCTTAGCATACTCCTTAACGACCGCATTTCTACTGCGTTTATTCCACTCTCGTGCTTCTTCTGCCACACCCAACTTTCACTACCATACGTTAAAGTAAGGACCAACACCTCATTGTGAATTGCCATACGTGTTTTTTTGACACATTTTGACTCTTCACAAAAGAGTGTAGTGCCCCATTTACTCTATTTCCTAATAATTATTATTAATAGAATACATAACAAAGCGGAAATAATAGAATAAATAACATTACTTCGAAAAATTCAATTAAAATATTTTTAGGTTGTGTTCAAAGAGGAACAGAAAGGTGTAAAGCAAGTGCTCCTTCTAGAAGATGGAACCAAATTCATCACGATCTCAATGCAAGTGCCGATAGACAACAACGATAACTTGGCTGTGGCCATTATTGTTGCCAGGACGATTCCCGGTCAGTGTGATAATAGTCCTAATTCGTTTTAACATTTTTATATATTTTTCTCTGGGTTATAAACAATATCCACTAATAAAACACACATCCATTACATCGGTTCCGTAATAAGCGCTATAGGGAAATTAAACAAGAATGGTGCAGCAGCAATATCCCGATAATAACTTTAAATAATAATAAACTGAGGTTCCAATACTGCGTGCTAAGTGCCAAGCACTGCACAACATATAGGAAATACCCTTTCTATGAGGCAATCCATGCATCCCATATCTTCCCGTGGGTGTCGTAAGAGGCGACAGAGGGACACAGAAAGGAGATGTGCAGCAGCATCTTCCTAATAACAACAATAACATAAAAAAAACTGTGGTTGCCAACCGGCTCCCTGAGCCCCCCATGAGCGACGACGCAATTAAAGGGCCCCAAGTCCCCGGCGACCCCGCTATTCCTGGCTACGGTGGCTACCATGGTAACGGCGGGGCAGGGGGTGCTAAGAATCTCCGTTGGAGGTTCGGTTGCCACCTACGACGACTAGACCTGGCAACGTATAACGCACGCAACCCTGAGGACTGACGAGAAGATACTGGAGCTGGAAGAAGAGGTAGACAAGTTGCGCTGGCATATTATTGGATTATCTGAGGTCCGAAGAGAGGGGGAGGACACGGTAATCCTCGAGTCCGGCAACTTGTTCTATCACCGGGAGGGCGACCATCTGTCCCAAGGAGTGTCGGATTTATCGTCCACAAGTCTCTCGTCAACAACGTTGTAAAGATTGGGAGTGTGTCGACGAGGGTCGCGTACCTGATACTCAGAATCACCAAACGGTATTCGCTGAAGGTCATACAGGTCTACGCACCAACCTCGGCACACCCGATGTGGAGGAGGTGGAGGAAATGTATGAGGATATTTCTAGAGCCATGCATTCCTCCAAAACCCACTACACGGTGCTGATGGGAGACTTCAACGCAAAACTAGGCACAAGAGAAGACGGTGAGCTGAAGTTAGGGAAATTTGGAGTAGGTCAACGGAACCGTAGGGGCCAGCAGCTGGCTGACTTTATGGAGAAAGAGGGACTCTTTATGATGAACTCTTTCTTCCAGAAGCGGACCCACAGGAAGTGGATCTGGTCGAGCCCCGACGGTGCGACAAAAAATGAGATTGACTTCATTATGACGACCAGACGCCAACTGTTCAGTGATGTCGCAGTGATCGCAAGGGTGAAAACCGGCAGCGATCACCGAACCTAAACGTTAAGTTGGAGAGGTCTCGTCTAATGAAGTCAACGCTCCGTCCCACTCGTGTTCTAATCCAGAATCCCAAGACTTTTCAGCTCGAATTACGTAACCGCTTTCAGTGCCTAGAAGATTGCGATATGAATGACAAGCTCTTGGACACTGTCCATGCGGTCGGAGCTAAATTCTGCAAGACCTGCCGCAGAAGAACACAAAAACTCTCCGATCACACTCTTAATCTCATGGCTGTTAGACGGGAGATGAAGCTGCAATCTCAACAGATTAGACAGCATACAGGCAACTGAACAGACAGATCTCCAAATGCATGCGGCGAGACTTATGCAACTTTAATACTGCTCGTATTAAAGAAGCGATCGAGCGGAACCAGGGCTCCAAAGCCTTTGCCAGAGATCTGTCTACCAGTAAGAGCCAAATGTCAAAGCTGTAGACTGAGTGTGGCAGCATCGTTTCCGGGACACCTGAGATTTTGAGTGAGACTAAGAGGTCCTATGGGTAGCTGTACACATCATCGTTGGAGCCACACGCAAGTGTGAGTAACGATCCAAGAGCAAGTCTTACCCGACACTATTCCGATGATATCCCGGACGTCAGTCTGAGCGAGGTTAGAATGGCTCTCCAGCACCTTAAAAACGGCAGGGCCCCAGGCTATGATGGAAATACAGCGGAGCTTCTGAAAGCGGGTGAAACACCGGTACTTGAAGTCCTTCATAAGCTCTTCAATTCCGTCATCCATGGTGGCACTACTGCGGAGGCGTGGAGCAGAAGTGCGGTGGTCTTGTTCTTTAAGAAAGGCGACAATGCTCTCTTGAAGAACTACAGACTGATTTCCCTTCTGAGCCGCGTCTACGTGCTGTTTGCGAGAGTCATTACGAATCATCTCGCGCGCAAACTCTTCTTCTCTCCACTTCCAGCCTCCCGAACAAGCCGGTTTCTGAAAAGGCTTCAGTACCATAGACCACATACATACCCTGAGGCAGATTGTACAGAAGACCGAAGAGTACAATCTGCCACATTGCCTGGCGTATGTGGACTATGAGAAAGCTTTTGATTCCGTCGAAATTTGGGCGGTGCTACAGTCCCTTCAGCGGTGCCAAGTTGACTGTCGGTATATCGAAGTGCTGAAGGTTTGTACAGTAGGGATACGATGGCTATCCGAGTACAGAAACAGAGTTCAGAACCTATCCAACTGCAGAGAGGTGTAAGACAGGGTGAAGTTATATCCCCGAAACTCTTCACCGCTGCGTTGGAAGACGTTTTCAAGCTACTGGACTGGAAAGGATACGGTATTAACATCAATGGCGAGTACATCACTCACCTTCGATTTGCAGACGATATAGTTCTTATGGCAGAATCGCTGGAGGACCTTAGCACTATGCTCAATGATCTCAATGGTGTCTCCCAACGGATAGGTCTTAAGATGAACATGGACAAAACAAAGATCATGTTCAATGTCCATGTCACACCTATGCCGGTAGTTGTTGGGAGCACTATGCTCGAATTTTTTTTTGGACGTTCCTTTTGGTCGGGAAATTACGACATACCTTCTCGTCAGGTATACCTCAATCTCTGAAAACTAAAGTGTGTAACCAATGCGTGTTGCCAGTGATGACTTATGGATCTGAGACGTGGTCCTTCACCGCTGGCCGTATGAGGACGCTCAAGGTCGCTCAGCGAGCTATGGAGAGGGCTATGCTCGGAGTTTCTCTGCGTGATAGATTCAGAAATGAGGATATACGCAGTAAAACCAGAGTGACCGACATAGCCCAACGGATTAGTAAGCTGAAGTGGCAATGGGCCGGCCATATAGCTCGAAGAACCGATTACCGATGGGGAAGAAAGGTTCTCGAGTGGCAGCCTCGTACCGGTAGGCGTAGTGTAGGGTGACTCCCCACTAGATGGAGTGACGACCTGGTAAGACATGCAGGAAGTCGTTGGATGCAGGTGGCTCAGGACCGTGCTTTGTGGCGTTACTTGGGAGAGGCCTATGTTCAGCAGTGGACTTGTGAAGGGCTGTAATGATGATGATGATGATGATGAGGCAATCAACTATAAACTTCATGATATAAATTACAGATATGGAAATTAATACTTATACCATGGTTTTGGTACTTAGGGACTTAATATTTCAGGGATGTCTTTAGTAGTACGTGAGTTCAATGTCGACCACATTGACTTATGAAAGTATGGGGAAAAAACGTGATAAAATTGCTCTAATATGTTAAAAAAATGTCAAACCACCATATAAAGAATAGGAGGAGGTCTGTGACCAGCTGTAGGACATAATACAGGCTTTTGATTCGCATTCTTTATTAGTATTTAGTATTTAGTTTTGTTCGTTTTTAAACAAATAGCCTGTAATTATACTGGCTTTCTATATACTTAAGATCAGAATACAGCTATTTTTTTTAAAGAATAACGGTGACAAACGAGCACACAGTCCACCTGATAGTAAGTGGATGCTGTAGCCCACAGACATCTACATTTGACCTCGACTAAGAATAAAAATGCAGATTTTGATTCTTAGTCGTCACCCCTGAGGACTAAGATGGAATGCGTCGATTTCTGTAAAACGGGTCTCCGATTCTCTACACTCACCATAAAAAACACAGCATCATTATGCTTCTATTTGACGCTGGTATTATGTGAGAGCGTGGTCTTGCCCCGGTCGAACCGACCCTTTCGTGCTACAATCATAATATAGCTGCGTTATGGCTCTACTACGATTAAAAAACTCTCTAACAAAGTTTACATGGATGCCTTATGATATAAATAAGGTAGATGGATTGTAACCTACCCACATTGAATCCTATGTAGAAAAAATAGGGTAGACGGATATCATCAGATTAGTTCAGTGGGAATTTATGCGCTAATAAAGATGATGACGATGAAGAAGAAAGCAAGTTGCTCATTGAATTTTCCTTGTAGACGGTGAAAAGATCTACACTGCGGATTACGAGCTAAGAGGAACAGGTTACAGAGCTGCGGTGGTGTCAGCGGATGAACACCACGTTGTAGCCCCTGGTGTTGATAAATCTTCTAGAGATTGTCTCCACGTATTTCATGCTAGAACTGGCGCCAGACTCCATAGGTAAGACTTTTTAGATATTTATTTAACATTATCATCATTAGCCTAATCTACCGCTGGTTTTCTTCCGTAATAGCCGTTAAAGAGTGACCAGTTCTTTCCTTATCCCTTTAAGGTAATAAAACGTGCAAAAATTATTATCCTAAAGGGACCTTTATTACAGCTGTCATTTGAAATCTACTAAACGCTTCGTCCGCTTTTAGGCGGCATTTGAAATCCTAAAAAATAATCGTGCGAAAAAGTTCCCAACGCAAATCAATTTTCAATAAAGCACGATATGTTAATTTAGCTTCTAAGAAAAATATAGAGGAAATTATGAAATTGGAAAATCCGTATTTTTACTTGTAATTTATAATGTTATAAAAATATATAACATCAGACTTCAGTAATTTTTGGTTATTTATATTGCAGATTAAAATATAAAATTTTTTTTGGTTTGTTAATGTATACTTTTGAATAAGGTTATCTATCCTCTATAGTGTCTTATACAAAGCTTTATTAAAAATTCTTTTACATTGCATTGAGCTGTGATATGCTATAACATAGAACTATGACTCCGATTCTGGTACAATGTGTAGATACGAAAACGTCACCTCACGTGGAGAATTTTAAAAAAAACAACCTACGTCCAATCTCGTAGGTGTCTTGTCGTTAATTGGCGGGATGACCGCGAGTGCTTTTTGATATTGTTTTCTTTTTCACAAGATAAATTCTAAACATATTTATAAAATATGATCTCAAGTTGACCTATAAAAGTAATAAGCCTTTTCCTTTGATGTAAATTTTACACGCTTTCATTTTGGAATTTCCGCATGGTCGTATACCTTTAAATAGCGATTTGATCTTTGATTACTTTTTATCAAGCGAATTAGTATGATTCGTATTTCTGTCTTCAAACAACTTTTGTATATTCATTTTTCATAAAATGATTTTTTGTGAGTTTGAATTACATTTCATTAGATTTACAGAGAGATGAGCCGTGGTAGCTCAGAGGCTATGCGCTAGCTGTAAATTTGAGAGTACGTGTGCGACCCGGGTTCGATCCCCGCCGGCACCAATGAAATTGTTAATTGTAATTTTGAGTACTGATTTACCACGTATTCGGCGGTAAAGGAAACGTCGTGAAGAAACCTGCATGTCTGAGAAATAAAAAAAAATATTTCGAACACATGTGAAGTTTGTGAGCACGCATTGGGACAGCGCGGAAGACATTTCCTTGCCCTAAAACCCTCTCTGAAATGTGAGGAGGCCTGTGCCCAGCAGTGCAAGTTAGTGTAGTTACAGCCTATATATGTCCAGCATATAGGCTGTAACTTCAACAGGGATTTGAAAATGTTAAAAGAACTGCGGCGTTGCCTTATATTATCATCAGGAGTTTCTTCGACCTTATATTTAAAAGTTCTTCAAAGATTCTATTCTTTTCCTAAGTAATCGCAAAAATTTTACCGACTTCAAAAAGGCCCCCCGTATTCAACTCGACTGTATGTTTTCACTTCCCGCTAAGAAAATTAAATATTTTTGAAAACCGGCAGGTTATTGTTTTTACCCGGTTTTTCGAAAATTGAAGTTTCATCAAATCTTGACGTTTCGAAGTCATGTCAGTATGTAGATGATGTGTGTGTGGATGTGTGTGTGTGTGTGTGTGTGTGTGTGTGTGTGTGTGTGTGTGTGTGTGTGTGGGGTGGGTGGGCGCGCTGCGTGCATGCGTGCGTGCGTGCGTGCGCAAATACTTTCTTCGTCTTCGTTTTATTTTATTCGTCTTATTGAAGTCGGTTGTACAAAATTTTTAATTTTACTACTTGTTAAGATACTTCATATATATTTATATTATAATATAAATATAGAAAACTGTTTACCAGTATCATCATTATCTAATTAAAAAATCCGTAATAGTTTTATATAAAATTTAATACTTCCAGAATTCCAGTAAAGAACAGCGGGATCAAAGACATGCAGTCAATTGTGGCTCTGCCGCACAAACCACACTGGGTAGCCGTAGTTGGTAATGACAAAGCCGGCATTCTAGATATTAAAACTAAGCGACATGTCAGGTTCGTAAATTCCTATTTACATCAATGCTACAGAGACGAGATAAAGAATGTAAACCAACTATAAAAATAGAAATAACAGAATATTGAAGTGAAAATTTCTTTAGCGGCGTCGTACACTTTTTTTTAATGGGTAAAAAAAATTTGTAATGTTAAACTCGCGTCAGGACACGTGACCCTGATCGAAACTTCGTAAGACGGATGGAGAGAGAGAGACAACCAGCGCAGCGTCGGAGAGGAAGTATCCTCCTCTCTTTCTACGGCGCGGCGAAAATTGCGCTTGCGCGAATATACCATAATATAAATTGTCATGTTTGTGTACGAAAGCGCAATAAATAAATATTGTATTCTACCACATAAATTATATTACTTTTATACTGATAATTAAAGCAATTCGTGCAAAATTATTCCCTAACCATTCCAAAATATCAAAAATGCGCAATGTTTCAAGTTTTTACTCCTGCCGGCACTCCCAGATTGCAACCCGTCGTTTTTTTTTACATAAGGAACTAGCAAGAAAAGAAGATATAAGTAAAGTATTGCACAGTAATGTCCTGCAGCCCGAAATTTGGTCAGGATAACCAGTCTAATCGGAGACTAGCAGGACAGAATTATAGAGCCCAAGTGTATGTTTTCTTTTATAGAAGAGAGGGCAAACGAGCATGCGGTTCACCTGATGTTAAGTGACTACCGCTGCCCATAAATGTGCAAGCACAAGTGCACTCTCTTATCCCTCACTCTCATAGCCTGATGGCTTGGTAATCCAACACGACTGGAGAGAGATCACGCACATAACAAACGTATTTACGTGCTTCCGAGGTGAGGAGGGGGGGGGGTTAAACACCGCCAACTTTCTGACTCTGGGCTGCTACAGAGAATTTCTTGGCTAATAAGCTTAATAACTATTTTTTGCTCGAATCTAGATTCGAACCCATGACCTTATAATCAGAAGTCGCGTTTACAACCACTATACCAACAAAGCAACAATAAAATAACTCTTTTGAAACAGTTTTTGTTACCAAGTTCAAAAAGGAGTAGGCATTCATTTATTTACACATTATGTCAGAACTTTTTTCTAGGTGAACCGATTTTGAAGATTCTTTTATTTGAAAGCTGGCGCTTTTCGTGTGGTCCCATATAAATTTGATCAAGATCTGACTAATAGTTTTAGAGTTATCCTTAAATAATACGTGTTTAATACACTTCGTATGCATTAATTCGGTTGTATTGGAGTCGGTTTTACAACATTTTAAATTCTACCACTTGTTTAAAGATATCTTTATGCTACTTATTGAATATTTTTTTAGGTAGCTATAGTTACAATTAAGATGCGATTCTGTAGCCGACTGCAGGCAACAGCAGCAAGCGACATATCGCCGCGACGCAAATAGTTTCTATGTAGTTCTATTAAATACTTTACGTAGCTCTAGCGACACGTCGTTTGCCTATCGGCAGAAGACACTGTAGCCCGACCACAGATCAGTACTGCCGCCAACGCCCGAGCGAAAACACGTTGAATTTTTCTTAAAAAATGTTCAAGTTTCACCGATTCCGAGGAACAGAAACTGATGAACCCGGTGGTCCAATATCCTGCACTGTACGTTCCCTCACTTCCTCTGCATTTCAACATTGGACGTGTGCTTTTTCGTCTTTTCTCTTTATACTTGTATAATATAAGCATGTTATCATCATCTCCCTCTTCTAACAAAAGATACAAAAATGAATCGCGATCGCTAATTTCGAAAAACGTCAGACATCCTGTACCACCGAACACTCGGAACAGACTGGACACTTGTGGACTTACAGAAGCTTGCTGTAGGGTAAAGTGGCGAATATTGAGAAAATACTTGCAATTTATAATTAAAAACCGCGCGAATCCATTCGCGAGAATTTTGAGGAAATAGATATTCTCACAGAAGCTTCATATTATATATTTCTATCAATATTATTTTCGTAAGACAACGTATTCATGAGTAAAAAAACAGGTGGTGGTACTAATGGCTGTGATAGTGGTAGTGGGCAGTGGTGGTGGTTGTGGTGTTGATAGTGATAGCGGTGGTGGTAATAACTATGGTGGTGATGCTGGTCTTGGTGGTGGCATTAGTGGCTACGGTGTTGGTGGTGGTCCACTGCTCAACACCACCAACGATACTCCAAGCACCACCACCAAAACCAGCACCACTACCACCAAAACCAGCACCACTACCACTAACACTACCTTCACCACTGTCTGGTGATTGTATTATTTTATACATAGGTACTGTACAACTGCTAGGTATTAATTTATTCAGAACGCTAATTAGTTACTTATATGAATATATAATGTCATATTTTATAATAAAAAATATCTAAACTTGACTCTAACACTAAAAAAAAATAATTTATTTATAAAATCTCGAAATATTGTTCTTCCATATATTTAAATGCGCACGACTAACAGCCCTTTCATGGATACTCTGTCTGAGCCGGCGCAAACCGGTTTGTACCCCGACGGAGCGTCTCTGAACCTGTCGGTAGGAGTTCACGCAAACATCGCTGCGCTATGTATGGGTATAGTCGCAGCGAGCCGTTTGTATGTAGTTTCCCGTCTGGTCGGTTTCTTTACTCATGTGCCTCAGGGGTGACAACGCATTTGCGTTTTGTTGTAAATGTAGATGTCTATGGGCCACAGCACCCACTTACCATCAGGTGAACTGTGTGCTCGTTTGTTACTCTTATTCTATAAAAAATCTTAGGAATGTGAGTAAGCCATACTTATTAGGAGGACGTCTATAGGCTTAATTTTTTCCTTTCAAATGTATCGCACTTTGGGTCCGTGGGTACATTATTTAAAATATCGAAAATTCATAAATAGTTTGAATATTCAAGTGTGTTAGTTTTGACTGTCTCGTTAGTCCAGTGTTCGAAAGAGTGACTGCTGATTATGGTCTCTGTTCTTCGAATCCTTGGCTGGGCTAAAATCAGTACCTAGTTTTGTTTTTTCGGTCAAAAATTCGCTGTAGCAGCCCGCAATTAACGGTGTTTCACCCCCATGTACGTAAAGCCGTTGTTCCTGTACCTGATATCTCTCTTGTCGTGTCGGATTGCGGTCTACTCGGGCTATGAGAATGACATGTCATTACTCAGTTCATACATTTCAATACAGTGGACACTGAGTATACTACTTTACCGAATGTTCGGTGATTTAGCCGAATATTCGGGCGAATACGAATATTCGGTAAACTGCCAAATATGCCGAATACCGAATACGAAACAAATATTCGGCCCATCTCTACCATATAGTCCTGACCTTGCACCCTCAGATATAGAGCGCACCTGTGCTTACGCACACACGGGCACTATCATTTTGCGTGATGACTACTGTCCGTTGAGAGTTGAGACTGGTCATCAAACTTAAACTTAGAGGATATTATTAATAACCGTGTTTAATTGTCGGTGTAAGATTTCCTACTATGCAATAACTGACCTGCGTACTTGTATATATAGAGGTCAGTGTATGGAATAATTTTAACTTTGTTAATTCCCGACGTTTCGCTATTATTTATTCTGTGGCTTCGTGCACTTCACAACAACTTTTTTCACGGGGTGGAGGGCAGAGGAGTTTGACGTCCTGATGTCATAGTTAACGAAGACTATCTTCGACTTTTAACTATTCATTTTTATTCCGAAACGTCGGGAATTAAAAAGGACATATTAAACGCGATGAAATTCCTAATTTTAGTTTTATTTCATTTGTAGTATTCTCGTAAATATAAATAATCATTTGCTATTATGTTACGTCTAGTGTTTTGTAACTTGACTTAAATATTCACAGATTCGTGCCACGTTGGAACGGTGCTTGCACTCGAGACGGTAAAATAGGCCTTTGTGCCCCGTCCCGTGGAGGCCTTGACCTGATAGAACTGAAGAGGGGTACATCGTTACAGCAGCTCATTTTCAGAGCAGCTGAGGGAGTGTTTTCCATAATAACCATGTTCAGTTCTACTGACCAGTACGTCTTCTATTACCACAGCGGTAGAAAAACACTGAGAGTATTCAGGTATGTTATTAGTTTGAAAGAGGTTGGTCAAAGGGCTTTGCTTCGCTATGTAGCTAACACTAGTATTTTTTATTATAATTATTTTAAATTTATCTAATATCATGCAGGCGTTTGCGTACTCATAGAGGAACATATAGACACGAAACTATAATTTTTGTAGGTCGTATTTATTTATATACGTGGAAGAGCTATGCAGCAGCTATCCGTCGGCTTAACCGGTAAGGGCCAGGAGGCTAAATGGTGTAGCGCGAACATGTCGGCTCAACTGGAGAAGTACCACACTCTCACAGAATATCAGCGTAAAATAGCAGCTTAATGCTGCTGTGTTACGTGTGGAAGTATAAAGAATCGGACTCCCGTTTTACTGGAAAACAGATATTCCACGGTGACAACGCATCTGCATTTTGATTCTTAGATGTCTGTGGGCACAGCATTCACATACCAAGAAGTGGATTGTGTTTTTTTATAGAATAAGGGTGACAAACGAGCACACAGACCACCTGATGCTAAGTGGATGCTGTGGCTCATAGACATTCACATTTAACTTCGATTAAGAATCAAAATGTAGATGTATTGTCACCCATGAGGACTGAGATCGAATGCCGCGATTTGAGTAAAACGGAGCTTCGGTTCTCTAGTCACCATATGAAACACAGCAGCATTAAGCTGCTATATTACGCTGATATTCTGTGAGAACGTGGTTCTTCCTCGATTGAGCCGACCCATTCGTGCTACAATCATAATATAATTGCAGCGTGGCTCTACCACGTATAATACCACTTTGTGTGCTCGTTTACTATAGAAAAAGTTGTTTTGTGCGGGATCTGCAATTTCTAACATCACGACTCAGCGCTAAGACACCGTGCTACTTCATCATCACATTGCAGTCCATCACAAATCCACTGCTGAACAAAGGCCTCCCCCCAAGGGATGGCAAATAAGTAGCACGGTCCTGTGTAACTTAGCCGTTGAAAATTACTACAAAATACAAATTATTACTTTACGGGTTTGGTTGTGTTTGCAATTGTCCCCTAGCATAGTCCGAGTTTATCGCAGCGTTACATTGGGTACGGTAAGTAATAGGGTTGCTACCTTTTTTTCGAACAAATATAGTATTTTTCTCAAAAAAGATGCAAAAATATAGTAATTATGAGAAATAGAGGAGAAAAAAGTACACATTTATTAAGATTTCTTATATTCATTCATTATAGGTAGGGGGGGGTTAATTTTTATTTTTAATTTTTATATATTTATTATTGCTCTTTGCTTTGGACATGAATGATTATTTCCTTTAAAACAATCATAGGACTTTCAGCAATTTAGATTCACATTAAAATAAATTTAAAAATAATTTAAAATTAAATAAATATATTATGCTGTATTTGGTTCGTCTTTCAATTTTGAATTTATGTCGGAAAAAATTATTTCCGTTAAACATACTTCCAATCAAAATTAATATAAAAAATCGCGATAGTCGAATTAGGGATAAAAATATAGTATTTTTCCATAGTATATTAGTTTTCTATAATATAGAAAAACTGACTGAAGTATATTTCGCCTCGCGGGTCACTCACTGACTGACTGATCATCAAACCTCTAAGGCACTTCTAGCA